>JAOPSE010000281.1:0-600000 GCA_029449295.1 Zea luxurians
ACTTGCCTTTTTTGTCGTCGAGGAGCATTTTCTTGATGGCTGTGAAAATTTTGCCGTTGGCGCGTTCCACGACTCCTTTGGATTGGGGGTGGTACACTGAGGCGAAGGCAAGCTTGGTGCCGATGGACAAGCAGAAATCCTTGAAGTCTTGGCTGTCGAATTGCTTGTCATTGTCGACTATGAGTTCGGACGGGACTCCGAAGCGGCAAACAATATTTTGCCAGAAGAATTTCTGGGATGTCTTCGATGTTATCGTGGATACAGCCCTCGCCTCAATCCATTTGGTGAAATACTCAACGGCGACGAAGGTGAACTTGAGGTTTCCTTGAGCCGTGGGCAGGGGTCCGACAATGTCCAGGCCCCAGCGCTGAAGAGGCCACGTGTGGGCGATCAGCTTCGTGAATTGCGAAGGGCTTCCCGAGCGTGGAGAAAATTTCTGACAGGCTTCGCAGGACCTTGTGACCCGATTTGCGGCGCAAATCATGGCGGGCCAGTAAAAACCTTAACGAATCACCTTTGCTGCTAGGGCCCTAGGCCCTGCGTGAGAGCCGCAAGTCCCGCTGTGGACCTCGCGCAGAATTTGGACGCCTTCAGTCTCGGTGACGCACTTAAGCATCAGTTGGCTGACCCCCTTCTTGTAAAGTTGGCCTTCGATCAACGCGAAGTCCCGGCTTCGGTGTTTGAGGCGCTTGGCCTCGTTGATGTCGGTTGGATGGTAGTACCCCTGCAGGAACAGGGTTATTGGTGCCCGCCAGTCTTCGATCATGATGAGGTTGACTATGCGGTGGCCCTCGCTGTCATTGGTTATTTGGAGCCCCTCTAGGCTACGGACGGCTGGCGTGCCGATGATGTGGTAGAACACGTCGGAGGGTAGGGCCTCGCCCCTGGCGGCCGCCTTGACCAATGCATCGGCCTCCTTGTTCTTGGCTCGGCCCACGTGCTGCAACGTGAAACCCTTGAATTGTCTTTCGAGGCTGCGGATGGCCACGAGGTACTGCATGAGTGCGGGGTCCTTCGCTGCATAGTCTTTCTCGACTTGGCCGACGACTACCTTGGAGTCTGTTCTTGAAAGGGAAATGTGCCCTTGGGCCATTTCTAAGTATTTTGGTGATTGAGTGCCAACACATGTGCTTAATTGTGATTTTATGTACATGGATGAACAAGGTGCAAATCATGAAGTAAAGGTATGTTTCTAAGCCTTAGTACATTGGTTTTGTGGACTAACATATTTGTCTAAGTGTTAGAAACAGAAAGAAGAAAAAGAGAAAAGGGGAGAGAATGACTTGGCTGTGTGCAGCCAAGTCCCAGCTCGGTCTGGAGCACCGGACTGTCCGGTGTGCACCGGACAGTGTCCGGTGCGCCAGACTGACTCGACTCGACCTGGCCGCTCTCGGGAAATTGGCCGACGGCGTACGGCTAAAATTCACCGGACTGTCCGGTGTGCACCGGACTGTCCGGTGAGCCAACGGTCGGCCAGGGCCAACGGTCGGCCGCGCAATCCGCGCGGGACACGTGGCCGAGCCAACGGTCGGAAGACGGCACCGGACTGTCCGGTGTGCACCGGACTGTCCGGTGCGCTAACGGCTCGCAGATCTACGGCAGTCTTCCAACGGTCAGAAGCGCCAGAAAAGGAAACAAATCGGGCACCGGACACTGTCCGGTGTGCACCGGACTGTCCGGTGCCCCCGACGACAGAAGGCCAGGATAGCCTTCCAGAATTGCTCTCAACGGCTCCTAGCTGCCTTGGGGCTATAAAAGGAGCCCCTAGGCGCATGGAGGAGACATACAAGCAACTCTTGAGCATTCTTGATCATCCACACAAGTTCTTTGCGCATTCGTTTGTGATTCTAAGTGATTCGAGCTCTGTTCTAGTGTGAACTCTGAGATAGTCATTCGAGCTCGAGTCTTGGCCGTGTGTGTGCGCTTTTGTTGTGGATTTGTGTGTGTTGCTTCCCTCCCTTACTCTGTGCTTTCTTTGTGATCATATACTTGTAAGGGCAAGAGACTCCAATTTGTGGAGATTCCTTGCAAACGGGATAGTGAAAGGAACAACAAAACAACGTGGTATTCAAGTGGGTCTTTGGACCGCTTGAGAGGGGTTGATTGCAACCCTCGTCCGTTGGGACGCCACAACGTGGAAGTAGGCAAGCATTGGCTTGGCCGAACCACGGGATAAACCACCGTGTCCCTCTGTGCTTGATTCTTGTGGTATTGTGTTTTGTTGAGACTTCACCTTAGCCACTTGGCATTAATCGTGCTAACGCTTAACAAGTTTTTGTGGCTTAAGTTTGAGGTTTTTACAGGATCACCTATTCACCCCCCCCCCTCTAGGTGCTCTCAATTGGTATCAGAGCCGTTCTATTCACAAAGGGACTAACCGCCCGAATAGATGGATCCTAAGGGGAAGGGTATAGTGATCAACGATAAAGAGAAGGAGACCTTCGTCAACGAGCCGAAGGATGACAGGCCTACCGACTCCGGCTCGGGCCAAAGACGGAAGGAAGGGAAGAAGAAGAAGACCAGGCGCATCAAGGAGATTGTCTACTACGACAGCGACGAGTCTACCTCTTCCCAAAAGGATGAGGACCACAACGACTACAAACAAAAGACGGTTAACTCAAACTTTTCTTTTGATTATTCGCGTATTCCGCATAGCTCAAATACTCATTTGCTTCCCATTCCACTTGGCAAACCTCCTCACTTTGATGGAGAGGATTACGGATTTTGGAGCCACAAAATGCGTACTCACCTGTTTTCTCTCCATCCAAGCATTTGGGAGATTGTGGAAAGTGGAATGAAATTTGATAGCTCGGATAGCCCTATGTTTATTAATGAACAGATTCATAAAAATGCACAAGCTACTACTGTGTTGCTAGCCTCTTTGTGCAGGGACGAGTATCACAAGGTGAGCGGCTTGGACAATGCCAAGCAGATCTGGGACACCCTCAAGATTTCTCATGAGGGGAACGACGTCACCTTGCTCACCAAGATAGAGTTGGTGGAGGGAGAGCTTGGACGGTTCGCCATGATAAGGGGCGAGGAGCCGACGCAAACATACAACCGGCTCAAGACCCTCATCAACAAGATAAGGAGCTACGGGAGCACGCGATGGACGGACCACGACGTCGTCCGCCTAATGCTCAGGTCCTTTACCGTACTTGATCCTCATCTCGTGAACAATATTCGTGAGAATCCCAGGTACACGATGATGACGCCCGAGGAAGTGCTTGGAAAATTCGTAAGCGGGCGGATGATGATCAAGGAGGCAAGATACGTCGACGAAGCGTTGAACGGTCCGATCAACGAGCCGCAACCCCTTGCTCTCAAGGCAACACGAAGCAAGGAGGCGCTACCTAGCAAGGTGGCACAGATTGAGGCGGCTGGCCTTAATGATGAAGAGATGGCTCTCATCATTAAAAGATTCAAGACGGTGCTTAAAGGTCACAAGGGACAACCAAGCAAGACCAAAGCCAAGGGGAAGCGCTCATGCTTCAAATGCGGTAAGCTTGGTCATTTTATTGCTAACTGTCCCGATAATGAAAGTGACCAGAAAAAGGGGAACAAGAGAGAGAAGAAGAAGCAATACAAGAAGGCCAAGGGCGAGGCGCATCTAGGAAAGGAGTGGGACTCGGATTGCTCCTCCTCCGACTCCGACAACGAAGGACTCGCCGCCACTGCCTTCAACAAATCGGCTCTCTTCCCCAACGAGCGTCTCACTTGTCTTATGGCAAGAGAGAAGAAGGTAAGTACTAAAGACTCCACTTATGCTTCTTCTAGTGATAGTGAGTCTAGTGATGATGACATAGATTACTCATGCTTGTTCAAGGGCTTAGATAGATCTAAGATAGATAAAATCAATGAATTGATTGATGCTTTGAATGAAAAGGATAGGCTTTTAGAAAAGCAAGAAGATTTATTGTATGATGAACATGATAAGTTTGTAGAGGCACAAAAATCATATGCTTTAGAAATGAAAAGAAATGAAATGCTTTCTAGTGAAATATCTTCCTGTCATGAAACCATTTCTACCTTAAGAAGTGTTAATATTGATTTAAGTGCTAAACTAGAAGTAGCTAGTAAATCAAATTCTTGTGTTGAACATGTTGAAATTTGTACTAGGTGTAAGGATTTTGATGTTAATGCTTGTAGTGAACACCTAGTTCTAATTTCCAAATTAAATGATGAAGTGGCTAGTCTTAATGCCCAACTTAAGACTAGCAAGAATGAAGTTGATAAAATCAAATTTGCAAGGGATGCCTACACGATTGGTAGACACCCCTCAATTAAGGATGGGCTTGGCTTCAAGAGGGAAGCCAAGAACTTAACAAGCCATAAGGCTCCCATCTTCGTCAAGGAGAAGGGGAAGGCCCCGATGGCTAGTAATGCTAAAAAGAATCATGCTTTTATGTATTATGATAGGAGACATGCTAGAAATGCTTATAATCATTTTGATTCACATGCTTATGATTCTCATGCAATGTTTGCTTCTAGTTCTTCTTATAATCATGGTAGAGATATGTGTAGGAGAAATGTTGTACATATGCCTAGGAGAGATATTGCTCATGTACCTAGGAAGAATGTTATTCATGCTCCTAGGAAAGTAGTGAATGAACCTTCTACCATTTATTATGCTTGTAATGCTCCCTTTGCTATTTGTAGAAAGGGTAAGAAGGTAGTTGCTAGGAAATTAGGGGCTAGATGCAAGGGAGATAAATCTTGCATTTGGGTCCCTAAAGATATTTGTGCTAACCTTGCAGGACCCAACATGAGTTGGGTACCTAAGACCCAAGCCTAAATTTGCCTTGCAGGTTTATGCATCCGGGGGTTCAAGCTGGATTATCGACAGCGGATGCACAAACCATATGACGGGGGAGAAGAAGATGTTCACCTCCTACGTCAAGAATAAGGATTCCCAAGATTCAATTATATTCGGTGATGGGAATCAAGGCAAGGTAAAAGGGTTAGGTAAAATTGCAATTTCTAATGAGCATTCTATCTCAAATGTATTCTTAGTGGAGAGTCTTGGATATAATTTGCTATCTGTTAGTCAATTATGTCAAATGGGATACAATTGCCTTTTTACTAATGTAGATGTGTCTGTCTTTAGAAGATGTGATGGTTCACTAGCTTTTAAGGGTGTACTAGACGGCAAGCTTTATTTAGTTGATTTTGCAAAAGAAGAGGCCGGTCTAGATGCATGCTTAATGGCTAAGACTTGCATGGGCTGGCTGTGGCATCGCCGCTTAGCACATGTGGGGATGAAGAACCTTCACAAGCTTCTAAAGGGAGAACACGTGATAGGTCTAACAAATGTTTACTTCGAAAAAGATAGACCTTGTGCAGCTTGTCAGGCAGGTAAACAAGTAGGAGGAGCACATCACAGCAAGAATGTGATGACTACGTCAAGACCTCTGGAGCTGCTGCATATGGACCTCTTCGGACCCGTCGCCTATCTAAGCATAGGAGGAAGTAAGTATGGTTTAGTTATTGTTGATGACTTTTCCCGCTTCACTTGGGTGTTCTTTTTGCAGGATAAGTCTGAAACCCAAGGGACCCTCAAGCGCTTCCTCAGGAGAGCTCAAAATGAGTTTGAGCTCAAGGTGAAGAAGATTAGGAGCGACAACGGGTCCGAGTTCAAGAACCTTCAAGTGGAGGAGTTTCTTGAGGAGGAAGGAATCAAGCACGAGTTCTCCGCTCCCTACACACCACAGCAAAATGGTGTGGTAGAGAGGAAGAACAGGACGCTAATCGATATGGCGAGGACGATGCTTGGAGAGTTCAAGACCCCCGAGTGCTTTTGGTCGGAAGCCGTGAACACGGCTTGCCACGCCATCAACAGGGTCTACCTTCATCGACTCCTCAAGAAGACTTCGTATGAGCTACTAACCGGTAACAAACCCAATGTATCTTACTTTCGTGTTTTTGGGAGCAAGTGCTACATTCTAGTGAAGAAGGGTAGAAATTCTAAGTTTGCTCCCAAGCTGTAGAAGGGTTTTTATTAGGTTATGATTCAAATACAAAGGCGTATAGGGTCTTCAACAAATCATCGGGTTTGGTTGAAGTCTCTAGCGACGTTGTATTTGATGAGACTAATGGCTCTCCAAGAGAGCAAGTTGTTGATTGTGATGATGTAGATGAAGAAGATGTTCCGACGGCCGCTATACGAACCATGGCGATTGGAGACATTCGGCCACAGGAACAGGATGAACGAGATCAACCTTCTTCCTCAACGACGGTGCAGCCCCCAACTCAAGACGATGAACAGGTTCATCAAAAGGAGGCGTGTGTTCAAGGGGGAGCACAAGACGATCAAGTCATGGAGGAAGAAGCGCAACCGGCACCTCCAACCCAAGTTCGAGCGATGATTCAAAGGGATCATCCAGTCGACCAAATTCTGGGTGACATTAGCAAGGGAGTAACTACTCGATCTCGATTAGTTAATTTTTGTGAACATTACTCTTTTGTCTCCTCTATTGAGCCTTTCAGGGTAGAGGAGGCCTTGCTAGATCCGGACTGGGTGTTGGCCATGCAGGAGGAACTTAACAACTTCAAGCGCAATGAAGTTTGGACGCTGGTGCCTCGTCCCAAGCAAAATGTTGTGGGAACCAAGTGGGTGTTCCGCAACAAACAGGACGAGCACGGGGTGGTGACAAGGAACAAGGCTCGACTTGTGGCAAAAGGTTATGCCCAAGTCGCAGGTTTGGACTTTGAGGAGACTTTTGCTCCTGTGGCTAGGCTAGAGTCTATTCGTATCTTGCTAGCATATGCCGCTCACCATTCTTTCAGGTTGTACCAAATGGATGTGAAGAGCGCATTCCTCAACGGGCCAATAAAGGAGGAGGTGTACGTGGAGCAACCCCCTGGCTTCGAGGATGAGCGATACCCCGACCACGTGTGTAAGCTCTCTAAGGCGCTCTATGGACTTAAGCAAGCCCCAAGAGCATGGTATGAATGCCTTAGAGATTTCTTACTTGCTAATGCTTTCAAGGTTGGGAAAGCCGATCCAACTCTCTTTACAAAGACATGTGATGGTGATTTGTTCGTATGCCAAATTTATGTCGATGACATAATATTTGGTTCTACTAATCAAAAGTCTTGTGAAGAGTTTAGCAGGGTAATGACGCAGAAATTCGAGATGTCGATGATGGGCGAGTTGAACTACTTCCTTGGGTTCCAAGTGAAGCAACTCAAGGACGGCACCTTCATCTCCCAAACAAAGTACACGCAAGATCTGCTGAAGCGGTTTGGGATGAAGGACGCCAAGCCCGCAAAGACTCCGATGGGAACCGACGGACACACCGACCTCAACAAAGGAGGTAAGTCCGTTGATCAAAAAGCATACCGGTCAATGATAGGATCTCTACTTTATTTATGTGCTAGTAGACCGGATATTATGCTTAGCGTATGCATGTGTGCTAGATTTCAATCCGATCCTAAGGAGTGTCACTTGGTGGCGGTGAAGCGAATTCTTAGATATTTAGTCGCTACGCCTTGCTTCGGGATCTGGTATCCAAAGGGGTCTAACTTTGACTTAATTGGGTACTCAGATTCCGACTATGCTGGATGTAAGGTCGATAGGAAGAGTACATCGGGGACGTGCCAATTCTTAGGAAGGTCCCTGGTGTCATGGAACTCTAAGAAACAAACCTCCGTTGCCCTATCCACCGCTGAGGCCGAGTACGTTGCCGCAGGTCAGTGTTGCGCGCAACTACTTTGGATGAGGCAAACCCTCAGGGACTTTGGCTACAATCTGAGCAAAGTCCCACTCCTATGTGATAATGAGAGTGCTATCCGAATAGCGGAAAATCCTGTTGAGCACAGCCGCACAAAGCACATTGACATCCGGCATCACTTTTGAGAGACCACCAGCAAAAGGGAGATATCGAAGTGTTTTATGTTAGCACCGAGAACCAGCTAGCCGATATCTTTACCAAGCCTTTAGATGAGAAGACCTTTTGCAGGCTGCGTAGTGAGCTAAATGTCTTAGATTCGCGGAACTTGGATTGAAATATAGCATACATGTATTTATGCCTTTGATCATGTTCATTCTGCATTTTGTTGCTTATTATGGTGCTCAAGTTGTACAAACACTCCCTGGACCTCACAAGTCCGTTGCAATGTGATGCACATGTTTAGGGGGAGATGTGTTACAACTTGACCCTTTGAGACTAACCATATGTTTGAGTTTGCTTGTGTTAGTCACAAAGGAGAATTGAAAGGGAAAAGGTGGACTTGGACCATGAAAGACTTCCACTGCACTCCGATGAGGGGTAACTTATTTCCAAGTCCATCTCATGAACTCTTATTGCCATTTGCTCTTAATTGAAGATTTTGGTGAGGCAATGGGGTTAAAGGGCCACAATTGATCCCGTTTTGGTGCTTGATGCCAAAGGGGGAGAAAATAAAGGCCAAAGCAATAAATGGATCAGCTACCACTTGAGAGATTTTGAAAATAGTAGAATAGAGTTTTTGATTTGTCAAAATTCTTAAGTTGTCTCTCTTATCAAAAGTTGGCTTCTTGTGGGGAGAAGTATTGATTATGGGAAAAAGGGGGAGTTTTTGAAATCCTTGATCAATCTCTTTTTGAATGACTCTCTTTATGCTTAAACATGTGTGTTTAACTTAGAGATAGAGATTTGTGTTTGATTTGCAAAAACAAACCAAGTGGTGGCAAAGGATGATCCATATATGCCAAAATTGATTCAAAATAAATTTAAGTGTTATTTGAATTGAGTTTGCACTTGTTCTAGTGGCTTTATGTTGTGTTGGCATAAATCACCAAAAAGGGGGAGATTGAAAGGGAAATGTGCCCTTGGGCCATTTCTAAGTATTTTGGTGATTGAGTGCCAACACATGTGCTTAATTGTGATTTTATGTACATGGATGAACAAGGTGCAAATCATGAAGTAAAGGTATGTTTCTAAGCCTTAGTACATTGGTTTTGTGGACTAACATATTTGTCTAAGTGTTAGAAACAGAAAGAAGAAAAAGAGAAAAGGGGAGAGAATGACTTGGCTGTGTGCAGCCAAGTCCCAGCTCGGTCTGGAGCACCGGACTGTCCGGTGTGCACCGGACAGTGTCCGGTGCGCCAGACTGACTCGACTCGACCTGGCCGCTCTCGGGAAATTGGCCGACGGCGTACGGCTAAAATTCACCGGACTGTCCGGTGTGCACCGGACTGTCCGGTGAGCCAACGGTCGGCCAGGGCCAACGGTCGGCCGCGCAATCCGCGCGGGACACGTGGCCGAGCCAACGGTCGGAAGACGGCACCGGACTGTCCGGTGTGCACCGGACTGTCCGGTGCGCTAACGGCTCGCAGATCTACGGCAGTCTTCCAACGGTCAGAAGCGCCAGAAAAGGAAACAAATCGGGCACCGGACACTGTCCGGTGTGCACCGGACTGTCCGGTGCCCCCGACGACAGAAGGCCAGGATAGCCTTCCAGAATTGCTCTCAACGGCTCCTAGCTGCCTTGGGGCTATAAAAGGAGCCCCTAGGCGCATGGAGGAGACATACAAGCAACTCTTGAGCATTCTTGATCATCCACACAAGTTCTTTGCGCATTCGTTTGTGATTCTAAGTGATTCGAGCTCTGTTCTAGTGTGAACTCTGAGATAGTCATTCGAGCTCGAGTCTTGGCCGTGTGTGTGCGCTTTTGTTGTGGATTTGTGTGTGTTGCTTCCCTCCCTTACTCTGTGCTTTCTTTGTGATCATATACTTGTAAGGGCAAGAGACTCCAATTTGTGGAGATTCCTTGCAAACGGGATAGTGAAAGGAACAACAAAACAACGTGGTATTCAAGTGGGTCTTTGGACCGCTTGAGAGGGGTTGATTGCAACCCTCGTCCGTTGGGACGCCACAACGTGGAAGTAGGCAAGCATTGGCTTGGCCGAACCACGGGATAAACCACCGTGTCCCTCTGTGCTTGATTCTTGTGGTATTGTGTTTTGTTGAGACTTCACCTTAGCCACTTGGCATTAATCGTGCTAACGCTTAACAAGTTTTTGTGGCTTAAGTTTGAGGTTTTTACAGGATCACCTATTCACCCCCCCCCTCTAGGTGCTCTCAGTTCTGATGATGCAGGTGGTGACACCGAGTGCCCTTAGCTTGCGAAGGCCGAGGATGACAGCCTCGTATTCTGCTATGTTGTTGGTGCACCTATCAGACTCCAAAGCAAAGTTGAGGCGCGCTGCGTATCTGTGCTTGATGCCGGTGGGCGAAGTAATGACTGCAGCGGCGCCTGCCCCTGCATGGCACCATGCACCGTCGCAATGGATTGTCCACACTTTTTCTGTGGTCGGGTCCGGCTGTGTTATTGGCCCAGTCCAGTCGACGACGAAGTCTGCCAGGACTTGTAATTTGATGGTTGTCCTAGGTTCAAATGTGATGTGGTAGCCGGAGAGTTCGGCTGCCCACTTGGCAATCCGTACTGATGCCTCCGAGTTTCTGAACAATTCGCCGAGTCCTCTATCTGAGGTAACCCGGACCTTGAATGCCTCGAAATAATGGCGCAATTTGCGCGAGGCCATCACAACTGCATAGGCGATCTTTTCCAGTTGCGTCATATTACATTTTGATGTTGTGAGTACTTCAGAGACGTAATAAACTGGATGTTGCCTGGTCGTGCCCTCTCTGGTCTGCTCTTGAACCAGTGCTGCGCTGACCGCATGTGGCGAAGCCGTGACATAGAGCAATAGGGGTAGCGAAGGGTCGGGGCTTGTAAGAATCGACAATTTCGACAAGTACTATTTTAGTGAGGCGAAGGCTGCCGCCTGCTCTGGTCCCCATGCGAAGTCTTTTGCGCCGCGGAGTGTTTTGAGGAAAGGGAGGCTTCGCTCCGCGGACTTGGAGATGAATCTGTTGAGGGCGGCCAACCTGCCTGTCAGTCGTTGCACTTCTCTGGCTGACTGTGGGGGCGTCATATTGATGATAGCCTGGATTTTGGTTGGATTGGCCTCAATTCCGCGGTGTGATACCAGGTAGCCCAAGATTTTCCCCTAGCGAACCCCGAAGACGCACTTTTCGGGGTTGAGGCGAAGTCGTGCGTCCCGCATGTTCGCGAACGTTTCGGCGAGGTCAGCCAGGTGGTCTTCCTTGCTTCTGCTGGCGACGACGATGTCATCCACATATGTGAATATATTTCTGCCGACCTGGCTCTCGAGCACCGTTTTGGTGAGTCGGGAGAAAGTGGACCCGGCGTTCTTAAGTCCCTCCGGCATTCTGATGAAACATTACGTGCCGAAGGGTGTTATGAAGCTGGTGCTTGCCTTGTCCTCCTCCTTCATATATATTTGGTGGTAGCCGGAGAAGCAGTCAAGGAGTGACATGACTTCGCACCCGGCCGCACTATCGACGATTTTGTCGATCCGAGGCAGCGGGAAGTTGTCCTTGGGGCAGGCCTTGTTAAGACTGGTGAAGTCTATGCACATCCGCCATTTGCCACTCTTCTTCTGCACCATCACTACATTGGCGAGCCATGTGGGGTAGGCGATTGGCTCGATGAATTTTGGCCTCGAGTAGGCGATGCACCTCGGCCTTGGCGGCTTCCGTCTTCTCATCAGACATCTTGCGCAGCCGCTGTTTCTTCGGCCTCACCGAAGGGTCGATTCCTAAGCCGTGCTCGATGATGGAGCGACTGACGCTGACCAGGTCGAGGGCGGACCAGGCGAAGACGTCTTTATTCTTGGACAAACAGTAGAGGAGCCTCTCCTCATCATGCGAAGTGAGGTCTTCTCTGATGGTAACCGTCTGCTTGGGCGTTGCCTGGTCGAGGGGGACAGTCTTGGTCCCGTCGTTGCTCTGCAGCTATGCTTTTTCATGCTCTTTGGCGGTTGGATCGGCAGGCCTGGGGACTTCGCGTTGGGCCGTGAGGCAGTGTACGTTTCTTTGTCCGAGGACGAAGTCTCTTTCTATGTTACGCGCAACCTGCTGGTTGCCGTAAACTGTGATGGTGCCTTGTGGACCTGGGATCTTCATGCACAGGTAGAGTCCGTGGATAGCTGCCTCAAACTTGTTGATGGAGCCCCGGCCCATTATGGCGTTGTATGGGTACACCATGTCAACGATGTCGAACGTGACTTGCTCACTTCGGGCATTGGGTGCTACACCGAAGGAGAGGGGCAGCTCTATCTTGCCGACGAGAAAGGTGCCCTTGCCGCTGAAGCCGTACATGGGGTTGTCCGAGGGCTTGAGCAGGCTGTGGCTTATGCCCATGCGATTGAAAGGATGGAGGAAAATGATATCCGCCTGGCTGCCATTGTCGACTAAGACTTTGTGCAAGTCCCAGCCTGCCACGCTGCAGTTGATGACCATGGCATCGATGTGGGGGGCGCTGCACAGATCGACGTCTCGGGCGTCGAAGGTCAATGGCATGTGGGACCATTTTGTCTGCACGACCGGGCCGGTGACGGCGACATGGTTGATGCTGCGGTAATGGTCCCTCTTCTGCCGCTTTGTGTCGAAGTCGGCGTTGGACCCCCCAGTAATCATATGAATGACTCCGCGATATGGTTGATCGGTGAAGTCCTCTTGCTTTGGGGCTTGGGGGTGGTTGTGGTGGTGGATGTTTTGCTGTTGATGGAGTGGGGGTGGGGGTGGGGGAGGTACGATTTGCACCTCCTGGTGGTGTTGGTATGCGTGGTGCGGTGGAAGCGGAGCGGGGCTGTGGTTATATGGCTGGGGGTTGCTGATATGTGTGCGTGACAACTCTAGGGTTGTCGGCTGGTTGCGCTCATGCCATCCTGTCTCTGGTGGCCTTCATCTCTGGGCAGTCTCTTGTGGGGTGCGCGCAGTCTTCGCCGTGGAACAGGCAGTAAAATTTGCGTGGCTGCTGCGCACGCCCTCGGCCCCGACCGCGAGTTCCGTTTCCTCGGCCCTAGGGGGGATACTCCTGGCGGCGAGGGGCCTCGCCAGCGGGGGGTTGGTTGGCGATGTTGTGCACCTGTTGCTGATTACGGCCGTCCCGGCCGGAGTTTGCCTGCGAGGGCCTTGTCCATGTGCGGCTGGACTACGGAGGGTCTTTGGGCTTCCTCTGAGACTCGACTTTGCGCTGGTGGAGCTCTTCGGATCTAGCGTATTTCTCAAACAGCTGATACAGCTCCTGGAGGTTCCTAGGCGGATCCTTGATGCAGTGGCTATAAAGGACGCTGGCCCGAAGGCCGCTGATGGCGTAGTGGATAGCGATCTGGTCATCGACCGAAGGCAGTTGTGACTTGAGGGTCAAGAACTTGCGGTAATACTCCCGCAGAGTCTCTCGTTCCAGCTGCTTACATAGTGAGAGTTCAGCCAAGGCGTCGGTGTCTAGGTGGTACCCTTGGAAGTTGAGCAAGAATTTGTCCCAGAGACTTTTCCAGGAGTCGATGGACAGTGGGGGCAACCTGGTGTACCAGGTGAGGGCTGGGCCTTCGAGGGCAATGATGAATGACTTGGCCATCGTGGTGTCGTCCCCTTCGGAAGATGCAACAGTGACTTGATAGCTCATGATGTACTGTGCTGGGTCGGTGCTGCCGTTGTACTTGGGATAGGTCCCCGCCCTGAAGTTGGCGGGCCATGGTGTCACTTGCAGGTGAGGTGCCAGGGGACTTCGCTCGTCGAGGTAGTTGACGCCTTGGAATGCCGTGGCGTGGGGATGGTGTGTCCGCGCTGAGGGATGAACATGTCTTCGATTTGTGCGCGCTGCTGGAGGGGTGGGCCGTGTTGCAGGCCGAGTTGGCCTTCGCTCTACATGAGCGCGATCTCTTGTTCAAGCTCCAGTGCCTTCTGCTCTTCGTCGCGTATCATCTGTCGCACCTTGGCTTGTGTAGACACACGTTGGCGCTTGGCCTCGAGGATCTCTTTTTGCTTTTGGAGGTTGCGGTTTATGATGCGCAGGGCACGCAGCTGTAGCTGTTCCTCGGCCGAAACGCCGATGACTTCGCCGTCCTCGGTGGCGTCTGCGCCCTCTGGTGGAGCGAAGCCTGGGGAGGCTGCTGTTGTCCCCCGGAGCTGCAGGTGCGGAGGCTGCCTTCGGTAGTGGGTTGTTCATTGCGCTGCTTCTTGCTGTTTGCGTCATCTTTGCAGGGCTCTTGGGGAGTGTTGTCGACAAGGGCCTTGCCCTTTTTCTCGGCTAGCAGTGCTGCCTTCGCAGCTTCGTCAGCCTTCGATGAGGTTCTCTTGGGTGCCATCGCGGGTGGTGTTTTCGTAGCACGAACGGTGGGCGCCAAATGTTGGAACTTGCTCTCCTGCACAAGTTGATCCAACGGGGTGGAGAAAGCAATGTAGACGGGGTTTCAACTCGAGATGGCAAAAGCTCTGTTAACCTCGCCCCTCAAGGGCACTGTGCGGGGGTATTTATAGGTGCCTGAGTGCCCAGCGTCAAGGATTAAGGACGCATGTGCCCTTAGGAGCCCAGGTTTTCCCCGGAATATTCCCATTAAAGCAGGGTTACAGACCGTAATAATAGAAAGACCTTTACAACTCAGGCCCGTAATGCGCAACAACAGCGCCGGGCCCGTTATGACGGGCCGGATTGTACGTGGGCTCTCGTGTTGGGTGACCCCGCGGGACGGAGCGGCCTCGCCATGAGTCTTCGTCCTTCAGCGCGTCGGACGAAGGGTGCAGTCCGTCAGTCGTCGTCTCCGTTGGTGCAGCGAGACTGGCAAAGGCATCGAGTGGAGGGTAGCGTCTATGCCTTCGCCCCAACACGGACTGTCCGGTGTGGCACCGGACTATCCGGTGCCACAAGAGGACAAAGCCTCCAACGGTCGACCAGCTCCGAACCCTAACAGTTGCCTGATGTGGCGGTGCACCAGACAAGGAACAGTGTCTGTCCGGTGGCGCACCGGACTGTCCGGTGCGCCCATCGCCAATAGCCTTCCCCAACGGCTACAAGGTGATTGGTGGCTATAAATACCACCCCAACCGGCCATTTCAAGGTGTGGGAGCCCAAGCAACATATCAAGGCATATAGTTGACATATCCAAGCCCTCCCAACCACCTCCATTCATTGATCTATCTCATACACAAGATTTAGGCCACAACAAAGGCTCACAAGTTCCACAAAAGAGAGATCAAGCAAAAGAGAGCTACACGTGTGAGTTTAGCGATAGTGCCTTGTGAGAATCATTGAAAGAAGTGTGTGCTACATCTTGTGATCATTTGAGCGTGGAGTTTTGACTCCCATTCATCTTCCTCCAAACTTTTGGAGACTTGTAAAGCTAGCAAGAGACACCTAAGAGTGTGGTGGTCCTTGCGGGGTCTTAGTGATCCTTGAGATTAAGAAGAGCTTGCCGGTCTTGGTGATCGGTAGAGAGAGGGAAAGGATTGAAAAAGACCCGTCCTTAGTGGACTCCTCAACGGGGATTAGGTTATTGGTGAACCGAACCTCGGTAAAACAAATCACCCGTATCACTTGTGTTTATTGCTTGTGATTTGCTTGTTTTCTCCCTCTCTAAGTTCTCTTGCACTATTCTTTGCTAATATTATTTTGTGTTGCTTCAAGTTAAATTCCCATTTAGAGAAGCAACGCCTTGCAAGAAAGAACTCTTGTTATTCCTCTTCTTAACTAAGCCCTCTTACTTTATTCTCCATAAACCTTTTAGTTATATTGATTTGTTAATTCCACATTCTTTGGAAGCAACACTCTTTGCAAGCAAACGACTTAGTTTTATACTCCGATAATTGTGCATCTTGTTCTAATCACTAATCAAGGGATCAAGTCCGGGTTTAAACTTATAATTTTCAGGTTTCGCCTATTCACCCCCCCTCTAGGCGACTTTCAATTAGATAATGATAGTTAGATATAAGATTAGAAGATTAGTTGAGATTATTTAGGAGATTAGTTGAGATTATGTAGGAAGGTTATCAGTTAGTAGTTGTTGATTAGGGATGGCAACGGGTAAACTATCCGCGGATAGTGTCTCTGGACATCCATATCCGTGACTTATATCCGATATCCGAATCCGTACCCGTTACCTGCTATGGATAACAAACAGTATCCACATCCGTTACCCGCGGGTAACGGATATCCACGGATATATCCGTTTGCTCACTACATATACAACATATTTAAATCCAGCAAATTCAAACATGGTATCATATTTGTCCAGCAAATTTAAATATGATAAAAACATACAACCATACAGAATTTGTCCAGCAAATAAAATCTGATACATGTATTAAGGCATATAGCGAGCAATATAAATTTGTCTAGCAAAATCAAATCTGAATTGTTCAAACTGATAAAATTACAAACATACAAGCCATAAGAATCAACACCAAAGACCAGCTGGTTATTCAGAATCAGCAGCCAACACACAAGATTCTTCTTTCATGTCTTCTTCATTATCTTCAAGGCAAGACCAAAAACTATTGAATCTTCCATCACCAGCATCTAAAATAAAGTTGCATACACATTAGTATCTATATACTTCAAATATAACATATTGGAAAAATGAAGAAAAGTTCACCTTTAAGAGTGTGACGAAGCCAACTTTAATTGCACATCAAAGCTTTCATCATTTTAGGAGTGAGACGACTGCGATGGTCACTTAAAAGCCTGCCACTTGTGGGACGGGAGTACAAGATATTTTAACGGATATTCGGGTATTTGGGTATGGATATTGATTTTTCGTACCCATTTTAAAAATATCCACGGATATCAAGTGCTACCCGTATCCGTATCCATGGGTACAAACTCGTATCCAAAACCGTGCCCAATGGGTTTTTTATCCGCGGGTACGCGGATAAATCACATCCATTGCCATCCCTATTGTTGATAGTTTTTAGGAGAGTTTTAAGGAGATAAGGATCTCTAGCTAGACAGGGGCAACCAACTGGCCTATTTCTCTACTATACTTAAAGCACCAGTTTCAACAGTCGTCCTGCGTCACGTTTTTACAAAAAAAACCCTATACTTCTTCAATCAACCCGCCGATCCTCACCTCGCGCCCGCACCATATATCTCCTCCCGACGCGTCAACCTCGTGCCCGCAAAAAACGGCTGGTGCATGCGGTCGCCTGTGGCCTGCGCCTCCTCGACCCCGCGCTCCACGCATGCCTCTAACTAACCTCCTCCCACCCCACGCTCCACGCATGCCGCAGCTGCAACTAACCTCCGCTGCCATCGCTTCCCACCCCGCGCTCCACGCATGCTGCGGTTGCGTGCGCTTGTTAAATCTCCTCACTTCTCCGGATGGTTTCAGTTCTGCATCTCCCTCTCTCCCGTCCTAGATCCGCTGGGATCGGAGATAGTAAGTCTTTGTTTGATGCTGCTTTCCAAGCTCGAGGAGTTCCGGCAGGAAGCGGTTCTTAGGCGAGGAGAAAAGTGTGGCTACTCACTAACCCGTAAACCCTCACTGTTGTCTTTTCTCCTCTCTCGATTAATCGCTTCCTCCACCGAGGCAGCCTAGCTAGATCGCTGGAGGCGAGCGGCGATCACACCAGCTCCGAGCAACAGCAGGTAACGAATCTCCACCGCACTTCCTCTCTGTCCCACCCCGATTGACGATTTCTTCCGTTGGCCATTTTATATTCCACTAAATCTTGAAATATATTTGATAATCAATATTCTGTGATGTCAGTCCGAGAAAAGACATCACAAAATATTCTTCCGTCGGCCATCTTATATTCCACCAAATCAAAAAGCCCAGGCGTGGATCCGATCCTGATCGGTGGGATTATACGCACGCATTTTTTTCCGTCAGAACAGATCAGATTCTTCGTGACGAGGTGACACAGCATGGAAATGGCTAGCGTCATTTTATTTATTCGACTGGTGGAATACAAAAACGGCCGCGAGAAAGTACACCTTTTGCTGTCGGTAATCAATATTCTGTTGTTTTTGGTATTACCACAACAAATAATGTTGTCCATTTTCAATTTTGAAATGATGACATCTGAAATGAGATATATGATTTAATATGTGATCTTATTCATAGGCGAGACGGATGACGTCCTACAATCGTGTTCTCTTTCTTTTAATTACTGGAATGTATATTATATGGTTCAAAAATAATGTTTATGTTTATTTATGTGCAATAGGTGTTATGAACATCTTATTTCCAGTTTATGGTAAGAAGCAAAAAGCAGTTTTCTTGTTATTCCATTCTAGAATAATCCATGAGTAATGAAATGTTCTCAAATTATATAGATATTTATGATGACCTGCTATCCCAAAGAGTTAATACAAGTTACCTGAAAAGTTTGTTGAAATCCGCCCTTGCCCTTGCAATGGTTTTGCATGGGGTGTTATATGGCCTGCTCCCATTTTCAATAGTTTTTCCTATACCTTGATGTTGTAGTAAGATAATCCTGATGTAAATATACCCATGCTAACTTTTGGTGTTCTTTTTTCAATTTGTTTACCGCCACAATATTGTTTTGTTCTACTTATCTACATTTTTTGACTTATCATGCTTCGGTGGCAAGGCAAGGTCCACTCACCGGGTGGAGGCTCCGAGGTCGAGGGAGGCGCCGGGTTGTTGGAGAAAAGGTGTGATATATATTCGATTATTAATTGCGTTATTTGCTGAAAATATTTATATGATCTGGGGTATATTTGGTACTTCAGATTCAAAATGTGTTATAGTAAAAATTTATGTCCTTTGGATGCCTATTTACTTAGCTATTGATTTATCTTGTGGTATGCTTGTTTAATAGTTTTAGAATAGTTGAAAATATAAAAATGGAAAATGTGTGTCATCTATGTAATATAACTGTTGTTATGACCTATGAACTGATAATATGGCTAATTGGCTATGACACACATGACAAACTAATTTAACAAATCTTGCTAGATATATATTGTATGACACTTAGGGCATGAACAGACAACTATGTCAGTGAGTCAGTCTTTATGCATAATTTGCTTAAAAAATCAAACAGTAATAAAGGAAATACGAAACTATTTGAGAAGCCCAAGGTACATATTACCCACTTCAAGTTACCCCAAAAATTTTGTCCCATGTGAAATACAATCAACATTAAGGTTTAGGATCCCACTGGCAATTGAACAATTAACACTAGTTTATAGAAATCGAAGGCTTCCACCTGGTATGGAAAATAATGCATGTATGGATGGTTGCAGAAAATACAGATTCAAGTTTTTAATAGATTTTCTTCATATAGACAAAAGATCAAGCATGGGAGATTAGCAATGTGGGTGCAGTCTGAAGACATCGAATTGAATCTTTTAAAGCTTCCATGGCCTTAAGTTCATTCTCTAGCATCATTTTGGTAGCATCCAACTCCATGTTCAACTCAACAATTGTTTCTTGATCTTTGCTGGAGTAAGTTAATGCAACAGATAGTTTTCCTCAAGCTGTTTTATCTGATCATCTCTTTCTAAAAGTAGTTTGGAATCATGGTTTGCCCTTGTCTCTAAAGCAACCTTCAGGCCTGTATACTCTTATTTTAACTCATTTATTTTTTGTCACCTTCTTCCTTTTTAGAGTTCAATGTTTCAAGTTTAGCATTGAGTGAATCAATAGATGATACCTTAGAAACAAGAGCATTCTTAGTTGTACTTAGCTCTTCCTCGAGTTATTGTACTCTAGAATTTGCAAGCTCAAGGCTCTTTTTTGTTCGATTTGTGAAAGCGGTCAGCTTTTGGTAGTCTACTTCCTTCAAGGAAAGTGATGCATTGAGTTCCCTGGTGTGTTCTCCTTATCATCAATTTCTTGGTTTAGTAAACTTATCTTTTCCTGCAAAAAAAATAATCTCACCAAGCTTTTCTTCCAAGTTAGTTCAAGCACATCAAGATCAATGATAACTTCTGTGATACTACTCTCTAATATAATCTCTGTATTTCATACATAAGATCCTCAGCTAATTTCTTCTTTCTGAATTCTTCACTCAGTGATGTCAAAGTCTTTGTTGCGAAGCCAACTAACCTGAAAGAGAAGCTTCCTACTCCCAGAACTTCATAGATTGCTTCTTTTGTACCGGTTGCTGCTCCAGTAACCGTTTCTCAAAGGTTATCCCTCATCAAAGAAAGTGATGCCTCATTTTCAGCCAATTTGCTCTCCATCTGAATAAGATAGAACATTGAATATATCAGGTCTCTAATTACCATAGGTCAACTTTAGAAAATAGAATAATTAGTATACCAAAGGTGTTCAAAATACTTTTGGCAGCTTTCTGTATTCAAGACATTACAGTTGTCAGCTTTCTTCAGAATCATGCTGGAAAATGGCAATACAATTATATAAATGCTTCACAACAAAGGTTAGAACTCAAAATGACCTCTGGGTGTACAGCAAAGGTCAGAACTCAGAAGATCACTTCATTTATATAATAAGAAATAGATAAGTCATTGATTAGAACTAGGCTAACAATAACGGAGGTTAGAAGATGACAGTCCCACTACAGCATGAGAATCAACAAGGTCAGAAGATGACACTCCCACTACACCATGAGAATCAACAAGAAAAAATGTCAACAAATACCAAGACATGCGCATTGATATAAATCACCTTATCATGCCTGCAATATACATTCAGCTAGCCACTTAGCTTTACAGAAAACTATTTTTACAAGATGGTGCAACCAAATAACACCGAAGTCAATCAATGGAGTATTGTAATATAGTATATAGGTCAGTTCTGTTGTTTCTATCTAATTATCTATATATTTTTTGATTTGTCGTGCTTCAGGCTCTCCTCTTGTTTAGTTTACTCTTATTTAATTTACTGAAGCATTTGGTGCTGCATTTTTTAGAACAATATTTTGTGTTCCAATCAGTGAGGTCAGTATCCTCTATTGTTATATATTATTATTGCATGTGGTTTATTAATCCATCATAATTAAATATATTTGAATAGATTGTTTTGCTAATAAAGATTTAACATGCCTTGTTATGTCATGAATTAATATTACATCACAATTTGACATATGCTTCGATTAGTGGATGTTTATGGGTTTATGATTAAATGGTTGATAAGTATGCACATGAATTATATTGAATTAGAATTAGAATTTATATATGCAAAAGCTTAAGGAATATAATAATGCCAAACTGATGTGTGGTGGGGTAATGATAGAGGTATAAAGTTTATACGCAAGCGACCGGTATATAGAGGTTGATGTTTTTTTAGATAAAATAGTAGATGGAAGGTTGCTTTTCTGTACGGAGCACCTGAAAGGGAAATGTGCCCTTGGGCCATTTCTAAGTATTTTGGTGATTGAGTGTCAACACAAGTGCTTAAGTGTTAAAGTATCCCAAGTGATGGACAAAGTGCAAATCAAAAGTAAAGGTATGTTTCTAGACTTAGTACATTGTTTTATGGACTAAGTATTGTGTCTAAGTGCTGAAAACAGGAAAAATCGAATTGGAAAAGAGATGGCTTTGTACAGCCAAAGTCTGCTCAGTCTGGGTGCACCGGACTGTCCGGTGCGCCAGACTGGCTCTGGCGAACTTGCTGCTCTCAGGACTTCGACGGCGGTGTACGACTATAAATCACCGGACTGTCCGGCGGTGCACCGGACTGTCCGGTGAGCCGTTCACAGGCGAACTCGTCGCTCTCGGGAGATGATTAACGGCGTACGACTATAATTCACCGGACTGTCCGGTGGTGCACCAGACTGTCCGGTGAGCCAACGGTCAGCCGGGACAACGGTCGGCCGAGGTTTCCGCGCGTGACGCGTGGCCGAGGCAACGGTCACATTGGGGCACCGGACTATCCGGTGTGCACCGGACAGTGTCCGGTGCGCCAACGGCTCTGGATCTGCAACGGTCGGCTTCGCCAAATAAGGAAAGAAATCCGCACCGGACTGTCCGGTGCGCCAGTCGACAGAAGGCAAGAATTGCCTTCCTACAATGCTCTCAACGGCTCCTAGCTGCCTTGGGGCTATAAAAGGGACCCCTTGGCGCATGGAGAAGACACCCAAGCATTCTTTGAGCATAGTTGATCACTCACACTTCGTTCTTGCACACTTGTTCGACATTCTTAGTGATTTGAGCTCCGTTCTAGTGAGAAACTCGTGATAGTCTCTTGAGCTCAAGTCTGGGTCTTGTGTGTGCGTATTTGCTATGATCTTTGTGTCTTGTGTGAGTTGCTCATCCCTCCCTTACTCCGCGCTTCTTTGTGAACATCTTTGTAAGGGCGAGAGACTCCAAGTTGTGGAGATTCCTCGCAAGCGGGATAAAGTAAAGCAAAGCAAAACACCATGGTATTCAAGTGGGTCTTTGGACCGCTTGAGAAGGGTTGATTGCAACCCTCATCCATTGGGACGCCACAACGTGGAGTAGGCAAGCGTTGGTCTTGGCCGAACCACGGGATAAACCACTGTGCCATCTCTGTGTTGATCTTCTTGTGGTTATTGTGTTTTGCTAAGACTCCTCTCTAGCCACTTGGCATTACTGTGCTAACTCCTAATCAAGTTTTTGTGGCTATAAGTTTTTAAGTTTTACAGGATCACTTATTCACCCCCCCTCTAGGTGCTCTCAATTGGTATCAGAGTCGTTCTCTTCACGAAGGGACTAATCGCCCGAAGAGATGGATCCTAAGGGAAAGGGAATCGTGATCAATGATAAGGAGAAGGAGTCCTTCGTCAACGAGCCGAAAGATGACAAGCCTGCCGACTCGGGCTCGGGCTACAAATGAAAAGATGGGAAAAGAAGAAGACGAGGCGCATCAAGGAGATCGTCTACTACGACGACAGCGACGAGTCCTCTTCTTCCCAAAGGACGACAACGACTACAAGAAACGGAAAACGGTCAATTCGAACTTTTCTTTCGATTACTCTCGTATTCCGCAAAGTACAAATGCTCATTTGCTCTCCATTCCACTTGGCAAACCTCCTCACTTTGATGGAGAGGACTACGGATTTTGGAGTCACAAAATGCGTAGTCACTTGTTCTCTCTCCATCCGAGCATATGGGAGATAGTAGAGAGTGGAATGAAATTTGATAGTACTGATAGTCCCATGTTCATTAACGAGCAAATCCACAAAAATGCACAAGCGACTACTGTTCTTCTAGCTTCATTGTGCAGGGACGAATACCATAAGGTGAGCGGCTTGGACAATGCCAAGCAGATCTGGGACACCCTCAAGATCTCTCATGAGGGGAACGACGTCATCATGCTCACCAAAATGGAGTTGGTGGAAGGCGAACTTGGGAGATTCGCGATGATAAGGGGTGAGGAGCCAACCCAAACATACAACCGGCTCAAGACCCTCATCAACAAGATAAGGAGCTACGAAGGCACGCGATGGACGGACCACGACGTCGTTCGCCTGATGCTAAGGTCTTTTACTGTCCTTGATCCACATCTTGTGAACAATATTCGTGAAAATCCTAGGTACACCAAGATGTCACCCGAAGAAGTACTTGGGAAGTTTGTGAGCGGGAGAATGATGATCAAGGAGGCGAGATACGTGGACGACGCGTTGAACGGTCCAATCCATGAGCCTCAACCCATTGCTCTCAAGGCAACGAGGAGCAAGGGGGCGCTACCTAGCAAGGTGGCGCAAGTTGAGGCGGTTGGGCTCAATGATGAAGAGATGGCCCTCATCATCAAGCGCTTCAAGACGGCGCTAAAGGGACGCAAGGGGCAGCCTAACAAGAACAAGACGAAGGGGAAGCGCTCATGCTTCAAATGTGGTAAGGTTGGTCATTTTATCGCTAACTGTCCCGATAATGATAGTGACTAGGAACAAGGGAACAAGAGGGAAAAGAAGAAAGCTTACAAGAAGGCTAAGGGCGAGGCACACCTTGGAAAGGAGTGGGACTCGGATTGTTCGTCATCCGACTCCGACAACGAAGGACTCGCCGCCACCGCCTTCAACAAATCGGCCCTCTTCCCCAACGAGCGTCACACATGCCTCATGGCGAAGGAGAAGAAGGTATGTACTCGGAATTCTACTTATGCTTCTTCAAGTGAGGACGAGTCTAGTGATGATGATGAAATAGATTATTCATGTTTATTCAAGGGCCTAGATAGAACCAAGGTTGATAAAATTAATGAATTAATTGATGCCTTAAATGATAAGAATAGGTTATTAGAAAAGCAAGAGGATGTTGTACGAAGAACATGATAAATTTGTAGAGGCACAAAAATCCCTTGCTTTAGAAATTAAAAGGAATGAAATGCTTTCTAGTGAATTGTCTACATGCCATGACTCTATTTCTAGCTTAAAGAGCATAAATGATGATTTGAATGCTAAGTTAGAAATAGCAAATAAATCAACATCTTGTGTAGAACATGTTACAATTTGTAATAGGTGTAAAGATTTTGATGTTGATACTTGTAGTGATCACCTAGTTTCAATTTCTAAATTGAATGATAAATTGGCTAGTCTTAATGCCCAACTTAAGACTAGCAAGAGTGAAATTGATAAAATAAAATTTGCAAGGGATGCCTACACGATTGGTAGACACCCCTCAATTAAGGATGGTATTGGCTTCAATAGGGAAGTCAAGAACTTAACAAGCCATAAGGCTTCCATCTCCACCAAGGAGAAAGGGAAGGCCCCTATGGCTAATAGTATTCAAAAGAACCATGCTTTCTTATACCATGATAGGAAATATTCTAGGAATGTTCATCATGATAGAAATTGCAATAATGTTGTTTCACATTCTTATGATTCGTATGCTATGACTGCTTCTAGTTCTCATGTTGTGCATGGTAGAGATATGCCTAGGAAAAATATTCATCATGTGCCTAGAAAGAATATTGTTCATGTTCCTAGGAAAGTAATTAATGAACCTTCAACAATTTTTCATACTTGCAATGCTTCCTTTGCTATTTGTAGAAAGGATAAGAAAGTAATTGCTAGGAAATTAGGGGCAAAGTGCAAGGGAGATAAAACTTGCATTTGGGTCCCTAAAACCATTGTGACTAACCTTGTAGGACCTAACAAGAGTTGGGTACCTAAAACCCAAGCCTAAATTTGCCTTGCAGGTTTATGCATCCGGGGGTTCAAGCTGGATTATCGACAGCGGATGCACAAACCACATGACGGGGGAGAAGAAGATGTTCACCTCCTACGTCAAGAACAAGGTGTTAGAAATATGCCCTAGAGATAATCATAGAGATGAGCATATTTCTTTGTATCCATGATATATATATTGCTTAATTGAATATCCATGGAAGGCACCTTGTATTGATTAGCAATTATGTGAATTGTTTGTGAGATTCTTTACTTATATGGTTATTCTAAATGATGTCCCTAGTCAGAGTCGATGACTAGCACATGTATTAGTTGATGACTATATTTCACAAGTCATGAACATGGAGATGTTAAATTAATAATGTGGGCGCATGTATGACATGAGGCTGGACCGACCCAACGTGAGATATTGTAATATAGTTCTCTTCTTGCAACATGAATACTGTATCCTTAGACCTGAGATTGTCGCATGTTCTCAAGATGTGAATTGACTTACTTAGGGACTATCAAACGCTATCCCGTAACTGGGTAGTTATAAAGGTAGTTTTGGGTTTGTCAGGAAGCATGCTATGAGGCATGGTCAGTCAAGATGGAATTTGTCCCTCTCTTTGTGAGAGAGATATCTCTGGGCCCCTCGAGTGATTGGATCAAGAAATGCATGGCTGTGCTAGGGTTAAGAGTTAACCATTGAAAGGATTCCAATTCACAGTATCGAGAAAGAGAGGTCAGCTTAGAGCCAGACCAAATATCGTGAGACAAAGGGAACATCATGTACTTAATGTCGCAATGGTTCGTCTGATATGATCTTTACGTACACATAGGAGTTGACATGTCTTGCTAGAGGCCGCTGTCAATTATTGGGCCAAGTAAGAGTACTCGGGCTATGTCTATTTGTACGTGAACCTATAGGGTCACACACTTAAGGGGAAGGAAGCCTAATTCGGATTAGATCCGAAATTAGACTGGGCTTTAGGGTTAATGATGGGCCTCGGCGTCAGAAGCCCACCATAACGCCTATATAATGAGGGGCGGGGCGCGGTTAAGAGATAACCTAATTCGCCACCTGCAAATCAGTAGCCGCCGCTCGCCTCTCGCCCTCGCCAAGCCGCCGTCGCGAACCTAGCAGTTCGGTACGCGGCGCTTCCTCCCTGTACGTGTGGATACCTCGAAGGTGCTGCATCTGGAGCACTTGGACGAACCGTGCGAGGACGTGAAGGACGCCGGCGACTGCACGGCACTGCTCGACGCGTTCGTCTACATCGAGACGTCTTCCGCTGCTCTGCGCGTCTAGTGGTAATTCCATGACCTATAACCGCAGTAGTTCTTGGTATTATGGGGATGAAAATTTTGTTTTGCGCTAGCGTAGCCTCCCCGTAATCCTACACAAGGATTTCCAAGATTCAATCATATTCGGTGATGGGAACCAAGGCAAGGTGAAAGGGTTAGGGAAGATTGCTATTTCATCCGAGCACTCCATTTCTAATGTGTTTTTAGTTGAGTCACTTGGATATAATTTGTTATCTGTAAGTCAACTTTGTATAATGGGATATAATTGTCTATTCACAAATGTAGATGTGTCTGTCTTTAGAAGGTGTGATGGTTCACTAGCTTTTAAGGGTGTACTAGACGGCAAACTTTATTTAGTTGATTTTGCAAAAGAGGAGGCCGGTCTAGATGCATGCTTAATTGCTAAGACTTGCATGGGCTGGCTGTGGCATCGCCGTTTAGCACATGTGGGGATGAAGAACCTTCACAAGCTTCTAAAGGGAGAACACGTGATAGGTCTAACTAATGTGCATTTCGAAAAAGATAGACCTTGTGCAGCTTGTCAAGCAGGCAAACAGGTGGGAAGCTCTCATCACACCAAAAATGTGATGACCACATCAAGACCTTTGGAGATGCTTCATATGGACCTCTTCGGACCCGTCGCCTATCTAAGTATAGGAGGAAGTAAGTATGGTCTTGTTATAGTTGATGATTTTTCCCGCTTCACTTGGGTATTCTTTTTGCAGGATAAATCTGAAACCCAAGGGACCCTCAAGCGCTTCCTCATGAGAGCTCAAAATGAGTTTGAGCTCAAGGTGAAGAAGATAAGGAGCGACAACGGGTCCGAGTTCAAGAACCTTCAAGTGGAGGAGTTCCTTGAAGAGGAGGGGATCAAGCACGAGTTCTCCGCTCCCTACACACCACAGCAAAATGGTGTGGTAGAGAGGAAGAACAGGACGCTCATAGACATGGCGAGGACGATGCTTGGAGAGTTCAAGACCCTCGAGCGGTTTTGGTCGGAAGCCGTGAACACGGCTTGCCACGCCATCAACCGGGTCTACCTTCACCGCCTCCTCAAGAAGACTTCGTATGAGCTACTAACCGGTAACAAACCCAATGTTTCGTATTTTCGAGTTTTTGGGAGTAAATGCTGCATTCTAGTGAAGAAGGGTAGGAATTCTAAATTTGCTCCCAAAGCTGTAGAAGGGCTTTTGTTAGGTTATGACTCAAATACAAAGGCGTATAGGGTCTTCAACAAATCGTCGGGTTTGGTTGAAGTCTCTAGCGACGTTGTATTTGATGAGACTAATGGCTCTCCAAGAGAGCAAGCTGTTGATCTTGATGATGTAGATGAAGAAGACATTCCAACGGCCGCGATTCGCACCATGGCGATTGGAGATGTGCGACCACAGGAACAAAAGGAGCAAGATCAACCTTCTTCCTCAACAATGGTGCATCCCCCAACTCAAGACGATGAACAGGTTCATCAAAAGGAGGCGTGTGATCAAGGGGGAGCACAAGATGATCATGTGATGGAGGAAGAAGCACAACCGGCACCTCCAACCCAAGTTCGAGCGACGATTCAAAGGAATCATCCCATCGACCAAATTTTGGGTGACATTAGCAAGGGAGTAACTACTTGTTCTAGATTAGTTAATTTTTGTGAGCATTACTCCTTTGTCTCTTCTATTGAGCCTTTCAGGGTAGAAGAGGCCTTGCTAGATCCGGACTGGGTGTTGGCCATGCAGGAAGAGCTCAACAACTTCAAGCGTAATGAAGTTTGGACATTGGTGCCTCGTCCCAAGCAAAATGTTGTGGGAACCAAGTGGGTGTTCCGCAACAAACAGGACGAGCACGGGGTGGTGACGAGGAACAAGGCTCGACTTGTGGCAAAAGGTTATGCCCAAGTCGCAGGTTTGGACTTTGAGGAGACTTTTGCTCCTATGGCTAGGCTAGAATCAATTCGTATTTTGCTAGCATATGCCGCTCACCATTCTTTCAGGTTGTTCCAAATGGATGTGAAGAGCGCTTTCCTCAACGGGCCGATCAAGGAGGAGGTGTACGTGGAGCAACCCCCTGGCTTCGAGGATGAACGGTACCCCGACCACGTGTGTAAGCTCTCTAAGGCGCTCTATAGACTTAAGCAAGCCCCAAGAGCATGGTATGAATGCCTTAGAGACTTTTTAATTGCTAATGCTTTCAAGGTTGGGAAAGCCGATCCAACTCTTTTCACTAAGACTTGCGATGGTGATCTTTTTGTGTGCCAAATTTATGTCGATGACATAATATTTGGTTCTACTAACCAAAAGTCTTGTGAAGAGTTTAGCAGGGTGATGACGCAGAAATTCGAGATGTCGATGATGGGCGAGTTGAACTACTTCCTTGGGTTCCAAGTGAAGCAACTCAAGGATGGCACCTTCATCTCCCAAACGAAGTACACGCAAGACTTGCTAAAGCGGTTTGGGATGAAGGACGCCAAGCCCACAAAGACTCCGATGGGAATCGACGGACACACCGACCTCAACAAAGGAGGTAAGTCCGTTGATCAAAAGGCATACCGGTCAATGATAGGGTCCTTACTTTATCTATGTGCTAGTAGACCGGATATTATGCTTAGCGTATGCATGTGTGCTAGATTTCAATCCGATCCAAGGGAGTGTCACTTAGTGGCCGTGAAGCGAATTCTTAGATATTTAGTCGCTACGCCTTGCTTCGGGATCTGGTATCCAAAGGGGTCTAACTTTGACTTGATTGGATATTCAGACTCCGACTATGCTGGATGTAAGGTCGATAGGAAGAGTCGGGGACGTGCCAATTCTTAGGAAGGTCCCTGGTGTCATGGAATTCTAAGAAACAAACTTCCGTTGCCCTATCCACCGCTGAGGCTGAGTATGTTGCCGCAGGACAGTGTTGCGCGCAACTACTTTGGATGAGGCAAACCCTCCGGGACTTTGGCTACAATCTGAGCTAAGTCCCACTCCTATGTGACAATGAGAGTGCTATCCGCATAGCGAAAAATCCTGTTGAGCACAGCCGCACAAAGCACATTGACATCCGACATCACTTTTTGAGAGACCACCAGCAAAAGGGAGATATCAAAGTGTTCTATATTAGCACCAAGAACCAGCTAGCCGATATCTTTACCAAGCCTTTAGATGAGAAGACCTTTTGCAGGCTGCGTAGTGAGCTAAATGTCTTAGATTCGCGGAACTTGGATTGATTTATAGCATACATGTGTTTATGCCTTTGATCATGTTCCTTATGCATTTTGTTGTTTACTTATGGTGCTCAAGTTGTACAAGTACTCCCTGGACCTCACAAGTCCATTTGCAAGTGATGCACATATTTAGGGGGAGATGTGCTACAACTTGACCCTTTGAGACTAACCATGTGTTTGAGTTTTCTTAATTTAGTCTCAAAGGAGGTTTGAAAGGGAAAATGTGGACTTGGACCATGAAAGACTTCCACTGCACTCCGATGAGAGGGTAACTTATTCCAAGTTCATCTCATGTACTCTTATTGCCTTTCTATTCTTATTTGAAGACTTTGGTGAGGCAATGGGGTTCTTGGGCCAAGATTTATCCCGTTTTGGTGCTTGATGCCAAAGGGGGAGAAAATAAGGCCAAAGCAATAAATGGATCAGCTACCACTTGAGAAATTTTGAAAATAGTAGAATAGAGCTTTTGGTTTGTCAAAACTCTCTTGTTGTTTCTCTTTGTCAAAAGTTGGTCTCCTGTGGGGAGAATGTTTGATTATGGAAAAAAGGGAGAGTTTTTGAATCTTTGATCAATTTCTCTTGGAATACCTCTCTTTATGTCTCTACAAGTGAAGTTGACTTAGAGATAGGAAATTGAGTTTGATTTGCAAAAACAAACCAAGTGGTGGCAAAGAGTGATCCATATATGCCAAATTTGAATCAAAACAATTTTGAGTTTTCATTTGCATTGATATTGCACTTGTTCTAGTTGCTTTATGTTGTGTTGGCATAAATCACCATAAAGGGGGAGATTGAAAGGGAAATGTGCCCTTGGGCCATTTCTAAGTATTTTGGTGATTGAGTGCCAACACAAGTTCTTAAGTGTTAAAGTATCCCAAGTGATGGACAAAGTGCAAATCAAAAGTAAAGGTATGTTTCTAGACTTAGTACATTGTTTTATGGACTAATGTATTGTGTCTAAGTGCTGGAAACAGGAAAAATCGAATTGGAAAAGAGATGGATTTGTACAGCCAAAGTCTGCTCAGTCTGGGTGCACCGGACAGTGTCCGGTGGTGCACCGGACAGTGTCCGGTGCGCCAGACTGGCTCTGGCGAACTTGCTGCTCTCGGGACTTCGACGGCGGTGTACGGCTATAAATCACCGGACTGTCTGGTTGTGCACCGGACTGTCCGGTGAGCCGTTCACAGGCGAACTCGTCGCTCTCGGGAGATGATTAACGGCGTACGACTATAATTCACCGGACTGTCCGGTGGTGCACCGGACTGTCCGGTGAGCCAACGGTCAGCCGGGGCAACGGTCGGCCGAGGTTTCCGCGCGTGACGCGTGGCCGAGCCAACGGTCACATTGGGGCACCGGACAGTGTCCGGTGCGCCAACGGCTCTGGATCTGCAACGGTCGGCTTCGCCAAATAAGGAAAGAAATCCGCACCGGACTATCCGGTGCGCCAGTCGACAGAAGGCAAGAATTGCCTTCCTACAATGCTCTCAACGGCTCCTAGCTGCCTTGGGGCTATAAAAGGGACCCCTTGGCGCATGGAGAAGACACCCAAGCATTCTTTGAGCATAGTTGATCACTCACACTTCGTTCTTGCGCACTTGTTCGACATTCTTAGTGATTTGAGCTCCGTTCTAGTAAGAAACTCGTGATAGTCTCTTGAGCTCAAGTCTGGGTCTTGTGTGTGCGTATTTGCTGTGATCTTTGTGTCTTGTGTGAGTTGCTCATCCCTCCCTTACTTCGCGCTTCTGTGTGAACATCTTTGTAAGGGCGAGAGACTCCAAGTTGTGGAGATTCCTCGCAAGCGAGATAAAGTAAAGCAAAGCAAACCACCGTGGTATTCAAGTGGGTCTTTGGACCGCTTGAGAAGGGTTGATTGCAACCCTCGTCCATTGGGACGCCACAACGTGGAGTAGGCAAGCGTTGGTCTTGGCCGAACCACGGGATAAACCACTGTGCCATCTCTGTGTTGATCTTCTTGTGGTTATTGTGTTTTGCTAAGATTCCTCTCTAGCCACTTGGCATTACTGTGCTAACTCCTAATCAAGTTTTTGTGGCTATAAGTTTTTAAGTTTTACAGGATCACCTATTCACCCCCCTCTAGGTGCTCTCAGCACCTGCATCCGTCTAGAATTCTCTCACTCACTTCTCTTCATTTATCAAACAAGGACAAATTGCAACTCTCATTTTCAAGTCACAACCAACACAATTTTATAGAAACAAAATTTGAAACTCCACGACAAAATTTCATAGAAACAAATTCAGTTTTTAACAAGTCAAGGTAAATGGTGATTTTTAGATCATCATGATATAACTTCCTTTTCTTTTCTTGACATGAAATGAGTACTAAACTTAACTTGAACGCCTCTTTTACTAAACTGAACTGAAAATGCAAGTTTATCTAACATATTTTCCATAAAAAGGTTATGATGGAGCCGACTGTGTTGAACCGTGAAAGAAATGCAGCAGACCGTCGAAAAAGGATGCCTATGTAAGTTATATATGAATAGTTACACGAAATGAAGCAATAAACAATCCATATCTTCATTCGGTTTTTCTTCTTTCTGTGTAGGTTGATTAGTGATTAACCTGTTTCCATATAAATATGATCATTATATTACTATATTTTACTAACATGACAATAAACAGTCCATATCTAATTATGGTCAAGACCCTCGCCTTCGTGCAAAGCTAGATACCAATGTATTGGCAAATTTATTTGAATGTTGGCCTGACATTGAGTATAATATTTCAGATTGCAGCCAAGTAAGCTATGCTCCTTTATATTTTTTTGTAATCTTTAATTTTGTTCTCTTAAGATGTTTGTTTAACTTGCAGATTCTATTGCCCTTTTGTTTCTTGGGTCACTTCAGTTTATATGTATTTAACATGAACACCAGAAGCATCTATATAATAGACTCTATGCCTCTACCATCATGGTTTAAGGGTAACGATCCAAGCATGCATTATATTCACAAAATACATAGTATTGCCAATAATATGAATGCCGCCATGGAATTGGCCAATCCTACATGGAAGGACGATATTTATATGTGGTGTCGTATAGTACCATCATGGGTTCCAAAAACATTAAACTGGTAATTTCTTATACCTTGAAGACAACTAAATAATTTTGGCTATATATATGTAAGAACGAGTTATTTTAATTTGTAGGGATTTGTCAGGCTCTCTTGTTATCAACTTTATGCACTCGTGGAATGGTAAAAGGTTACCCTGCATTTCCACTGTGAATAACTGTGTAGTTCTAATACTTAGTCAATATCATTTTTCTATAACTAATTGTCTTTACTGAATTTAATGTTGTCTTATATCGAATGTACAGACTTCAAATGTACTGAGGACCAAATTCTTGGTAGAGTTGATGAAGTATAGGGAGAATGAATGTAATGACAATATTCTAGAAGAAATACAACAGATTTTTAAGCGCATCAGTGTTTAGTTAGTTTTTAGATATACAATATATGTGATTTTATTTGCAAATACTCGAGTTTAGGATAAGAAACAAAGATTCGGAATTTTTGTTCTCACTTGTTATTCTCGTCCTTTTGGTATGAATTTTAATGTATATTCACTTCATTACCATTACAATCCTCACAACGCACAACCATTGTACTCACTGCTTAGACTTTGTTTTTATGATTTTCACATTGTATTGTAAATTGATTTGTAGAATTTATAAGATTGTGATCCATAATATGTGTTACTTGTTTTTATGTAATCATTGTGCACGAATAATTTACGTGCCGTCGCAATGAATGGGCACTTGACTAGTACGTAATCAATGGATGAGAAATAAAGTAGGCAAGAATTAGAAGGGAGAAATCATCTTCTTGCTCGGCCGTGGGCAGAAGCCCATAGCCGCCATTCCTATCCATCGATACCCTTCTCTAATCCCTCAACGATCTAGCGACCATAATAGTTGAAGACACTCTAAAAATGTGTATTAATTCCTCAGCTGAGTAGATAAACACTTGAACGACCTACTGTGCGCCTAGAGCCCGGGGATGTGAATTAGAGATGATGCCTCTTAAGCAGAAACACATGAGAGCTATTAAAATGTTATCAAATTTTCCATTAATTTTGAAATATTTGTAAATTAAAAGTTGAAATATTGATTTTTGAAATTTATGGTTAGATTTATATCGTAATTATATTTCAAACTTTTATATTAAAATACGAGTAGATTTACAAAATGTGAATAAAAGAAGGGGCAATGGTTTAACAATATGAACATTTTTTTGACTGATTTAAGATCGTTAAACGTTGATAATAGAATATAGCTAAACTATATATTTTTTTAAAAGTGACATACTTCCTTCGGTTATACTAAGTCAAACTATTTAAACTTTGACCAACAATATATACAACATTAATTTATTTTAAACTAAAAGAATTATATATTATGGTAGTTCAAGTTATAATAAATCTAGTAACTTTATTTTTATGTTGTAAAATTTAATGAAGCACATGGTATAATTAGTCAAAGTTAATAGCAATTGACTTAGAATAAATTTATAACGACTAAATTATGTGAACAGAGAAAACATCTATAACGACTAAATTATGTGGATAGAGAAAACATAGGGTAAGATTGTCTCGAGTGAGTGTGAAAAATAGTGAACGTAGAACTGTAGAGGATACTGTTTGTAAGAGAAATTTGAAATAAGAGATGAAATAAAAGTACAGTGTTTGAATCGGAGAGAGCCTAAAAATGGATTTGCGTTCTCGGCTAGGGACAACCATGCAATTGTAACCAGCAGTAGTACTCCCTTGCAGTTCAACGCCCCGGAGGCAAACGGCCATGCACCCATTGGCATGGAGGCCCCACGCGCAGAGAGAATACGCGAGACGAGACGCGACTGCCTGATCCTACATACTGCCCGCAACTGCAAGCGAACGAAGCGACGGACGAGACGAGGCGCGGAACGGTGCGAGCCAGACTACCCACCTAGGCCTAGCGGCATGAGGGGCAGCGAGATGTTGACCGCCGCGGGGGGCGCCGGCACGGCCCCGTCCACGGTCTCCTCGGGGGCGGTCGCGGCCGCGGACCTGGTTGCTGGAGCCGGGGGCACGGGCGCTATCGGCGCGGGCGGAGGAGGCGGCAACTTCCCCCTCGCCGTCGCCCTTCTCGCCTTCGCCTTCGCCAACTTCGTTAACCTCGTCTCCATCTGGTGCGTTCCCTCATTCCCACTCTCCTGGATCTAAATCTAACGCGCGGGGGGCGATACTTGGTCGTTGGTTCCGACGCGATTGCTCCCGTGTCCCTGTCGGTTCGAGTTCTAGGCGGGGTGGTGATGCTTACGATTGGGTTTGGGGTTTGGTTCGGGGAAATTAGTTTCTCTTTCTCTCTCTCCGTCTCCAGGCTTGGATTGAGGGTTTCCGCCCGTGTGATGTGTTGTCGAAGCAAGGAATGAACTTTGGTTTCACGAAGCTTAGTTTCGAGCTGGATTTTACATTTGTTTCTAGGTTGCGGAGGAGACTTTCCCATCTGTGTATACTTTCACGAAGCTTAATTTCGAGCTGGAGATGAACTTTTACATTTGTTTCTAGGCTGTGGAGGAGTCTATCCCGTATGTATAGCACGTCGGTAACCTCATGGGTTGTGGCAGTGACACAGTTTGTTACAAATTAGAAATTACCCTTGTCATTATGTGCTTTTCTAAAATCCGACTATCCGAGTAAGAAGTGTGACACTCGGGCAAGGCTGACTAACAGGTTGCACTGAGTGTGGCACTTCCTGCTTCTGCCCACACACACAGCATGGGTTTTGATTGTAACTTCTGCCTCGAAATTCCGGTTGTACTGTTTCCACATGCGAAATTGCAAACTGACCCCCTAGATATGTTTTTAACACTGACTACAACTGAATGAGACTGTGGCATTGACGCAAGGCTAATTGGATATAGCTGGATGTTCAGAGCTATTGAGTTTTTAACCTAGAGAGTTTGTAGTGCCGCTCCAGTAATCCGTAATTTGTTCTTCCTAGACGTTGCAGGTTAAAAGAGAAGAGGTGGGATGCAAGGAAATTTCTTACTTCAGCAGGAGTCATGTCATCTCTTTCTGCAACTGTGGGGAGCTTGGCCGTTGCTGTGGGTCAACAAGAAGGCGCAGATAGCTCTGCATTTGCCCTTGCATTGATTTTTGCTGCCGTTGTATGTACTTAAATCAATCAGGTCCCGTTAATTTCTTTTGTAAGCATGTGTGTGTTGCAACCTTTGAAGCATTCCTTTTTCTGTAGATGTTGGCATCTAATTTTCTTCCTACACAGTAGTTTTTATTTATCATCTTTTGCTTATGGAAGTAGGGTTATTTAGTACAAATTCAACCAATAGTTGATCTCTTAGCCTTACTGGGCATGAGCATTATTTTTTCTTTCTTCCTTTTTTAAATAATTGGAGATAGTGATAATGTTGACATTGCTCCACTCTGTTTATGATGAATATGGACACTATTTATGGTAGTGTGCCAGTTTCTGACTTGCACTAATGGCCAACATTCATTTTGTTTCAGTTGTACATTTCCATGCACTTTCATGTCAAAGCCGTTCTTATGTCAATTTGACAAAGTTATCTATATTATGTGGATAAGAGCTTTTGCATTCTGGAACCATGCCAGCCGATGTCCACCGGTGCCATCACTCGTCTGAAACCATGCTAGGATTTGCATTTTAAAGCAGTTTCTGCACTGATGACTAATATATTATCCCCTACTTTACTTAAGTATTTTATCTTTATTTAATAAAAAGTGAATGTAAAAAACGGCTAGGTTTTGTTGCAAGCATATTCACATGAACCCTTTTATATAGATAAATTGTTGTTAGCTGCCCTTTTTTAAATATGTCCTGAACATACGTTTTTGTCATATAGGTAATGTATGATGCATCAGGAATTAGATGGCACACAGGTCGCCAAGCTGCGGTAAGCTTGTGATTTACCATGCATATTGCAAGCATAAGGCACTGTTCTGTTGCACGTTGTTGTCAGTTGAATGTTGCCACTTTATCTGTCGGTGTCTGTCTTCTAATTGAATCTACTAACTTTCGTTGCAGTTGTTGAATCAAATAGTCTGTGATTTCCCACCAGAACATCCAATCATTTCAACCTTTCGGCCACTACGGGAACCTCTTGGACACAGCCCACTTCAGGTAGCTCTACTACATACTTCTATCTTCTATTCATGGATGCAAGTGAGTATAAACTATAAACCCCATTTGCATTCCTATGTACATAGTTAATATGGCACTTGTTCAGTTTTCTTGAAATGAAACATGGTGGAATGATCCACCTTTTTTGTTTGGCGCCTGTTTGTATTTCATGCTAACCCAAGAAAACAAAATTTTGGGTTCTTAGCCTATGGCTTCTATTTTTAGCTGCATGTGTATCTTAATACGACTGTTGAATTTTCAGTTGCTGCATTATCTTTATATCTTTATATGTTTCTGTATTTCTTCTACTTTTTTACTTAGCTTGTTTCATTCTCTTTCTTTTGTCCCTGCAGGTTTTTGCAGGAGCACTTGTTGGTTGTGCATCTGCTTATTTCATTGGAAAATCTGTATAAGGAATAGGAATATATAGGATTTGGCTTGTACACGAATTCCATTGACTTATTTTTGTAAAAAAAATATCATTGATCAACCGCTTCATTTTTTCCTATCTGCAGTGAACCGCACGGGGCATTATCTAGAAAATGGTTAGGATATTCTGTTTGCTGACACAGAAACTGATTAGGTTTTGCAGCACAGCAGCAGTATTCTTCCACTGGTAATTGATTTTTTTTTTGTTTCTATTGCAACTGGCTGGAAGTACTAAACAAGACCCATATTTTGACTTCCTTGGTAAAAACTCTTAGGGCTCAGCTAAATTCTAACGTAAAACGAGCAACATCTAAGCTGAAAAAAATAAAGAAACTTTGGTGTATTTAACAGCTGCCTCCTAACGATTATCAAAATCAAATAATCAAATACACCAGTACAACAACTATCAATCAGCAACAGACTTCATATCCCACTCTATCTCTCCATCTCCATATTACAAACAGTATAAAAAATACTTTGCACGCACGACCTGCTGGAGATGGCCCACTCGAACTGAGTATCAAGACGACGACATGAGGTGATCGACGAGCTTCATCTCACTTGCGCTGCTGCTGCTGCTGCAAACGCATGCAGCGACAGACTGCCACCCTTGTGCATCCAGCCGCATCCCCCTCTGCCCCATCTGCTCCAAGACGAAGCAGGCCTCCTCCGCCTTGCCGTCCTCGCCGAGCCCTCTCACCAGTCGCCTGAACGTGGGGGGCAGAGGGCAGTGGCCGCTCGCCAGCATCGCGTTAAAAACTCGCAGACCCAGGTCGAAGTCGCGCGCTTCGCAGCACCCGTCGAGGAGGACGCGGTAGGTGGCGGCGCTCGGCGCTGTTCCATCCTTGAGCTGCATTTCGACCAGCGCCCTATGTGCCTCGTCGACCCTGCCGGCGTCGCAGAGGCACCTGATCAGGACGTTGTAGCTCGCGTCGTCGGGCTTCATCTTCCGCTTGCGCATGTCGGAGATCAGCCCCTTAACGCCGTCGGCGTCCCCGCACGCCGCGCACGCGCTCATCAGCACGCCGTAGTTTGCCACATCGGGCTGGCAATCCCGGTACTCCATGTCGAACAAGAGCTTCTTGGCGTCGTCATACCGCCCGGCGTCACAGAGCCCCTGCATTAACAGGGCGTAAGTCACCGCGCTCGGTGCCACACCCCGGCGCGTCATCTCGTCCACGAGCCGCTCCGCCGCGGCCAGCTCCCCTTCCCGGCACGCCGACCTCACCAGCGTGTTGAACGTCACCACCGTGGGGCGCACGCCGCGGGCGAGCATTTCGTCGAGCACCACACGGGCGCCCGAGAACCCGTCCCGGTGGCAAACACCCTTGAGGATGATGTTGTAGGAGACGGCGTTGGCCCGGACGCCTAGCTTAGGAGCCTCCGGGAGCATGTCCCGTGCGGCGTCCACACGGCCGTTGCAGACAAGGGAGTGGAGGAGGGCGTGGAACGTGGCGTTGGAGTGCGAGCAGAAGGCTGGGACGGCGCGGAAGACGAGTAGCGCGGCGTCGGGCCGGGAGGCGGCGCCGAGGTGGTCGATGAGCGCAGCAAACGCGGTGGGCTGCAGCGGGACGCGGAGGGAACGGAGCGCGGCGAGGAGCGGGGGGAGGAGCGGGAAGAGGCGCGCGCGTGCGACGCGGTACAGTACACACGCCGCGAAAGGGTGGTCGTGGAGGTGGCGCGGCGCAGAGAGGAGCGAGGCCGCGGCGGCCACGGGCGAAGGAAGGGACTTGAGGTGGAGGAGGAAAGGATGCGGCTCCGGCGGGGGCTTTGGCCTGTACGGAAACTTCTTCGGGCGGCGGCGGCGGCGCTGTACCGTGGCGGTGGCTGGCATCGGGCAGCAAAGGACAGAGGTGGTGGTGGCGGCGGCCAGATCCCGTTTCCATGCTCATAAGGTGAAAGCATTAGTGGCGGGACCGCGGGAGCCCCAGATCCCGTTTCCATGCTCATAAGGTGAAAGCATTAGTGGGCCTGGTCCAACAAAAAGCAAGAACTAGCAGGCTATCAATTAGCCCATTACCACCGGCGGCCCAACAACCCCTCGGCCGGTTGTCCCCTCGGGTTCTCCGACCAGCGGCGATCCTCGCGTCCGGCGCTTTCGGCAAGGCTCTTCCCTTCCCCTCGGTACTGCCAGTACCGCGCATCCGGAATGGCCGACCTGTACACCTCCTCGTCTCCTTCCGGGAGCGCAAGTACGCTACCTGCGGTATGGCCTTAGCCTTTAAACCTAAACCTTCTGAAGTTCTTATTCGCATTCCTGTAATTTCCACCGCTGAGGTCGTATGCGCGGAGCCAGGTCGAATCAAAATGAACGGCGGTGGATTTTTTTTTTTTGCTGGATCGAATTGATGATTAATGAACTTAAACGGTTCGGTATTTGGTAGCCTAGTAGTACGAATTACCACCTTGCTAGGGGCTATACCATTTGGTGGGTTTCGCCCAGGGTTGTGCTGGCAAAATTCGAGGCCTTGTACAGACTCGAGGCCTCTCTTGTCTCTTACTAGTTGAGAGTATCGGCTATCGCAAAACTGCAGGCTCATGGACTCTGCTTAAGAATGGCAAAGAGAAATTCCCCATCGAAGAATGGCTCCACATCCCGTCACCATCCCTACGAATGCTCACGAGGAAGGTTTTACCCATCCACGTCCTCGTCGGGAAATGTATCCCTGCAGGGAATTCATCCATGTTAGGAAGTGCAATATTTAAAGATAAATTTAAATTAAATATATCAAATAAATATAAATTGAATCAACAAGATTTAAAGTTACAAAAGACATAATTTATAGTTTAGTTTGCATATTTTATAATATGCTATGTATTGATTTTTAGTGTAATTTTAAGTCAATGGACTAGTTTAGATCAAGGGATGTTCTTGGGGTGGGTACGCAGGAAACCCGTGGACTAATTTTCCTGTTTTGATCCTGTGTGGACTAAATTACCCTCATACTCATCCTTAATAGGAAAATTCCCGTGGGGAATCGGGTCACCATTGTCATCTCTAGCTGTGGCTAAACTCACGCTTCACAGTCATAAACTAAATGCATGCGTACAAACAGATGAGTAAAGAATTAGAGACTAATACAAGCTTTATATTATATAAATGTACTGTAGATTTATACGTTTGGGCCCCCTCGAGATTTGGAGGCCTTGTTTCGACGAACAACTCGCACACCCTCTCGCACGGCCCTGGTTTCTCCAGTACTAATGCAAACGGGCCGTAAACGGAGATTGAGCTACTGTTGATGGTAATTGTTGTCATCGCAGATTGCAGATACCACCTTTGGATCTATGATGTTTGACAGTATGATTCGCCCCACATGAGTCGACAGCCATTTCTCTTCTTGACTTCACAGGCATTCTAAAGCCTTTGTTGTTTGCTAGTTTGCGTTTGTAGGTTTGGCTTCATCATTTAAATGCTCTCCAAGGTAAATGTGATGCAAGTAATTCATATGGTTGTTTATACTTGTTTGGTTAATAAGTGTTTTAGATCGTATTGATTGTTGTAGTACGCAACACTTAGCTCTTCGATAACTTAAACACAGGATTGGGAACTCTGTGCAAAACTGCAATGGGTACTCTATCTTACCTCTAGCAATGCAAACTTATAGGTGTTCACCAAAAAATCTTTCATAAACTGTTAAATATTTACAAGAAAATTGCCATCAATTGCATAGCTCAGAACTGTATATTATAGATTACATGGTGCGAAGTTCCACAAGTGAAGCATAGGCTCCACCTGCAATTCCCATCAGCATCTCATGGCTTCCTTTTTCCACAATTGTGCCGTCCTTTAGGACTGCAATCATATCAGCTCCTTGGATTGTTGAGAGGCGGTGTGCCACAATGACAGTGGTCCTGCCAACCATAGCGCGATTTAGTGCATCCTGCACAATGCGCTCTGATTCAGCATCTAATGCGCTTGTTGCCTCGTCCAGAAGAAGTATCCTTGGGTCCTTCAAGATTGCCCTCGCAATAGCTATTCGCTGTTTTTGGCCACCTGACAGTTGTGTTCCTCTCTCTCCAACAGTTGTATTGTACCCTTGTGGCATGCTTGAGATGAATTCATGGGCATTGGCTGCTCTAGCAGCTGCTACAATATCTTCTTCTGTTACCTCTTCATGCTTCCCGTAAGCTATATTGTCACGGATTGTTCCACCGAAAAGTACTGGTTCTTGGCTTACCAATCCCATCTGGTCCCTCAACCAGCTGACCTTTAGGCTACTAATTTCCACTCTATCTAATAAAACCGAACCATTGTCAGGTTCATAGAAGCGCTCTAACAAAGATATGACTGTGGACTTCCCACAACCACTTTGACCAACGAGTGCAACTGTCTGCAATAAAAGGGTTCTGTGTAAGACCTCAGAAAAATGATGGCATAAAAAATTAAGTCCTCATAATAACTGATAGAAGAATGACAAATTAGATTTATGGTATAGTTTTGACCTTTCCAGAGGGAATGGTTAAGGTGAAGTCAGTGAAAATTTGAACATCAGGACGGGATGGGTATTTGAAGCCGACATGCTTAAAATCAATGTCACCCTTGACATTCTCCAAGGTGGAACCTTCTTCACTGCTGGAATCAATCAAGGATTTTCTATCTAATATTGAGAATATGGAAATAGCAGAATCATTTGCCTTGGCTGAGTCAGAAGCCATAGCATTTGTTTGTGACACTCCAATCATGGCCATAACTAAAGCAAAATAAGCCTGCATTCCAACAAAAAATACATATCAAATAATATATTCACCAAAAAGGTAAAAAAACAATGATTATTACTTACCTTGAAGACATCACCAAAAGTGCTTTTGCCCTGACTAACAAACTTTGCACCAACGTAGTAACAAAGAGCAGAACTGGAGTACAGCATCAGATATGAGAAACCAAAACCAAGGCCTCCAACTATTCCAGTTCGAATTCCCTGGTCCCTAGAAGCTTGGCATTTCTGATCGTATTTGTCCATCACTCTCTTCTCGGCACAAAAAGATGCTACCGTTCTGATGCTACCAACTGCTTCAGTTGCGACTTGACTTGCTTCCTCATACATTATCTACAAGCACAGACAAGATGTGATAATAAAATTCAGAAAAGAAGGGAATGAAAATACAACAAGTGTCATCCACATGACCACATCAAATAGAAAAACAAAGCATTATTGACAACATTTAGGGTCTGCTTTGATCTTTTACCCAACCTTGCCTAACCTTGCTGGGTAAGAATGTGTTTGGTAGCAGCTTTAGAAAGTAGCTTTGCTGGGCGAGCTTGCTTGTCTGAGCAAGAAAAAACTTGCTTATTCAGGTAAAGCCAAATTGGCTCTCTGGCTCAGCAAGGAAAGTGCAAGCATCGATAGGACTAGGAGGGCATGTGCTTCTGACAGTGAACAGTCTTGCTTCCTTGTAAAACAACCAAACAGCTTGACTCTTTCTTGCCTAAGCCTAACCTTTGCTCGGCTAGGATAGTTTGGAATTGTTCTGCTAGCCATCCTTGGCAGAAGAACCAATCATACCCTTGATTACTGTTAAATATGATAACTTGTCTTCCTTTTGTCAGCATGAGGCATCTATCAAATTTAAGTTTCAAAACACTTTACAATATGATAAAATAACTTGTTTTGGGTTGTTTGTGCACTCTATGTAGGTTTCGGGCCCGGTTTTCCTTAAAATTGGGTCAATTTCATTCTTCTTCTTAATTGAAAGGCAGAGCTCCTGCCATTACGTTAAAAAATAAAATAACTTGTGGTAATAATAAAACAAACTTGACTTGCGAGAGGTAAGACATTCTCCAAGCATTATATTAAGACGAAGATCCTCTCACGCAGATTGAGAATACCCCCGAACCCCTGCCCCACCCATACACAACGACATCATAGCCTGTTTGAGAACGACCGTGAGTCCATGACTGGGGCCGGGCTGTGTTTTGGCGTGGGACAAACAAGGGATTTTTTTTTAACTAAGGCCTGAAATTTGCTCCCATAGGAAGTCGAACTTAGGACCTGAGAAGTGCTACTCTGACCACCTATCCAACTCATCTAGAGACCCTTTCTGTGCAATAATAACTCATGGTTTATTGGGAACAACATAAGTACATAACAATGAAACATTTCATGATTGACATATTTGTACCTCAAAGGCTGGAACATTAGAAGGAAAGCCTAGGGAAAAAACTCACCTTAGCATCTTGACTGAACCCCCGTAGGAAGTTCACCTGAGCATAACCCTGGAGACCCACTAAAGGAATTACAAATAAGATTACCAGTGAAAGCTTCCAGTCTGCGACCATTGCAATCACTATCCCACAAGTAAGTGTTGCGGTACTTTGGACTAGTAAGGCCAAGTTATCTCCCACTAGACGTCTTACATTAAGTGCATCAATACTTAGTCTTCCATTAAGTGCCCCGCTGTTAATAATGAAAATGACAATCAGTATATTGATTGTTTGGTTCTGTGAATAGATTAAAATATAGGTTACTTACCTGGAATTTTCAGGATGGTCAAACCAAGCAACTTCTTGGTGCACTATGCTTTGGAATGTCAAAGCGCGGATTCGTTCTATAAGCTTCCCGCCAGCTATTGCAAAAAGAAAGCTATTTACTATCTTTGATATCATAGCAATTGCACCGAGCCCAACACACAGCAAAGCCCAGAGGATAGAATCTTTGCGCTGTTGGTCTGGTGATTCATAAAATATTTTGGAAGCACTAGCCATTGCTAAACCAAGTGTTGGAAAGATGGCTCCATCAATTGCTGCCACAATAGACCCAAACAGAAGCACAGCAGCCTCTGGTTTGTTTAGGTTAATTAGGCGTCCCATTGGTGCTTTATTTGGTACCTTGCCATCAGTATTTTCAATTTGTCTGTCACCTTGTCCAAAATTATACTCCAGTAGTTCAGTGGGCCCAGGAACACCTAATGGGAGGTTTAAAGAATGACGGCTGCTCCCTGCTGAACTTCTACTTATTGATCGTCCGAGTGACACACTCCTTTTAGATGCTGATCCTGATAATCTTGCATCTGATGTTCGGCCATTTTCTTGTTTCTCTTGCAGCCGTATAAGCTGAGAGTATGCTCCATTAGGATCCTTTACTAACTCATCATGATGTCCTGCATTTATAAGAATAACTGAGTAATCTTTCTTTGAACCTTTTTGCACAAAAGGAACCTAAATAATGTGCTCAAGACGCAATTACCTTGTTCTACTAATTTTCCTTTAGAAACAACTGAGATGCAGTGAGCTTTTCTTACAGTGCTCAAACGGTGCGCCACAACAAGTGTGGTTCTCCCCAACATGATCCTATTTAGTGCATCTTGGACTATCCTTTCAGACTCCAAATCCAATGCGCTAGTTGCTTCATCAAGCAAAAGAATTTTGGGGTCTTTAAGGATGGCCCTCGCGATCGCAATCCTCTGCTTCTGTCCCCCAGAAAGCTGAGCACCCCGTTGTCCAACTGTTGTATCATAACCCTGAAATCATATAAATACATGATCAGTCTTATAGTTTTATACATGACCGTGGCTTATTATTGTGTGGATCATGTTCATGTAAGTACATCAGGCAAGTTCTCAATGAATCCTGCATTTGCGAGCTCAGCTGCTTTCTTGATTTCTTCAAGGGTTGCATCCTCTTTTCCGTAGGTAATATTCTCCCTGATAGACGTCATGAAGAGCACTGGTTCCTGATTAACAAGGCCAATCTTGCCCCTTATCCAGTCTAGCTTGAAACCTTTGATGTTCATCCCATCGATTAAAACTTCTCCAGCCTGTGGATCATAAAATCTCTCAACCAGATTGATCACAGTTGACTTCCCACTCCCACTCTCCCCAACTATGGCCATCGTTGTGCCACTTGATACATGCACTGAAAATCTATCAAATATGAGTTGATCTGGTCTGCTTGGGTAGCTGAAGAACACATCCTTCAGTTCTACTTCACCCTTGATGTCTTCTAACACAATGCCAGTGCTATCCCCATAGTCAATTTCTGGTCTCCTCTTGATTGTTTTGAACAATCTGTAAGCTGCAACTCTTCCTTCCTCAAAGGAAGCTATGCAGGGGGTTGCATCACCTAAATTTCTATTTCAAACAGTTAAAAGAATTTCATATTAGCAGACAGATGTGATCTATTTTGTTGTGCTGAAGTACTAGAATATGATCCAAAGCAGATACCATTACATAAGCTTCTTATGGGTAAAATGCTAGAACAAGGCATGCTATTTGTTGAATTATAACTATTAGAATGACATTTTCAGCATCAATGCTCACCTTGCACCTATCATGATTGCAAACATTACATTTAGGATATCTGCTCCGCTGTATCCTTTAGTGAGGCTTAACTTGCTGCCATACCATATAATCAGTCCAAAGGCGGAAAAATATATAAATGAAAGTAAACCCATTCCAAAGCCTTGGACGATCCCTTCCTTGACTGCGCCTTTGTATGCTTTCTTTATGAAATTGTTGTACAGGGCAATGGCTTTCTTTTCACCGTTGAAGGAAGCCACCTGTTATTTACTATGATTACAAGTCAGTCACAAACTTATTATCTGTTGTGCATGATCAAGATAGCATAGGGCCTACCGTCCTTATGGAGCCAATTGTTTCTTCAACAGTATCACCTGCATCACTGTATGACGCCAGACCCTCGCTAGATATTTTGGATATCATCTTTGCGACAATTCCAGCAGCAACAACAAATGGAGGTATAGTAGAAAGCATAACAAGAGTTAGAAGCCACCCTTTGATGAACGCCAGCACAAACCCACCGAAGAAAGTTGTAATAAGCTGTACAAACTTGCCGACCTAAAGACCAAAGAATCGAGAATGTGAGTGTAAAAAACTAAATTAGAATGCAACCTACTGCAAAGTGCATGCTCAATTATATCAGAGTTTTACTTTTTACTAAAATTATTTGGTTCTGTGATATGGTCCCATCAGAAAATAGGAAGAAAACGAAACAAACAAAACAACCTTTTTCTATATGAAGGTTAGTTGGAGCGCCACTGGGGTAGCAGCTGATCAGTTTATTTGTTCTTTTGTATCAGATATAAAATCATTGAAGAAGATGCAAGGTTCATGTGCTTACCTTTTCACCAATAGCACCCTGGATTAGGGTCATGTCGGCAGATATGCTGGAGACTACTTGTCCAGTAGTCATTTCTACATCAAAGAATGACATATCCTGTCTGAGGACCGACTTGAGATACAATGATCGAATACGAGTAGCCTGCCTCTCCCCAGTCATTGTCCAACATGATATCTCTGGTAAGCATTGGTGTTATGGTCGTGTATTTGCATTTGAGCGTTATTTAAGATACTAAGGGGGTGTTTGGTTAGAGGGACTAAAGATTAGTCTCTAGTTTTTAGTCCCATTTAGTCTCTTTTTTTACCAAACACTAGGACTAAAATATGGACTAAAATGATTTAGTCTTTAGTCCTTCACATAGGTACTAAAAGAGACTAAAAGCCCACATGAGTGTATTTTAAGGGCATTTAAGTCTTTGGACAATGTATTTAATGACTTTAGAATCTATTTAGTCCCTATAACCAAACAAGTAGGGACTCAAGTTTAGTCCTAGGGCTAAAGTTTAGTCCTAGGACTAATTGAAACCAAACATGGCCTAAGAATGACCAGTGGTATCCCGATTCTTAATGACCCACAAAAGTACTACCTGGCGATCCGATGCTCAGATTTCTATTAATAGGTGTTGTACTATCACAAAAATATTACTCAGAAATGATTCCAAGTTCAAAAGTTGCCCATATTATTATTATATATATGTTAGGCTGTGTCTAGCAGATCATGCATAGGTTGTACAAAACACCTATAGATAGCACTGTTTATAGAGTGAAGTTTGAAATGAGAGGTGAAATAGTGAATAAGACAGGAGAGCTGCTGCCTGCTGGAGATAGCCTTATGGATGGCCAAATAGGAGATGTTCACACTTCTTGGTCGGGAGAGAATTATCCTTTTCAGCTTTTAGCAAGTCATCTTCTGGAGACTGACAACAATTTATCCACTTAAAGATGTGCATAACAGTTATACTTACGAATGAAAGAAGTGAACCCTGTTCCGATGGCCAAGTAAATGAAGTTCAGAGCTGCCTGAAAGAAAAGGCTAGCTATATCACTAGTTCATCCAATAACTAGCCAGGAAGATAACAAAACAATTCTTCTTCTGTATAACTTACTGCAGTATCATTACTTAGATCTATTTTTTTTGTGAAAACAATTACCATTACTTACATATTACAAACTGAGGACAAATTTGTCGTTTGTTTTATAAGCAATCAATGGCTAATCCTCTATATAACAGGACTTGCAGACTATATATAGCTTGCATAGGGGGCCGTACCTTGCTGACTCGGGGAACAATGGTGTCCGGGGTGGCGCCCCCAAAGGCATCGACCATCTGCCCGAAGATGATCGTCATGACCACCATCGACATGCCGTTGCCCAGCGCCCCAACCATGCCGGCCAGCATCAGCAGAACGTCCGTCCTGTCGGCGTACTTAAACATGCTGTGGAACGGAACCTTAGCCATTGTCACCATCTTCTCGCCACTCTCCTCCGCTTTCCCGCCCTTCACTGCATCGCCAGCGGAAGCTTTTGCGGCGCTTTCTTCTGCCATGTCGTGCTTGGCTGCCTAGCACCGGCTGGGTTCTCCCTGCTGCATATGGCTCCGGCTGCTCTACTCTATGGAGAGTTCCTTTTGTAGTGCTCTTCTACAAGCAACTTGCTTTGCAGATGCCGTTTGCCTGTTTTCTCGCTTTTTTCTTTATGTTAGCTGGATTTGCAAGAACGATAGACAAGCGTGGAGAAAGCAACGTCCATTTGGAACCTTATTTCCTGGACGTAGCTTTGCATTGGGCGCTTCAAGCTGTCACTCCTGGTAATTTAGCAGGTGTTTGCATCGATTATAAGATGGCTAGGACATTTGTCTGACTTCGCTCGGATGAGTCGGACGACACGACCGGGTCGTGCAGCTCTGCTGTCTGTATTAGAAGGAAACCGCTAGCTGCAGCCGAATAATTGCCGGCCTCAACTCTGTTTAAACGAATGCATAGGCGTTTACAAGTGTTTTGCATCCGAGGGGTTCTTGGTCTGAGGAGCCGCAACCTACAGCAGGCAGCACCACAACAACTGCCATGTCTCTACCATCCCTGGTGCGCAGGATATTCGCTGCTATGTATATCACATGCACAGTGCTTAACATGAAACTTTATGGCATTAAAGTTCAAAACCTCAAGCTCGTTCGTTGCCATGACTGCGACCTTGCAGCCTGCAGGACGAGCCAAGTGCAAAATGGCAAGACCGCTTGACTGCTGGATCCTGGTTGAGGCGCCATGAGCATCAACCAACTGTCCAACTCGCGAGCAACGTCCTGCTGACAATGGCCGCCACGTCGCTATTTGCCTACATAGGATTCAAATTAATTTTTCTTTGCTAAAGATACTTGATATTATCACTTTGTCAATACATGCATTATACATCTCTCTCTATTCTCAATATATGCGCTGTTGTGCGTGTTGGCGCTGATTCGGGCACCAATCACTGCGTTGAGAACCTGCGGCGGTGCTCTCTGCACAGGCGCGGACGGTCTACGGCCAGGGGACGGACGGTCCGCGACCTGGCGCAGGGTTCGGGTTCCCTGCCTGACGAGCCGGACGGTCCGCGTCTGGAGGCCGAACGGTCCGTGCGTGCACAGGGGCGGCAGAGTTCACCGGTGGTGCCTGAATCTCGCTCCCGGGAGGGACCCCGTCGGGGAGGAGATATCCTAGGCTTTGTCTAGGGTCGGCAGGCCACCCTAGACACCTCTAATCGACATAGAGCCAAAGAAAAGCAAAGAATTTGGGGTAGAGAAAGGCTAATCTAGAGCTAAACTAGAACTACTCCTAATGCATAAGTAAAAACGAGAAATAAACTTGATTTGATCCATTGTTGTGGGGTTTAGTCGGTCGTAGCCCTTCATCTATATAAAGGGGAGATCTGGATCCGCTACAAGTCGTTTCCCGAGCTAATCCCGCGGTTTTAGCTAACAAATCCCGCGAGAAACTCGGAACCCTAACTGACTTTGCGCACGCGCAGACCGTCCGCGCCACCACCGCGGACCGTCCGCAAGTATATTTTGGTGCTCAACATATGCCCTCTGCCTTTTGGTGGAGGTTGACGAACCAAAAGCATATGAACTAAGCCTGATGCAAGCCACCGGCTTTTTCAATCCAATACGGTGATCATTCAATAGAGCCCCAATGCATAAAGGCCGTTTAGGACTGCATCTTTCTTGGCCGTGACCATTTGATCAATGGATCAAAAGGATTAGAATGGAGGTGCCCCTAAGCCTGAATAGACAAAGGGAGTACGCATGTACCATGGGTTCATCATCGTACCATTCCATATTTGAACAGGACAATACATCGACGATGAGTAGGTGGTGGGAAGCATACTGGCATGACAGGATGAACAGTTGATGCTTGTTGCGTCGTCTTTCGGGCCGTTTTACTTGGCCGTTTTGTTTTAGTGGGCGACCGGGGTTTCTTTGTTGGCCGATCGCGTAGAACGGCCTTCTTGCCAGCATATTTGGCTAGCAATTGATCGAAAGTAGGGTCGGCTTTTACCAGTCGACCATGTGCATCATGTTGGCTTTGCCCTTGCGTCTCTTTCCTTGCTTTGTGTGGACGCTGACGCCTCTGGCCATGGGCAGACTGTCTGGCTGAGTCAGTCGAACCGTCTGTCTGAGCACCAGACTGTCCGCACGTAGGTATCGGACCACCCGCAATGCTTGGGTCAAGTTGTCGTGCTCGGCTCCTCAATTGAGTCTGCCCCCCGGCGTCTCCGGACTTGCTAGTCTTCTTGTCCGGAGCCTTCCAAGCAATCTCTTCTTGTGATATATTTGACGTGCAAAGATCGCTAATGACGATGTTTTTGTCTTTGCCTTTATCGGCCACTTCGGACCGAACCAAGACCTCTTTGCATGTGGGTTCTATGGTATTGACAGGAAATGGCTGCGTGTCCACTTGCATCTCCTGAAAAGCCAACCGACCCTCATTTATGGCTGATTGTATCTGTCAACGAAAAACATTATAACCATTGGTGGCATGGGAAAAAGAATTATTGAAAGTCGCCTAGAGGGGGGGTGAATAGGCGGAATCTGAAATTTACAAACTTAAGCACACACTACAAGCCGGGGTTAGCGTTAGAAATAAAACCGAGTCCGAAAGAGAGGGAAAAACAAATCAAATGCAAATGAAGCGGATGACACGGTGATTTGTTTTACCGAGGTTCGGTTCTTGAAAACCTACTCCCCGTTGAGGTGGTCACAAAGACCGGGTCTCTTTCAACCTGTAAGGAAAATGGACCCCGGGCCATTTGGCTAATTGAGTTTTGGTGTTTGATGATTAACACAACCTGTGGACTAATATGTTTGCTAGTGTTTATAATTATAGTTCACAGGATGCAAAGAGAATTGGACCAAGGCAATGAGGATGCAACACCTCAAAAGAAGACATAAAAAGATGCATAGAAGTCCAATACTCAAGAACAAAAGAAGCCCGAAGAAATCAGCGAAGAAATCCAAGATGAGGGCTGTCAGCCAGCGCCTGGTGGTGCACCGGACATTGATGTCCGGTGTGCACCGGACTGTCTGCGCAGAGAGGCCGCAGACAGGCGCTCTCTGGCTGTAGCACCGGACTGTCCGGTGTGCACCGGACTGTCCGGTGTGCCAACGGGCAGACGACAACGGTCGGATCCAACGGTCGACTGCTACAGGCGCCAACGGTCGGCTGACGTGGCATGCACCGGACACTGTACAGTAGATGTCCGGTGGTGCACCGGACTGTCCGGTGCACCCGACGACAGAAAGCTGCTGCTTTCTGTCCAACGGCTAGTTTGGGGTGTGGAGGCTATAAATACCACCCCAACCGACCATTCTCAAGTGTGGGAGCCCAAGCAACATACCAAGACACATAGTGCATATTTCCAAGAGCTCAAACACCCAAGTGCTTAATAGAATCACTCGGTGATTAGCGTAGGTGCTTTGCGAAGTGCTTAGGTTAGTTAGACCGCTTTAGCGCTTGCTCTAGGTGAACCCTAGTTAGTTGAGTGAGTTTTGTAAAACCACACAACCCCTCGGCTCTTGTGTGAGTCGTTGTAATTGTACCGAGTGGGGCGAGAGTCTTGCGAGACCGTGACAACCGCGTTTGTGTCACGGCCGCCACCGTGTACCGGAGGGAACGAGGCCCGCGGCGTTTCGGCCGGAAGCTCGATAGTGGAGACGGCGGGGAGCGTCCGAGAGGAGCTGGAAGCGGAGCACCACTTGCGCGTGGAGAAGGCCCGTGGCTCTCTACGGGGTTACTCGACCGTGGTGCTTGGCCCTCACGTGGGCTTCCTTTTGCGTAGGGGCACCAACGAGGATTAGTCGGGACCTTGCGTGGTTCCGGATACCTCGGTAAAAATACCGGCGTCATCCACGAGAGTTTGCTTCTCTACTTAGCTCTTTACATTCCGCATTTATATCAAGCATTTAAGTTTCAATCTTGTAGTCATACTTATTTAGTGTAGATTGAAACTTAGCCTTTGCGGTAGAGATAGCAACACTTAGACAAAACCTAGTTTGCACATTCTAGTTTTGATTATTGGCATAGGTTTTGCTCTAGGGATTTAATTGTGGCCTAGTTTAGTAAAAGTTTTAGAAGTCCTAATTCACCCCCCCTCTTAGGCGTCACCCGTTTCCTACAAGTGGTATCAGAGCCCGGTTTGGCTCATTTGAAACGCTTTAGCTTCACCGCTAAAAGAGCCGACGCTTTTTAGAGGAAGGGATGGATACCCATAGGCCACCACATTTCGATGGCACTAACTTCTCATATTATAGTGCTAGAATGGCTTGTTACCTAAAGGCCGTTGATCTAGGTGTTTGGAGAGTCACTCGTGACGGGATGAAACCCCTCAAGAATCCCGAGAAACCCACCACGAGTGAGGAAAAAGAAATCTATTTAAATGCTAGAGCCAAAAATTGCTTGTATGAATCTCTTAGCATGGATATTTTCAATCAAGTATTTACCCTGAAAACTGCTAATGTGATTTGGCTAAAATTGCATGAGCTCCATGACGGCACATCCAATGTCCGTGAGCAAAAACATTGCCTAGTCTTAAATGAGTATAATTCTTTTGCTATGAAAGATGATGAGCTTGTTAGAGACATGTATTCTCATTTGAATCTAATTATCAATGAGCTCAATTCAATTGGCATTAATAAGCTAGGTGATGCGGACATTGTGAGGAAGATTATCTCCCTGCTACCTCAACAAAGATATGGGAGCATCATCACCATCCTTCACAACATGGAGGACTTGAGCAACATGACCCGGACCATCGTGATTGGGAAAACCACGGCTTTTGAAATGTCGCGAAAAATGAGTCGGGGAGAGGATCCAACTTCCTCAAGACCATATGCTTTTGCATGTGATGAAAGGAAGGGCAAAAAGAAGGCTCCCACTCTAAGTTCCTCAAGCGAAGAAGAGGAAGAAGAAGAAGAAAGTGATGATGATGAAGATAATCAACCATGCACATCATCCTCCGAGGACGAAGAAACAATCCGACGCGTTGGAAAGGTAATGAGGATGATCCGTAAGATTAATCTAATGGGTGTGCCCCTGCAGGTCGAGGATCTTCTCTTTAACATTGACAGGAAAAAGCAAAGGAAGAGAGGATGCTTCGCATGTGGGGAGAAGGGCCACTTCAGGGACAACTGTCCAAATATGGCCAAACCCAAAAAGGAGAGGAGCAAAGGCAAGGCGCTAACAAGTGTTAGAATTTGGGATGATTCTTCAAGTGAAGATGAACCTCCAAGGACGCGCAGCCACCGATCCTCATCACGCCCATCACGGTCATCACACAAATGCCTTATGGGAAGAGGTAACAAAAGCATTCCATCCTCTAGTGATGAAAGTAGTAGTGATGATAAAGGTGAGGGAAAGCCCTCTGTAGATGAGCTTGCGGAAGCCATAAAATTTTTCCAGGATGTTTGCACTAAGCAAAAAGCTCAACTTAAAACTTTGAAAAATAAGTTGGTTAGCTCTCAAAATGATTACAAAGGTTTGCTAGAAAAATTTGAAACTTTTGCAAACTTAAATAGTGAGCTATCAACTAAAATTGAGCTATTAGAATCTAGTGCTCCATCCACTGCTACCGATGATAGCCTTATTAAAAAGAATGAAAAACTTAAGGCTAAGTTAGCTAGCTTCCAAGAAGCTATTGAAAATTTGCTAGAGAAAATATAAATTCTTAGCATACACAATAATGAGCTAACTACTAAGCTAGAAAACATTGGTAGCACCCCAGCAGCATCTTTAGTTGAAATACCTAAAATAATTAAGAAAGATGCTTCTACTTCCTGCTTTGATTTAATTGATGATTCTAACCCCTGCAACCAAGTCGTTGTTGAGAATATTGTTGTAGAGACATGTTCGGATGAGGTTACAAAGGAAAATGAACAATTAAAGCAAGAAGTGGCTCGCCTTGGCAAGGCTTTGTATGACAAGAAAGGCAAAGCCAAACAAATCCGACCTCCACAGGATAACACCACTGCGGGAGTGAACAAGCCTGTAGAGGGAGAAACTGTGATTTGTAGGCTATGCCACAAGGAAGGCCACAAGTCTTTCCAATGCAAGGCGATGACCGGGGATAAACAAAGGCAAAAGCTCAAGCAAAAGCCATCAAGCAAAATCTCCAACACCTACATCAAAAAGGTGAACAAAAAGGATGCTACACCATACTTAATCAAAAAGAAGAAGAATGGAAAGATGATAGCAATCAAGGCCAACAAGCAAGCCAACAAAGGAAAGGGGGCCAAACGCATCTGGGTGCCAAAGGAGATAATTTCAACCATGAAAAGCACCAAGAAGGTTTGGATCCCAAAAGGGAAGTGAGTGGACCGAAGGTCTGCGGGAAATTTAGAGACTTGGCAAAATTGGGATGTATATCATGGGATACATCATATTGGATCAAGTTTATTGCCAAGTGGGTTAGTGAAAATTTTGGACCCAAATTTCCCACCCATGTCTAAGGTAACTAGTTTTATTGTATTTCTTGTTTTTAGATATGCGTATCTATTTACTTTTTATCTAGTTTACCTTTCTTGCCTAGTATTTCATTTGTTATGTACTTCTGTTTAAAATCATGCATACTAGGTAAATCATATGGTAGGATTGCTTGGTCTTAATTCATATACTTAAGCAAACCTACATGGCTTAAAATGTTTATTTTAAGCACAGCACATAGCTTCTATATCATTCCATAGTAAATGATGCATCAATTGAAAATTTTGATTTCTACAAATTGTATCATTTAACTTATATGTGCCAAAGTTAGGATTGTAGATAATTTGCCCCTCTTGATATCAAATCAAAGTGCATGTCTCCTACAAGTATTCAAAACTTGTATGCACACCTTTAGTGGGAGATTACTCTATAATCTAACACTTTGAGACTAACACCTTTTCAAGTCTATTTCATGTGATAGTCTCATTGTAAGGAAAATGAAGTCCCCGGAGAAAGACAACAATCTTCCACTTCAAAATCTCCAAGAACTCTCATGTCTCTCAAGCTCGCCATTGATCTTCAATTGGTATCTTTTGAGACTACATTCAGTATCATTTACATGTCTTCTCCAATATTTGATTAGACTATATTTCATATCATATACTTCCTTGTTGCTAAAAATGCATATGTACTTAACTCATATTCTGTTACTTATGCATAAGGGAAGTTAGTCTTTTCAAATCATGTCTTGCACCTCTAATTTTCACATGCTTTTTCCTAAGTAGAGGATCTCTGTCAAGGGGAGTATCTCTTCACCTCTAAAAAGGGGGAGAATCTTCTCTCTAAAGAGAACACTCATTTAGGGGGAGTAATCATTTCAACTGGTATCATTCATATGGTTTAATTTAATATCCTTCTAGTGATATCATTTGATATAATTCTTGTTAAGGGCAAGCTTTTATTTACTTCCTACATGCTTTTAATGTCTTCCTTTTCGGTGGTTGATGCCAAAGGGGGAGAAGTTTAGGGACCAAAGCAATGAAAACTATATCAAACACCAAACACCACCAATTTAAAATTTTATATCTACAAATGGTTTTTCAAGTGGTTTTGGTTATTTGGTCCAAAAATAGGAAGTAAGTGAATTATGGAGTTAGGGGGAGGCTTAAGTCCATAATATCACATTGTGGGGTCAATCATGCATCTTAGCAAGTAGATTGCATATTTTAATTCAAATACTTGTATTATTTGCTTGCTTTGGTTGTGTTGTCATCAATCACCAAAAAGGGGGAGATTGTAAGGAAAATGGACCCCGGGCCATTTGGCTAATTGAGTTTTGGTGTTTGATGATTAACACAACCTGTGGACTAATATGTTTGCTAGTGTTTATAATTATAGTTCACAGGATGCAAAGAGAATTGGACCAAGGCAATGAGGATGCAACACCTCAAAAGAAGACATAAAAAGATGCATAGAAGTCCAATACTCAAGAACAAAAGAAGCCCGAAGAAATCAGCGAAGAAATCCAAGATGAGGGCTGTCAGCCAGCGCCTGGTGGTGCACCGGACATTGATGTCCGGTGTGCACCGGACTGTCCGGTGTGGCACAGGACAGTCTGCGCAGAGAGGCCGCAGACAGGCGCTCTCTGGCTGTAGCACCGGATTGTCCGGTGTGCACCGGACTGTCCGGTGTGCCAACGGGCAGACGGCAACGGTCGGATCCAACGGTCAACTGCTACAGGCGCCAACGGTCGGCTGACGTGGCATGCACCGGACACTGTACAGTAGATGTCCGGTGGTGCACCGGACTGTCCGGTGCACCCGACGACAGAAAGCTGCTGCTTTCTGTCCAACGGGTAGTTTGGGGTGTGGAGGCTATAAATACCACCCCAACCGGCCATTCTCAAGTGTGGGAGCCCAAGCAACATAACAAGACACATAGTGCATATTTCCAAGAGCTCAAACACCCAAGTGCTTAATAGAATCACTCGGTGATTAGCGTAGGTGCTTTGCGAAGTGCTTAGGTTAGTTAGACCGCTTTAGCGCTTGCTCTAGGTGAACCCTAGTTAGTTGAGTGAGTTTTGTAAAACCACACAACCCCTCGGCTCTTGTGTGAGTCGTTGTAATTGTACCGAGTGGGGCGAGAGTCTTGCGAGACCATGACAACCGCGTTTGTGTCACGGCCGCCACCGTGTACCGGAGGGAACGAGGCCCGCGGCGTTTTGGCCGGAAGCTCGATAGTGGAGACGGCGGGGAGCGTCCGAGAGGAGCCGGAAGCGGAGCACCACTTGCGCGTGGAGAAAGCCCGTGGCTCTCTATGGAGTTACTCGACCGTGGTGCTTGGCCCTCACGTGGGCTTCCCTTTGCGTAGGGGCACCAACGAGAATTAGTCGGGACCTTGCGTGGTTCCGGATACCTCGGTAAAAATACCGGCGTCATCCACGAGAGTTTGCTTCTCTACTTAGCTCTTTACATTCCGCATTTATATCAAGCATTTAAGTTTCAATCTTGTAGTCATACTTATTTAGTGTAGATTGAAACTTAGCCTTTGCGGTAGAGATAGCAACACTTAGACAAAACCTAGTTTGCACATTCTAGTTTTGATTATTGGCATAGGTTTTGCTCTAGGGATTTAATTGTGGCCTAGTTTAGTAAAAGTTTTAGAAGTCCTAATTCACCTCCCCCCCCTCTTAGGCGTCACCTGTTTCCTACACAACCCTTTCCCTCTCTCAAACGGTCACCTAGACCGAGTGAGCTTTCTCCTTAATCAAACGAGTCACTTAGACCCCACAAGGATCACCACACAATTGGTGTCTCTTGGTTTGATTACAAGTCACTTGAAGAACAAGAATGAGGAAGAAGAAAGCGATCCAAGAACAAGAGCTCAAAGAAAACGAGCAAAACTCTCTCTCTCTAGTTACTAGAAGTTTGGAGTGGATTTGGGACTTGGAGAGGCTTTGATTCTTTTGAATTGTGTTTTGCATTGATTGCACTAGTGAAAGGGAAATGTGCCCTTGGGCCATTTCTATAAGTTTTTGGTGATTAAGTGCTCCACACAAAAATGCCTTGAGTGATATTTGTGCCAAAGACTCAAGAAGTGCAAATCAAGATTAAAGGTATGTTTCTAGACTTAGTCCATTGTTTTGAAGACTAATGTATTGTGTCTAAGTGCTAGAAACACGAGAAATCACTTTGGAGATAAGTTGGCTGTGTTCAGCCAAAAGGCTGCTCGGTCTGGGTGCACCGGACTTTCCGGTGGTGCACCGAACAGTGTTCGGTGGTGCCAGGACCAGTCCCGATGAACAGCCTACTCTCGGGTCTCGACGGCGGCGTACGACTATAAATCACCGGACTGTCTGGTGGTGCACCGGAATGTCCGGTGAGTCGTCTACGGCGAAGTCGCTGCTCTCGGGAAACAGTCAACAGCGTTCGGCTAAAAATCACTGGACTGTCCGGTGGTGCACCGGACTGTCCGGTGAGCCAACGGTCGGCGCGCCAACGGTCTGTCGCGCAATCAGCGCGTCACGCGTGGCCGAGCCAATGGTCTGATGGGGGCACCGGACTGTCCGGTGTGCACCGGACAGTGTCCGGTGCGCCAACGACTCCAAATCTTCAACGGTCGACTGCGCCAATTTAGGAAAGCAATCTGCACCGGGCAGTGAACAGTGGATGTCCGGTGGTGCACCGGACTGTCCGGTGCGCCACCCGACAGAAGGCAAGAATTGCCTTCCTGTATTGCTTTCAACGGCTCCTAGCTGCCTTGGGGCTATAAAAGGGACCCCTAGGCGCATGGAGGAGTACACCAAGCATTCTTTGATCATCCCTAAGCACCAAGACTCCATTCTAGCGCATTTTGATTCGTTGTGATAGCAATTTGAGCTCCTTCTGAGTCAAGAACTCCGTGTGTGAACTTTGAGCTCAAGTTGTTGGCTAGTGTGCGTGTTTGTGCTCTTGCTTTGAGTCTTGTGTGTGTTGCTTTTCCCACCCTTACTTCCGTGCTTCTTTGTGATCATCAAATTGTAAGGGCGAGAGGCTCCAAGTTGTGGAGATTCCTCGCGAACGGGATATAGTGAAACAAAGAGAAATACCGTGGTATTCAAGTGGGTCTTTGGACCGCTTGAAAGGGGTTGAGTGCAACCCTCGTCCATTGGGACACCACAACGTGGAGGTAGACAAGTGTTATACTTGTCGAACCACGGGATAACTCGCGTGTCTTTTGTGATTGCTTTTCTGTGATACTTGTGTTCACAAGAGCTCGCTATTTAGTCTACTAACTCTTAATCAAGTTTTGTGGCTTTAAGTTTCAAGTTTTTATAGGATCACCTATTCACCCCCCTCTAGGTGCTCTCAATTGGTATCAGAGCCGTTCTCTTCACGAAAGGGACTAATCGCCCGAAGAGATGGATCCTAAGGGAAAGGGGATGGTGGTCAACGATAAGGAGAAGGAGTCCACCTTCAATGAGCCAAGAGACGATAAGCCCACCGACTCTGGCTCGAGTCACAAAAAGAAAGACGGGAAGAAGAAGAGGCGCATCAAGAAGATAGTCTACTATAACAGCGACGAGTCTTCTTCTTCCCAAAGAGACGACGACGACTACGACGAGAAAAAGAAAACGGTCAACTCAAACTTTTCTTTTGATTATTCTCGTATTCCGCATAATTCGAATGCTCGTTTGCTTTCCATTCCTCTTGGTAAACCTCCACACTTTGATGGAGAGGACTACAGATTTTGGAGTCACAAAATGCATAGTCACTTGTTCTCTCTTCATCCAAGTATATGGGAGATAGTAGAGAATGGAATGCATTTTGATAGTTCGGATAATCCCATGTTTATCAATGAACAAATTCACAAAAATGCACAAGCTACCACTGTTCTATTAGCATCCTTGTGCAGGGAAGAGTACCATAAGGTGAGCAGCTTGGATAACGCCAAGCAGATTTGGGATACCCTCAGGATCTCGCATGAGGGAAATGATGTCACCATGCTCACCAAGATGGAGTTGGTGGAGGGCGAACTAGGAAGGTTCGCAATGATCAGGGGGAGGAGCCAACCCAAACATACAACAGGCTCAAGACCCTGGTCAACAAAATAAGGAGCTATGGAAGCACGAGATGGACGGACCACGACGTCGTCCGGCTTATGCTAAGGTCCTTCACTGTCCTTGATCCTCATCTTGTAAACTCTATTCGTGAAAATCCTAGGTATACCAAGATGACGCCCGAGGAAATACTTGGGAAGTTTGTAAGCGGGCGAATGATAATCAAGGAGGCGAGATATGTTGATGAGGCGCTAAATGGCCCAATGCCGGTCCACGAGCCTCAAACCGTTGCTCTCAAAGCAACAAGTAGTAGGGAGGCACTACCTAGCAAGGTGGCGCAAGTTGAGGCGGCCGGGCTTAACGAGGAAGAAATGGCCCTCATCATCAAGCGCTTCAAGACGACACTAAAAGGTCGCAAGGAGCATCCCAACAAGAGCAAGACAAAGGGAAAGCGCTCCTGCTTCAAGTGTGGTAAGTATGGTCATTTTATAGCAAATTGTCCCGACAATACTAATGACCAGGAGCAAGAGAAAGGCGGGAAGAAGGAAAAGAAGAAGGCCTACAAGAAGGCGAAGGGCGAGGCACACCTTGGAAAAGAGTGGGACTCGGATTGTTCGTCGTCCGACTCCAACGACGAAGGACTCGCCGCCTCGACCTTCAACAAGTCGTCGCTCTTCCCCAACGAGCGCCACACTTGCCTAATGGCAAAGGAAAAAAAGGCAATCACTAGAGAAACTCCTGAGTACTCTACTTCTAGTGATGAGGACTCTAGTGATGATGAAATTGATTACACTAGCTTGTTCAAAGGATTAGATAGAGCTAAAATAGAAAAGATGAAAGTCGCCTAGAGGGGGGGGGGTGAATAGGGCGAAACTGAAATTTACAAAATTAATCACAACTACAAGCCGGGTTAGCGTTAGAAATAATAATGAGTCCGAGAGAGAGGGCGCAAAACAAATCGCAAGCGAATGAAGAGTGTGACACACGGATTTGTTTTACCGAGGTTCGGTTCTTGCAAACCTACTCCCCGTTGAGGAGGCCACAAAGGCCGGGTCTCTTTCAACCCTTACCCTCTCTCAAACGGTCCCTCGGACCGAGTGAGCTTCTCTTCTCAAATCAAACCGGGAACAAAAACTTCCCCGCAAGGACCACCACACAATTGGTGTCTCTTGCCTTGGTTACAAATGAGTTTTGATCACAAGAACAAGTGAGAAAGAAAAGAAGCAATCCAAGCGCAAGAGCTCAAAAAAACACGGCAAATCACTCTCGCTAATCACTAAAGCCTTGTGTGGAATTGGAGAGGATTTGATCACTTGAGTGTGTCTAGAATTGAATGCGTAGCTCTTGTATGTGGTTGAGAAGTGGAAAACTTGGATGCCTTGAATGTGGGGTGGTTGGGGGTATTTATAGCCCCAACCACCAAACTAGCCGTTTGGTGGAGGCTGTCTGTCGAATGGTGCACCGGACAGTCCGGTGCACACCTGACATGTCCGGTGCGACAGCCACGTCACCAGGCCGTTAGGGTTCCGACTGTTGGAGCTCTGACTGCTTGGCCCGCCTGGATGTCCGGTGGCGCACCGGACATGCACTGTGGAGTGTCCGGTGCGCCAGCATGGGCGTGCCTGACTTCTGCGCGCGCTGGCGCACATTTAATGCGCTGCAGGTAGCCGTTGGCGCCTGAAGTAGTCGTTGCTTCGTTGTCACACCGGACTGTCCGGTGTACACCAGACATGTCCGGTGAATTATAGCGGACTAGCCCTTGTGAATTCCCGAAGCCGGCGAGTTCAGAGTCTCTTCATCCTTGGGGCACTGGACACTGTCCGGTATACACCGGACAGTCCGGTGAATTATAGCGGAGAGACTCTGCGTTTTCCCGAAGGTGAGGAGTTTGGCTTCAAGTCCCCTGGTGCACCGGACACTGTCCGGTGGCGCACCGGACAGTCCGGTGCGCCCGACCAGGGTGCCTTCGGTTGTCTCTTTGCTCCTTTGTTTGAACCCTTTCTCTTGATCTTTTTATTGGCTTATTGTGAACCTTTGGTACCTGTAGATCTTATAGACTTGGGCAAACTAGTTAGTCCAATTATTTGTGTTGGGTAATTCAACCACCAAAATTAGTTTAGGAAATAGGTGTAAGCCTAATTCCCTTTCAAAAGATTAATGAGCTGATTGATGCTTTGAATGAAAAATATAGACTGCTAGAGAGGCAAGAGGACATCTTGTATGAGGAACATGACAAATTTGTTAATGTTCAAAAGTCTCTTGCCTTAGAAATTAAAAGGAATGAATTACTATCTTCTGAATTATCTATTTGCAATGAATCTATTTCTAGCTTGAAGATTTTGAATGATGATTTAAATGCTAAGCTAGAAGTTGCAAATAAATCTAGTTCTTGTGTTGAGCATGTTGTGATTTGCACTAGATGTAAGGATTTTAATGTTGATGCTTGTAGTGAACATTTAATTTCTATTTCTAAATTAATTGATGAAGTAGCTAGTCTTAATGCCCAACTTAAGACTAGCAAAAATGATTTTGATAAACTAAAATTTGCACGGGATGCCTACACTATTGGTAGACATGCCTCAATTAAGGATGGGCTTGGCTTTCGAAGGGAAGCCAAGAACTTAACAAGTCAAAGGGCTCCCATCTCCGCCAAGGGCAAAGGGAAGGCCCCTATGACTAGTAGGAGTCAAAAGAATCATGCTTTCATGTATCATGATAGAAAATATGCTAGGAATTTTCATCATAATAGGAGTTTTAATGCTTATGATTCACATGCCATGTTTGGTTCAAGTTCTTCCTTTATGCATGGTAGAAATATGCCTAGGAACAATGTTGTTCATCATGTTCCTAAGAAAATGCAAAATAAATCTGCTACTGTTTTTCATGCCTGCAACACTGATTTTGTACTTACATGTAAAAATAAAAAGGTGGTTGCTAAAAGGGTGGAGGCCAGATGCAAGGGAGACAAGACTTACATTTGGGTCCCTAAGGCTATTGTTACTAACCTTGTAGGACCCAACAAGAGTTGGGTACCCAAAATCCAAGCCTAATTTGTCTTGCAGGTTTATGCATCTGGGGGCTCAAGCTGGATAATCGACAGCGGATGCACAAACCACATGACGGGGGAGAAGAAGATGTTCACCTCCTACGTCAAGAACAAAGATTCCCAAGACTCAATCATATTCGGTGACGGGAATCAAGGCAAGGTTAAAGGACTAGGAAAGATAGCTATTTCATCTGAGCATTCCATTTCTAATGTGTTTTTAGTAGAATTGCTCGGGTATAACTTGTTGTCCGTTAGTCAATTATGTAATATGGGTTACAATTGCTTATTTACAAATGTAGATGTGTGTGTCTTTAGAAGGAGTGATGGTTCATTAGCCTTTAAGGGTGTACTAGACGACAAACTCTATTTAGTTGATTTTTCGAAGAAGGAGGCCGGTCTAGATGCATGTTTAATTGCTAAGACTAGCATGGGCTGGCTGTGGCATCAACGTCTAGCACATGTTGGGATGAAGAACCTTCACAAGCTTCTAAAGGGAGAACATATGTTAGGTCTAACAAATGTAACTTTCAAAAAGATAGACCTTGTGCAGCTTGTCAGGCAGGAAAACAAGTGGGAAGTGCTCATCACAACAAGAATGTGATGACTACATCAAGACCTCTGGAGCTACTGCATATGGACCTCTTCAGACCCGTCGCCTACCTTAGCATCGGGGAAGTAAGTATGGTCTTGTTGTTGTTGATGATTTTTCCCGCTTCACTTGGGTATTCTTTTTGCAGGATAAATCAGAAACCCAAGGGACCCTCAAGCGCTTTCTAAGGCGAGCTCAAAACGAATTTGAGCTCAAGGTGAAAAAGATTAGAAGCGACAACGGGTCCGAGTTCAAGAACCTGCAAGTGGAGGAGTTTCTTGAGGAGGAAGGAATCTAGCACGAGTTCTCCGCTCCCTACACACCACAGCAAAACGGTGTGGTAGAGAGGAAGAACATGACGCTTATAGACATGGCAAGGATGATGCTTGGAGAATTCAAGACGCCCGAGCGGTTTTGGTCGGAAGCTATGAACACAGCTTGCCACGCCATAAACCGGGTCTACCTTCATCGCCTCCTCAAGAAGACGTCATACGAACTTCTAACCGGTAACAAACCCAACGTTTCATATTTTCGTGTATTTGGGAGTAAATGTTATATTTTAGTGAAGAAAGGTATGAATTCAAAATTTGCTCCCAAAGCTGTAGAAGGGTTTTTGTTAGGTTATGACTCAAATACAAAGGCGTATAGAGTCTTCAACAAATCATCGGGTTTAGTTGAAGTCTCTAGCGATGTTGCATTTGATGAGACTAATGGCTCTCCAAGAGAGCAAGTTGATCTTGATGATGTAGATGAGGATGATGTTCCAACAGACGCTATTCGTACCATGGTGATTGGAGATGTGCGACCACAGGAACACCAAGAGCAAGATCAACCTTCTTCCTCAACAATGGTGCAACCCCCAACTCAAGATGATGAACAGGTTCCTCAAGAGGAGGCGTGTGATCAAGGGGGAGCACAAGAAGACCAAGTTGAGGAAGAAGTACCACGAGCCCCTCCAACTCAAGTTCGAGCGATGATTTAAAGGAATCATCCCGTCGACCAGATTTTGGGTGACATTAGCAAGGGAGTAACCACTCGCTCTAGATTATCTAATTTTTGTGAGCATTACTCTTTTATCTCTTCTATTGAGCCTTTCAGGGTAGAAGAGGCCTTGCTAGATCCGGACTGGGTGTTGGCCATGCAGGAAGAGCTCAACAACTTCAAGCGAAATGAAGTTTGGACACTGGTGCCACGTCCCAAGCAAAATGTTGTGGGAACCAAGTGGGTGTTCCGCAACAAACAGGACGAGCACGGGGTGGTGACAAGGAACAAGGCTCGACTTGTGGCAAAAGGTTATGCCCAAGTCGCAGGTTTGGACTTTGAGGAGACTTTTGCTCCTGTGGCTAGGCTAGAGTCGATTGGTATTTTGTTATCCTATGCCGCTCACCATTCTTTCAGGTTGTTCCAAATGGACGTGAAGAGTGCTTTCCTAAACGGGCCAATCAAGGAGGAGGTGTACGTGGAGCAACCCCCTAGCTTTGAGGATGAACGGTATCCCGACCACGTGTGTAAGCTCTCTAAGGTGCTCTATGGACTTAAGCAAGCCCCAAGAGCATGGTATGAATGCCTTAGAGACTTTTTAATTGCTAATGCTTTCAAGGTTGGGAAAGACGATCCAACTCTTTTTACTAAGACTTGTGATGGCGATCTATTTGTGTGCCAAATTTATGTCGATGACATAATATTTGGTTCTACTAACCAAAAGTCTTGTGAAGAGTTTAGCAGGGTGATGACTCAGAAATTCGAGATGTCGATGATGGGTGAGTTGAACTACTTCCTTGGGTTCCAAGTGAAGCAACTCAAGGACGACACCTTCATCTCTCAAACGAAATACACGCAAGACTTGCTTAAGCGGTTTGGGATGAAGACGCCAAGCCCGCAAAGACTCCAATGGGAACTGATGGACATGTCGACCTCAACAAAGGAGGTAAGTCCATTGATCAAAAGGCATACCGGTCTATGATAGGGTCTTTACTTTATTTATGTGCTAGTAGACCGGATATTATGCTTAGCGTATGCATGTGTGCTAGATTTCAATCCAACCCAAGGGAGTGTCACCTTGTGGTCGTTAAGCGAATTCTTAGATATTTAGTTGCTACGCCTTGCTTTGGGATCTGGTATCCAAAGGGTTCTACCTTTGACTTGATTGGATACTCAGACTCCGACTATGCTGGATGTAAGGTCGATAGGAAGAGTACATCAGGGACGTGCCAATTCCTAGGAAGGTCCCTGGTGTCCTGGAGTTCTAAGAAACAAACCTCTGTTGCCCTATCCACCGCTGAGGCCGAGTACATTGCCGCAGGACAGTGTTGCGCGCAACTACTTTGGATGAGGCAAACCCTCTGGGACTTTGGCTACAATCTGAGCAAAGTCCCACTCCTATGTGACAATGAGAGTGCAATCCGCATAACGGACAATCCTGTTGAACACAGTCGCACAAAGCACGTAGACATCCGGCATCACTTTTTGAGAGACCACCAGCAAAAGGGAGATATCAAAGTGTTTTATGTTAGCACCGAGAACCAGCTAGCCGATATCTTTACCAAGCCTCTAGATGAGAAGACCTTTTGCAGGCTGCGTAGTGAGCTAAATGTCTTAGATTCGTGGAACTTGGATTGATCTATAGCATACATGTGATCATGTTCCATTATGCACTTTATTGCTTATTTATGGTGCTCAAGTTGTGTAAGGGATCCCCGGACCTCACAAGTCCATGTGTGAATGATGCACATACTTAGGGGGAGAAATGCTACAACTTGATCCCTTGAGACTAACCATGTGCTTGAGTGTTCTCAATTTAGTCTCAAAGGTGATTGAAATGGAAAAGGTGAACTTGGACCATGCAAGACTTCCACTGCACTCCGATGAGAGGGTAATTTACTCCAAGTTCATCTCCGTGCTCTTATTGCCTTTTTACTCTTAATTGAAGATTTTGGTGAGGCAATGGGGTTTTTGGGCCAATAATGATCCCGTTTTGGTTCTTAATGCCAAAGGGGGAGAAATTAAGGCCAAAGCAAATGGATCAGCTACCACTTGAGAATTTTGAAAATAGTAGAGTTAGAACTTTTGTTTTGTCAAAATACTCTAGTTGTCTCTTATTGTCAAAAGTTGGTCTCTTGTGGGGAGAATGTTGGATTATGGGAAAAAGGGGGAGTTTTTGAATCTTTGATCAATTTCTCTTGGAATACCTCTCTCTATGCCTCAACAAGTGAATTTGACTTAGAGATAGGAAATTGAGTTTGATTTGCAAAAACAAACCAAGTGGTGGCAAAGAATGATCCAAATATGCCAAATTTGAATCAAAAACAAATTTTTGTTCTCATTTGCATTGATGTTGCACTTCTTTTAGTTGCTTTTTGTTGTGTTGGCATAAATCACCAAAAAGGGGGAGATTGAAAGGGAAATGTGCCCTTGGGCCATTTCTATAAGTTTTTGGTGATTAAGTGCTCCACACAAAAATGCCTTGAGTGATATTTGTGCCAAAGACTCAAGAAGTGCAAATCAAGATTAAAGGTATGTTTCTAGACTTAGTCCATTGTTTTGAAGACTAATGTATTGTGTCTAAGTGCTAGAAACAGGAGAAATCACTTTGGAGATAAGTTGGCTGTGTTCAGCTAAAAGGCTGCTCGGTCTGGGTGCACCGGACTGTCCGGTGTTGCACCGGACAGTGTCCGGTGGTGCACCAGACATTGTCCGGTGTGCCAGGACCAGTCCCGATGAACAGCCTACTCTCGGGTCTCGACGGTGGCGTACGGCTATAAATCACCGGACTGTCTGGTGAGTCGTCTACGGCGAAGTCGCTGCTCTCGGGAAACAGTCAACAGCGTTCGGCTAAAATTCACCGGACTGTCCGGTGGTGCACCGGACTGTCCGGTGAGCCATCGGTCGGCGCGCCAACGGTCGGCCACGCAATCAGCGCGTGACGCGTGGCCGAGCCAACGGTCTGATGGGGCACCGGAGTGTCCGGTGTGCACCGGACAGTGTTCGGTGCGCCAACGGCTCCAAATCTTCAACGGTCGACTGTGCCAATTTAGGAAAGCAATCTACACCAGACAGTGAACAGTGGATGTCCGGTGGTGCACCGGACTGTCCGGTGCGCCACCCAACAGAAGGCAAGAATTGCCTTCCTGGATTGCTTCCAACGGCTCCTAGCTGCCTTGGGGCTATAAAAGGGATCCCTAGGCGCATGGAGGAGTACACCAAGCATTCTTTGATCATCCCTAAGCACCAAGACTCCATTCTAGCGCATTTTGATTCGTTGTGATAGCAATTTGAGCTCCTTCTAAGTCAAGAACTCCGTGTGTGAACTTTGAGCTCAAGTTGTTGGCTAGTGTGCATGTTTGTGCTCTTGCTTTGAGTCTTGTGTGTGTTGCTTTTCCCACCCTTATTTCCGTGCTTCTTTGTGATCATCAAATTGTAAGGGCGAGAGGCTCCAAGTTGTGGAGATTCCTCGCGAACGGGATATAGTGAAACAAAGAGAAATACCATGGTATTCAAGTGGGTCTTTGGACCGCTTGAAAGGGGTTGAGTGCAACCCTCGTCCATTGGGACGCCACAACGTGGAGGTAGACAAGTGTTGTACTTGTCGAACCACGGGATAACTCGCGTGTCTTTTGTGATTGCTTTTCTGTGATACTTGTGTTCACAAGAGCTCGCTATTTAGTCTACTAACTCTTAATCAAGTTTTGTGGCTTTAAGTTTCAAGTTTTTACAGGATCACCTATTCACCCCCCCTCTAGGTGCTCTCAACTAGCTCTTGTATTGAATGAGATGTCTGAAAAACTTGGATGCTTGGAGTGGTGGTGGTTGGGGGGTATTTATAGCCCCAACCACCAATTCAACCGTCGGGGAGGCTGTCTGTCGATGGGCACACCGGACAGTCCGGTGCGCCAGCCACGTCACCCAATCGTTAGGGTTCTGACAGTTTCGACTGTTGGAGCTCTGACTTCTTGTGGCACCGGACAGTCCAGTGCCGCACCGGACAGGCACTGTTCACTGTCTGGTGTGCCTTCTGGCGCTGCTCTGACTCTGCGCGAACTGTCGGCGCACTGTTGTAGGATCTAGGACACTGGCTAGAGGGGGGTGAATAGACGGTTTTGACTAAAATCAAAAACACTAGAGAAATTTAATCAATATGACAAGAGGTATAAATTCTCTAGTGGCAACAAGTAAACAATCTATGAGAATCAACTATGGTGATTGTATACTCGAAGAACAATATGCAAAATACTAATCACTTGCACGACAATAAGTAATGCAAGAAAAGAAAGACACCGGATTTTATCCCGTGGTATTGGTGATTTGCCGATCACCCCTAATCCACGTTGAGGTGGACTTCAAGGTCTCACTTGCTCCTCTATCAAGACACGGCTTGATCTTTGAGCCAAGTGGACAAGAAATCACTCAATACCTCGATTCCACTAATGTCACCTTTGCCGCTCCGGCGAGGTAGGCGCGAACCCCTCACAATCAACACAGTGGCTCCTCCACAATCTTCTTGGAGAGCTCGACGGAGACACCACCCGAGCCGTCTAGAAGGCGGCAACCTCCAAGAGTAACAAGCCGATGATGCTTGCTTGGTGTACCACCTAGTGCCTCAAGAATACCCAATGGATGCAAATGCACTAGGAACACTCAATCTCTCACTAAAATGCAATTTCAAGCAAGGAGTGTGAGAGAATGAGTTGGAGGATCACAAATGAGCTCAATGTGTGCAAGGAATGGCCAAGAGAGCCCTCACACACGAGCTCCCCTTCTATTTATAGCACACCACACAAATCCAACCGTTATGTGCAAACAACACACATTCTGCGCAAACGCGGACGGTCCGTCGTACACATAACGACTATATTTCCCGTTTGAAATCTATCAGAGCTGTCAGAAAAGTGAGGTCCGGACAGTCCGCCCACCTTGGCTGGACCGTCCGCGACCTGGCAACTTGGAGCACCAGAGCTCTGACCAAGAGGAGTTAACACATGCGGACCGTCTGCCCTACAAGGCCGGACGGTCCATGACCTGGGAGACAGTACTGCCCTGGCTTATCCTCTGGACAGTCCGTAGTATAAATCCCAAAAACCACACAGTCCCTGCCCAAACCAATTTGGCACCTGCGGGCAGTCCGCCAACAAGGCCGGACGGTCTGCACAATAATTCACGGAATGTGCCGAGAGCAACCTTCTCTGGTCAGGACTGCGGACGGTCCGGCCCCAAGGCCCAGACGGTCCACAGTACAAATGAACAGGACCAGTCCAAAGTAAACATACTTCGGACCCCACTGGAGGATCGCGGACGGTCCGCCCACATGGCCCGGACGGTCCACCATCCCAAGACTTAGCAATTTTCAAACACGCTTTTGAAAAGATTTTTAACTCTTGAAATTGGAAGCGCAGTCCTCATGCAAATGCAACCACTAGATGCTCTATGAGGCACTAAGCTTTACATAGATCAAAGTCATTGACCCCTCTTAATAGTACGGCTATCTAGCCTACTAATCCGGTCAAATATCTTCTCTAAACTCCTGGAGACCGGCAAGAAACAAAACCTACGTTATACCTTTGCCTTCACTTGATCCACAACCAATACTTATAAATCTCCAAGATTTTCTGTTCTATGTGGTCCAACCCTGCATTCTTATTTCTCCAAGAACCGTTAGCCCACAAACAGTTGTCATTAATTACCAAAACATCACTAAGGGGCCTAGATGATTCACAATCTCCCCCTTTTTGGTAATTGATGACAACACTACACATTATATCCAAGAGAAGTTTTGTTTTTTAAATCTCCCTCATACCTTAGGTATAAGAAGGATTTTAGAGATGAGTTTCATAAGACTTATCCTGATTTGAAGTTCCGTCCGAGAGATAGATAAATCCCAATAAAACTCAGAATGTAGGAATAGCTCCCCCTATGTGTGTGCATGATATTTCTAGTTGAAGATACAACACACATAATCGATCGGAGTTTTGATGGAGATCTTCGTGTTAGAAATATGCCCTAGAGATAATCATAGAGATGAGCATATTTCTTTGTATCCATGATATATATATTGCTTAATTGAATATCCATGGAAGGCACCTTGTATTGATTAGCAATTATGTGAATTGTTTGTGAGATTCTTTACTTATATGGTTATTCTAAATGATGTCCCTAGTCAGAGTCGATGACTAGCACATGTATTAGTTGATGACTACATTTCACAAGTCATGAACATGGAGATGTTAAATTAATAATGTGGGCGCATGTATGACATGAGGCTGGACCGACCCAACGTGAGATATTGTAATATAGTTCTCTTCTTGCAACATGAATACTGTATCCTTAGACCTGAGATTGTCGCATGTTCTCAAGATGTGAATTGACTTACTTAGGGACTATCAAACGCTATCCCGTAACTGGGTAGTTATAAAGGTAGTTTTGGGTTTGTCAGGAAGCATGCTATGAGGCATGGTCAGTCAAGATGGAATTTGTCCCTCTCTTTGTGAGAGAGATATCTCTGGGCCCCTCGAGTGATTGGATCAAGAAATGCATGGCCGTGCTAGGGTTAAGAGTTAACCATTGAAAGGATTCCAATTCACAGTACCGAGAAAGAGAGGTCAGCTTAGAGCCAGACCAAATATCGTGAGACAAAGGGAACAGCATGTACTTAATGTCGCAATGGTTCGTCTGATATGATCTTTACGTACACATAGGAGTTGACATGTCTTGCTAGAGGCCGCTGTCAATTATTGGGCCAAGTAAGAGTACTCGGGCTATGTCTATTTGTACGTGAACCTATAGGGTCACACACTTAAGGGGAAGGAAGCCTAATTCGGATTAGATCCGAAATTAGACTGGGCTTTAGGGTTAATGATGGGCCTCGGCGTCAGAAGCCCACCATAACGCCTATATAATGAGGGGCGGGGGCGCGGTTAAGACATAACCTAATTCGCCACCTGCAAACCAGCAGCCGCCGCTCGCCTCTCGCCCTCGCCAAGCCGCCGTCGCGAACCTAGCAGTTCGGTACGCGGCGCTTCCTCCCTGTACGTGTGGATACCTCGGAGGTGCTGCATCTGGAGCACTTGGACGAACCGTGCGAGGACGAGAAGAACGTCGGCGACTACACGGCACTGCTCGACGCGTTCGTCTACATCGAGACGTCTTCCGCTGCTCTGCGCGTCTAGTGGTAATTCCATGACCTATAACCGCAGTATTTCTTGGTATTATGGGGATGAAAATTTTGTTTTGCGCTAGCGTAGCCTCCCCGTAATCCTACACTTCGTACAGTCATGGTTATCGAGGCATACATGAAGTAATATGTAAAGTAAGCGCAGCAAATTTAATCACTCCTCGATCAACCATTCACAGAATAATTCGAACTAATTTAAACATAAGGTTTAACACGCATAGTTCAACCCACAGAATATTACAAATAGTTGTCCACAGGCATAAGACATAGTTCACCAAATGCATAAGACATAAAGTTCAAATAGTAACCAATACCAAGTGCATAAGACATAAAATGGTAAACATGCACATGCATAGTCTCAATGTCCACATGAGCGAGCTCCCCCTGAATATGATATTTCCAACTTCTCTTCTCTTCTCTCCCTCTTTGGCATCAATTGCCACAAAGGAGGGGCCTCACTGACCACCGGGTGGAGGATACATGCTATAATAGTGAGTGTTGAAGGTGTCAAAGAGAGAGGAGAACTGCCCAAAGTTCTGCTGGAGCTGCTGCTGCCTCTGACTTATATCTTTAATGCTTTCATTGGTAGATAGATTGTCAAACTGACTAGACAGAGCCCCCATATTGTCCTGAAAACTCTGTTGCATGTTGTTTAGTCTGGTCATGATGGGATCAGTGACATGCTCTTGGATGTGACTCCAAAATTCAGAAAGCTCAGAGTTTATCGCATCCAAGTTATCATCAAAGCGAGATTGCATGGCATCCATGTGCTAGTCCATATGGGTCATCATTCCCTAGAAGCGGCCATCCATGTGGGTTTGGAGCCCTTGCTGCATGTTCTGAAAGTAAGGGTCAAAATAGCCTGGACCAGGCTGCCAGTACTGTTGAGGTTAAGGAGGAGGTGGAGGAGGAGGCATCTGCTCTGCTTCAGCTTCAGGAGCTTCTCCTGCATCATCACCAGCTTCTTCCTCATCATCTGGGAAGGGAGTAAGAGGCCTGGTGAGGAACCCAATCTCATTCTTGATGGGCCTAAACGGTGTGTGAACTATCTCACAGTGCCCCTCAAATCTGGTCTTGGCTTTAATGAGAGCCGTAATGTATGGAGCATAGGCTAAGTTCTGGTTCTTGTCCATTTTGAGGTCATTTAATTGTCTCATCATGAATAGCACAACATTCATTACCTCACTATTCATGACATGGTGGATAATGTTCCAGAACTTGTCTCTAATTTTGCTCTTGTCTCCACTCTTGGGAAGAATTGTGACTCTGGCAATTTTGTTAATCACAGCAGGATGATGCCTCAGTCCTGCTGTCTCACCAAACCTCCTAGGAATTCCTAGCCTTGCTGGCTCATAGAATTGCACAAATTCTTCAAAGTTATCTTCAGTGTACAAATCAATCCTAACTGAAATTATACCATAATCCAGACTGTTTGCAGCAGCAAATTCAGCAAAAGTTGCAGAATACCTCTTGAAACCAGCCATCCATGTGATGGATTCCTCATCGATATCAATCTCAATAGTGGCTAGGAATTGTTTTATAGCCATCTCACTGAAATCGGTCCTCTGACCCATAAAGTGATAGAGACCACATGCTTCAAATTTTGGAATCAGGTCCTCCATAACTGATTGACCCAGCATAAAAGTCCAATCTATCAATTGATGCTTGTGAAAGTTGGTATCCATCAGTGTGCCCTAGAAAACATCAAATTGAAGCTGAGTGTGAAAGAACTGAATATTGGTGTCTGAGGGCAGAGCATACTGATTGACAGTCCTCCTGGAGCAATATTCTGCCATAGAGAATCTCCTCTTTGGATAAGTCCATCCAGTGATGTCAATTGGATAGTCAGGATGAGCGTGAGGAACATCTTCTATGTCCATAGAAACACTACCCCTAGCTGAAGATTGGGCCTCTGAGTCTGTGGTTGGATTATAGTCTGCATCATCAGCACGAGGGCGCTTTGATTTGAAACAACCAGCAAGCTTCTTCCGAAGACCACTCAGACCACTGCAATAGATGTGAGAAATAACCATAGGTGAATTGTTGATAACGCCACAATCATAGAGAAAGAAAGTGCAACTTTCTGTCAGGGGCCGGACTGTCCGCGCTAGGGGGGCCGGACTGTCTGCGCCAAGGGTCTGGACTGTCCGCGCCCACCTGGTGGATGGTCCGCGACGGTCTAGGGGCGATTCTCTAGAACCCTAGCCACCCCGATCATTCAATCAACGATTTGGCAGAAAGTAACCATCCAAACTCGTTTAAATTTTTACACAACATTCACAATGAGTAGCACTAGCAATTCCACAAATCAGATTTATGAATCCACTGCTCAATTTTAGACCAGAGAGAAAATGCGAAGAATCCCCAAATTTGAAGAAATCAAATGAAATCCATGAGATTATGAAATACCGGGATGAAGGCATGATTGTTGAACCTCCAACAAGCTTCCGGACAGTCCATGCGCAAGTTCCCTTCACGGTTCGCTCACAATCGACGAGAGTCTCCTTTAGACATGTCTTTAGACGTGTGGAGAGTGTGAGAGGAGAAGGCAACAGATGAAAGTGACAATTCGACTGCCTCTGCCCAACTTAACTGCCTGTTGCGGACGGTCCGCGCAGGGACCGCGAACGGTCTGCGCCCTGGTAATTCAGACTGTCTGCTCTACTGACTCAGACTGTCCAGATCCTGATACGGCGGACGGTCCGTGGTCCATAGGCGGACGGTCCGCGGCCTGATACTCAAATCTTCAAACTTGTCCACTTTCTGATCTTGAATTTCAAATCTGATTTGATGCTCATATATGGACATTTCGACCAATCCAAGGGTTAGTATGCATGCACAAACACATTATGTATTTGAGGAATACACATTTTCATATCAAACTACTTAGATCAAACTAGAACGAAAAATTCATCAAAAAATACCCAATAAATTGCCTAGAGAGCATATTTAGAAGCGAAATGCAATACTTCACATGTGTGTTCAACCTCAAACCACATTTGAGAGATCTATCACATTCATTTCACTTCTTAATGTGCAAAATCTTTTTTCATCCAATGGCTTTGTAAATATATCGGTCAATTGATCATCCGTGCCAATTGAATATATAGAGATGTCTCCCTTTCCAACATGATCCCTCAAGAAGTGATGTCGTATATCAATATGCTTAGTTCTTGAGTGTTGGACTGGATTTGTAGCCAATTTTACCGCACTCTCATTATCACACATGAGAGACACATTCTTAAAAATGATCCCATAATTCAATAGAGTTTGTTTCATCCATAATAATTGAGCACAACAATTACCGGCCGATATATATTCCGCCTCGGCGGTAGAGAGAGCAACGGAATTTTGCTTTTTAGAGGACCATGAAACAAGAGATCTTCCAAGAAATTGACAACAACTGGAGGTGCTCTTCCTATCAACTTTGCAACCCGCGTAATCCGAATCCGAATATCCAATTAATTCAAATTGAGCACCTTTGGGATACCATAGACTAATATTGGGGTATACTTCAAATATCTTAGAATTCTTTTTGCGGCCTTCAAGTGAATCTCTCTAGGTGAAGCTTGAAATCGAGCACACATGCAAACACTAAACATAACATCGGGCCTAGATGTGGTAATATAAAGCAAACTACCAATTATTGAGCGAAAAAGTTTTTGATCAACCATAGTACCTCCCTCATCTAAGTCTAGATGACCATTTGTTGCCATAGGAGTCTTGATAGGCTTTGCATTCTCTAAGCCAAACTTTTTGAGCATATCCTTCAAATATTTTGATTGACTTATAAAGATTCCATCTTTCAATTGTTTGATTTGAAGACCAAGGAAGAAGCTCAATTCTCCTATCATAGACATTTCAAATTCTTTTGACATCATTTTTCCAAATTCCTCACAAAACAATTCATTAGTAGATCCAAAAATAATATCATCAACATAAATTTGACAAACAAACAAATCTTTGCCAATTCTTTTAGTGAATAGGGTAGTGTCAACCTTCCCAATTTTAAAGTCTTTGGAAAGCAAGAAATCCCTAAGCCTTTCATACCAAGCGCGTGGGGCTTGCTTAAGCACATAGAGAGCTTTTGAAAGCTTGAACACGTGGTTAGGTCTTTTGGGGTCCTCAAAACCGGGAGGTTGTTCAACATACACTAGTTCACTAATCTTACCATTTAGAAAGGCACTCTTTACATCCATTTGGTAGAGTTTGATATTATGAGCACAAGCATAAGCAAGAAGGATCTGGATTGCTTCCAATCTTGCCACGGGAGCAAATGTCTCACCAAAATCCAATCCCTCTATTTGAGTATACCCTTGTGCAACTAATCTTGCATGTTCCTTACTACTACCCCATCTTTATTGTGCTTGTTGCGAAACATCCATTTTGTACCAATAACATTGTGGTTCTTTGGTCTCTCAACAAGCTCCCAAACTTCATTTCGAGTGAAGATATTTAATTCTTCATGCATTGCATTTACCCAATCAACATCATGTAGAGCTTCATCTACACGGTTAGGTTCCATACAAGATACAAAAGAGAAATGTTCACAAAATGAAGCTATGCGAGAGCAAGTTTGAATACCCTTACTAATATCACCCACAATTTGATCAACCGGGTGATCCTTCACAATAGAATAATGAATTCTTGATATCGTTTGATAATTGCTAGTTGAAGAATGAGGAGGAACCGAATGACTTGAAGTATCTTGATCATGAGTATCCATAATTTCATCATTTTGTTGGCTTTGGTGATCTTCTTCATTTAGGGTTGAAGAGGATGGAATGACAACCACACTATTTTCATCATCATCTTCCTTTGGCTTTATTTCATCAATGGCCATTGTTTTCATAACATTTTTCAATTGAGTTCCACCAACATCATCAAGATTATCACTTTCATCTTGAGACCCATTAGTTTCATCAAACTCAACATCATATGCTTCTTCAATAATACCATGAGTTTTGTTGAAAACTCTATAAGCCTTACTATTTGATGAACATCCAAGTAGAAAACCCTCATCACATTTCTTCTTAAATTTAGAGAGTCAGCTTCCCTTTCTCAAAATATAGCATTTGCAACCGAATACTCTAAAATATGAGATATTTGGCTTTCTACCAATGAGCAATTCATAGGGAGTTTTCTTCAAGAGCTTGTGACAATATATCCTATTTGATGAATGACATGCTGTGTTTATTGCTTCAGCCCAATAAGAATCCGACACACTATATTCTGCTAACATAGACCTAGCCATATCAATGAGAGTCCTATTCTTCCTTTCAACAATACCATTCTGTTCTGGAGTATACTTGGAGAAAATTCATGTTTAATACCCTTGTGATCACAATATTTATCAATTCTAGCATTTTTGAATTCCGACCCATTATCACTTCTAACTTTTTTGATATCAAAATCAAATTGGTTTTGAGCCAATATAGCAAATGACTTGATGTTTCAAACACATTAGATTTATCCCGAAGAAAGTAAACCCAAGTGAATCTAGAATAATCATCCACAATCACAAGGCAATAGGAATTACCGCCGATACTCACAAACGATGTTGGCCCAAATAAATCCATGTGAATTAATTCCAAAGGCCGATGAGTAGACATTTGACTTTTATTTGGATGAGTATTTGCCACTTGTTTCTCGGCTTGACAAGAGCTACACAATTTGTTCTTCTCAAATTTTACATCTTTCAAGCCACGGACTAAGTCATGTTTGGTTAAACGATTGAGTTGCTTCATTCCAACATGACCAAGTCTTCTATGCCATAACCAACCTAGTGAAGCCTTTGAGAATAAGCAAGTTGTGAGCTTTGCCTCACTAGATGAGAAATCAACAAGGTAAAGATTTTCATATCTAAAACCTTTAAACTTAAGATTGCTACCATCAACACTAGAGATAATAACATCATCAATGGTGAAATTGTAACTAAATCCTAAATCACATAGTTGAGCTACGGATAGTAAATTAAAGTTCAAAGACTCAACCAAAAGCACATTTGATATGGAATGATCCTTCGAAATAGCAATTTTACCCAAGCCTTTAACCTTTCCTTTGCGATTATCTCCAAATGTGATACTATCATAATTTGAGCAATCTTCCTCACTCATTTGGGTGAACATTTTCATATCTCCGGTCATGTGTTGAGTGCATCCACTATCCAACACCCAATGATTCCCTCCCGCCTTGTAGTTCACCTACAAAAGGAAATCAATCTCTTTTAGGTACCCAAACTTGCTTGGGTCCTTAGATGTTAGTGACCAAGGTCTTTGGCACCTAAATAGCTTTCTTCTTGTTACCAACAATTGAAGTACCAACAAATTTAGAATAAACACCTTTTGCATTATGAGAAAGAACGTAACAATGCTCAAAACAAGTGGAGGATACATTCTTGAGCTTAGGACAATTCTTCTTGATATGTCCCTTCTTGTGACACTTGTGACACACTTTGTCACATTCTTTCACAAACAATGCCTTTTGCTTTATAAAAGCATTCTTTCCTTTCTTGGCAACATATCCAAGACCCTCACGGTTAAGTGAGCACCGTTGACTTCCCAATATGAAATCCAATTTAGCCTTTCCACCATATGCCTTCTCTAGATCATGAGTTAGAGAGTTTACTCTATCTACTAACACTTCATTCTCAACAATGATTTGTGATTCATCAAGAGCAATATTATAATTCATAAGAGAAATTTTGCATTTATCACAAATAGAGTTAGTAGGTAGTGGTTCACTTGTAGGACTATCAAGTAAGTCACAAGTGACTCCCAACATCCTCGGTGACCACCACAACTTCATGCACAATAGATGAGTTTTGAGCTTCCGCAAGCTTCTCACTATTCTCTTTTAGATCGTTGTGAGAGGTCTTGAGCTCCTCAAAATACACTTGGAGGTTTTTGTACAATTCCTTCAAGGTCTTAAATTTTTATTTTTCTTTGTGCATGTAGTCATCGACCTCACCTAACATTCTAACAAGATCATCATATGAATAGTCATCATCATCAACATCATCATCATCATTTATATCATTTAAATCGGTGATGATTTTTACCTTAGCATCTCCCTTTGCCATGAGACAATGAGGGGATGAGAAAAGTGAAGGAGCTTCCTTGATGGCAATTCCGGCATTAAGCTTGGATGAGGTGTCATCATCATCATCATCCGAGCTATCATCCGAATCTCATTCAACTAGGTAGACTTTTCCATCTTTCTTATTGTTGTAGAATTTCTTCTTCTTCTTATCATCTCCATCTTTGCCCTTCTTCTTGTTAGGGCAATTCATGGTGTTGGGGACTTGTTCTCAAATGCTTCGGATTAAGAACAAGGCAACATAAAAAGTGTTAAATGATAAAGTCCTTCGTCCTCTGAAACATTATTTCCCTTCGGAATATAATGTATTTCGGATGAAGACCACAAACAACATACCTTCGTAAGCACAATAAACAATGATGAAGAACTTATATGTAACATAAGAAGTAATATAAACATTTAAATATTATCACAACGTCATTTCTATTTTATTATCATAGAAGAATAGAAATGACTTCAGATTACAAGTGTACCTTCGGATTGCAGGAAGGCAAAAGTATAAAGATGACGCAAAAGCAAATGCCAAGTCAGCGTGTACAGTACGGGAGTACTGTTCATCTATTTATAGGCGTGGGACGCAGCCCATGTAAAATTACATTCATGCCCATTACATTTGCTAATGACTTATGGGAATCTATTAAGGCCTAAGTAGTCTTTTCATCTTTAAGTCGGTTCCCCTTTCTGCTATCGCGACGAAGCTTTCCTGCGCATAGCTTCGGCTGTGCACCATCCTTCGTACAGCTTGGTAATCAGCCCGTCCTTCATCTCAATCCCCCTTCGTCTGGCTTAGGCTTCGTCCTGACCGTACTCCATGTTCATAATCTGAGTCCGAAGATACCTGTTCATATAATTCACTTGGAAAACATTGTCAAATCCTACTTTTGAGGACCTTCGGAGGACGAAGGCCCCCAACAGTAGCCCCTCGCAATATTAATTTGTTAGTGATAAATTCAGATTGCGATATGGACGAAGGCCTTAAGCCGAAGGTCCGAAAAAACACCTTCCCTTTGCTAGAATAGCAACATTCACTGACAAGCGGGGTCTTTCAATTTTCAACGCACTGGGCGTATAAATAAGATCATACCGCAAACTCATTTGGTACGCTCTCTTGCCATCTGCTCCCGCTCACTCAATTTTTAGCTCTTGCGCACTAAGATTTGCTGAGCTTTTAGTTTTGAAGCTTCGGCTTTGAAAACAGTTTTTAGTGTTTCCGAAGATGTCTGAAGATAAGAAGGCTGCTGCTGAGATGAAGCTGAGTCTCGACGAAGAGAAGAACTTGGGGTTTCTTATAGCGATGTCGAAGACCAATACGGAAAAAATCACCAAGGAGATTCTGGACGGTTTGTCTGAAGATGCTGGTGACAGCGACAGTTATGATGTGGACAGTGGTGGTGAAGACTCCGAAGATCGCCCCTGGCGACCAAGCCATTCAGTTTTTGGCAAGTCAGGTATCAAAGAAAATCATCTTGTCAACATGAGGGGAAGATACTTCCGAGATTTATCCATTGTGAGGGTCGACGAAGGAGAGAAAACTTGCCCGACCCCTGAGGAAAATGAAGTCGTAGTGTTCCGAAGCTTTTTGAAGGCTGGTCTGCGATTTCCCCTGAGCAGCTTTGTCGTAGAAGTGCTGAAAATGTTTGAAATCTATCTTCATCAACTTACCCCCGAAGCAATTATAAGGCTGAATATCTTCGTGTGGGCCGTAAGAAGCCAAGGCCTGGAACCTGATGCGAAAAGTTTCTGCAACATACACGAGTTATCATACGAGACAAAACCTTGGGGTAAGGAACAGTATCACAATAATTTTGGCTGCTACAATTTCGTTTCTCGGTCTGGGTCAAGCTGTCCCGTGCCAACATTTCGGAAGAGATTGCCCGGCGACTGGATGACAGAATGGTTCTATGTGAAAAATGACCTGAAAGCACGGGAAGATATTAGAGGTATAATTATGCGCCCTATTTGGCAAAGTTTCGGCCTGTGAAAGCCGAAGGTTGAGATGAATGAAGCTGCCGAAGAATGCCAGAGAGCCTTCGGAGTTATTTGTTCTTTTATTGGAACGAGAGATTTGGTACAAGAACATATTGCCTTCAGAGTATGGCCGCTCGTGGAGAAATGGGAAATGCCGCAAGAAACCATGAAGGAGGCCGACGAAGGTGGACTTATCAGGCTGAAGTATACTTTCAAGTTCAGAGATAAATTCGTTGAGCCAGATGATGACTGGTTAAAGAGTATTGAAAATTTAAGTGATGAACTGCTTGGGGCTTATTCGAAGGCCGAAGATACTGCACTGTCAGCAGCCTTCGGAGGCCGAAAAAAGAAAAGGCTGAACCGGGTGTTTGATGCAATCGGGTTCGTCTACCCTGACTATCGTTATCCCATTCGAGGATAGAAAAGAAAAAACACAACCTCTGCGAAAGAAGAAGCTGCAACTGCTCCTAGCAAGCCAGAACCGAAAAGAAAGAGGATAAAGGTCCTCACACATCGGCCACGCTATATTGAACCAGCTTCGGTGCCTGAGTTTACCGGAGAAACTTCTTCGGCCACCGAGGCTGAAAAGCCAACCAAACCAACCTTGCTGCCAGAAGTCGCAGAAATGGCCGAAGCGCCGACAAAGATGGAATTGGAAGAACCGAAGATTTTGTTACCAGAAACCAAAGAGATGGCCGAAGCGCCATCCACAGAAAAAATGGAAGAAGCGAAAAAACCAACTGAGGAAAAAACATCAGAAGTTTTGAGTCCTGCAGCAAATGTTGAGACAGTAAAAAATCAAAAGGTGTCAGCAGTGACTCCGAAAAGAAAGAGAATGGCTAATGTGCTAGATGTTCTGGAAACAATTAAATCTTCAAGCACACCTCCGAAGAAGACTGTTGCCATTCCCGAAGCGAAAACTGAAATTTCTGATACTAAAGCTCCAGAGCAAGAAACTGAAGCCGAAGCTGGGTCCTCAGAGGCCATGAAGATAAAATCCTTGGAAACCGAGGAATAAAAAATAACAGAGCCAACTTTCGTTGAAGAAATCAGTGTCATTGCCCCCGAAGCATCCCCCAAAGTCCTTGATTATATTGTTCGACATGCTTCGGGGAAAAAGTTATCAGAAGAAGAAATTTTCGAAGCTAATCATTATGCCAAAGAATTGAAATATCCGAAGGGGGCACTAGTGTTCAATGGTACAAATGAAGAAGATTTCCTATACTGCCTCCCGGATAACAAAGAATTACTTGTCTGCCGGGAAATGGCCCGAAGCATGGGGTTTCCGAAGCTGGAGGCTGGCCTCTGCGCGATGACAAAGGACGATCTTGCGGACAGCCTTGCGTATAATAGCCTGAAGGTACGAGATCTGCGCATTTGGAAACTTTATGACTTGAAATCTATTGTTTTATTCTTATACTAACTTTTTACATATAGGGTTTAATACTAAGCAACACGCTGAGAGCGCAAAAGAATGCCGAAGACGAGAGCTATGAAATTGCTTTCAACAACCTTCGAACAGAGGTTATCAAACTAAGGAACGAAGCCCTGGAAAAGGACAAAATTCTAGTTACATTGGTGGATAAAATAAAGGAGAACGAAGCTGCGTCTAAAGCGCAAGTTGCAGCTCAAAAGCACGAGATTGACGATCTTCGGAAGCAATTAGCCCGGGCTAAAGAAGAACGCATACTTGAAGAAACGAAGCGAGAACTTAGCGACCAATGGGCAAATCATTTAGAAGGAACTGTCGAAGAGCTTCGTTCGTCCAAGAAAAGATGCTATAACAAATCTACAGAATGTGTTAAGAAAATGAAAACTAGCTTCGCCAGCGTTGGCGCATTTTCGAGTGAAGAAAACTTTACGAGAGGCAACCCCGAAGGCCCCATTGAATGGATTAGCCATGAAGCTGAGGCCTTCGAAGAAATTTTAAATAGCCATGGAGATATATGTGCTTTTTCGGGTGCCAGGGGAATTGCCACCATTTTGGAGAAAAAGGGCTGTGAGCATGTAAAGATTTTAGCGCAATCCGAGGCTGCTTTGTCCTTCGAAGATGCAAGAGATCCTTCGGCCGAAGCTAGCGTGATTGGTGGAAAATTTTTCACCGATGTCTGGGATAATGGTGGCCGAGAAATGGCTCGAGAAATTATCCAGAGAAGCGAGAAGGGCATTCACGACGCTAGAGAAGTAGCTAAGGCCGCTGACAAAAGCTCAGAGCCCGAAGGGCAAATAGGTATTAACTAGTGGTTTTTATTGTGTTGTAATTTTTAATTTTTAAACTTCGTTCGCAATTTGTAATAGCAATGTAGCTGTATTCTGTCCTCCCTCAGATCCTACTAAAGCGTCTCCGGGTCCTCCCCCGAAAGATGACGATGAAATTAAAAAGATGGCTGAAGCTATCATGGATCAAGTTGTCAATCAACTTCTGAACGAAGCTACTGAAGTAGTACTTAGGGAAGACTAAGTGTTATTGTAAAAATATTTGAAATATAATATGTGTGGTATCTTGTAACCCTGAATGTAATATATTTGCTTTTAATGATTTGATTCTTTACGATGCATGAAACTTTACATACGTACCGTTTTTTAGCCTTCGGCGAAAAAACACCTTCCCTTCTTTTCATGCTTCATGAAGATAGAAAAACTTTTATGCATCACAACAATGTCCATAGTGCTCTGATGAAGAATATCCAAGCTTCGTGAAAACATTCTCCGAAGCTATATTCCGAAGATCAATATTGTATCCCCTTGTGACTTAGCACGATTTTCACTTTCTCAAAGCATTGTTCCGAAGGTCGATACTGTGTCCCCTTCTTTTGCCATATGCAACATGATGTATGATGCTTATGCTATGCAAAATGATGTGATGATGTTATGTTATATAGATGACATTTGTTCCGAAGATACACACACATCCCCGTAAAACACACAATCTTTTTGTATCAGCGCTGACTTTTCGCTGTAAGCCTCCCTTAGGAGCTTCTTCGCCTTTTACTTCAGCGGAATCAGCGTTGACTTTTCGCTGTAAGCTCTGCATTCACTTAGGAACGACTTTGGAGCTTCTTCGCCTTTTACTTTCGGCGGAATCAGCGTTGACTTTTCGCTGTAAGCTCTGCATTCCCTTAGGAACGACTTTGGAGCAGAAAACTTACACTGCGCTCCCTTCGGAACGGCTTTTTGTGACTTCGGCAAACTTACTCTGCGTTCCTTAGAACGACTTTTTGTTGCTTCGAAAAAATTTCGATAATTTGAAGGTCCTCTTTGTTATCGCAAATCTTTAAACTTCAACAACTTAAGCCTGTGAAGAAAATATATTTTCCTTGTGGGAATCAACGAAATTATTTACATGAAACCTAAACAATGTCCTTTATTATACGGAAAATAAAACTGAATGAAAAAGATTGCTATTAAGGTAGGATATTTGTCAATAGATGTGCTTTGACTCTGGCACAGTGCTGTTGACTGTGCGAGCTTCGGACTGTTCTCTGAAGTCCCTTTGGTGTGGAGCATATTGGCTCCCTTCTGGCTGCTGGCCTTGTTGCAGCGGTGGTGGAGGCGGAAGCTGTTGCCAGGAAGCTTGAGGTTGACTCGCTGAAGCAACAGAAACTGCAGGGTGATTGCCTACATACTCTGGGATGTAAGGCGAATGATACGAAGCAGTGTGCATGACCTACTTCGGCTGAGCCTATTGTGCTGCAGCTTCGGCTATTTCCTTTTGCTTCTAGATGGTAACATGGCACATCCTGGTGGTATGGCCCTTGTTCTCACCACAGAACAAGCAAAAAATTCTTCTTGGCTGATTGCCAAATCTTCCGCCGAAGCCCCTGGCACCTCTGCCTCTCGGAGCTGGTGGTCGGAAGGAGCCTTGCTGTTGCCCCGAAGTCTGTGAGGAACACTGTGGCCTTTGCTGTTGGCTCCCTGTATCATCATTTTGGGTAGAGTTATGAATTGATCTAACGTGCCTCGGATAGAACCTCCCTCCGAAGCCCCTGGTCATTTCAGAAAACCTGAAAGCCTCCTCCCTTCTTTGGCGAAAATCATTATCGGCCCGAATGTACTCGTCCATCTTCTGGAGCAGCTTCTCCAAAGTTTGAGGAGGCTTCCTAGCGAAGTACTGAGCTGACGGTCCTGGCCGAAGCCCCTTGATCATGGCCTCAATGACAATTTCGTTGGGCACTGTTGGTGCCTGTGCCCTCAAACGCAAGAACCTCCGGACGTACGCCTGAAGGTACTCTTCGTGATCCTGGGTGCACTGGAATAGAGCTTGAGCCGTGACCGGCTTCGTCTGGAACCCTTGAAAACTAGTTAACAACAAGTCCTTCAGCTTTTGCCACGAAGTGATCGTTCCTGGTCGAAGGGAGGAGTACCAGGTTTGAGCAACACTCCTGACAGCCATAACAAAAGATTTGGCCATGACCGCAGCATTGCCACCATACGAAGATACTGTTGCTTCGTAGCTCATCAAAAACTGCTTCGGGTCTGAGTGGCCATCAAATATGGGAAGCTGAGGCGGCTTGTAGGACGGAGGCCAAGGTGTAGCCTGCAGCTCAGCGGACAGAGGAGAAGCATCATCAAAAACAAAATTCCCATGATGGAAATTGTCATACCAGTCATCTTCATTGAGGAAACCCTCCTGATGAAGGTCTTGGTGCTGAGGCCTTTGGTGTTGCTCATCCTGAGTGAGATGACGAACTTCTTCAGAAGCTTCGTCTATCTGCCTTTGCAGTTCAGCTAGCCTGGCCATCTTTTCCTTCTTCCTCTGCACCTGTTGATGAAGCATCTCCATGTTTCTGATCTCCTGGTCTAGCTCATCCTCTTGCGGTGTCGGGCTGACAGCCTTCCTCTTCTGGCTTCGGGCCTCCCGAAGAGAGAGAGTCTCCTGATTGGGGTCCAGTGGTTGCAGAGGTGCAGCCCCAGTTGCTGAAGCTTTCTTTGGCGCCATAGCGAAGGTTTATGATCGCCGAAGGTGTTAAAAAACTCAAAGGGTGGTAGTGAGTTCACCGGAGGTGGGCGCCAATGTTGGGGACTTGTTCTCAAATGCTTCGGATTAAGAACAAGGCAACATAAAAAGTGTTAAATGATAAAGTCCTTCGTCCTCTGAAACATTATTTCCCTTCGGAATATAATGTATTTCGGACGAAGACCACAAACAACATACCTTCGTAAGCACAATAAACAATGATGAAGAACTTATATGTAACATAAGAAGTAATATAAACATTTAAATATTATCACAACGTCATTTCTATTTTATTATCATAGAAGAATAGAAATGACTTCAGATTACAAGTGTACCTTCGGATTGCAGGAAGGCAAAAGTATAAAGATGACGCAAAAGCAAATGCCAAGTCAGCGTGTACAGTACGGGAGTACTGTTCATCTATTTATAGGCGTGGGACGCAGCCCATGTAAAATTACATTCATGCCCATTACATTTGCTAATGACTTATGGGAATCTATTAAGGCCTAAGTAGTCTTTTCATCTTTAAGTCGGTTCCCCTTTCTGCTATCGCGACGAAGCTTTCCTGCGCATAGCTTCGGCTGTGCACCATCCTTCGTACAGCTTGGTAATCAGCCCGTCCTTCACCTCAATCCCCCTTCGTCTGGCTTAGGCTTCGTCCTGACCATACTCCATGTTCATAATCTGAGTCCGAAGATACCTGTTCATATAATTCACTTGGAAAACATTGTCAAATCCTACTTTTGAGGACCTTCGGAGGACGAAGGCCCCCAACACATGGCAATGTGACCGGGTTCCCCACACTCAAAACATTTTCTATCATTGAAAGCATTTCTTCTTGATGTTTGGCCTCTTCTAGGTTGACCTCTCTTCATCTTCATGAATTTGTTGAATTTCTTTACAAATAGAGCCATATCTTCATCACTCTCACTTTCATTTTCTTCATCATCACTCTCTTCTTTTTCAATTGCCTTAGAAGCTTTAGCTTTGAGATCGATTGATTCATTCTTCACTTTCTTTGCCAAACTTATAGCATCGGCTTGAGATTTCTTGAATATATCTTGAGTAAGAATTTTCCCCAATACTTTGGTTGGAGAAGTTGTAGATACATCACTTCTTACTAACATGGTCACAATGGTCTCATACTTCTCCGGAAGAGATCTAAGGAACTTATGAGTGAAATTCACATCTGGTACATTAAAACCAAGTCCCTTGAGTTCATTCACTATCTCATTTAACCGGTTGAACATATCGGATACACTTTCATCTTCTTTCATAATGAATTGCTCAAATTTTCCTTTACACACATATAGCTTGGCACTCTTCACAATTGTAGTTCCTTCATGAATTTCCTTTAGCTTAATCCAAATCTCATGAGCGGTTGTGAGATTCTTGATACGATTGAACTCATTTATATCAAGAGCATCATAGAATACATTCATGGCTTGATCATTTGTAAGAATGTTTTCATTGTCACTAGCCGATGGTCCATCTTCTTTCAACATAACAAATCCATCCTTGACAATTGGCCAATTTTTTCCACCCATTGCTCTAAGATGCATTGACATTCTTATTTTTCAATAGTCGTAGTTATTTCCATCAAAATGCGGTGGCTTCCCAATGTGCACATTGTTGTTACTAGCCATTTTGTCCCACTCCGGGATGATTAGATCCACAAACAATGGAGTCCTCAGCTCCAATACCACTTGTAGGATCTAGGACACCGGCTAGAGGGGGTGAATAGACGGTTTTGACTAAAATAAAAAACACTAGAGAAATTTAATCAATATGACAAGAGGTATAAATTCTCTAGTGGCAACAAGTAAACAATCTATGAGAATCAACTATAGTGATTGTATACTCGAAGAACAATATGCAAAATACTAATCACTTGCACAGCAATAAGTAATGCAAGAAAAGAAAGACACCGGATTTTATCCCGTGGTATCGGTGATTTGCCGATCACCCCTAATCCACGTTGAGGTAGACTTCAAGCTCTCACTTGCTCCTCTATCCAGACACGGCTTGATCTTTGAGCCAAGTGGACAAGAAATCACTCAATACCTCAATTCCACTAATGTCACCTTTGCCGCTCCGGCGAGGTAGGCGCGAACCCTTCACAATCAACACCGCGGCTCCTCCACAATCTTCTTGGAGAGCTCGACGGAGACACTACCCGAGCCATCTAGGAGGCGGCAACCTCAAAGAGTAACAAGCCGATGACGCTTACTCGGTGTACCACCTAGTACCTCAAGAATCACCAATGGATGCAAATGCACTAGGAACACTCAATCTCTCACTAGAATGCAATCTCAAGCAAGGAGTGTGAGAGAATGAGTTGGAGGATCACAAATGAGCTCAATGTGTGCAAGGAATGGCCAAGAGAGCCCTCACACACGAGCTCCCCTTCTATTTATATCACACCACACAAATCCAACCGTTATGTGCAAATAGCACACATTCTGCGCACACGCGGACGGTCCGCGCCCTAAGGTCGGACGGTCCGCCGTACACATAACGGCTATATTTCCCGTTTGAAATCTGTCATAGCTGTCGGAAAAGTGAGGTCCGGACAGTCCGCCCACCTTGGTCGGACCGTCTGCGACCTGGCAACTTGGAGCACCAGAGCTCTGACCAAGAGGAGTTAAGACATGCGGACTGTACGCCCTACAAGGCCGGACAGTCCGTGATCTAGGAGACAGTACTGTTCGGGCTTATCCTCCGGACAGTCCGTAGTACAAATCCCAAAAACCACACAATCCCTGCCCAAACCAATTTGACACCTGCGTACAGTCTGCCCAACAAGGCCGAATGGTCCGCACAATAATTCAGGGACTGTGCCGAGAGCAACCTTCTCTAGTCAGGACTGCGGACAGTCCGGCCCCAAGGCCTAGATGGTCCGCAGTACAAATGAACAGGACCACTCCGAAGTAAACATACTTCGGACCCCACTGGAGGATCGCGGATGGTCCATCCACATGGCCCGAACGGTCCGCCATCCTAAGACTTAGCAATTTTCAAACACGCTTTTGAAAAGATTTTTAACTCTTCAAATTGGAAGCGCTGTTAGTCCTCATGCAAATGCAACCACTAGATGCTCTATGAGGCACTAAGCTTTACACAGATCAAAGTCATTGACCTCTCTTAATAGTACGGCTATCTAGCCTACTAATCCGGTCAAATATCTTCTCTAAACTCCTGGAGACCGGCAAAAAACAAAACCTATGTTATACCTTTGCCTTTACTTGATCCACAACCAATGATTATAAATCTCCAAGATTTTCTGTTCTATGTGGTCCAATGTAATACCCACTTTGTAAGAAAAGTATAAAAAGAGAAATTATAGTACTTTATATCTATATGTGTTATCAATGTTTATCATCACATGTGAACACCATACTTAAAGAAAATTAATAAAAATATATATACCACTAAATTATGCATCATGCTGGATATTGTTTTTGTGTGTGCATTTTGTGACAAGGAATATAGTAAAAAGTCCAAAGTGGAACTCAAAACCTAAAAGAGATTTTAGAATTTAGAGAAGAAAAGCAAACAAATATTGCGTGATATAAAAATATAAATAATATATATAGCTCCAAATTGAAACTTGTCATGACATAATATAAAATAAGGATAAATTTGTCACAAGTTTGAACTTAAACTAGAATTTAAATTTGAATTTGGAAAAAGAAGGAAAGGAAAAAGGAAGAGAAAATAAAAAGAAAAACAGAACTGTGCACTGAATGGGCCGGCCGCCACCAATCTGGCCCATTACCACACTACCACCGCGCAGCCCAACTTGTGACCGTGCGTGCCGACTGGTGGGACCCAATGTCCAGTCTCACGCCGTGTGCGCAAGTGGAGATTGGTTGCGACACTGGTTGGTGGGGCCGCACGGCAGCCCGGCCAGCCCAGCAGGGCACCGCTTCCTGCGCCTAACCAGTGGGCCCGATCGAGCAGTGCCTTCTTCCCCGTGTGATCCGCTCGTAGCACGCCGAACTGATGGAGCGATTCCTCCGCGCGCATCTCAATGGAATCCGACATTCTCGCGTGGTCAGCGTTCCCGTCCACCTCACCATGGATTCCGTGATTCCCTGGACTCGGAACCTCATAGCCGTATAAAACCGAGCCGTCCCCTTTTGCATCCGTGGCGTCCTCCATTACCGAGCGCAGAGAGAGAAGGCAGCGCCGCCACCGGCCCAGTTTCGTGTCCACCACCATCGCGTCCACGATTTCGGCCCTGTGAGTCTCGCCGTGCGTTAGGGATTGAACCAGGGAGCTCCCTGCTGAGGATTGGCGGCCGGAGCCCTCGAATTTCGTCGCCGTGGTGCGAACTCCGCCGCGCGTCCGCCAAACTCCGTGGGGCGGTTCGTCCAGTGCCTGAATCAAGGTGAGAACCCATCCATCTAGTTCGCTTTACGCTTCTCTACGCATAGCACCGGGTGAATTTGGCTACGGGGCCTGGTTTGTGCGCGTGCGGTGTGCTCCGGCGGAGCTCCGCCGTAGTATGTGGGTGCGCCGCCGTGGCTCGGTCTGGGAGGGAGGAGGACGACTCGTTGGCTGTTGATTCCCATGTGGACGGCTAGGAATAGATCTCGTGCGTTTGACGCCTAAGCCGTTGATCCGTGCGCGTGCGGCTGGGAGTAGCTGGCGCATACCCATTCAATGCATTAAATCCTGGACGTCAACCAGCGATCGGACAATTTTGGAGTAACGTGATGTTCTGGCCGTAGGATCCTGATCCAAGGACTCCTGTAGAATACCGGTTCGTTTTAAGTAAAATCTGATCTGGCCGCTTGTTGTTTAATCGGACGGCCGAGATCGTCCCGTACCCCTTCGTCGAGCCTGTTTTGTAAAAGAACCCCTGACATTATTGATTATCAACCCGCCGTCCGTAATGGGTTCGCCTGAGTCTTAGTAATAATTGCGCCAGAGCCCCTGCATTTTCCAGAAATTGGCGCCCAGTCTAGAGAGTAGTAAAAATAGTGAAATAATTATAGAAATTGATTTTTAATACAAAAATAATTCTAGAAACTTGTATAATTCATATTAAATTCATTTTAACTCCAAATTGAGTCATTCCAGAGACATTAATTTTGTTTTAATATTCTTCATCAACTAGTAACACTGTTTAGCCATGAAACTTGAATTAAAATTGTTAAATAGGATTAATCTATTCTAAGCACTAAATAACTCCATAAAATCATAACTTTCTAACTGTAACTCCGAATTTAGTAATTCTTGTTCCCACGATCTCGTAGCAGCGCATAGATTATTATTACACAGTTTATTCCTATGTTTGGTGTGATGTTAATTTTGCCTATACATGTATGTCTGTATTGCTACGTTTAGCGGTGAGAACACGTGTCATCTGAAGAGCAAGTTGGTACCTGGAATCCCAAGTGCCAGGCAAGTTGTGCCCTTGATCACTTCTTTTTACCCACTCATGTTCTAATTAATCATAATGATCTGCATAGGTTAATTTTGATGGGACCCAATAGGTTACCCTAGTTTGATTATCTTTATACCTTGTTTACCACTGAACTTTTTGGGTAGTACTTGCTAGTGCTTTATGTGGTTTTGGGTATGAAGATACATTATTCATGATTATACTTTTGTTATCCGTTGTTATTTACTGTTCATGATAAGATCATTATGTTAATTGGAACATGGAGCGACCACCCGGAAAAATAGTGCTACCATAAGGGTTTATGGACGCCCTTGGCTGATTAATTAGGAAAGCTAGTGGAGGACTACCTTACCCGAAAGGGGCAAGGGCAGTAGGGGAGTGGTCAGTGTAGGGAGGTCCTTGGTTGATTTTGCTGCGATGGCGGTCAGGCAAGAACCCTGCATTGGAGCTTCCTATAAACTGTAGCGGGTTTTCTGAACTAGTGAAACTTTGTAAAGGCCTCGTACTGTTACCCTGCCTCGCCTCCTCGGTAGAGGTGTATGGGAAGTCGCGATCCCTTGGCAGATGGGTAACATGACTTGTGGGTAAAGATGCGCAACCTCTGCAGAGTGTAAAACTGGTATACTAGCCGTGCTCACGGTCATGAGCAGCTCGGACCCTCACATGATTAATTTATGGAACTAAATTCAATTTGTCATATGCATTGCATCGCAGGTGAGGTTGTTACTTTTGTTCTACTATTTAATTGGGTTGGTATTCACTTATACTTAGTAACTGCTAATAAAATTTTGACCAACTTTAAAAGCAATGCTCAGCTCTAACCATCCTCTTTGGTAAGCCTTACACTTCACATGAGCTCCCGCCTTTGGCGAGTTCATGCACATTATTCCCCACAACTTGTTGAGCTATGAACGTATGTGAGCTCACTCTTGCTGTCTCACACCCCCCCACAGGTCAAGAACAGGTACCACAGGATGAGGCGCTTGGAGGATGCTATGATGTGTTCGTGAGAGATCTAGGCCGTCGTCTCCCAGTCAACTTTGGGTTGCTGGATCGTTGTCTCCTTATAATGTAATTATTTATTTTGTAAAGAACTCCTATTATTTAGTAAATATGTGACATTCGATCCTGTGCCATGATTCATCATATGTGTGAGACTTGGTCCCAGCACACCTGGTGATTATGTTCGCGCCCGGGCTTTGGACCCCTGAAATCCGGGTGTGACATCCAACCCTGCATTCTTATTTCTCCAAGAATCGTTAGTCCACAAATAGTTGTCATTAATTACCAAAACATCACTAAAGGGCCTGGATGATTCACAATAGTTCACGTTTGCAGGCGACCGTTGGAGTTGACCGTTCCGCTCGCTAGCCGTTGCTCCGCTGGCACACCGGATAGTCCGGTGGCACACCAGATAGTCCGGTGAATTATAGCGAAGTGCGGTCCCAGAAAACTGAAGGTGAAGAGTTTGAAGTCGCTCGCCCCTGGTGCACCAGACACTGTTCGGTGGTGCACTGGACACTGTCCGGTGGCACACCGGACAGTCCGGTGCGCCAGACCAGGGTTCTCTTTTGAACCCTAACTTTGATCGTTTTATTTGTTTGTGTTGAACCTTTGGCACCTGTAGAATGTATAATCTAGAGCAAACTAGTTAGTCCAATATTTGTGTTGGGCATTCGACCACCAAAAATATATTTAGGAAAAGGTTTGACCCTATTTCCCTTTCAATCTCCCCCTTTTTGGTGATTGATGCCAACACAAACCAAAGCAAATATATAAGTGCAGAATTGAACTAGTTTGCATAATATGAGTGCATAGGTTGCTTAGAATTAAACTAATTTATCATTCAATTAGATATGCATGGATTGCTTTCTTTTTCTTTAACATTTTGGACCACGCTTGTACCACTTGTTTTGTTTTTGCAAATTCTTTTGGAAATTCTTTTCAAGGTCTTTTTGCAAATAGTCAAAGATATACGAATAAGATTGCAAGAAGCATTTTCAAGATTTTGAAATTTCTCCCCCTGTTTCAAATGCTTTTCCTTTGACTAGACAAAACTTCCCCTAAATGAAATTCTCCCCTTAGTGTTCAAGAGGGTTTTACCAATTTTTGTAAATACTAATTTGAACAAGATCAATTACATTTAAGATACCAATTTGAAAAACTTCTTTTAAAAACTTTTTGAAATTGGTGATGGTGCGGTCCTTTTGCTTTGGGCTAATACTTTCTCTCCCCCTTTGGCATTAATCGCCAAAAACGGAGATTTTGTGAGCCCTCTTAAATTCTCTCCCCCTTTGGCAAACAATATATGAGTGAAAGATTATACCAATGTGGAGAGATGGCAGAATACCAGCAAAGAGTAAATAATACCGATGGAGTTGAGTGGAAGCGTCGTCTTTGTCGAATACTCCATTTCCCTTTCAATCTATGACTTAGTAGAAATTCACTTGAAAACACATTAGTCATAGCCTTGGTACTTAAATAATGAGAATTATGCATTTGTACTAAAATGAAAGAGATATGATCAAGGTATATAAATGAGCTATGTGCAATGTTTCAATCAAAATTCCGAGAATCAAGTATATTTAGCTCATTCCTAAGTTTGGTAAAAGTTTTCTCATCTAAGGCTTGGTGAAGATATCGGCTAATTGTTCTTTGGTGTTAATATAGGCTATCTCGATATCCCCCCTTTGTTGATGATCTCTCAAAAAGTGATACCGAATGTCTATGTGTTTAGTGCGGCTGTGTTCAACGGGATTCTCCGCCATGCGGATAGCACTCTCATTGTCACATAGGAGAGGGACTTTGCTCAATTTATAGCCATAGTCCCTAAGGGTTTGCCTCATCCAAAGTAATTGCGCACAACAATGGCATGCGGCAATGTACTCGGCTTCGGTGGTTGATAGGGCTACTGAATTTTGTTTCTTTGAAGCCCAAGACACCAGGGATCTCCCCAGAAACTGACAAGTCCCTGATGTGCTCTTCCTATCAATTTTACACCCTACCCAATCGGCATCTGAATATCCTATTAAATCAAAAGTGGATCCCCTGGGGTACCAAAGCCTAAACTTAGGAGTGTATACTAAATATCTCATGATTCGTTTCATGGCCCTAAGGTGAACTTCCTTAGGATCGGTTTGGAACCTTGCACACAAGCATACGAAAAGCATGACATCCGGTCGAGATGCACATAAATAGAGTAAAGATCCTATCATTGATTGATATACCTTTTGATCTACGGATTTACCTCCCGTGTCGAGGTCGAGATGCCCATTGGTTCCCATGGGTGTCTTGATGGGCTTGGCATCCTTCATTCCAAATTTCTTAAGAATGTCTTGAATATACTTTGTTTGGTTGATGAAGGTGCCCACTTGGAGTTGCTTGATTTGGAATCCTAAGAAATATCTCAACTCCCCCATCATAGACATCTCAAATTTTTGAATCATGATCCTACTAAACTCTTCACAAGTAGATTTGTTAGTAGACCCAAATATAATATCATCAACATAAATTTGGCACACAAACAAATCATTTGCAACAGTTTTAGTAAAGAGAGTAGGATCGGCTTTTCCGACTTTGAAGCCATTAGTGATAAGAAAATCTCGAAGGCATTCATACCATGCTCTTGGGGCTTGCTTGAGCCCATAAAGCGTCTTTGAGAGTTTATACACATGGTTAGGATACTCACTATCCTCAAAGCTAGGAAGTTGCTCAACATAGACCTCTTCCTTGATAGGTCCATTGAGGAAGGCACTCTTCACGTTCATTTGATAAAGCTTGAAGCCATGGTAAGTAGCATAGGCAAGTAATATGCGAATTGACTCAAGCCTAGCTATGGGTGCATAAGTTTCATCAAAATCCAAACCTTCGACTTGTAAATAACCCTTGGCCACAAGTTGGGCTTTGTTTCTTATCACCACACCATGCTCATCTTGTTTGTTGCGGAATACCCACTTGGTACCTACAACATTTTGATTAGGACGTGGAACCAGATGCCAAACCTCATTCCTCGTGAAGTTGTTGAGCTCTTCTTGCATTGCTCGCACCCAATCCGAATCTCTTAGTGCATCCTCTACCCTATATGGCTCAATAGAGGAAACAAAAGAGTAATGTAAACAAAAATGTGTGACTCAAGATCGAGTTGTTACCCCCTTATGAATATCGCCGAGGATGGAGTTCACAGGGTGATCTCTTTGAATCGTCTGGTGAACTCTTGGGTGTGGCGGTCTTTGACCCTGCCCTTCCTGATCATCTTCCTTATCTTTATCATCATCACCTCCCCCTTGATCATTGTCCTCCTCTTGAGGTGGCTCATCTTCTTGATCTTCTTCTTCATCATCTTGAGCCTGGACCTCATCTTGGGTTGGTGGAGATGCTTGGTTGGAAGATGATGGTTGATCTTGTGCTTGAGTTGGCTCTTTGGATTCCTTAGGACACACATCCCCAATGGACATGTTCCTTAACGCGACACACGGAGCCTCTTTATCATCTAGCTCATCAAGATCAACTTGCTCCACTTGGGAGCCGTTAGTCTCATCAAACACAATGTCACAAGAAACTTCAACTAGTCTAGTGGACTTGTTAAAGACTCTATATGCCCTTGTGTTTGAATCATATCCTAGTAAAAAGCCTCTTACAGCCTTAGGAGCAAATTTGGATTTTCTACCTCTTTTAACAAGAATAAAACATTTGCTACCAAAGACTCTAAAATATGAAACATTGGGCTTTTTACCGGTAAGGAGTTCATAGGATGTCTTCTTGAGGATTCGGTGAAGGTAGAGCCGGTTGATGGAGTAGCAGGCGGTGTTAATCGCCTCGGCCCAAAACCGGTCCGACGTCTTGTACTCATCAAGCATGGTTCTAGCCATGTCCAATAGAGTTCTACTCTTCCTCTCCACTATACCATTCTGTTGAGGTGTGTAGGGAGAAGAGAACTCATGCTTGATGCCCTCATCCTCAAAGAAGCCTTCAATTTGTGAGTTCTTGAACTCCGTCCCATTATCGCTTCTAATCTTTTTGATCCTTAAGCCGAACTCATTTTGAGCTCGTCTCAAGAATCCCTTTAAGGTCTCTTAGGTTTGTGATTTATCCTGCAAAAAGAACACCCAAGTAAAGCGAGAATAATCATCCACGATAACTAGACAGTACTTACTCCCGCCGATGCTTATGTAGGCTATCGGGCCGAATAAATCCATGTGGAGTAGCTCGAGCGGCCTGTCTGTTGTCATTATGTTCTTGTGTGGATGATGGACTCCAACTTGCTTTCCTGCTTGACATGCGCTGCAAACCCTGTCTTTCTCAAAATGAACATTTGTCAGTCCCAAAATGTGTTCTCCCTTTAGAAGCTTGTGAAGATTCTTCATCCCAACATGGGCTAGTTGGCGATGCCAGAGCCAACCCATATTAGTCTTAGCAATTAAGCAAGTGTCGAGTTCAGCTCTTTTGAAATCAACTAAGTATAGCTGACCCTCTAGCACTCCCTTAAATGCTACTGAATCGTCACTTCTTCTAAAGACAGTAACACCTGTATCCATAAAAAGGCAGTTGTAGCCCATATTGCATAATTGTGAAACAGAAAGCAAATTGTAATCTAAAGAATCTACAAGAAAAACATTGGAAATAGAATGGTCAGGTGATATAGCAATTTTACCAAGTCTTTTGACCAAACCTTGATTTCCATCCCCGAATGTGATAGCTCTTTAGGGATCTTCGTTTTTCTCATAGGAGGAGAACATTCTTTTCTCCCCTGTCATGTGGTTTGTGCATCCGCTATCAATGATCCAACTTGAGCCCCCAGATGCATAAACCTGCAAAACAATTTAGGCCTTGTTCTTAGGTACCCAAACGGTCTTGGGTCCTTTCACATTAGAAACAAGCACCTTGGGTACCCAAACACAAGTCTTTGAGCCCTTGTGTTTAGCCCCAACATATTTGGCAACTACTTTGCCTGATTTGTTAGTTAAAACATATGATGCATCAAAAGTCTTAAATGAATGTACATAAAAGCATGGTGAGAAACAGAATGAGACTTCTTCGCATGAATTCTCCTAATTTTATGCTCAGGATAACCAACAGGATATAAAATATAACCCTCATTATCCTGAACCATGGGAGCTTTGCCCTTAACAAAGTTGGACAATTTCTTAGGGGCATTAAGCTTGACATTGCCTCCCTGTTGAAAGCCAATGCCATCCTTAATGCCAGGGCGTCTCCCATTATAGAGCATGCTTCTAGCAAATTTAAAATTTTCATTTTCAATTTCATGCTCATTGATTTTAGCAGTTAGTTGAGCTATGTGATTATTTTGTTGTTTAATTAAAGCTAGGTGATCATGGATAGCATCAACATTAATGTCTCTACATCTAGTGCAAATAGAAACATGATCAACAGTAGATGTAGAGGGTTTGCAAATATTTAATTCATCAATCTTAGTATGTAATATAGCATTTTCATTTCTAAGACTGGAAATAGAATCATTGCAAATAATCAAATCTTTAACCTTAGTAATTAATTTATCATTCTCAATTTTAAGGCTAGAAAGTGATGCATTCATTTTATCAATATTAGCAATTAAACTAGCATTTTCATTTCTAAGACTAATAATAGAATCATTACAAACATCTAACTTTTCAACCTTAGCAATCAAATTAGCATTCTCAATTCTAAGGTTGGAGACAGTGTCATGACAAATGCTAAGCTCATTAGTTAATTTTTCATATTTTTCTATCTCCTAAGCATAGGCATTTTAAACTTTAACATGCTTCTTATTTTCCTTAATGAGGAATTCCTCTTGGCTATCTAAGAGTTCATCCTTCTCATGAATAGCGGCTATCAGTTCATTCAATTTTTCCTTTTGTTGCATGTTAAGGTTGGCAAAAAGAGTAAGCAGGTTATCTTCATCATCACTAGAGCTAGCCTCATCACTAGATGTTGTATATTTTGTGGAGGCTCTAGATTTTACCTTCTTCTTCTTGCCATCTTTTGCCATGAAGCATTTGTGGCCGACGTTGGGGAAGAGGAGGCCTTTGTTGACGGCGATGTTGGCGGCGTTCTCGTCGGTGGAGCTCTCATCGGAGTCCCATTCCCAACACACGTGGGCATCGCCGCCCTTCTTCTTGTAATACTTCTTCTTTTCCTTCTTCCTCCCCTTCTTCCTCGCCTAGAGGGGGTGAATAGGCGAAATCTGAAATTTACAAACTTAAGCACACACTATAAGCCGGGGTTAGCGTTAGAAATAAAACCGAGTCAGAAAGAGAGAGAAAAACAAATCAAATGCAAATGAAGCGGATGACACGGTGATTTGTTTTACCGAGGTTCAGTTCTTGAAAACCTACTCCCCGTTGAGGTGGTCACAAAGACCGGGTCTCTTTCAATCCTTTCCATCTCTCAAACGGTCACCTAGACCGAGTGAGCTTTCACCTTAATCAAACGGGTCATTTAGACCCCACAAGGACCACCACACAATTGGTGTCTCTTGTTTTGATTACAAGTCACTTGAAGAACAAGAATGAGGAAGAAGAAAGCGATCCAAGAACAAGAGCAAAACTCTCTCTAGTCACTAGAAGTTTGGAGTGGATTTAGGACTTGGAGAGGCTTTGATTCTTTTGAATTATGTTTTGCATTGATTGCACTAGCTCTTGTATTGAATGAGATGTCTGAAAAACTTGGATGCTTGGAGTGGTGGTGGTTGGGGGGTATTTATAGCCCTAACCACCAATTCAACCGTTGGGGAGGCTGTCTGTCGATGGGTGCACCGGACAGTCCGGTGCGCCACCGGACACTATCCGGTGCGCCAGCCACGTCACCCAACCGTTAGGGTTCTGACGGTTTCGACCGTTGGAGCTCTGACTTCTTGGGGCACCGGACAGTCCGGTGCCGCACCGGACAGGCACTGTTCACTGTCCAGTGCACCTTTCGGCACTGCTCTGACTCTGCGCGAACTGTCCGCGCACTGTTCACGTTTGCAGGCGACCATTGGAGTTGACCGTTGCGCTCGCTAGTCGTTGCTCCGCTGGCACACCGAACAGTCCGGTGGCACACCGGATAATCCGATGAATTATAGCGAAGTGCGGTCCTAGAAACTCGAAGGTGAAGAGTTTGAAGTCGCTCGCCCCTGGTGCACCAGACACTGTTCGGTGGTGCACCGGACAGTCCGGTGCGCTAGACCAGGGTTCTCTTCGGTTTCTTTTGCTCCTTTCTTTTGAACCCTAATTTTGATCGTTTTATTGGTTTGTGTTGAACCTTTGGCACCTGTAGAATGTATAATCTAGAGCAAACTAGTTAGTCCAATATTTATGTTGGGCATTCAACCACCAAAAATATATTTAGGAAAAGGTTTGACCCTATTTCCCTTTCGATTATGCCACTTACAATAAGCACGTCTCTTTAGTTCTTCCATCGCAGGAATAGTATGAGTTAATGTAATGTTGTCATTTTTAGTAGTTCGTCAAATATCTTATCGCATTTGGCAACATTAAAGGTAAATTTAATCTCTTCTTGCTGATTCTTTTAAACCAGTTGTAAGGAAGAACATGCAGAAGATTTGGCTTTTGTTGGTCAAACAAACTCAGCGGTATATACATTTGTGGATTCATCATCTGAATTATCACGCTCTACTAGATGTATAATACGGGCGGCCAATTTTGATGTCTCTTTAAATCGGCTTTCATAGGCTAAAGCACGCTGATGTAGTTGAGCTATTGAAAAGAACTGGGTCCCATCTAATTTGTCTCTTAAGTAGGATAGCAAACCATTAAAAGCCAACCCTGCTAGCTCTTTGTCTGCGACATGGATCCGAAAGCATCGGTTTCTAGTGTCCTGAAACCTCCGGATATAATCGTTAACCGACTCTTCGCGTCCCTGTCGGACTGAAGCTAAATCAGCTAGCCCTAATTCATATTCCCTGGAAAAGAAATGTTCATGAAATTTACTCTCTAAATCATTCCAGGAATTAATGGAATTAGGAGGCAGGGCGGCGTACCATGCAAAAGCGGTACCAGTAAGGGATAAAGAAAATAAACGAACATGAAATGTTTCCTCATCGGTCAATTCGCCTAGGTATTGCCAGGAATTGGCCTATATGTTCATGTGTGCTTCTCCCATTTTCACCAGAAAACTTAGAAAAACTCGGTATCCTTGTCCCTTGTGGATATGGGACAGTGTCAAACCGGTGATCATATGGCTTCTGATATGATTGTCCCACTCTAGCTACACTAACTCTGTGCCTATCTCGGAATAGCTCAGCCACCTCTTCCGTAATTTTCTCCATTGCGCCTGGTGGCAGATCACCGGACCCTAGGCGGTGGGGTTCATTCGGTCGAGCATTGTTATGTCGACCTTCTTGTCGTGACCGATTGATAATGTTGATCGGTATGTGATCGTATGGCGTGTTGTGGTTTAAATATGTAGGGGGGGTGGAACGTACTGCTGCTGTGGTGTGTAATAATTTGGTGCGTAGTGTGCGATAGTAGGTTCTACGTATGCGTATCCGGTCTGTCTAGTGGTACATCCGAACTGGCCGGTTGTGTACGCTATTATTGGGGCGCCATGCGGTAGCCCTGGTGCGGTCCCAGACTGTCCGGCAGGGAAAGCCGGATGGCCTGCGTAAGGGCCGGACTATCCGGGCAAAAGCTCGGACGGTCCGATCGTGTCCAGGGGCGCCGATCTGCGAAGCAGGGATGATGGTGGTGGTATTTGCCCTGGATATGAGTTCATCGGCATACCATATAATAGCTGGTGCTGCGAATCCCCATTTGTCGCCGATGTATTATAATAAATATCCTGTTACTAGTTTCATATGATGGAAAACTAGGAGCAACAAACTTCTCCAACGTACGCGTTAATTTTCTAATTGATTCTTCTAACCCTCCAATCTGTTGTTTCATTTGATTCTGCTAATGATGTACATATTGTTTAATAGATTGGATTTCGTCGGGTTTACTTACGTTGGGGACTTGAAGCGAAGATAAAAGAGATGCGACGTCGGTCTCTCCATGTTTAACAACTCTAGTGGCGATCCACCGTGTATTGTGATAAGAATTTCTCCTTTGCTTGACGCATGTAGTCCTCGTATTGCTGTTGTTGATCGGACGTCAGACTATCAATAGCCGGCTTCAGGATATTATTGTCCGGGCAGATATCGGTGTGATCTTTAGAACCAGCCATTTGAGGGCCTGATTTTTAGTAGACCTAGACACCTGTCCCAGCGAAGTCGCCAAAAAGTGTGTTGGCGCCGATTCGGGCACCAATCACTGCGTTGAGAACCTACGACGGTGCTCTCTGCACAGGCGCGGACGGTCTGCGGCCATGGGCCGGATGGTCCACGACCTAGCGCAGGGCTTGGATTCCCTGCCTGACGAGCCGGACTTCACGTGTGCACAGGGGCGGCGGAGTTCGTCGGCGGCGCCTGAATCTTGCTCCCGGGAGGGACCCCGTCGGGGAAGAGATATCCTAGGCTTCGTCTAGGGTCGGCAGGCCACCCTAGACACCTCTAATCGACGTAGAGTCGAAGAGAAGCGAAGAATTTGGGGTAGGGAAAGGCTAATCTAGAGCTAAACTAGAACTACTCCTAATGCATAAGTAAAATGAGAAATAAACTTGATTTGATCGATTGTTGGGGGTTCAATCGGTCGTAGCCCTTCATTTATATAAAGGGGAGCTCTGGATCCACTACAAGTCATTTCCCGAGCTAATCCCGCGGTTTTAGCTAACAAATCCCGTGAGGAACTCGGAACCCTAATTGACTCCTAATTAAGGGTCCATTTGGCAAAGCTCCAGCTCCTGCTTCTTTAGCTCCAGATCCTGGTCCTCCTGAGGAGCTGATCCTCCTGATTCTCCTAGAGAATCAGAATCATTTTTAAAACCGTTTGGCAAGTAAACTTGTCGGGGACCATAATTAGGGGTACCCTCAAGGCTCCTAATTCTCAGCTGGTAACCCCCATTAGCACAAAGCTGCAAAGGCTTAATGGGTGCGATTAAGTCAGGGATCAGTCCATTCAAGGGACTCGATCACGCCTCACCCGAGCCTAGCCTCGGACAAGGGCAGCCGACCCCGGAGGATTTCCGTCTCGCCCGAGGCCCCCCTTCAGCGGCGAACATGTTTTCCAGCTCGCCCGAGGCCCTGCCTTCGCCAAGAAGCAACCCTAACCAAATCGCCGCACCGACCAACCAAATCGCAGGAGCATTTAATGCAAAGGTGGCCTGACACCTTTATCCTGACGCACGCCCCCCAGCCGGCAGAGCCGAAGTGACCGCCGTCACTTCGCCGCTCCACTGACCGGCCTGACAGAAGGACAGCGCCGCCTGCGCCACTCCGACTGCGGTGCCACTTGACAGAGTGAGACTAACAGGCAGTCAGGCCCAGCCAAAGGCACCATAGGAAGCTCCACTCCGCCCGACCCAGGGCTCGGACTCGGGCTAAGTCCCGGAAGACGGTGAACTCCGCCCGACCCAGGGCTCGGACTCGGGCAAAGTCTCGGAAGATGGCGAACTCCGCCCGACCCAGGGCTCGGACTCGGGCTAAGTCCCCGAAGACGGCGAACTCCGCCCGACCCAGGGCTCGGACTCTGGCTAAGTCCTGGAAGACGGCGAACTCCGCCCGACCCAGGGCTCGGACTCGGGCTAACTCCCGAAAGACGGCGAACTCCGCTCGACCCAGGGCTCGGACTCGGGCTAAGTCCTAGAAGACGACGATCTCCGCCTCGCCCGACCCAGGGCTCGGACTTGGGCTCGGCCCCAGAAGGCGACGAACTCCGCTTCGCCCGACCCCAGGGCTCGGACTCCGCCTCGGCACCAGCCGGCGATCTCCGCCTCGTCCGAACCTGGGGCTCGGACCCGACCTCGGCCACGGAAGACAGACTCGACCTCGGCTTCAGAGGAGTTTCCACATCGCCCAACCTAGGGCGTAGACCAGCCACGTCAACAGGAGGCGCCATCATCACCCTACCCCGAGCTGACTCGGGCCGCAGGGAACAAGACCGACGTCCCATCTGGCTCGCCCCGCCAGATAGGCAACGATGGCGCCCTGCATACTCTATGACGACGGCGGCTCTCAGCCCCCTTACGGAAGCAAGAGGACGTCAGCAAGGATTCAACCGCTCCGATAGCTGTCCCTCCGCCAGGCTCCATCGCTCCTCCGACGGCCACGACATCACACCAGCTGGGTGCCAAAATCTCTCCGGCTGCCACAACGGCATGTACTTAGGGCGCTAGCTCTCCTCCGCTAGACACGTAGCACTCTGCTACACCCCCCATTGTACACCTGGATCCTTTCCTTGCGCCTATAAAGGGGAGGACCAGGGCCCTCTTAGAGAGGGTTGGCCGCGCGGGGACGAGGACGAGACACGCGCTCGCTTGGAGCCGCTCGCTCCCTCTCCCGCGTGGACGCTTGTAACCCCCCTACTGCAAGCGCACCCGACCTAGGCGCGGGACGAACACGAAGGCCACGAGATTCCCACCTCTCTCACGCCAGTCTCCGGCCGCCTCGCTCTCCCCCCTTCACGCTCGCCCTCGCGCTCGACCCATCTGGGCTGGGGCACGCGGCGACATTCACTCGTCGGATCAGGGACCCCCCGGTCCCGGAACGCCGACAGTTGGCGTGCCAGGTAGGGGCCTGCTGCGTGTTGACGAACAGCTTCCCGTCAAGCTCCAGATGGGCAGTCTCCAGCAACCTCTCCAACCCGGGACGGTGCTCCGTTTCGGGAGTCTTGAGTTCATGTCCCTCGATGGCAGCTACGACATGATACCCCTTCCACCGCTGTGCGACAACAACAGTGGCGGTCGACAACCCGTCCGCCGGCGGCGGAATCGGCGACGTCTTCCCCGCATGGTGGAAGAACAATCTTCGAGCTCACCCCGTCCTCTCCCCCGCCGACGGAGGAGGAGGCGGGGCAACCAAGGCCAAGCAGGAGACAGCGCCTCGTCGGCTGTCGAGCGAGTCGACGGCTCCAGCACCCCAACGGGGGGCGCACCGGGCGTCGACCTCGCGTTTGAGACGAAGGCGGGCACCGTCTCCCCGCGACGCGTCAATCCCGAGCAAGCGGACGACGCCAGCACGCTCACAAAAAGCTTGCTGGACGTCACCCTCGTACCTGAGACGATGGCGCAGTCAGTCCCCGACGTGACCTTATCGCCGCCCGTCGACCAAAAGGTATCGATCGATTCCCATCCCGCGTCTTTCAGATTCAGCCTCAACCCGTCTAGCGACTTCGCTTTGGCGGGCGCTCTCGTAGAGGCAAGTCCAAACCCTCTGGGGTTTCGTATGCGGTCACCTTGGGACCGGCTGACGGACGTCTCGACCTACGGGCCCTCTGGGTCCGAGGAAGACGACGAGCCCAGCATCCGTTGGGATTTCTCTGGACTTGGCAACCCCAGTGACATGCGGGACTTCATGACCGCATGCGACTACTGCCTTTCCGACTGTTCCGACGGTAGCCGTAGCCTCGGCGACGAGGACCGCGGCCTAAGTCGCGAATGCTTCCACGTCGATCTAGGGGGTCCCCCCGAAGGCAACCATCTCGGCATGCCGGAGGACGGTGACCTCCCTAGGCCGGTGCCTCGCGTTGACATCCCACGGGAGCTAGCTGTGGTCCCCGTTCAGGCGGGGGTCATGACCCACAGCTCGAGCAAATCCGCGGGGTGCAGGCCAGGCTCGACGAGGGAGCAGGAGCGCTTGAGCCGATCCGTCGGAACGTCGGGCAGGCATGGGCGGGCCAACCTCCGGCCGGAGAAATACGTCATCTACCCCAGGGCTTCCAGCACCGCATCACCGACGACGTCAGGGTCAGGCCACCACCCGCATCCAGTGGGGTCGGCCAGAACCTGGCGGCAGCAGCAATGCTTCTTCGCGCGATGCCGGAGCCATCAACCACCGAGGGGCGACGAATCCAGGGAGAGCTCAAGAATCTCCTGGAAGGCGCCGCGGTCCGACGGGCCGAGAGCTCCGCCTCCCGAAGGCAGGGGTACCCCTCGGAACCTCATGCCGTGACTTCCCGATTTATGCGGGAAGCCTCGGTCTACACCGGGCGCACGCGCAACACCGCGCCTGCGGCCCCGGGTCGCCTCGGCAACGAGCACCATCACCGCGACCGTCGGGCCCACCTCGATGAGAGGGTGCGCCGAAGCTACCACCCCAGGCGTGGGGGACGCTACGACAGCGGGGAGGATCGGAGTCCCTCGCCTGAACCACCCGGTCCACAGGCCTTTAGCCGGGCCATCCGGCGGGCGACGTTCTGGTTCCGACCCCCGGCTACTATCACAAAGTACTCGGGGGAGACGAGACTGGGACTGTGGCTCGCGGACTACCGTCTGGCCTGCCAACTGGGTGGAACGGACGATGACAACCTCATCATCCGCAACCTCCCCTCGTTCCTCTCCGACTCCGCTCGCGCTTGGTTGGAGCACCTGCTTTCGGGGCAGATCTCCAACTGGGACGACCTAGTCCAAGCTTTCGCCGGCAATTTCCAGGGCACGTATGTGCGCCCCGGGAATTCCTGGGACCTCCGAAGCTGCCGACAGCAGCCGGGAGAGTCTCTCCGAGACTACATCCGGCGATTCTCGAAGCAGCGCACCGAGCTGCCCAACATCACCGACTCGGATGTCATCGGCGTGTTCCTCGCTGGCACCACCTGCCGCGACCTGGTGAGCAAGCTGGGTTGCAAGACCCCCACCAGGGCGAGCGAGCTGATGGCCATCGCCACCAAGTTCGCCTCCGGCCAGGAGGCGGTCGAGGCTATCTTTCGAAAAGACGAGCAGCCCCAGGGCCGCCCATCGGAAGATACTCCCGAGGCGTCAACTCAGCGTGGCGCCAAGAAGAAGGGCAAGAAGAAGTCGCAAGCGAAACGCGATGCCGCCGACGCGGACCTTGTCGCCGCCGCCGAGTACAAGAATCCTTGGAAGCCCCCCGGAGGTGCCAACCTCTTCGACAAGATGCTCAAGGAGCCGTGCCCCTATCACCAGGGACCCGTCAGGCACACCCTTGAGGAGTGCGTCATGCTTCGGCGCCACTTCCACAGGGCCGGGCCACCCGCGGAGGGTGGCAAGGCCCGCGACGACGACAAGAAGGAAGATCACCAGGCAGGAGAGTTTCCCGAGGTCCACGACTGCTTCATGATCTATGGTGGGCAAGCGGCGAACGCCTCGGCTCGGCACCGCAAGCAAGAGCGCCGGGAGGTCTGCTCGGTCAAGGTGGCGGCGCCAGTCTATCTGGACTGGTCCGACAAGCCCATCACCTTCGACCGAGACGATCACCCCGACCATGTGCCGAGCCCGGGGAAATACCCGCTCGTCGTCGACCCTGTCATCGGCAACGTCAGGCTCACCAAGGTCCTCATGGATGGAGGCAGCAGCCTCAACATCATCTACACCGAGACCCTCGGGCTCCTACGTGTCAACCTGTCCTCTGTCCGGGCAGGCGCTGCGCCCTTCCATGGGATCATTCTCGGGAAGCGCGTCCAACCCCTCGGACAGCTCGACCTTCCCGTCTGCTTCGGAACACCCTCCAACTTCCGAAGGGAGACCCTGACGTTCGAGGTGGTCGGGTTCCGAGGGACCTACCACGCGGTACTGGGGAGGCCATGCTACGCGAAGTTCATGGCCGTCCCCAACTACACCTACCTGAAGCTCAAGATGCCGGGCCCCAACGGGGTCATCACCGTCGGCCCCACGTACAAACACGTGTTCGAATGCGACGTGGAGTGCGTGGAGTACGCCGAGGCCCTCGCCGAGTCCGAGGCCCTCATCGCCGACCTGGAGAGCCTCTCTAAGGAGGTGCTAGACGTGAAGCGTCACACCGGCAACTTTGAGCCAGCGGAGACGGTTAAGTCCGTCCCCCTCGACCCCAGCGGCGACACCTCCAAGCAGATCCGGATCGGCTCCGGGCTCGATCCCAAATAGGAAGCAGTGCTCGTTGACTTTCTCCGCGCGAACGCCGACGTCTTCGCGTGGAGTCCCTCGGACATGCCTGGCATACTGAGGGATGTCGCCGAGCACTCGCTGGACATCCGAGCCGGAGCCCGGCCCGTCAAGCAGCCGCTACATCGATTCGACGAGGAGAAGCGCAGAGCCATAGGCGAGGAGATCCACAAGCTAATGGCGGCAGGGTTCATCAAAGAGGTATTCCATCCCGAATGGCTTGCCAACCCTGTGATTGTGAGAAAGAAAGGGGGGAAATGGCGGATGTGTGTAGACTACACTGGTCTCAACAAAGCATGTCCGAAGGTTCCCTACCCTCTGCCTCGCATCGACCAAATCGTGGATTCCACTGCTGGGTGCGAAACCCTGTCTTTCCTCGATGCCTACTCAGGGTATCATCAGATCAGGATGAAAGAGTCCGACCAGCTCGCGACTTCTTTCATCATACCCTTCGGCATGTACTGCTATGTCACCATGCCGTTCGGCTTGAGGAACGCGGGCGCGACGTACCAGCGGTGCATGAACCATGTGTTCGGCGAACACATTGGCCGCACGGTTGAGGCCTACGTCGATGACATCGTAGTCAAGACGAGGAAAGCCTCCGACCTCCTTTCCGACCTTGAAGCGACGTTCCGATGTCTCAAGGCGAAAGGCGTCAAGCTCAATCCCGAAAAGTGTGTTTTCGGAGTACCCCGAGGCATGCTCTTGGGGTTCATCGTCTCTGAGCGGGGCATCGAAGCCAACCCGGAGAAGATCGCAGCTATCACCAGCATCGGGCCCATCAAGGACTTGAAAGGCGTACAGAGGGTCATGGGATGCCTCGCGGCTCTGAGCCGCTTCATCTCCCGCCTCGGCGAAAGAGGTCTACCTCTGTACCGCCTCTTAAGGAAGGTCGAGTGCTTCACTTGGACCCCTGAGGCCGAGGAAGCCCTCGGGAACCTGAAGGCGCTCCTCACAAAGGCGCCTATCTTGGTGCCCCCAGCTGCCGGAGAAGCCCTCCTGGTCTACGTCGCCGCGACCACTCAGGTGGTTAGCGCCGCGATTGTGGTCGAGAGGCAAGAAGAGGGGCATGCGTTGCCCGTTCAGAGGCCAGTCTACTTCGTCAGCGAGGTACTGTCCGAAACCAAGATCCGCTACCCACAAGTTCAGAAGCTGCTGTACGCGGTGATCCTGACGCGGCGGAAGCTGCGACACTACTTCGAGTCTCATCCGGTAACTGTGGTGTCATCCTTCCCCCTGGGGGAGATCATCCAGTGCCGAGAGGCCTCGGGTAGGATTGCAAAGTGGGCGGTGGAAATCATGGGCGAGACGATCTCGTTCGCCCCTCGGAAGGCCATCAAGTCCTAGGTCTTGGCGGACTTCGTAGCTGAATGGGTCGACACTCAGTTACCGACGGCTCCGATCCAATCGGAGCTCTGGACCATGTTCTTCGACGGGTCGCTGATGAAGACAGGAGCCGGCGCAGGCCTACTCTTCATCTCGCCCCTCGGGAAGCACCTACGCTACGTACTACGCCTCCATTTCCCGGCATCCAACAATGTGGCTGAGTACGAAGCTCTAGTCAACGGGTTGCGGATCGCCATCGAGCTAGGGGTCCGACGCCTCGACGCTCGCGGTGACTCTCAGCTCGTCATCGACCAAGTCATGAAGAACTCCCACTGCCGCGACCCGAAGATGGAGGCCTACTGCGATGAAGTTCGGCGCCTGGAAGACAAGTTCTACGGGCTCGAGCTCAACCACATTGCTCGGCGCTACAACGAGACTGCGGACGAGCTGGCTAAAATAGCCTCGGGGCGAACAATGGTTCCCTCGGACGTCTTCTCCCGGGATCTGCATCAACCCTCCGTCAAGATCGACGACACGCCCGAGCCCGAGGCACCCTCGGCCCAGCCCGAGGCACCCTCGGATCATCCCGAGGCACCCTCGGCTCGGCCCGAGGCATCCTCGACTCGGCCCGAGGTACCCTCGGCCCCCGAGGGCGAGGCGCTGCACATCGAGGAGGAGCAAAGCGGGGTCACGCCTGATCAGAACTGGCAGACCCCGTACCTGCAATATCTTCACCAAGGAGAGCTCCCCTCCGACCGAGCCGAGGCTCGGCGGGTGGCGCGGCGCGCGAAGTCGTTTGTCTTGCTGGGTGATGAGAAGGAACTCTACCACCGCAGCCCCTCCGGCATCCTCCAGCGATGCATCTCCATCGTCGAAGGTCAGGAACTCCTGCGAGAGATACACTCGGGGGCTTGCGGCCATCACGCAGCGCCTCGAGCCCTTGTCGGGAATGCTTTCCGGCAAGGCTTCTACTGGCCGACGGTGGTGGCCGACGCCACTAGAATTGTCCGCACCTGCGAAGGGTGCCAGTTCTACGCAAGACAGACCCACCTGCCCGCTCAGGCTCTGCAGACGATACCCATCACCTGGCCTTTTGCTATGTGGGGTCTGGACCTCGTCGGCCCCTTGCAGAAGGCACCCGGGGGCTACACGCACCTGCTGGTCGCCATCGACAAATTCTCCAAGTGGATCGAGGTCCGGCCCCTGAACAGCATCAGGTCCGAGCAGGCGGTGGCGTTCTTCACCAACATCATCCATCGCTTCGGGGTCCTGAACTCCATCATCACCGACAACGGCACCCAGTTCACCGGCAGGAAGTTCCTGGACTTCTGCGAGGATCATCACATCCGGGTGGACTGGGCCGCCGTGGCCCACCCCATGTCAAATGGGCAAGTAGAGCGTGCCAACGGCATGATTCTACAAGGGCTCAAGCCTCGGATCTACAACAACCTCAACAAGTTCGGCAAGCGATGGATGAAGGAACTCCCCTTAGTGGTCTGGGGTCTGAGGACAACGCCAAGCCGAGCCATGGGCTTCACGCCGTTCTTCCTAGTCTACGGGGCCGAGGCTATCTTGTCCACAGACCTGGAATACGGCTCCCCGAGGGCGAGGGCCTACTCCGACCAAAGCAACCAAGCTAGCCGAGAAGACTCGCTGGACCAGCTGGAGGAGGCTCGGGACAAGGCCTTACTGCACTCGGCGCGATACCAGCAGTCCCTGCGACGCTACCACGCCCGAGGGGTCCGGTCCTGAGACCTCCAGGTGGGTGACCTGGTGCTTCGGCTGCGACAAGACGCCCGAGGGCGGCACAAGCTCACGCCCCCCTGGGAGGGGCCGTTCGTCATCGCCAAAGTTCTGAAGCCCGGAACGTACAAGCTGGCCAACAGTCAAGGCGAGGTCTACGGCAACGCTTGGAACATCCAACAGCTACATCGCTTCTACCCTTAAGATGTTTTCAAGTTGTTCATATATCTCGTGCCCAGCAAAAGTTTAGTCATCAAGGAAGGGTCGGCCTCGCCTCGGCAAAGCCCGACCCTCCCTCGGGGGCTAAAAGGGGGGAACCCCCTCTGCGTCGAAATTTTCCTCGAAAAAAGATCTTTTCTGCCAGAAGGTCTTTCAGGCTGTCTAACTACTTTCAGGCTGTTTGACTACTTCAAAAGTGGACCTCGAAAACGACGGAGTGTAGCCGAGGCTGACCGAGCCGAGGGACTCCTACGCCTCCGGGATACGGATACCTCACTCGTCACCTTTACACGGGGCGACTCACGCTTGGTGAAGCGGTTCAGACAACCAACAGGCGAGTCTTAGTGCTCGAAAATGAGGAAAAAACACGGCTCCGTGCCGAAAATACATACATGTTCAGGCCCCGACAGCCACAACAAACAAAAACACTGGCATTCGAAGTGCCATTACAAACGGAACTCTGGTTCCGTCCCCGCGGGTATGAACAACCTCGAGCCTGCGGGGCGACGAACACTGGGGGACCCGCCAGCGACCTCTGCAGCAGCAGCCATGGTCCCGGGACGGACGCGGCCGCCGGAGGGCTCTCGTTCGCGTTCTTGCTCAAGGGACGCGAACCAGCTATTAAAGCCAAAGAGCGGGCCGCTCCCAAGCGCACCGGCGGGTCCTCGCTGTCGTCCTTGCCTCGAATGCAAGGAAGAGGGCGGAATGTTGCATCCTAGCTGGGCAGCAACAGTTCGCCTTCCCCGGCATGGCTGGAGGACGTCTCCTCCGCAGAGCTGGAGGGCGTTTGCCACCACCAGAAGCTGGAAGAAGAGGTGGCCTGCCGGCCCGCGCGGGAGGTAGAGCCCCGGCTCGCCTCGCTCCCCGCCCCAGCGAGGATGACGAACACACTCGAGGCTGAGGGCGGGACCAAGATCACAGCCCGGCTTGCCTCTCCCCATCCAGGGGCTGGAGGTCACCGTCTTGGGTGACCACCAGCGGAGGGGTGCAGCCGGGCTGCATGATGAAAATCCTTGAAGCCGAGCGATGGCTGAGAGGTGCCAACTCCCACGGAGTTGTGTTCCCCCAACGACGAGGCGGAAAGACGGCGGATATCCCCCATCCGAGGGCTTGGAAGGCGGAAAGACGCGATGCATAAGGGAGCGCGATGCATAAGGGAGCGCGAAGACATGGTCGCCTTCCAAGGGGGTCACCCTCCTTTTAAAGGCGATTCTCCCTACTTGCGTCCCCAGCCGTCACGGGCTGAGTCTTCTCCAACACACTCCAAGGTCCTCCCCTACGGCGCGGGGGCTGGGTCCCACACGTCATGCAAGCCGACTCAGAGCAGGAGAAGCCAAACCGCCGCGCGCGGTGCGTACAACCGCCCAGCGGTTACAAGCGACCCTCCACTTTTGCCCAGACCAGCGGGCGAAAGGGCGGGCAGCCGTGCGGGCGGCATGCGACCGCGCCAGGTGGGCGCACTTCTCCGACTCCCCACACACCCGGCATGGAGGCCCAGGCCCACGCGTCATGCAACCGGTGCGCCGGTTGCTACGTGTGAGTAACTGCACCGCCACCTGCGCCACTACCGCACCTCCTCGACTGCGGAACCAATACCGCGACTCGAGGCCACCCAGCGCACGACCCAGCGGCTCTAGCCTGGCACGACGGTCAATACGACCGAAGACGGGCCGGCAGTGATGGCGGTGGCAGGCGGGCAGGCGCAGCGGTCACGTCGTCAGCCAAGCTCACGTCCCGTCCGGGGGCAGCGAGAGAACCCTCTCTCACGGCGTGAAGGCAACGCGCCCGTGACCCGTTCCTCGAACGGCTCGCGCACGCGCAACGGCCGCCCCGTGAACCACTCGCCCCGTCGCATTAACTCCGCGGCGGGACAGGCGGCGCCCCTGGCAGGAGAAGCGAGCGACGCTTCGCCTTCGCCGTAATGACCGCGTCAAAAAAGGTACGCCGCATCGTTTGATTTCGTACCCTTTTCCGTTTTTCCTCTTTCTCTCTCTTGCAACAGGGACCGGGAAAGGGGGATACCCCGAAAAGGATCCTTCCCCGAGAAGGAACCAGGCTCCGAGCCCCCCTACTGATCAGAGGTTCGAAGGCTGGACCCCCGGAAGGGTTCGACAGCCGCCTCAGATCGCGTGGGCCCTACACCCACTACTGGTCAGAGGTTCGAAGGCCGGCCCCTCGAAAGGGTTCCACGGCCGCCTCAGGCTACTCGGGCTCCGTGCCCATTACTGATCAGGGGTTCGAAGGCTGGCCCCCGAAGGGTTCACAGCCGCCTCAGACGCCGAGCGAGGGATGACCATGGGTACGTTCGATACATAACCAAGGCTCAGGCTGCGCTCCCGAGGTACCCTAGGACATTTCCGAGACCAGCGGGAACGATCTTGTAACAGAGTCCCATCAGAGGGAGGCATCGAGCCCTCGGACCCCGTCACCAGGGGACCGGGTCTGGCAGATCACCCGCAGGTACTTTTGGGCGTGCCTCTGGGCCCCTAGCCGACCCCTAACGAACGGGGCACGGACGTCCACTCGGATTACCCGCTTGCAGCTCATCGGAGACACCATGTTCGACGCCCATCGAGGGCAACATGGCGCTTTCCCCCCTCCTCCTTGCGGAAAGGCGACGCAGGGGCGTATGTAAAAAAGCCGAGTCTACCCCTGACCGCCCTCTCGCTCTGTGCAGAGGCTCGGGGGCTGCTCTCGCAAACCCGGCTCCGGCCGAACCGTTGACAGCGTCAACATACCAGCCCGAGAACTTGGGACCCGACCGTACACCTGGGCTACGGCCAGCTCGCATGAGGGAACGACCAGACCAGCCGAAGCACTACGTGAGGCAGTAAGACCTCGAAGGAGTGAAACCACTCCTCCGAGGCCTCGGGGGCTACACCCGGCGGGTGCGCTCGCGCGCACCCACCGGAACAAAAGCGCAACCGAGAAAGGCTGGTCCCCTTGCAAAAAAGTGCGACGAAAGCCTCCAAGCGAGTGCAAACACTCCCTTCGAGGCTCGGGGGCTACTGTCGGGGACCATAATTAGGGGTACCCTCAAGGCTCCTAATTCTCAGCTGGTAACCCCCATCAGCACAAAGCTGCAAAGGCCTGATGGGTGCGATTAAGTCAGGGATCAGTCCATTCAAGGGACTCGATCACGCCTCACCCGAGCCTAGCCTCGGACAAGGGCAGCCGACCCCGGAGGATTTCCGTCTCGCCCGAGGCCCCCCTTCAGCGGCGAACATGTTTTCCGGCTCGCCCGAGGCCCTAGCTTCGCCAAGAAGCAACCCTAACCAAATCGCCGCACCGACCGACCAAATCGCAGGAGCATTTAATGCAAAGGTGGCCTGACACCTTTATCCTGACGCACGCCCCCCAGCCGGCAGAGCCGAAGTGACCGCCGTCACTTCGCCGCTCCACTGACCGGCCTGACAGAAGGACAGCGCCGCCTGCGCCACTCCGACTGCGGTGCCACTTGACAGAGTGAGACTGACAGGCAGTCAGGCCCGGCCAAAGGCACCATAGGAAGCTCCGCTCCGCCCGACCCAGGGCTCGGACTCGGGCTAAGTCCCGGAAGACGGCGAACTCCGCCCGACCCAGGGCTCGGACTCGGGCTAAGTCCCGGAAGACGGCGAACTCCGCCCGACCCAGGGCTCGGACTCGGGCTAAGTCCCGGAAGACGGCGAACTCCGCCCGACCCAGGGCTCGGACTCGGGCTAAGTCCCAAAAGACGGCGAACTCTGCCCGACCCAGGGCTCGGACTCGGGCTAAGTCCCAGAAGACGACGATCTCCGCCTCGCCCGACCTAGGGCTCGGACTTGGGCTCGGCCCCAGAAGGCGACGAAATCCGCTTCGCCCGACCCCAGGGCTCAGACTCCGCCCCGGCACCAGCCGGCGATCTCCGCCTCGTCCGAACCTGGGGCTCGGACCCGACCTCGGCCACGGAAGACAGACTCGACCTCGGCTTCGGAGGAGTTTCCACATCGCCCAACCTAGGGCGTAGACCAGCCACGTCAACAAGAGGCGCCATCATCACCCTACCCCGAGCTGACTCGGGCCGCAGGGAACAAGACCGGCGTCCCATCTGGCTCGCCCCGCCAGATAGGCAACGATGGCGCCCTGCATACTCTATGACGACGGCGGCTCTCAGCCCCCTTACGGAAGCAAGAGGACGTCAGCAAGGATTCAACCGCTCCGACAGCTGTCCCTTCGCCAGGCTCCATCGCTCCTCCGACGGCCACGACATCACACCAGCTGGGTGCCAAAATCTCTCCGACTGCCACAACGACATGTACTTAGGGCGCTAGCTCTCCTCCGCTAGACACGTAGCACTCTGCTACACCCCCCATTGTACACCTGGATCCTTTCCTTGCGCCTATAAAGGGGAGGACCAGGGCCCTCTTAGAGAGGGTTGGCCGCGCGGGGACGAGGACGAGACACGCGCTCGCTTGGAGCCGCTCGCTCCCTCTCCCGCGTGGACGCTTGTAACCCCCCTACTGCAAGCGCACCCGACCTGGGCGCGGGATGAACACGAAGGCCGTGGGATTCCCACCTCTCTCACGCCGGTCTCCGGCCGCCTCGCTCTCCCCCCTTCGTGCTCGCCCTCGCGCTCGACCCATCTGGGCTGGGGCACGCGGCGACATTCACTCGTCGGCTCAGGGACCCCCTGGTCTCGAAACGCCGACAAAACTGATTCTTGTCTGTTGAGAGTTGGTGGTCTGTGGCGATTGTCTGTTTTACCCTTTGCAGTTTAAGTTTGTTACAAACCAATAAGTAGGATGCATATACGGAAAAAATTTATGAAACAATAACATATAAAATATTCCCATCATATTAGTGTAGAGCCTGCTCCGTCAGTTCGCAGGCACTGTGGTCGAGCAAGCGAGCGAGCGAATAGCAGAGCACAGGCAACCGCGAATAGGGAAAGCAGAGCCGTTCATACCTCGGCAACCGTGGATAGGAGCACAGGCCGGCCGCCACAGCACCGCGGATAGCAGACGACGGTCGCCGCGGATAGCAGAGGACGGGCGCCGGCCACCACAGCACCATGAAACCCTAGCCGCCGCTCCCTGTCCTTCAGTGACAGAGGACGGGCGCCATGGACGGTGCGGGAGGGGCTCGTTATGTTTTTGTCCAATCGCAGTTGCGGGTAATTTCGATCAAACTTTAAGGGGAGGTCCATATTTGGTTGGTTGAGGAGCTGTTTTAAGGGAGGGTGGAGCAGGTTTTTTTAGATCCCACCTTTCTTCACAAAAACGACTCCTAATCTTTCGGCTCCACACGAGAATCAGTTTAAAAAATACCCGTTTGGCACGACTCCTCTAGATCCTCGCTTAGAATCTGGAGCTGGAGCTGTGCCAAACGGGCCCTAACTCTGCGCACGTGCGAACCATCCGCGAAACCACCTCGGACCATCTGGACCGCGCACGGTTCGGCCTCATATTTTGGTGGTCAACAGTGCGTAGTTGAAAAAAGAAAACCATGCGATGGATGCTTGCGCCCTTGGGTTCGTTGGCATCAAATAATCATCAGCCAATATATATATTGAGGATGACCTAAGCAAAATATCAATTTAGAAGCACAGTATTTTCAGGATTTACAAGCACACGGTATTATTTTATGCACGATACATCCATGATCATGTACAAATGGTGTCAGACATCGGGGGCTGTGACGAGGAGGAAGCTCCGGCGCGCTCGGACGTCATGCGGAGCTCCACCAGCGACGCGTACACGCCGGCCCTGGCCGCCATGAGCTGCTCGTGCGTGCCCTGGGCGACGACCTCGCCGTTCCCGAGCACGGCGATCACGTCGGCGCCCCTGATCGTGGACAGCCGGTGCGCCACCACGACCGTGGTCCTGCCGACCGCAGCCCGGTCCAGCGCCTCCTGGACGGCGCGCTCCGACTCGGCGTCCAGCGCGCTCGTCGCCTCGTCGAGCAGCAGGATCTTGGGGTCCCTCAGCACGGCCCTCGCGATGGCTACCCGTTGCTTCTGCCCGCCGGACAGCTGGGCGCCCCTCTCGCCGGCCAAGGTGCCGTAGCCCTGCGGCAGCGCCGAAACGAACTCGTGCGCGTTGGCGGCCTCCGCGGCGGCGACGATCTCTTCTTCCGTCGCCTCGCCTTCTCTCCCGTAGGCTATGTTTGCGCGGATGGTGTCGTTGAACAGGACCGGCTCTTGGCTCACCAGCCCCATCTGCCGCCGCAGCCAACCCGTCTTGAGGTCTTTGATGTCCACGCCGTCCAATGTGATTGTGCCGGAATCAGGGTCGTAAAACCTCTCCAGGAGAGCGACGACGGTGGATTTGCCGCAGCCGCTCTCCCCGACAAGCGCAACCGTCTGCCGTCAAAGTTAACTGCCTGCTGGTAACTGCTAGTAGCTCTGCTGAACGCAGTAAAACTATAAAGGAAAATGTTGAGAGGTTCCGTACCTTCCCGGATGGTATTCTTAAGTTGAGATCTCTGAATATCTGCGTATCAGGGCGGGATGGGTACGAGAAACAGATGTGGCGGAGCTCGAGTTCGCCAGTGACGTCAGCCAAGACCATGCCCTCATCGCTACTAGGATCGATCTTCGATTTACTGTCAATGAGTGCAAATATTGTTGATGCTGATGCTTTGGCCTTGGCAGAGTTTGGACCTAACGCGCTTGTCTGTGAAACGCCTATGGTCGCCATGAGCAGAGCAAAGAACACCTGCAGAAGAACACGGCAGTTTGCTATGGCATAACGCGAGCGGAACTTGAAGCTTAGTATCTGGACAGTGTTGCTTACTCTGAATACATCGGTGAACGTGGCCTTGCCATCAAGCATAAATTTTGCTCCAACGTAGAAGCAGAGGGCATATGTGGAGTAAAGCACGAAGAATGACACGCCAAATCCCAAGCCACTGACAATGCCTTGACGGATCCCCTGCCGCACTGGAGCTTTGCATTTTCCATAGTAGGTCTTCATTACCTTAGGCTCCGCGCAGAAAGAAGCAATTGTTCGAATACCACTGACAGCGTCGTTTGCCACTTGGGTTGCTTCTTCATACATTGCCTGCGGTCCACCGTTAAGGGAAAAAGAGTAACTAAGTTCGATTAGCCAAATTCCACTGTTCTTTTAACCAGAGATGCATGGCATGCAGCATGTTACCTTGGCATCTGCACTGAATCCCTCCAAGAACTTTACTTGGAGGAATCCCTGGAGACCCCCCAAAGGAAGCACTACCGTGGCAACAAGGGCAAGCTTCCAATTTGCAGCCATCGCGATGACAAATCCAGCAATAACTGTAACCGTGCTTCGAACCATCAATGCCAATGAATCGCCTACAAGGCGTCGTATATTTGAAGCATCAACAGACAGCCTTGCACCAACATTTCCGCTGGACATAGACAACAATGAAATTAAAAAAAATGTCACCATATATCTGTTGAATAGCAGAATAGTTGGAGGCTGACCTAGCATTTGAGGGCCTGTCAAACCAGCTGATTTCTTGGCAAACAATCCTTTGAAAACATAACGAGCGAACGCGTTCAACCAATTTTCCACCAGCTACTCCAAAAAGGAAATGTTCCACTGGCACGAAAATAAACGAAGCAACTCCTAATGCTACGTACATCAATGTCCAGAACCGCGAATCTTTCTTGAGTTGATGAGGAGGCTCGTAAAATGAATTGATGGAACTGGAGATCAGTAAACCTAGCATTGGAAAGAAAACACCTGATATGGCTGCAGCCACTGTACCTAACAGAAGGACTGGCATCTCAGGTTTGTTCAGAGAAATAAGACGACAGAGGGCAACCTTCCTGCATTCTTCACCTTCATCCGATACTTTAGGCAGCGGTTCAGTATCTGTGCTCTCCGGGACAATCGTGTTGGCAATTGCGACCAAGTGCGCACTGGTACTCCCAAATGAAGCGCCACCAGTTATTGACCTCTTGAGAGATGGAGTATGCATAGATTTGCTCAAGGACTCGACATTTCTGACAGCTGAAGTAGACCTTTGATAATCTATGTCAGATGTATCTGGTTCTCCAGTTCTATCCTGCAGCTGGATAAGCTGGGAATACGCACCATTGGGGTCCTGAAGTAGTTCAGTGTGTGTGCCTGTTTAGCATTTAAAGGTGACAAGATCAAGCTCCAGAATCATCAGATAAACATAATGAAAGCATGCGAGGTTCAGACCTAGTTCAACTACTTTTCCACGATGTACGACTGATATAGTGTCGGCATCTTTTATAGTGCTCAACCGATGGGCAACTATGATCGTGGTCTTGCCTTGCATAATTCTGTTAAGGGCCTCCTGAACCACTCTCTCAGACTCCACATCAAGTGCACTTGTTGCTTCATCAAGCAGCAAGATCTTGGGGTTTTTCAGTATTGCCCTTGTGATTGCAATTCTTTGTTTTTGCCCTCCTGACAATTGTGTTCCATGCTCACCAACCATTGTGTCTAGGCCCTGAAATAACAAAGTTCTCGATTAATTATGGTTAGTTATAACGAGATATATGTAACTTTGCACAAGTATGAAACATTTTTGTTTAATCTACATACATAAGGTAACTTATCGATGAAATTTGCTGCATTAGCAAGCTTTGTTGCAGCCATTATCTCCTCAGCTGTTGCATCTTCTTTCCCATAGGCAATGTTCTCCCTAATACTAGTGGCAAACAACAGTGGTTCTTGACTAACAAGACCAATCGTTTCCCTTAGCCATCCAAGCCTCAGGCTTTTTATGTCAACACCATCTATTGAAACTTCACCAGCCTGAGGGTCATAGAATCTCTCCACAAGATTAATAACTGTGGACTTTCCACTGCCACTCTCTCCCACTATAGCCATTGTTTTTCCACTTAATACATGTAGCGAGAAGCCATCAAATACCAATTGATCACGTCTAGATGGGTACGAAAAGTACACATCCCTTAGCTCTATATCACCCTTCATGTTTGCTAGCACGATCCCATCTTTTCCGTTAGGATCAATTTGTGGCTTCCTTTGGATTATCTGCATCATTCTATACCCAGCAGCCCGGCCAGAAGCAAAAGCAGTCACGCATGGTGTTGCCTCACCTAATGACCTGATAAGGAAAAATGTGAAGAACAATTATACAGGAACAAATATTCATTTTCATGGTAAAATGAATAGTAACATCAGCTCTTCCATAAACCAAAATACTGACAGTGCAATGGAAAACCATTATCGTAATCACTTCGAGAACAAAGTGATTAAACCAATCGTTTAGATGGTTTGTGAAACTGTATGCCTAATGAATCTGTCATGTTATGCATGAATTAGGTTGGGCAGGCCAGGGCACAGCACACTACACGTAATCAATGGATTCAAATTCAAAATACTGGAAAATTGTAGCTGAGGATTATAGAATTGAATCTATGCACCTTGCATAAGAATTAATTGATCCAGAAAGAAAATATATGCATATGGCATTTACAACAAGGTTGAATGAATATTGATGACTTACATTGCACCTGCCATGAATGCCATCCAGACACTTACAACCTGACCTCCATCATATCCTTTATCAATAATCAGTTTTGCCCCAAACCATGCTGTTAGACCATAGGCACAGAACAGAATAAGCATAACAAAACCGAAGCCCAGGCCAGTAACCGTTCCTTCTTGGACAGCAGCTACATATGCATTCCTGATATATTTATTGTACAGCGCAATGGCCCGATTCTCACCATTGAAGGAAGCAACCTTTCAAAAATTAGCCCAAGAAGAAGTTGGTTATGAATCCAAACCAATAGCAAGGATTAAAGAGAATATTTAAGCAAGGGTCTACTGTTCTGATGGCTCCAATTGTCTGTTCAACAACAATGCCTGCTTCATTGTACTTAGCTTGACCCTGGCTCGACAGTTTCGATACAGTCCATGAAATAGCTGCTCCAGCAACTAGTATAGGAGGGACGCTTGACATCATAACAGCAGCTAAAAGCCATCCTTTAGAGAAAGCAACCGCAAACCCTCCAACAAATGTGGCAGTAAGCTGTATAAACTTCCCAACCTGGAACGGAAACGAATATTTGAGTTGACTATCCAGAACAGACATCTGATCACCACAATTTGCAATCACATATTCGCATATAAGGATAATTTGTACTCCTTAATTCGAAACACAGAAGATAAGTTTAAATCATTAGATACAAACACACTGCCTATGTGCTTCGTCGCTTTAGTAAAGTTAATATGAACCAGCATCACAATGCACAAGCTGACAATGATGTGTTTACAGTTACATGGGTCAACCTTTTCGCCAATTGCATCCTGGATAAGTATTGTATCTCCGGACATACTCTCAACCAATTGTCCAGTGGTCATTTCCTTGTCAAAAAATGCAATGTCTTGTCTCAGTAGAGCTTTAAGATAGAGACCTCGTATGCGAGCTGCTTGTCTTTCTCCAGTGATCATCCAACATGCAACCTCTAGTAAAACAATGAAAAACACTAACACCTTAGTGCTAATCTATAACTGGCAGTGCCTCAAAACAATGAAAAAGAGTAACACTTTAGATGCCTCTGGCAGTATTTATGCTGCAGAAAATAGTGGATCTAAGTAGCCTATTACAAACTTGGTTAATGTTTCTCCTTTCTGAAAGAAGATAAAGTTACTACAGGATTTCTTGGTTTCAGTTATAGGCTTATGGCAATATGAATAACATACCATCACGTGAATAGACTTTCACGAAGTAAAATTGGTTCCCATTCCTAGAGTTTTTCGTATACATGGTCACATGGACTAGGTGCAAAACCGTGCTTCATTCTTTTCCATTCTGAAGGTTAATAAGATTTAGTGGGTGACTGAAAAACTAATATTCATCACTATAAAGGCTGACTAAAGCATAAACAAACACAATAAACCACTGAGGATCGAGGAAATACTAGTACTCACGTAGGAAGCAAACAAACCATGACCCAATGGCCAAATAGATGAACTTCAGGCACACCTGAAACAGCAGTGTAAAAGATTTTAGTCGAGGATGAATCCCATCTGTTTCCATCGCAGGAAGATGTTATCCAGCAAACAATGGGATCACAAGCAGTACAATGGATAACAGTCCTATTTTATTTACTAATTTACTTCACATGTTCGAAATGAACTATGGAGTGCCACGTGCTTAGTAGTAAGTAGTAACTAGCACTACCCGTGTGAAATGTGAATGTGTGATCAGAATACCAGATCATCCGAATAGTTGAGCACTTGAGCATCTGAATAACTAATATTTCATCAGTATAAGATGCACCCCGGAGATCGAGATTTATCATCACTAACATTCATCAGTCCAACGAGGATCGAGATTCGATGCACACCCCGGAGACGCGGTGCAGTACGTCATGGCGGGACGCAGAGCCGAAGGCGTCGACGACCTCGCCGAAGACGAGCGTCATGAGCGGCTGCGCCACGCCGCTGGCGACAGCCCCCGCGGCCCCCGCGGCCATGAGCGCCGCGTCCACGCCGTCCGCGAACCGGAACAGCCGGTGCAGACCCACCACTCCCTTCTCTTCCTCCTCCAGGGCTTCTGGTGCTGGTGAGGCCATCCCTCTCTCTCCTCGGCTCAGCGTGCTCGACGACACGGGGTTGCATCGCCGGGGTAGAGCAAGGCGCGCTTTATAGCGGCGGGGGCCGGCCGCGGGAAGGCAGATTCCGGGGACTCTCGCACGCAGGGCGGGAGGAAGCAGAGGGGGGCAGGCGGCCACCGGATTTGGAGCGTGTAGCGGGCTGCAACTGCGTTTTAAACTGCTAATCTGTACTACGTCTCATATCTCTATAGACATACACCTCAGTTCCAAAATAAATCTCTATACCTAGAGATGGCAATGGGTATCCAAAACCCGAATACCCGACGGGTTTTACCCGATATGAAGGCGGGTACGAGATAATTTCTCTACCCGCGGATATGTTAATGGGTAAAAACATCTACCCATTGGGTAGACGGGTACGCGTATGGGTTGGTACTACTCATACCCGTCTACCCGTGGGTAAAATATACCCGCATCAATAGCACTATAAACATCTAATAGAGTTCAACTTAGCTAAAATAAAACCCTTCTCTAGTTATCATTTATCTAGATACCAAGTTATGTAATCATATGATTTGTTATATGTGAAATTGAAGTTGTTTTTATATGTTTATTTAATATTTTGAGTGATGGTATATTGGAATTTAATTCTTTCCTAACGGGTACGGGTTACCCGACGGGTAAAAATACTCACGCGGGTATGGGTATGGGTAAGATTTTATACCCGCGAGTATATATGGGTAACCCGATAGATAGAATTTTTTTTATGAGTACGGGTATGAAATGGTATTACCCGACGAGTATATACCTGTTGCCATCCCTATCTATACCAGAGACGGACTCACACCACCCAGGCAGACCACAGTCTGGCTCTGGCCTGCCTTACCGCTGGAGGGAGCACGCGAGTCTAAATATTTGATTCCACATGATAATCTCGCATATAGTTATTAGTAGTTGATAATCTTATCTAACTGTCTTTAATTCATATGTCCGTCACTATTCTATGCCATGTTATGCAAAAAGTCAACTAATCTAAACTTTAACCATATATATAAAAAAATTAATATTTTTTATGTTAGTCACATTATATGTTTTTATAATAAATATATAAGTCAACTAATCTAAACTTTCACCAAATATATATATAAAGTTAATATTTTTTATGTTAGTCACATTATATGTTTTTATAATAAATATATTTAGGGATATAAATATCAACAATATTTCCTATAAAACTAGCTAAAATTAATATAAGTTGACTTCTCGAAATATAAGATGAACAATAAAGAAGGTATTTAGTATATATCTAATTTTTCTCTATCTACATCTCTACGGTCTAAAAAGACAATGTCTATTAAGTAGGATCAAACCTCTTATCTGTCTATATCTCTACAACTTAGAAAAAACAATATCCGTTCGGGAGAACCAAACCTCTTCTCTAATGGCTACATCTACAGGACCAGATTCCCACCCAAGACCCAACGTTGACTATTCGGCAGGACCAAATTCAACGGCGTTTCTAAAACACGGGGCCAAATCACTGCACAAAAAATCGCAATAAAAGATGATTCACGGAATCAATGCACATGAATAAAAGACAGTAAAAGATGAACTCGTCGCAAGTTTTGGTCCTCTCTTTTCCCCCCTTTTCAACTGCGCAAGGAGTATGATAGCGCTTTGTTTTTTAGAACGAGGTGGTAAAATTGTAAAGTAGAAAAAGAAGAAATAAAATCACAATTGTAACACTGAAGAGGGTATAATCATAAATACTCCTTTTTTTTACCTCAGTGGTAACAAACAAGTAAGTTCATAGGCATGTTCACTATTGCGCTTTTCTTCTCTACTATATAAAGCATCAGGTTCCACAGCCGTCATTCCCACTTAGAGATGTCAATGGAGATCCGATACCCGCTAACCCATAGGGAATTCCCCTATTAGGGTACGGGTATGTGACAAAAATTGTTCCATGGGTATGGATATGGGACAAAATCTTCACCCATTGGGTAAACGGGTGTTAGAGACTTGTTCTCAAATGCTATTGTCGGCGTTTCGAGACCGGAGGGTCCCCGAGCCGACGAGTGAGAGTGCCGCGTGCCCCAGCCCAGATGGGTCGAGCGCGTGGGCGAGCGCGAAGGGGGGAAAGAGAGCGAGAGGTCGGTGGCCGGAGCCGGGTCGTGACGAGGGAGACGGAGATTCCTGCGGCCTTTCGTGTTCGCCCCGCGCCCAGGTCGGGTGCGCTTGCAGTAGGGGGTTACAAGCGTCCGCGTGGGTGAGGGGAGCGGGCGGCCCCAAGAGAGCGCCTGCCCCTGCCCCTCGTTCCCGCGAGGCCAACCTTCTCTAAGAAGGCCCTGGTCCTTCCTTTTATAGGCGTAAGGAGAGAATCCAGGTGTACAAATGGGGGTGTAGCAAGGTGCTACGTGTCTAGCGGGGGAGAGCTAGTGCCCTAAGTACATGCCAAGATGGCAGCCAGAGAGATCTTGGCATCCTGTTAGTGTGGCGTCGTGGCTGTCGGAGAAGCAGTGGAGCTTGGCGGAGGGACAGCTGTCGGAGCAGTTGGGCCCTTGCTGACGTCCTCCTGCTTTCGTAAGAGAGCTGGGAGCCGCCGTCGTCATGAGTCCAGTGGGGTGCCATCATTGCCTATCTGGCGGAGCTAGCCAGATGGGACGCCGGTCTTGTCCTCTGCGACCTGAGTCGGCTCGGGGTAGGGTGATGATGGCGCTTCCTGTTGACGTGGCGGACTCGTGCCCTAGGTCGGGCGTCGTGGAGGCTCCTCCGAAGCCGAGGTCGAATCTGTCCTGCATGGCCGAGGCCGAACCTGAGCTCCTGGGTCGGGCGAGGCGGAGGTCGTTCGGCGGAGGCCAGGGCGGAGTCCGAGCCCTGGGTCGGGCGAGGCGGAGTTCATCGTCTTCCGGGGCCTTAGCCCGAGTCCGAGCCCTGGGTCGGGCGGAGCGGAGTTCGCCGTCTTCCGGGGCCTTAGCCCGAGTCCGAGCCCTGGGTCGGGCGGAGCGGAGTTCGCCGTCTTCCGGGGCCTTAGCCCGAGTCCGAGCCCTGGGTCGGGCGGAGCGGAGTTCACCGTCTTCCGGGGCCTTAGCCCGAGTCCGAGCCCTGGGTCGGGCGGAGCGGAGTTTCCTCTGGCGCTTTTGGCCAAGCCTGGCTGCCCGTCAGTCTTACTCTTTGCGTTAAAGGCGCCAGTGACTTGGTCGGTCGGCGCGGTGATTTAGTCAGGGTTACTTCTTATCGAAGGCAAGGCCTCGGGCGAGCCGGAGATGCGTCTGCCGTGAAAGAGGAGGCCTCGGGCGAGACGGAATCATCTCAGGGTCGGCTGCCCTTGCCCGAGGCTAGGCTCGGGCGTGGCGTGATCGAGTCGCTCGTATGGACTGATCCCTGACTTAATCAAACCCATCAGGCCTCTGCAGCTTTATGCTGATGGGGGTTACCAGCTGAGAATTAGGCGTCTTGAGGGTACCCCTAATTATGGTCCCCGACAGTAGCCCCCGAGCCTCGAAGGGAGTGTTAACACTCGCTTGGAGGCTTTCCGTCGCACTTTTTTGCAAGGGGACCAGCCTTTCTCGGTTGTACTTTGTTCCGGTGGGTGCGCGCGAGCGCACCCGCCGGGTGTAGCCCCCGAGGCCTCGGAGGAGTGGTTTCACTCCTTCGAGGTCTTAATGCCTTGCGTAATGCTTCGGCTGGTCTGGTGGTTCCCTCATGCAAACAGGCCGTAGCCCAGGTGCTCTGTCGGGGCCCAAGTTCTCGGGCTGGTATGTTGACGCTGTCAACGGTTCGGCCGGAGCCGGGTTTGCGAGAGCAGCCCCCGAGCCTCCGCACAGAGCGAGAGGACGATCAGGGACAGACTCGGCTTTTTTATATACGCCCCTACGTCGCCTTTCCGCAAGGAGGAGGGGGGGAGAGCGCCATGTTACCCTCGATGGGCACCGAACATGGTGTCTCCGGTGAGCTGCAATCGGGTAATCCGAGTGGACGTCCGTGCCCCGTTCGTTGGGGTCGGCTAGGGGCCCGGAGGCACGCCCAAAAGTACCTGCGGGTGATCTGCCGGACCCGGTCCCCTGGCGACGGGGTCCGAGGGCTCGTTGCCTCCCTCCGATGGGATTCCGTTACAGAGTCGTTCCCGCTGGTCTCGGAAATGTCCTAGGGTACCTCGGGAGCGCAGCCCGAGCCTTGGTTATGTATCGAACGTACCCCTGGTCATCCCTCGCTCGGCGTCTGAGGCAACTGTGAACCCTTCGGAGGGCCAGCCTTCGAACCCCTGATCAGTAATGGGCGCGGAGCCCGAGTAGCCTGAGGCGGTCGTGGAACCTTTCGGGGGGCCGACCTTCGAACCCCTGACCAGTAGTGGGTGTCGGGCCCACGCGATCTGAGGCGGCCGTTGAACCCTTCGGGGGGCCAGCCTTCGAACCCCTGATCAGTAAGGAGGCTCGGAGCCTAGTTCCTTCACGGGGAAGGATCCCTTTGGGGGTATCCCCCTTCCCGGTCCCTGTTGCAAGAGATAGAGAAAGGGGAAAAAGGGAAAAAGGATACGAAATTGAACGACGTGGCGTACCTTTTTTTTTGGTGTGGTCGTTTTGGTGAAGGCGAAACGTTGCCAGCCGCTCCTGCTAGAAGCGTCGCCTGTCCAGCCGCGGAGTCAATGCGCCGGGGCGAGTAGTTGGCGAGGCCGCTGTTGCGCGTGCGTGAGCCGTTCGAGGTACGGGTCACGGGCGCGTCATCTTCACACTGTGAGAGGGGGTTCTCTCGCTGCCTCCGGATGGGACATGAGCTTGGCCGATGGCGTGATCGCTGCTCTTGCGCGCCTGCCACTGTCATTACTGCCGGCCCACTTTTGACCGCGTTTGACCGCTGCGTCAGGCTGGCGCTGCTGGGTCGCGCGCTGGGTCGCCTCGAGTCGCGGTATCGGTTCCGCAATCGAGGAGGTGCGGTGGTGGCGCAAGTGGTACAGCGGCTTGCATGCAGCATCCGGCGCGCCGGTTGCGCGACGCGTGGGCTTGGGCCTCCGCGCTGGCCTGTCAGGAGTCGGAGAGGCGCGTCCACTTGGTGCGGTTGCGTGCCGCCTGCATGGCCGCCTGCCCCTTTCGTCCACCGGTCTGGGCAAAAGTGGAGGGTTACTTGTAACCGCTGGGTGGTTGCGCGCGCCGTGCGCGGCGGTTCGGCTTCTTCTGCTCGGAGCCTGTCTCCATGACTTGTGGGTCCCAGCCCCCGCGCCGCGGGGGAGGGCTTTGGAGGCGTGTTGGAGAAGACTCAGCCCGTGACGGTTGGGGGCGCAAGCAGGGGGAGTTGCCTTTAAAAGGAGGGCGACCCCCTTCGTAAGGTGACCATGTCTTATTCCTCCCTTACGCATTGTGTCTCTCCACCTTCCAAGCCCCCGGATGGGGGAAATCGCCGTCTCCGTGCCTCATCGTCGGGGGACACCACTCCGTGGGAGTGGGTACCTTTCGGCCATCGTTCGGCTTCAAGGATTTTCATCACACAGCCCGGTTGCTCCCCTCCGCTGGTGATCACCCAAGATGGTGACCTCCAGCTCCCGGAGGGGGAAAGGCAAACCGGGCTGTGGTCCCAGCCTCGCCCTCAGTGTTGAGGGTGTTCGTCACCCTCGCCGGGGCGGGGAACGAGGCGAGCCGGGGCTCCACCTTCTGCACGGGTTGGCGGACCACCTCATCCTCCAGCTTCTGGTGGTGGCAATCGCCCTTCAGCCCCACGGCGGAGACATCCTCCAGCCATGCCGGGGAAGGCGAACTGTTGCTTCCCAGCTAGGATGCAACATTCCGTCTTCCTCCTCGCATTCGCGGCGAGGACGGCTGCGAGGATCTGCTGGGGTGCTTGAGGGCGTCGGCGGATGGAGGTGGCTTCTCTACCGACGAGATTGCCAACTCCATCAATAGCCCCGGGTCTCCGTCCCCTGGCCTGGATGGTAGCGCTTCATCCTCGGGGGGTGGCACTTCGAATGCCAGCGTTTTTGTTCATTACGGCTTTCGGGGCCTGAACATGTATGTAACTCCGGCACAGAGCCGTGTTTTTTCCTCATTTCCGAGCACTAAGACTCGTCTGCTGATTGTCTGAACCGCTTCACTAAGCATGAGTCGCCCCGTGTCAAGGTGACGAGTGAGGTATCCGTATCCCGGAGGCGTAGGAGTCCCTCGGCTCGGTCGGCCCTGTTGTCCGAGGCTCCTCTAGCTTAGTTAAAGAAACCCCTCGGCTGCTCTTCGACGAGCCGAGGCCGGGGGTAGCGATATCAGCATGAGCAGAGGCAGAGTTGGCTCGGAAATGAAACCTGGTTGGCCGGAGCCTAGCCGGGTTGTCCATTGGCAGGATCGACGTCGGAGTTGATCAGCCGAGGCTTCGGACCGGGTTGGCGCCCTCGGAAGGTGGTCGGCCGAGGCCGAGGCCTCGGAGGTGGCCGGCCGAGCTGCCCGCTCGGGCCGGATCCGGAAAAGTCCCTGACGGCGATCTCTCAGGCGTGGTGATGACGTCGTCCTTCGGAGCGGAGGCCTTCGGACCGCGTCGCCGTCCGAGGCTAGGTCGGGCCTCGCCGAAGATGCCGTCGATGCCGAGGGCGTCGCCGCCCCCTTCCAGCATCAAGACCCGAGCCTGCAGGGTCAAATCGTCTTGTAGCGTGGGCCTTGTGCGGCCGTCGAGGCCAGAACACACACCCTTGCTGCGTTATAAAGCTGCGTCTCTTTTCCTCTTGTTTCGAGTATCTGGACTTTTTGTCGGTAGCAGGGATGTTGGTGCGAGCGAGAGTTGCTTCTCGCGGAAGGTGATGAGTGAGGTATCCGTATCCCGGAGGCGTAGGAATCCCTCGGCTCGGTTGGCCTCGCCGCTTACGCGTACTTTCACCCGTCCATGAGGCCCTGTCACCGACTCGGTCGAGAAGGCTCGAAAAATCGCTTCGACAGAAGGGCTTCCGAACGTAGAAACTTATTCGATCCGCAGAGTCACCTTATCCGAACGTGAGTTACTTATCGCAGAAGGTGATGAGTGAGGTATCCGTTTCCCGGAGGCGTAGGAGTCCCTCGGCTCGGTCAGCCTTGACTGCTTACGTGCACCCCGTCGTTTTCAGGACCCACTTTTCGAAGTAGTTAAAAAGCACGGAAGATATTCTGGTAAAAGAGATTTTCTGTTCGAGGAAAATTTTGACGCAGAGGGGGTTTCCCCCCTTTTAGCCCCCGAGGGAGGGTCGGGCTTTGCCGAGGCGAGGCCGACCCTTCCTTGTTGACTAAACTTTGCGTGGGTGTGAGGTATATGAACAACTTGGAAACATCTTAAGGGTAGAAGCGACGTAGCTGTTGGATGTTCCAAGCGTTGTCGTAGATCTCGCCTTGACTGTTGGCCAGCTTGTACGTTCCGGGCTTCAGAACTTTGGCGATGATGAACGGCCCCTCCCAGGGGGGCGTGAGCTTGTGCCTCCCTCGGGCGTCCTGCCGCAACCGAAGCACCAGGTCGCCCACCTGGAGATCTCGGGGTCGGACCCCTCGGGCGTGGTAGCGTCGCAGGGACTGCTGGTACCGCGCCGAGTGTAGTAAGGCCCTGTCCCGAGCCTCGTCCAGCTGGTCCAGCGAGTCTTCTCGGCTAGCTTGGTTGCTTTCTTCGTTGTAGGCCCTCGTCCTCGGGGAGCCGTATTCCAGGTCAGTGGGCAAGACGGCCTCGGCCCCGTAGACCAGGAAGAACGGCGTGAAACCCGTGGCTCGGCTCGGCGTCGTCCTCAGGCTCCAGACCACCGAGGGGAGTTCCTTCATCCATCGCTTGCCGAACTTGTTGAGGTCGTTGTAAATCCGAGGCTTGAGCCCTTGTAGGATCATGCCGTTGGCACGTTCCACTTGCCCATTCGACATGGGATGAGCTACGGCGGCCCAGTCCACCCGGATGCTGTGATCGTCGCAAAAATCCAAGAATTTTTTGCCGGTGAACTGGGTGCCATTGTCGGTGATGATGGAGTTCGGGACCCCGAAGCGGTGGATGATGTTGGTGAAGAACGCCACCGCCTGCTCGGATCTGATGCTGTTCAGGGGTCGGACCTCGATCCACTTGGAGAATTTGTCGACAGCGACCAGCAGGTGCGTGTAGCCCCCGGGCGCCTTCTGCAGAGGGCCGACGAGGTCCGGACCCCACACAGCGAAGGGCCAGGTGATGGGTATCGTTTGCAGAGCCTGAGCGGGCAGGTGGGTCTGCTTCGCATAGAATTGGCACCCTTCGCAGGCGCGGACAATCCTAGTGGCGTCAGCCACCGCCGTCGGCCAATAGAAGCCTTGGCGGAAAGCGTTCCCAACGAGGGTTCGAGGTGCTGCATGATGGCCGCAAGCCCCCGAGTGTATTTCCTGCAGGAGCTCCTGGCCTTCGGCGATGGAGATGCATCGCTGGAGGATGCCCGAGGGGCTACGGTGGTAGAGCTCCTTCTCATCGCCCAGCAAGACGAACGACTTGGCGCGTCGCGCTACCCGCCGAGCCTCGGCTCGGTCGAGGGGCAGTTCTCCTTGGCGGAGATATTGCAGGTACGGGGTTTGCCAATCTTGATCTGGCATGACCCCGCTCTGCTCCTCCTCGATGCGCAGTGCTTCGCCCTCGGGGGCCAAGGGTTTCTCGGGTTGAACCGAGGATGGCTCGGGCTGGGCCGAGGTCACCTCGGACGGGGCCGAGGGCGCCTCGGGCTCGGGCGCGTCGCCTATCTTGACGGAGGGTTGGTGCAGATCCCGGGAGAAGACGTCCGGGGGAACCGTCGTTCGCCCCGAGGCTATCTTCGCCAGCTCGTCCGCAGTCTCGTTGTAGCGCCGGGCGATGTGGTTAAGCTCGAGCCCGTAGAACTTGTCTTCCAGGCGTCGAACCTCCTCACAGTAGGCCTCCATCCTCGGGTCACGGCAGTGGGAGTTCTTCATGACTTGGTCGATGACGAGCTGCGAGTCGCCGCGTGCATCGAGTCGTCGGACCCCTAGCTCGAGGGCGATTCGCAATCCATTGACCAGAGCCTCGTACTCAGCCACATTGTTGGACGCCGGGAAATGGAGGCGGAGCACGTAGCGCAGGTGCTTCCCGAGGGGCGAGACGAAGAGCAGGCCCGCGCCGGCTCCCGTCTTCATCAGCGACCCGTCGAAAAACATGGTCCAGAGCTCTGGTTGGATCGGAGCCGTTGGCAACTGGGTATCGACCCATTCGGCTACGAAATCCGCCAGTACCTGGGACTTGATGGCCTTCTGAGGGGCGAACGAGATTGCCTCGCCCATGATTTCCACCGCCCACTTTGCGATCCGTCCCGAGGCTTCTCGGCACTTGTCGGCGTTTCGAGACCGGGGGGTCCCCGAGCCGATGAGTGAGAGTGCCGCGTGCCCCAGCCCAGATGGGTCGAGCGCGTGGGCGAGCGCGAAGGGGGGAAAGAGAGCGAGAGGTCGGTGGCCGGAGCCGGGTCGCGACGAGGGAGACGGAGATTCCCGCGGCCTTTCGTGTTCGCCCCGCGCCCAGGTCGGGTGCGCTTGCAGTAGGGGGTTACAAGCGTCCGCGCGGGTGAGGGGAGCGAGCGGCCCCAAGAGAGCGCCTGCCCCTGCCCCTCGTTCCCGCGAGGCCAACCTTCTCTAAGAAGGCCCTGGTCCTTCCTTTTATAGGCGTAAGGAGAGGATCCAGGTGTACAAATGGGGGTGTAGCAAGGTGCTACGTGTCTAGCGGGGGAGAGCTAGTGCCCTAAGTACATGCCAAGGTGGCAGCCGGAGAGATCTTGGCATCCTGTTAGTGTGGCGTCGTGGCTGTCGGAGAAGCAGTGGAGCTTGGCGGAGGGACAGCTGTCGGAGCAGTTGGGCCCTTGCTGACGTCCTCCTGCTTTCGTAAGAGAGCTGGGAGCCGCCGTCGTCATGAGTCCAGTGGGGTGCCATCATTGCCTATCTGGCGGAGCTAGCCAGATGGGACGCCGGTCTTGTCCTCTGCGACCTGAGTCGGCTCGGGGTAGGGTGATGATGGCGCTTCCTGTTGACGTGGCGGACTCGTGCCCTAGGTCGGGCATCGTGGAGGCTCCTCCGAAGCCGAGGTCGAATCTGTCCTGCATGGCCGAGGCCGAACCTGAGCTCCTGGGTCGGGCGAGGCGGAGGTCGTTCGGCGGAGGCCAGGGCGGAGTCCGAGCCCTGGGTCGGGCGAGGCGGAGTTCATCGTCTTCCGGGGCCTTAGCCCGAGTCCGAGCCCTGGGTCGGGCGGAGCGGAGTTCGCCGTCTTCCGGGGCCTTAGCCCGAGTCCGAGCCCTGGGTCGGGCGGAGCGGAGTTCGCCGTCTTCCGGGGCCTTAGCCCGAGTCCGAGCCCTGGGTCGGGCGGAGCGGAGTTCGCCGTCTTCCGGGGCCTTAGCCCGAGTCCGAGCCCTGGGTCGGGCGGAGCGGAGTTCGCTGTCTTCCGGGGCCTTAGCCCGAGTCCGAGCCCTGGGTCGGGCGGAGCGGAGTTCGCCGTCTTCCGGGGCCTTAGCCCGAGTCCGAGCCCTGGGTCGGGCGGAGCGGAGTTTCCTCTAGCGCTTTTGGCCAAGCCTGGCTGCCCGTCAGTCTTACTCTTTGCATTAAAGGCGCCAGTGACTTGGTCGGTCGGCGCGGTGATTTAGTCAGGGTTACTTCTTATCGAAGGCAAGGCCTCGGGCGAGCCGGAGATGCGTCTGCCGTGAAAGAGGAGGCCTCGGGCGAGACGGAATCATCTCAGGGTCGGCTGCCCTTGCCCGAGGCTAGGCTCGGGCGTGGCGTGATCGAGTCGCTCGTATGGACTGATCCCTGACTTAATCAAACCCATCAGGCCTCTGCAGCTTTATGCTGATGGGGGTTACCAGCTGAGAATTAGGCGTCTTGAGGGTACCCCTAATTATGGTCCCCGACAGTAGCCCCCGAGCCTCGAAGGGAGTGTTAACACTCGCTTGGAGGCTTTCCGTCGCACTTTTTTGCAAGGGGACCAGCCTTTCTCGGTTGTACTTTGTTCCGGTGGGTGCGTGCGAGCGCACCCGCCGGGTGTAGCCCCCGAGGCCTCGGAGGAGTGGTTTCACTCCTTCGAGGTCTTAATGCCTTGCATAATGCTTCGGCTGGTCTGGTGGTTCCCTCATGCGAACAGGCCGTAGCCCAGGTGCTCTGTCGGGGCCCAAGTTCTCGGGCTAGTATGTTGACGCTGTCAACGGTTCGGCCGGAGCCGGGTTTGCGAGAGCAGCCCCCGAGCCTCCGCACAGAGCGAGAGGACGATCAGGGACAGACTCGGCTTTTTTATATACGCCCCTACGTCGCCTTTCCGCAAGGAGGAGGGGGGGGAGAGCGCCATGTTACCCTCGATGGGCACCGAACATGGTGTCTCCGGTGAGCTGCAATCGGGTAATCCGAGTGGACGTCCGTGCCCCGTTCGTTGGGGGTCGGCTAGGGGCCCGGAGGCACGCCCAAAAGTACCTGCGGGTGATCTGCCGGACCCGGTCCCCTGGCGACGGGGTCCGAGGGCTCGTTGCCTCCCTCCGATGGGATTCCGTTACAGAGTCGTTCCCGCTGGTCTCGGAAATGTCCTAGGGTACCTCGGGAGCGCAGCCCGAGCCTTGGTTATGTATCGAACGTACCCCTGGTCATCCCTCGCTCGGTGTCTGAGGCGACTGTGAATCCTTCGGAGGGCCAGCCTTCGAACCCCTGATCAGTAATGGGCGCGGAGCCCGAGTAGCCTGAGGCGGTCGTGGAACCTTTCGGGGGGCCGACCTTCGAACCCCTGACCAGTAGTGGGTGTCGGGCCCACGCGATCTGAGGCGGCCGTTGAACCCTTCGGGGGGCCAGCCTTCGAACCCCTGATCAGTAAGGAGGCTCGGAGCCTAGTTCCTTCACGGGGAAGGATCCCTTTGGGGGTATCCCCCTTCCCGGTCCCTGTTGCAAGAGATAGAGAAAGGGGAAAAAGGGAAAAAGGATACGAAATTGAACGACGTGGCGTACCTTTTTTTTTTGGTGTGGTCGTTTTGGTGAAGGCGAAACGTCGCCAGCCGCTCCTGCTAGAAGCGTCGCCTGTCCAGCCGCGGAGTCAATGCGCCGGGGCGAGTAGTTGGCGAGGCCGCCGTTGTGCGTGCGCGAGCCGTTCGAGGTACGGGTCACGGGCGCGTCGTCTTCACACTGTGAGAGGGGGTTCTCTCGCTGCCTCCAGATGGGACATGAGCTTGGCCGATGGCGTGACCGCTGCTCTCGCGCGCCTGCCACCGTCATTACTGCCGGCCCACTTTTGACCGCGTTTGACCGCTGCGTCAGGCTGGCGCTGCTGGGTCGCGCGCTGGGTCGCCTCGAGTCGCGGTATCGTTTCCGCAATCGAGGAGGTGCGGTGGTGGCGCAAGTGGCACAGCGGCGTGCATGCAGCATCCGGCGCGCCGGTTGCGCGACGCGTGGGCTTGGGCCTCCGCGCTGGCCTATCAGGAGTCGGAGAGGCGTGTCCACTTGGCGCGGTTGCATGCCGCCTGCATGGCCGCCTGCCCCTTTCGTCCGCTGGTCTGGGCAAAAGTGGAGGGTTACTTGTAACCGCTGGGTGGTTGCGCGCGCCGTGCGCGGCGGTTCGGCTTCTTCTGCTCGGAGCCTGTCTCCATGACTTGTGGGTCCCAGCCCCCGCGCCGCGGGGGAGGGCTTTGGAGGCATGTTGGAGAAGACTCAGCCCGTGACGGTTGGGGGCGCAAGCAGGGGGAGTTGCCTTTAAAAGGAGGGCGACCCCCTTCGTAAGGTGACCATGTCTTATTCCTCCCTTACGCATTGTGTCTCTCCACCTTCCAAGCCCCCGGATGGGGGAAATCGCCGTCTCCGTGCCTCATCGTCGGGGGACACCACTCCGTGGGAGCGGGTACCTTTCGGCCATCGTTCGGCTTCAAGGATTTTCATCATGCAGCCCGGTCGCACCCCTCCACCGGCGGTCACCCAGGATGGTAACCTCCGGCTTGATGGTGGGGGAAAGCGAGCCGGGCTGCGGCCTCCGCCCCTTCCTCAGCCTCAAGGATTTTCATCACCAGGGCTGAGGAGGGGCGTGTGCCGAGTCGGGGTTGGCCCCTGCGCGGGTGGTGGCCCGCTCCTTCCCTCAGTGATCGGGGGGAAGGGCGGGAGTCGTCCGTGGCGCCAACAGCTGCAGCGTGCCCGGCTCTCTGAGCCGAGCAGTCTCGGAGCCGTCCCCGGTGCTGCCTCCCACCACGGCAGCTGGAAGAGGTTCTTCCGCCGGCGCGACAGCCGAGGTTGGCCACGGACCGACCTCCGACTCTACGGCCTTCTGCCCGTCCTTGCCTCTCGAGTTTGGGCAAGGGCGGGGGCCTCCTAGCAGCAGCATCCGCCCTGAGGCCATCATTGCTGCTGTTCGGCCCCCCGGGGCAGAAGTCTTCATCGTCGCCGCTGCCGGGGCGGGCGGCGACATGCCGTTCGTCGGTCTTCTGCTGCCCCGCAGGCCCACTCCCATCGAGTGGGGTTGTTCGTACCTGCGGGGGGAGGGAACCGGAGTTCCGTTTGTAATGGCACTTCGAGTGCCGGGTTTTTTGTTCATTTCGGCTTTCGGGGCCTGAACATGTTTGTAACTCCGGCACAGAGCCGTGTTTTTTCCTCATTTCCGAGCACTAAGACTCGTCTGCTGATTGTCTGAACCGCTTCACTAAGCATGAGTCGCCCCGTGTCAAGGTGACGAGTGAGGTATCCGTATCCCGGAGGCGTAGGAGTCCCTCGGCTCGGTCGGCCCTATTGTCCGAGGCTCCTCTAGCTTAGTTAAAGAAACCCCTCGGTCGCTCTTCGACGAGCCGAGGCCGGGGGTAGCGATATCAGCATGAGCAGAGGCAGAGTTGGCTCGGAAATGAAACCTGGTTGGCCGGAGCCTAGCCGGGTTGTCCGTTGGCAGGATCGACGTCGGAGTTGATCAGCCGAGGCTTCGGACCGGGTTGGCGCCCTCGGAAGGTGGTCGGCCGAGGCCTCGGAGGTGGCCGGCCGAGCTGCCCGCTCGGGCCGGATCCGGAAAAGTCCCTGACGGCGATCGCTCGGGCGTGGTGATGACGTCGTCCTTCGGAGCGGAGGCCTTCGGACCGCGTCGCCATCCGAGGCTAGGTCGGGCCTCGCCGAAGATGCCGTCGATGCCGAGGGCGTCGCTGCCCCCTTCCAGCGTCAAGACTCGAGCCTGCAAGGTCAAATCGTCTTGTAGCGTGGGCCCTGTGCGGCCGTCGAGGCCAGAACACACACCCTTGCTGCGCTATAACGCTGCGTCTCTTTTCCTCTTGTTTCGAGTATCTGGACTTTTTGTCGGTAGCAGGGATGTTAGTGCGAGCGAGAGTTGCTTCTCGCGGGAGGTGATGAGTGAGGTATCCGTATCCCGGAGGCGTGGGAGTCCCTCGGCTCGGTCGGCCTCGCCGCTTACGCGTACTTTCACCCGTCCATGAGGCCCTGTCACCGACTCGGTCGAGAAGGCTCGAAGAATCGCTTCGACAGAAGGGCTTCCGAACGTAAAGACTTGTTCGATCCGCGGATTCACCTTATCCGAACGCGAGTTACTTATCGCAGAAGGTGATGAGTGAGGTATCCGTATCCCGGAGGCGTGGGAGTCCCTCGGCTCGGTCAGCCTTGACTGCTTACGTGTACCCCGTCGTTTCCAGGATCCACTTTTCGAAGTAGTCAAAAAGCACGAAAGATATTCTGGTAAAAGAGATTTTCTGTTCGAGGAAAATTTCGACGCAGAGGGGGTTTCCCCCCTTTTAGCCCCCGAGGGAGGGTCGGGCTTTGCCGAGGCGAGGCCGACCCTTCCTTGTTGACTAAACTTTGCGTGGGTGTGAGGTATATGAACAACTTGGAAACATCTTAAGGGTAGAAGCGACGTAGCTGTTGGATGTTCCAAGCGTTGCCGTAGACCTCGCCTTGACTGTTGGCCAGCTTGTACGTTCCGGGCTTCAGAACTTTGGCGATGATGAACGGCCCCTCCCAGGGGGGCGTGAGCTTGTGCCTCCCTCGGGCGTCTTGCCGCAGCCGAAGCACCAGGTCGCCCACCTGGAGGTCTCGGGGTCGGACCCCTCGGGCGTGGTAGCGTCGCAGGGACTGCTGGTATCGCGCCGAGTGTAGTAAGGCCCTGTCCCGAGCCTCGTCCAGCTGGTCCAACGAGTCTTCTCGGCTAGCTTGGTTGCTTTCTTCGTTGTAGGCCCTCGTCCTCGGGGAGCCGTATTCCAGGTCAGTGGGCAAGACGGCCTCGGCCCCGTAGACCAGGAAGAACGGCATGAAACCCGTGGCTCGGCTCGGCGTCGTCCTCAGGCTCCAGACCACCGAGGGGAGTTCCTTCATCCATCGCTTGCCGAACTTGTTGAGGTCGTTGTAAATCCGAGGCTTGAGCCCTTATAGGATCATGCCGTTGGCACGTTCCACTTGCCCATTCGACATGGGATGAGCTACGGCGGCCCAGTCCACCCGGATGCTGTGATCGTCGCAAAAATCCAAGAATTTTTTGCCGGTGAACTGGGTGCCATTGTCGGTGATGATGGAGTTCGGGACCCCGAAGCGGTGGATGATGTTGGTGAAGAACGCCACCGCCTGCTCGGATCTGATGCTGTTCAGGGGTCGGACCTCGATCCACTTGGAGAATTTGTCGACAGCGACCAGCAGGTGCGTGTAGCCCCCGGGCGCCTTCTGCAGAGGGCCGACGAGGTCCAGACCCCACACAGCGAAGGGCCAGGTGATGGGTATCGTTTGCAGAGCCTGAGCGGGCAGGTGGGTCTGCTTCGCATAGAATTGGCACCCTTCGCAGGCGCGGACAATCCTAGTGGCGTCAGCCACCGCCGTCGGCCAATAGAAGCCTTGGCGGAAAGCGTTCCCAACGAGGGTTCGAGGTGCTGCATGATGGCCGCAAGCCCCCGAGTGTATTTCCTGCAGGAGTTCCTGACCTTCGGCGATGGAGATGCATCGCTGGAGGATGCCCGAGGGGCTTCGGTGGTAGAGCTCCTTCTCATCGCCCAGCAAGACGAACGACTTGGCGCGTCGCGCTACCCGCCGAGCCTCGGCTCGGTCGAGGGGCAGTTCTCCTTGGCGGAGATATTGCAGGTACGGGGTTTGCCAATCTTGATCTGGCATGACCCCGCTCTGCTCCTCCTCGATGCGCAGTGCTTCGCCCTCGGGGGCCAAGGGTTTCTCGGGTTGAACCGAGGATGGCTCGGGCTGGGCCGAGGTCACCTCGGACGGGGCCGAGGGCGCCTCGGGCTCGGGCGCGTCGCCTATCTTGACGGAGGGTTGGTGCATATCCCGGGAGAAGACGTCCGGGGGAACCGTCGTTCGCCCCGAGGCTATCTTCGCCAGCTCGTCCGCAGTCTCGTTGTAGCGCCGGGCGATGTGGTTAAGCTCGAGCCCGTAGAACTTGTCTTCCAGGCGTCGAACCTCCTCACAGTAGGCCTCCATCCTCGGGTCGCGGCAGTGGGAGTTCTTCATGACTTGGTCGATGACGAGCTGCGAGTCGCCGCGTGCATCGAGTCGTCGGACCCCTAGCTCGAGGGCGATTCGCAATCCATTGACCAGAGCCTCGTACTCAGCCACATTGTTGGACGCCGGGAAATGGAGGCGGAGCACGTAGCGCAGGTGCTTCCCGAGGGGCGAGACGAAGAGCAGGCCCGCGCCGGCTCCCGTCTTCATCAGCGACCCGTCGAAAAACATGGTCCAGAGCTCTGGTTGGATCGGAGCCGTTGGCAACTGGGTATCGACCCATTCGGCTACGAAATCCGCCAGTACCTGGGACTTGATGGCCTTCTGAGGGGCGAACGAGATTGCCTCGCCCATGATTTCCACCGCCCACTTTGCGATCCGTCCCAAGGCTTCTCGGCACTGGATGATCTCCCCTAGGAGGAAGGATGACACCACAGTCACCGGATGAGACTCGAAGTAATGTCGCAGCTTTCGCCTCGTCAGGATCACTGCATACAGCAGCTTCTGGACTTGTGGGTAGCGGATCTTGGTCTCGGACAGTACCTCGCTGACGAAGTAAACTGGCCTCTGAATGGGCAAAGCATGCCCCTCTTCCTGCCTTTCGACCACGATCGCGGCGCTGACCACCTGAGTGGTAGCGGCGACGTAGACCAGGAGGGCTTCTCCATCGGCTGGGGGTACCAAGATGGGCGCCTGGGTGAGGAGCGCCTTCAGGTTCCCGAGAGCTTCCTCGGCCTCGGGAGTCCAAGTGAAGCACTCGGCTTTCCTTAAGAGACGGTACAGGGGCAGGCCTCTTTCGCCGAGGCGCGAGATGAAACGGCTCAAGGCCGCGAGACATCCCATGACCCTCTGTACGCCTTTTAAGTCCTTGATGGGCCCCATGTTTGCGATGGCTGCGATCTTCTCCGGGTTGGCTTCGATGCCCCGCTCGGAGACGATGAATCCCAAGAGCATGCCTCGGGGCACCCCGAAGACGCACTTCTCGGGATTGAGCTTGACGCCCTTCGCCTTGAGACACCGGAATGTCAGTTCGAGGTCGGAGAGAAGGTCGGAGGCTTTCCTCGTCTTGACTACGATGTCATCGACGTAGGCCTCGACCGTGCGACCGATGTGTTCGCCGAACACATGGTTCATGCACCGCTGGTACGTTGCACCCGCGTTCCTCAAACCGAACGGCATGGTGACATAACAGTACATGCCGAAGGGCGTGATGAAAGAAGTCGCGAGCTGGTCAGACTCTTTCATCTTGATCTGATGATACCCTGAGTAGGCATCGAGGAAAGACAAGGTTTCGCACCCTGCAGTGGAGTCCACGATCTGATCGATGCGAGGTAGAGGGTAGGGGACCTTCGGACATGCTTTGTTGAGACCAGTGTAGTCTACACACATCCGCCATTTCCCCCTTTCTTCCTCACAAGTACAGGGTTGGCAAGCCATTCGGGATGGAATACCTCTTTGATGAACCCTGCTGCCATCAGCTTGTGGATCTCCTCACCTATCACCCTGCGCCTTTCCTCGTCGAATCGGCGCAGAGGCTGTCTGACCGGCCGGGCCCCGGCCCGAATATCCAGCGAGTGCTCGGCAACATCCCTCGGTATGCCGGGCATGTCGGAGGGACTCCACGCAAAGACGTCGGCGTTTGCGCGGAGAAAGTCGACGAGCACTGCTTCCTATTTGGGGTCGAGCCCGGAACCGATCCGGATCTGCTTGGAGGTGTCACCACTGGGGTCGAGAGGGACGGCCTTGACCGTCTCCGCTGGCTCGAAGTTGCCGGCGTGTCGCTTCACGTCTGGCACCTCTCGGGTGAGGCTTTCCAGGTCGGCGATGAGGGCCTCGGACTCGGCGAGGGCCTCGGCGTACTCCACGCACTCCACATCGCATTCGAACGCGTGTTTGTACGTGGGGCCGACGGTGATGACCCCGTTGGGGCCCGGCATCTTGAGCTTCAGGTAGGTGTAGTTGGGGATGGCCATGAACTTCGCATAGCATGGTCTTCCCAGCACTGCGTGGTAGGTTCCTCGGAACTCGTCCACCTCGAACGTCAAAGTCTCCCTTCGGAAGTTGGAGGGTGTTCCGAAGTAGACAGGGAGGTCGATCTGTCCGAGGGGCTGGACGCGCTTCCCGGGAACGATCCCGTGGAAGGGCGCAGCGCCTGCTCGGACGGACGACAGGTCGACGCGCAGGAGCCTGAGGGTCTCGGCGTAGATGATATTGAGGCAGCTGCCCCCATCCATCAGGACCTTGGTGAGCCTGACGTCGCCGATGACGGGGGTCGACGATGAGCGGGTACTTCCCCGGGCTCGGCTCGTGGTCGGGGTGGTCGTCCCGGTCGAAGGTGATGGGCTTGTCGGACCAGTCTAGGTAGACTGGTGCCGCCACCTTCACCGAGCAGACCTCCCGACGCTCTTGCTTACGATGCCGAGCCGAGGCGTTCGCCGCATGCCCTCCGTAGATCATGAAGCAGTCGCGGACCTCGGGGAACTCTCCCGCTTGGCGATCTTCCCTTTTGTCGTCGTCGCGGGCCCTGCCACCCTCCGCGGGTGGCCCGGCCCGGTGGAAGTGGCGCCGAAGCATGACGCACTCTTCGAGGGTGTGCTTGACGGGCCCCTGATGGTAGGGGCACGTCTCCTTGAGTGCCTTGTTGAAGAGGTTAGCACCTCCGGGGGGCTTCCGAGGGTTCTTATGCTCGGTGGCGGCGACAAGGTCTGCGTCGGGAGCGTCGCGTTTCGCTTGCGACTTCCTCCTGCCTTTCTTCTTGGCGCCGCACGGAGCAGACGCCTCGGGAGCATCTTCCGACGGGCGGCCCTGGGGCTGCTTGTCTTTTCGGAAGATGGCCTCGACCGCCTCCTGGCCGGAGGCGAACTTGGTGGCGATGTCCATCAGCTCGCTCGCCCTGGTGGGGGTCTTGCGACCCAACTTGCTCACCAGGTCACGGCAGGTGGTGCCGGCAAGGAACGCGCCGATGACATCGGAGTCGGTGATGTTGGGCAGCTCGGTGCGCTGCTTCGAGAATCGCCGGATATAGTCCCGAAGAGATTCTCCCGGCAGTTGCCGACAGCTTCGGAGGTCCCAGGAATTCCCGGGGCGCACGTACGTGCCCTGGAAGTTGCCGGCGAAAGCTTGGACCAAATCCTCCCAGTTGGAAATCTGCCCGGGAGGCAGGTGCTCCAACCAAGCGCGAGCAGTGTCGGAGAGGAACAGGGGGAGGTTGCGGATGATGAGGTTATCGTCGTCCGTTCCTCCCAGTTGACAGGCCAGGCGGTAGTCCGCGAGCCACAATTCCGGCCTCGTTTCCCCCGAGTACTTTGTGATAGTGGTTGGGGGTCGGAATCGGGGCGGAAACGGCGCCCGCCGAATGGCTCGGCTAAAGACCTGCGGACCGGGTGGTTCGGGCGAGGGACTCCGATCCTCCCCACTGTCGTAGCGTCCCCCACGCCTGGGGTGATAGCCTCGGCGCACCCTTTCGTCGAGGCGTGCCCGACGGTCGCGATGAGGGTGCTCGTCGCCGAGGTGGCCCGGGGCCGCAGGCGCGGTGTTGCGCGTGCGCCCGGTGTAGACCGAGGCTTCCCGCATGAGTCGGGAAGTCGCGACACGAGGTTCCGAGGGGTACCCCTGCCTTCGGGAGGCGGAGCTCTCGGCCCGCCGGGCCGCAGCGCCTTCCAGGAGATGCTTGAGCTCTCCCTGGATTCGCCGACCCTCGGTGGTTGATGACTCCGGCATCGCGCGGAGGAGCATCGCCGCGGCTGCCAGGTCCTGACCGGTTCCGCCGGATGCGGGTGGCGGCCTGTCCCTGGCCTCGTGGGCGATGCGGTGCTGGAGACCCTGGGGCAGGTGACGTATTTCTCCGGCCGGGGGCTGGCTTGCCCATACCTGCCCGACGTCCCGGCGGATTGCCTCGAGCGCTCCTGCTCCCTCGTCGAGCCCGGCCTGCGCCCCGCGGACTTGCTCGAGCTGTGGGTCGTGACCCCCCGCCGGAACGGGGACCACAGCTAGCTCCCGCGGGATGTCGGCGTGAGGCGCTGGCCTAGGGGGATCACCATCCTCCGTCATGCCGAGACAGCTGCCTCCGGGGGGATCCCCTAGCTCGACGTGGAAACATTCGCGGCTCGGGCCGCAGTCCTTGTCGTCAAGGCTGCGGCTGCCGTCGGAACAGTCGGAGAGGCAGTAGTCGCATGCGGTCATGAAGTCCCGCATGGCACTGGGGTTGCCAGATCCGGAGAAATCCCAGCAGATGCTGGGGTCATCATCTTCCTCGGACCCAGAGGGTCCATAGGTCGAGACGCCCGTCAATCGGTCCCAGGGCGACCGCACACAAAACCCCAGAGGGGTTGCACTCGCCTCAATGTGAGTGTCCGCCAAAGCGAGGTCGCCAGGCGGGTTGAGGTCGAGTCGAAATGACGAAAGATGGGAAGCAGTCGGTACCTTTTTGTCGACGAGGAGCGATGAAGTCACGTCGGGGGCTGATCGCGCCGTCGTCTTGGGTACGAGGGCGACGTCCTGCAGGCCCTCCGTGAGCGTGCTGGCGTCGTCCATCTGCTCGGGGTCGACGTGTTGCGGGGGGATGGCGCTCGCCTTCGCCTCGAACGCGAGGGTGACGCCTAGCGTGTCCTCCGCTGGGGCACTGGGGATGTCGATTTGCTCGACAGCTGTCGGAGCGCAGCCTCCCGCTCGGCCCTGGTTGCCCCGCCCCCTCCTCCTCCGATGGCGAGGGAGAGGATGGGGCAAGCTCGAAAGTTGTCCTTCCCCCACGCGGGAAAGACGTCATCGATTCCGCCGCCGGCGGGCGGGCTGTCGACCGCCATTGTCGCCGTCGCGCGGCGGTGGAAGGAGTACCATGTCGTAGCCGCTGTCGAGAGACATGAACTCGAGGCTCCCGAAACGGAGCACCGTCCCGGGTTGGAGAGGTCGTTGGAGACTGCCCATCTGGAGCTTGACGGGAAACTGCTCGTCAACACGCAGCGGGCCCCTACCTGGCGCGCCAACTGTCGGCGTTTCGAGACCGGGGGGTCCCCGAGCCGACGAGTGAGAGTGCCGCGTGCCCCAGCCCAGATGGGTCGAGCGCGTGGGCGAGCGTGAAGGGGGGAAAGAGAGCGAGAGGTCGGTGGCCGGAGCCGGGTCGTGACGAGGGAGACGGAGATTCCCGCGGCCTTTCGTGTTCGCCCCGCGCCCAGGTCGGGTGCGCTTGCAGTAGGGGGTTACAAGCGTCCGCGCGGGTGAGGGGAGCGGGCGGCCCCAAGAGAGCGCCTGCCCCTGCCCCTCGTTCCCGCGAGGCCAACCTGAGAGCACCTAGAGGGGGGGGTGAATAGGTGATCCTGTGAAACTTAAAACTTAAGCCACAAAAACTTGTTAAGTGTTAGCACAATAATTGCCAAGTGGCTAAAGAGAAGTCCCAACAAAACACAATACCACAAGAGATTAAGCACAGAGGTGACACAGTGGTTTATCCCGTGGTTCGGCCAAGACCAACGCTTGCCTACTCCACGTTGTGGCGTCCCAACGGACGAGGGTTGCAATCAACCCCTCTCAAGCGGTCCAAAGACCCACTTGAATACCACAGTGTTTTGTTTTTCCTTTCACTATCCCGTTTGCAAGGAATCTCCACAAATTGGAGTCTCTTGCCCTTACAAGTATATGATCACAACGAGGCACAGAGTAAGGGAGGGAAGCAACACACACAAATCCACAGCGAAACGCGCACACACACGGCCAAGAATCGAGCTCACAAGAGTATCACAAAGTTCTCACTAGAACGGAGCTCGAATCACTTAGAATGACAAACGAATGCGCAAAGACTGAGTGTGGATGATCAAGAATGCTCAAAGGTTGCTTGTATATCTCCTCCATGCGCCTAGGGGCCCCTTTTATAGCCCTAAGGCAGCTAGGAGCCGTTGAGAGCAAATCCGGAAGGCTATCCCTGCCTTCTGTCGTCGGGGGCACCGGACAGTACGGTGCACACCGGACACTGTCCGGTGCCCGATTTGTTTCCTTAAACAGCGAAGCCGACCGTTGCAGACCGTTGGCAGATCTGGAGCCGTTGGCGCACCGGACATGTCCGGTGCACACCGGACAGTCCGGTGCCGTCTTCCGACCGTTGGCTCGGCCACGTGTCCCGCGCAGATTGCGCGGCCGACCGTTGGCCCGGCCGACCGTTGGCTCACCGGACAGTCCGGTGCACACCGGACAGTCCGGTGAATTTTAGCCGTACGCCGTCGGCGAATTCCCGAGAGCGGCCACTTCGCGCCGAGTCAGCCTGGCGCACCGGACACTGTCCGGTGCACACCGGACAGTCCGGTGCTCCAGACCGAGCTGAGTCTTGGCTGCACTCAGCCAAGTCTTTTACTCCTCTTTTCTTTTCTTCTACTTTCTGTTTCTAACACTTAGAGAAGTATATTAGTACTCAAAACCAATGTACTAAAGCTTAGAAACATACCTTTATCCTTGATTTGTACTTTGTCCACAATTTTACAATTAGGCACCTGTGTTGGGCACTAAATCACCAAAATACTTAGAAATGGCCCAAGGGCACATTTCCCTTTCAATCTCCCCCTTTTTGGTGATTTATGCCAACACAACATAAAGCAAGTAGAACAAGTACAAAAACACTTCAAATAATAACTCAAATTATTTTGATTCAATTTTGACATATATGGATCACCCTTTGCCACCACTTGGTTTGTTTTTGCAAATCAAACTCAAATCTCTATCTCTAAGTCAAACACACATGTTGAAGCATAAAGAGAGTCATTCCAAAAGAGATTGATCAAAGATTTCAAAAAACTCCCCCTTTTTCCCATAATTACTACTTCTCCCCACAAGAAGCCAACTTTGATAAGAGAGACAACACAAGAGTTTTGACAAACCAAACCAAAAGCTCTATTCTACTATTTTCAAAATCTCTCAAGTGGTAGCTGATCCATTTATTGCTTTGGCCTTTATTTTCTCCCCCTTTGGCATCAAGCACCAAAACGGGATAAATCTTGGCCCTTTAACACCATTGCCTCACCAAAATCTTCAATTAAGAGCAAATGGCAATAAGAGTTCATGAGATGGACTTGGAATTAGTTACCCCTCATCGAAGTGCAGTGGAAGTCTTTCATGGTCCAAGTCCACCTTTTCCCTTTCAATTCTCCTTCGAGACTAAATCAAGCAAACTCAAGCATATGGTTAGTCTCAAAGGGTCAAGTTGTAACACATCTCCCCCTAAACATGTGCATCACTTTGCAACATACTTGTGAGGTCCAGGGAGTGTTTGTACAACTTGAGCACCATAATAAGCAACAAAATGCAGAATGAACATGATCAAAGGCATAAGCACATGTATGCTATAATTCAATCCAAGTTCCGCGAATCTAAGACATTTAGCTCACTAAGCAGCCTGCAAAAGGTCTTCTCATCTAAAGGCTTGGTAAAGATATCGGCTAGCTGGTTCTCGGTGCTAACATAAAACACTTCGATATCTCCCTTTTGCTGGTGGTCTCTCAAAAAGTGATGCCGGATGTCAATGTGCTTTGTGCGGCTGTGCTCAACAGGATTTTCCGCTATTCGGATAGCACTCTCATTGTCACATAGGAGTGGGACTTTGCTCAGATTGTAGCCAAAGTCCCGGAGGGTTTGCCTCATCCAAAGTAGTTGCGCGCAACACTGACCTGCGGCAACGTACTCGGCCTCAGCGGTGGATAGGGCAACGGATGTTTGTTTCTTAGAGTTCCATGACACCAGGGACCTTCCTAAGAATTGGCACGTCCCCGATGTACTTTTCCTATCGACCTTACATCCAGCATAGTCGGAATCTGAGTACCCAATCAAGTCAAAATTAGACCCCTTTGGATACCAGATCCCGAAGCAAGGCGTAGCGACTAAATATCTAAGAATTCGCTTCACCGCCACCAAGTGACACTCCTTAGGTTCGGATTGAAATCTAGCACACATGCATACGCTAAGCATAATATCCGGTCTACTAGCACATAAATAAAGTAAAGACCCTATCATTGACCGGTATGCTTTTTGATCAACGGACTTACCTCCTTTGTTGAGGTCGGTGTGTCCGTCGGTTCCCATCGGAGTCTTTGCGTGCTTGGCGTCCTTCATCCCAAACCGCTTTAGCAGATCTTGCGTGTACTTCGTTTGGGAGATGAAGGTACCATCCTTGAGTTGCTTCACTTGGAACCCAAGGAAGTAGTTCAACTCGCCCATCATCGACATCTCGAATTTCTGCGTCGTCACCCTGCTAAACTCTTCACAAGACTTTTGATTAGTAGAACCAAATATTATGTCATCGACATAAATTTGGCATACAAACAAATCACCATCGCATGTCTTTGTAAAAAGAGTTGGATCGGCTTTCCCAACCTTGAAAGCATTAGCAAGTAAGAAATCTCTAAGGCATTCATACCATGCTCTTGGGGCTTGTTTAAGTCCATAGAGCGCCTTAGAGAGCTTACACACGTGGTCGGGGTACCGCTCATCCTCGAAGCCAGGGGGTTGCTCCACGTACACCTCCTCCTTTATTGGCCCGTTGAGGAAAGCGCTCTTCACATCCATTTGGTACAACCTGAAAGAATGGTGAGCGGCATATGCTAGCAAGATACGAATGGACTCTAGCCTAGCCACAGGAGCAAAAGTCTCCTCAAAGTCCAAACCTGCGACTTGGGCATAACCTTTTGCCACAAGTCGAGCCTTGTTCCTTGTCACCACTCCGTGCTCGTCTTGTTTGTTGCGGAACACCCACTTGGTTCCCACAACATTTTGCTTGGGACGAGGCACTAGCGTCCAAACTTCATTGCGCTTGAAGTTGTTAAGTTCCTCCTGCATGGCCAACACCCAATCCGGATCTAGCAAGGCCTCCTCTACCCTGAAAGGCTCAATAGAGGAGACAAAGGAGTAATGTTCACAAAAATTAACTAATCGAGACCGAGTAGTTACTCCCTTGCTAATGTCACCCAGAATTTGGTCGACGGGATGATCCCTTTGAATCATCGCTCGAACTTGGGTTGGAGGTGCCGGTTGCGCTTCTTCCTCCATCACATGATCATCTTGTTCTCCCCCTTGATCACACGCCTCCTTTTGATGAACCTGTTCATCGTCTTGAGTTGGGGGATGCACCGTTGTTGAGGAAGAAGGTTGATCTCGTTCATCTTGTTCCTGTGGCCGTACTTCTCCAATCGCCATGGTTCGTATAGCGGCCGTCGGAACATCTTCTTCATCTACATCATCACAATCAACAACTTGCTCTCTTGGAGAGCCATTAGTCTCATCAAATACAACGTCGCTAGAGACTTCAACCAAACCCGATGATTTGTTGAAGACTCTATACGCCTTTGTATTTGAATCATAACCTAATAAAAACCCTTCTACAGCTTTGGGAGCAAACTTAGAATTTCTACCCTTCTTCACTAGAATGTAGCACTTGCTCCCAAATACACGAAAGTACGATACATTGGGTTTGTTACCGGTTAGTAGCTCATACGAAGTCTTCTTGAGGAGGCGGTGAAGGTAGACCCTGTTGATGGCGTGGCAAGCCGTGTTCACGGCTTCCGACCAAAAACACTCGGGGGTCTTGTACTCTCCAAGCATCGTCCTCGCCATATCGATTAGCGTCCTGTTCTTCCTTTCTACCACACCATTTTGCTGAGGTGTGTAGGGAGCGGAGAACTCGTGCTTGATCCCTTCCTCCTCAAGAAACTCCTCCACTTGAAGGTTCTTGAACTCGGACCCGTTGTCGCTCCTTATCTTCTTCACCTTGAGCTCAAACTCATTTTGAGCTCTCCTGAGGAAGCGCTTGAGGGTCCCTTGTGTTTCAGACTTATCCTGCAAAAAGAACACCCAAGTGAAGCGGGAAAAGTCATCAACAATAACCAGACCATACTTACTTCCTCCTATGCTTAGATAGGCGACGGGTCCGAAGAGGTCCATATGTAGCAGCTCCAGGGGTCTTGATGTGGTCATCACATTCTTGTTGTGATGTGCTCCTCCCACTTGTTTACCTGCTTGACAAGCTGCACAAGGTCTATCTTTTTCGAAATAAACATTTGTTAGACCTATCACGTGTTCTCCCTTTAGAAGCTTGTGGAGGTTCTTCATCCCCACATGTGCTAAGCGGCGATGCCACAGCCAGCCCATGCAAGTCTTAGCCATTAAGCATGCATCTAGACCGGCCTCTTCTTTTGCAAAATCAACTAAGTAAAGCTTGCCGTCTAGTACACCCTTAAAAGCTAGTGAACCATCACATCTTCTAAAGACAGACACATCTACATTAGTAAAAAGACAATTATATCCCATGTTGCATAGTTGACTAACAGATAGCAAATTGTAACCAAGAGACTCAACTAAAAACACATTTGAAATTGAGTGCTCATTAGAAATTGCAATTTTACCTAACCCTTTTACCTTGCCTTGATTCCCATCACCGAATATAATTGAATCTTGGGAATCCTTATTTTTGACGTAGGAGGTGAACATCTTCTTCTCCCCCGTCATATGGTTTGTGCATCCGCTGTCGATAATCCAGCTTGAACCCCCGGATGCATAAACCTGCAAGGCAAATTTAGGCTGGGGTCTTAGGTACCCAACTCATGTTGGGTCCTGCAAGGTTAGCACAAATATCCTTAGGGACCCAGATGCAAGTTTTATCTCCCTTGCATCTTGCCCCTAACTTCCTAGCAATTACCTTCTTACCCTTTCTACAAATAGCAAAGGGAGCATTGCAAGCATAATAAATGGTAGAAGGTTTGTTCACAACTTTTCTAGGAACATGAGCAATATTTCTCCTAGGCATATGCACAACATTTCTCCTACACATATCTCTATCATGCTTATAGGAAGAACTAGAAGCAACCATGGCATGAGAATCATAAACATGTAAATCAAAATCATTATAAGCATTTCTAGCATGTCTCCTATCATGGTACAAGAAAGCATGGTTCTTTTTAGCACTACTAGCCATAGGGGCCTTCCCTTTCTCCTTGACGAAGATGGGACCCTTATGGCTTGTTAAGTTCTTGGCCTCTCTCTTGAAGCCAAGACCATCCTTAATTGAGGGGTGTCTACCAACCGTGTAGGCATCCCTTGCAAATTTTATCTTATCAACTTCACTTTTGCTAGTCTTAAGTTGGGCATTAAGACTAGCCAATTCCTCATTTAATTTGGAAATTAAAACTAGGTGTTCACCACAGGCATCAATATCGAAATCCTTACACCTAGTGCAAATCATAACATGTTCTACACATGAATTAGATTTATTTGCTACTTCTAACTTAGCATTTAAATCATTGTTAACATCTTGTAAAGCAGAAATGGTTTCATGACAAGTAGATAGTTCATAAGAAAGCATTTCATTTCTTTTCACTTCTAAAGCATATGATTTTTGTGCCTCTACAAATTTATCATGTTCATCATACAATAAATCCTCTTGCTTTTCTAAAAGCCTATCCTTTTCATTCAATGCATCAATCAATTCATTGATTTTATCAATTTTATTTCTATCCAATCCCTTGAACAAGCTAGAGTAATCTATGTCATCATCATCACTAGACTCATTATCACTAGAAGAAGCATAAGTGGAGTCTTGAGTACTCACCTTCTTCTCCCTTGCCATAAGGCATGTGAGACGCTCGTTGGGGAAGAGGGAAGACTTGTTGAAGGCAGTGGCAGCGAGTCCTTCATTGTCGGAGTCGGAGGAGGAGCAATCCGAGTCCCACTCCTTTCCTAGATGTGCCTCGCCCTTTGCCTTCTTGTATTGCTTCTTCTTCTCTCTTTTGTTCCCCTTTTCCTGGTCACTTTCATTATCGGGACAGTTAGCGATAAAATGACCAAGCTTACCGCATTTAAAGCATGAGCGCTTCCCCTTTGTCTTGGTCTTGCTTGGCTGCCCCTTGCGACCATTTAGCGCCGTCTTGAATCTCTTGATGATGAGAGCCATCTCTTCATCATTGAGTCCGGCCGCCTCAATCTGTGCCACCTTGCTAGGTAGCGCCTCCTTGCTTCGTGTTGCCTTGAGAGCAAGGGGTTGCGGCTCGTTGATCGGACCATTCAAGGCGTCGTCCACATACCTCGCCTCCTTGATCATCATTCGCCCGCTAACGAATTTCCCAAGAACTTCTTCGGGCGACATCTTGGTGTACCTGGGATTTTCACGTATATTGTTCACCAAATGAGGATCAAGAACGGTAAATGACCTGAGCATTAGGCGGACGACGTCGTGATCCGTCCATCGCGTGCTTCCATAGCTCCTTATCTTGTTGATAAGAGTCTTGAGCCGGTTGTATGTTTGCGTCGGCTCCTCGCCCCTTATCATTGCGAACCGTCCAAGCTCTCCCTCCACCAACTCCATCTTGGTGAGCAAAGTGACGTCGTTTCCCTCATGAGAAATCTTGAGGGTGTCCCAGATCTGCTTGGCGTTATCCAAGCCGCTTACTTTATGGTATTCATCCCTGCACAAAGAAGCTAGAAGAACAGTAGTAGCTTGTGCATTCTTATGAATTTGTTCATTAATGAACATGGGACTATCCGAACTATCAAAGTGCATTCCACTCTCTACAATCTCCCATATACTAGGATGGAGAGAGAATAGATGACTACGCATTTTGTGGCTCCAAAATCCGTAGTCCTCTCCATCAAAGTGTGGGGGCTTGCCGAGTGGAATGGAGAGCAAATGTGAATTTGAACTTTGCGGAATACGAGAGTAGTCAAAAGAAAAGTTCGAATTAACCGGTTTCCTTCTCTCGTAGTCGTTGTGGTCGTCGTCCTTTTGGGAAGAAGTAGACTCATCGCTGTCGTAGTAGACGATCTCCTTGATGCGCCTTGTCTTCTTCTTCTTCCCTTCCTTCCGTCTATGACCCGAGCCGGAGTCGGTAGGCTTGTCGTCCTTTGGCTCGTTGATGAAGGATTCCTTCTCTTTGTCGTTGATCACGATACCCTTCCCCTTAGGATCCATCTCTTCGGGCGGTTAGTCCCTTTGTGAAGAGAACGGCTCTGATACCAATTGAGAGCACCTAGAGGGGGGGTGAATAGGTGATCCTGTGAAACTTAAAACTTAAGCCACAAAAACTTGTTAAGTGTTAGCACAATAATTGCCAAGTGGCTAAAGAGAAGTCCCAACAAAACACAATACCACAAGAGATTAAGCACAGAGGTGACACAGTGGTTTATCCCGTGGTTCGACCAAGACCAACGCTTGCCTACTCCACGTTGTGGCGTCCCAACGGACGAGGGTTGCAATCAACCCCTCTCAAGCGGTCCAAAGACCCACTTGAATACCACAGTGTTTTGTTTTTCCTTTCACTATCCCGTTTGCAAGGAATCTCCACAAATTGGAGTCTCTTGCCCTTACAAGTATATGATCACAACGAGGCACAGAGTAAGGGAGGGAAGCAACACACACAAATCCACAGCGAAACGCGCACACACACGGCCAAGAATCGAGCTCACAAGAGTATCACAAAGTTCTCACTAGAACGGAGCTCGAATCACTTAGAATGACAAACGAATGCGCAAAGACTGAGTGTGGATGATCAAGAATGCTCAAAGGTTGCTTGTATATCTCCTCCATGCGCCTAGGGGCCCCTTTTATAGCCCCAAGGCAGCTAGGAGCCGTTGAGAGCAAATCCGGAAGGCTATCCCTGCCTTCTGTCGTCGGGGGCACCGGACAGTCCGGTGCACACCGGACACTGTCCGGTGCCCGATTTGTTTCCTTAAACAGCGAAGCCGACCGTTGCAGACCGTTGGCAGATCTGGAGCCGTTGGCGCACCGGACATGTCCGGTGCACACCGGACAGTCCGGTGCCGTCTTCCGACCGTTGGCTTGGCCACGTGTCCCGCGCAGATTGCGCGGCCGACCGTTGGCCCGGCCGACCGTTAGCTCACCGGACAGTCCGGTGCACACCGGACAGTCCGGTGAATTTTAGCCGTACGCCGTCGGCGAATTCCCGAGAGCGGCCACTTCGCGCCGAGTCAGCCTGGCGCACCGGACACTGTCCGGTGCACACCGGACAGTCCGGTGCTCCAGACCGAGCTGAGTCTTGGCTGCACTCAGCCAAGTCTTTTACTCCTCTTTTCTTTTCTTCTACTTTCTGTTTCTAACACTTAGAGAAGTATATTAGTACTCAAAACCAATGTACTAAAGCTTAGAAACATACCTTTATCCTTGATTTGTACTTTGTCCACAATTTTACAATTAGGCACCTGTGTTGGGCACTAAATCACCAAAATACTTAGAAATGGCCCAAGGGCACATTTCCCTTTCACAACCTTCTCTAAGAAGGCCCTGGTCCTTCCTTTTATAGGCGTAAGGAGAGGATCCAGGTGTACAAATGGGGGTGTAGCAAGGTGCTACGTGTCTAGCGGGGGAGAGCTAGTGCCCTAAGTACATGCCAAGGTGGCAGCCGGAGAGATCTTGGCATCCTGTTAGTGTGGCGTCGTGGCTGTCGGAGAAGCAGTGGAGCTTGGCAGAGGGACAGCTGTCGGAGCAGTTGGGCCCTTGCTGACGTCCTCCTGCTTTCGTAAGAGAGCTGGGAGCCGCCGTCGTCATGAGTCCAGTGGGGTGCCATCATTGCCTATCTGGCGGAGCTAGCCAGATGGGACGCCGGTCTTGTCCTCTGCGACCTGAGTCGGCTCGGGGTAGGGTGATGATGGCGCTTCCTGTTGACGTGGCGGACTCGTGCCCTAGGTCGGGCGTCGTGGAGGCTCCTCCGAAGCCGAGGTCGAATCTGTCCTGCATGGCCGAGGCCGAACCTGAGCTCCTGGGTCGGGCGAGGCGGAGGTCGTTCGGCGGAGGCCAGGGCGGAGTCCGAGCCCTGGGTCGGGCGAGGCGGAGTTCATCGTCTTCCGGGGCCTTAGCCCGAGTCCGAGCCCTGGGTCGGGCGGAGCGGAGTTCGCCGTCTTTCGGGGCCTTAGCCCGAGTCCGAGCCCTGGGTCGGGCGGAGCAGAGTTCGCCGTCTTCCGGGGCCTTAGCCCGAGTCCGAGCCCTGGGTCGGGCGGAGCGGAGTTCGCCGTCTTCCGGGGCCTTAGCCCGAGTCCGAGCCCTGGGTCGGGCGGAGCGGAGTTCGCCGTCTTCCGGGGCCTTAGCCCGAGTCCGAGCCCTGGGTCGGGCGGAGCGGAGTTTCCTCTGGCGCTTTTGGCCAAGCCTGGCTGCCCGTCAGTCTTACTCTTTGCGTTAAAGGCGCCAGTGACTTGGTCGGTCGGCGCGGTGATTTAGTCAGGGTTACTTCTTATCGAAGGCAAGGCCTCGGGCGAGCCGGAGATGCGTCTGCCGTGAAAGAGGAGGCCTCGGGCGAGACGGAATCATCTCAGGGTCGGCTGCCCTTGCCCGAGGCTAGGCTCGGGCGTGGCGTGATCGAGTCGCTCGTATGGACTGATCCCTGACTTAATCAAACCCATCAGGCCTCTGCAGCTTTATGCTGATGGGGGTTACCAGCTGAGAATTAGGCGTCTTGAGGGTACCCCTAATTATGGTCCCCGACAGCTATGAGTTAAGAACAAGACAACACAAAATGTTAAATGTTAAAGTCATTCGTCCTTCGAAGCATTATTTCTCTTAGGATATAATGATCTCCAGACGAAGGTTATGAAGGACATACCTTCATCAATGCGATATATGTTAATATAAATAGAAGTATATGAAATATAAGAGGCAACATAAACAATCATATAATATTATTAATTCATTCTCATTATATTATTCTGGAAAGAAAAAAACAATATTGAATTACAAAAGGTACCTTCGGCTTGATAGAAGGTAAAGGTACAAGCGTGACGCAAAAGCGAATACAAGTCAGCGTGAACAGTACAGGGGTACTGTTCATCTATTTATAGGCATAGGACGCAGCCTATGAGAAATTATATTCATGCCCTTTACATTTATTATTGACTTATGGACAACTCTATGAGGACTAGATAGCCTTTTCCCCTTTAAGTCGGTTCCTTTTTCCGCCATTTAGCCGAAGCTCCCCTGTGTGTAGCTTCGGAGCAACTCCAACCTTCGTCACGATCATGCTTTTTACATCGTACATGCTTTTAGCCCAAGTCTGAAGGTACCTGTTCATATGTCACACTTGGAAGATATTGTTAAATCACGTTTTTGAGGACCTTCGGAGGTCGAAGGCCCCCAACAGTAGCCCCTCGCAGTATTAATTTGCTTAAGATAACGAATTCAGACTGCGACATGGACGAAGGCCTTAAGCCAAAGGTCCGAAAAAACATCTTCCCTTTGCTAGAATAGCAACAGTCAATGACGGATGGGGCCCCCAATTTGGAGCGTGCCGAGCGTATAAATAAGAACTCGCACCAAGCACATTTGATACGCTGCTTGTGCCATTTGCTTTATTTTCTCAATTTCATAGCTCTTGCTCACTAACGCTTGCTAGTTTCTCAAGTTTCCTGAGCTTCGGTTAAAAAGACACATTTTCGTCATCTTTGAAGGAGAAATGTCTCAAGACAAGAAGGTTGCTGCTGAGACGAAGCTAACTGAAGAGGAGAAGCTTTTTGAGGAGAAGAAGGCTGTGAATCCTTACATTGCTGAATTTATCGAGTCAATGGCAAAAACAAATACAGAGAAGATTACTAAGGAGATACTGGAGGGCCTATCTGAAGATACTGGTGATAGTGACAGTTATGATGCGGAAAGTGGGGGCGAAGATTCTGAGGATCGACCCTGGAGACCAAGTCATGCAATTTTCGGAAAATCGACCATCAAGCAAAGTCACCTCGAAAACATGAGGGGAAGGTACTTTCGGGATATGTCTATTGTGAGGGCTGACGGAGACAACAACGTTCCTGCGCCTGAGGAGAACGAAGTTGTGATTTTCTGAAGCTTCTTCAAAGCTGGGCTTCGGTTCCTGCTGAGCAGGTTTGTAGTTAAAGTGCTGAAAACCTACCAAATTTTCCTTCATCAATTGACCCCCGAAGCCATATTGAGGATGGGAGTCTTCGTCTGGGCAGTAAGAAGCCAAGGGATAGAGCCAAGCGCGAAGTGCTTCTGCAGCATGCACGAACTTCTGTATGAGACGAAGGCCATGGGTAAAGAACAGTATCACAACAACTTCGGTTGTTATAGATTCATCGCCCGCCCCAACGCAAGCCACCTAGTGTCAACATTTCGAAAGAGATGGCCCAGAAATTGGATGGAAGAATGGTTTTATGTGAAGAACGACTTGACAGCGAGGGAGGACATCAAGGAGGTTATCATGCGCCCCATATGGTCCCGCTTCGGCCTCCGAAAGCCGAAGGTCGAAATTGATGACACCGCCGAAGCGTGTCAGAAGGCGTTTGGTACTGTTTGCTTTTTCATTGGTACAAGAGATTTAATTCGAGAGCATATAGCATTCAGAGTATGGCCGCTTGTAGAGAGCTGGGAAATGTCGAAGGAGACCATCACCAAGTCTAGCGAAGGTGAATTGGTCCGGCTGAAGTATACATTCAGTGATGGGGATAAGTTCGATGAGCCAAACGATGACTGGCTGAAATGCATCGAAGCTACAAGTGATGAACTGCTTAGAGCATATTCCAAGGCAGAAGATAATGCACTATCCGCAGCCTTTGGAAGTCGAGGAAAGAAGAGATTGAACAGAGTTTTTGATGCCATTGGCTTCGTTTACCCCGACTACCGCTACCCGCTGCGGGGACAAGGGAAAAAGAGAAAAGTTGCTACTTCGGCCACCCCAGACGAACCTGTGCCGAAGGGAAAAAAGTTGAAGGTCCTGACTCACCGGCCGTGATACATCGAACCAGCCGCGATACCTGAATTTGGCGAAGGGACCTCCTCGGCTGCCAAAACAGAAGAATCTATTCCTCCTGTGCGAGGACTGAAGAGCCAGCTATAATGTCGAAGGTGCCTTCAGTCAAGGTAGTTGAAACGGAGGTTGATAAGGCTGAAAAGCCAGAAACTGAAAAAATAACGAAGATGCCAGAGGTTTTGAGCCCTTCAGTAAAGGCAACAGTATCGAAGGTACAAACGGGCTCTGTCGTAACTCCTAAGAGGAGGAGAATGAAAAATGTACTGGATGTGCTAGAGACAACCGAAACCTTGAATTCCGCTTCTACAGGGAAAGTTGTCGAAGCTTCCAGGGCGCAAACCGAAGCTGATACTAAGCAGATAGAAGTCGAAGTTGCAGTAATTGAGGCTGGAACCGATGCTGGGCCTTCAGAGCCCGCTGAGAAAAAGCCTGCCGAAATTGGAGAAAAGGCAACAGAAGAAAAGGCCATAGAGCAAATTTTGGCTCAAAAGGTTGCGACTCCTGCTCCCGAAGCTTTAAAAGAGAACATTGGTTACATCATTCGCCATGCTTTGGGAAAAGGGCTTTCTCAAGAAGAAAAACAAGAAGCACAACATTATGCCCAAAAATTAAAATATCCGAAGGGGGCATTAGTGTTTAATGGCAGTGGGGAAGAAGATTTTCTGTACTCTCTCCCGGATAATAAAGAGATATCCGTCTGTCGGGAGATAGGTAGAAGCATCGGATTCCCGAAGCTAGAGATGGTCTTTCAATATTATCAAAGGATGAACTCGCTGACAGTTTGGCGTATAATAGCATAAAGGTATAAAAGCTAATTTTGTACTTTAAAAACGAAATATTTTATTTGATTATGCTTAATTTTGTCCTTCTCTTGCAGGGCTTAATCCTTAGCAATGCCCTTAGAGCACAGAAAAATATTGAAGATGAAGGGTATACAATGGCTCTGAACAACCTTCGTTCAGAGGTATCGAATTAAGAAACGAAGGTCTTGAAAAAGACAAAATTTTGATTTCACTGGTAAACAAAGTGAAAGAAGATGAAACTAGTTTCAAAGCTCAATATGAAATTCAAAAGAATGAAATCGAAGACCTTCGGAAACAACTGGCCGAAGCCAAGGAAAAGTGTGGTCTCGCAGAGGCCAACCGAGATATTAGTGAATATTGGAAAAACTATTTAGAAAAAACAGTTGAAGAACTTCGCGCATCCAAAGAAAGATGCTTCGAAAAATCCCTGGTCTGCGTGAAGATAAAGGCTAGCTTCGCCAACGTGGGCGCCTATTCCAACGAAGATAATTTTATACGAGGCGACCCTGAAGGTGTTATCAAATGGATAAGCGAGGAGGCCGAAGCTTTTGAAGAAATTTTCAGTGATCGCTGGGATGTCTGCGCGTTCTCCGGTGCAAGAGGAGTTTTAGCTGTTGGAACTTGCTCTTCTGGGCAAGTTGATCCAACGGGGGAGTGAAAGCAACGTAAACAAGGTTTTGATTCGAGATGACAATAGCTCAGTTAATCTAGCCTCTTAAGGGCACTGTGCGGGGGTATTTATAGGTACCTGAGTGCCCAGCATCCTGAGTTAAGGACGCATGTGCCCTCAGGCGCCTAGGTTATCCCCGGAATATTCCCATAAAGCAGGGTTACAGACTGTAATTACAGGGAAACCTTTACAAATTAGGCCCGTAATGCGTAGCGGTCACGCAGGGCCTGTTACAATGGGCCGGATCACGCGTGGGCCTCCATGTTGGACGAGGCCGCGGGATAGGACGACCTTGTCATGGGCCTTCGTCCAACGACGCGAGGGGCGAAGGGTAGGTCTGCCAGTCGTCTTGTCTTCGTTGGTGCAGCGTGGCTGGCGAAGGCATCGAGCGAAGGGTGGTGTTTTCGCCTTCGCCCCAACATTTGCCCTCCGAGGGACCAGTTCGACTAAGTCATCTGGTGTCAAAGGCGTCTCTAGATGGTGGAGACGCTGCCCTCGCTCGAAGTGGTTCCGCGGGTGTTTTTGACATGACCGTTGATTGACGCCGCACTGTTGGATTGCAGGCTTTCCGAAGCGTCGCACCCTGTGTATATAAAGGGGGCGGGGGCGGGGGCGGCGCGGATTGAAATTTACCTTTCTGCGCGCCGCAAAAACCCTAGCCTCCCTTTCAAACTGCTCGCTTGCTCGTCTGCCCTCCTTGCTCCTGTTCATCGGAGAACTGGCCCGCGTGAAGCAGACCGCGCGCCGCCGTCGACGGTACGTAGCCATGCCGTCTTCCTCCTCGTCTGCTGCGACCACGCCGACGGCCGAGGCGTCTTCTGAAGATCTCTCGAGCACTGTGGCGGTGGCGGAATTGCGACCGGGTGATACAGTGGAATTCAGTGTTTCGCGGATGTCGTTGGCCCACGTGCAAGATATGCAACGGTTGGGGTATTTTGGCGGCGGGGTTGGTCGGGTCCCAGGGGCGGAGGAGGTCCCCGAGCCCGAGGGCGAATTGGTTGTTTTTGAGGCATTTTTCATCGCCGGCCTTCGCCTGCCTGCGCATCATTTTGTGTCGGAGGTTTTGCAGAAGTTCGAAGTCCAGGTTCATCAGCTGACACCAAACGCCGTGGTGGCGTTGGCGAAGTATGTCTGGGCAACGACGTCGTATGGCGGTCAGCCTTCGGTGGAGGTCTTCGCCAAGCAATACTGTCTGCACTGGCAGAAAAGAAAAATTGGACATAAGATTGCGCAATTTGGATCGTGCACTTTCACACCGAAGTCCGGGAAGACTTCGATGGAAGTTGTGGAGCTGGTCCCCTGTGCCCGAAATAAGTGGGGCAACTGGTGGGACTACTGGTTTTATGTTTCGGAGGCTGAAGTCGAATATCACCCAGGGCTCCCTGCCGCCATTATGTGTTCTCATTATTATGTGGCGTACCCGTCATTTGAAGTGGCGGAGGATGATGAAAATGAGAGGGCCCTTCGGATCGCTGCCCGCACGAGTAGTGGGCGCGATCTAGTTGAGGAATTCATAGGGTATGGGGTGTGGCCCTTGGCGCATGGATGGGCGCTGGGCGAAGTATGCCCTCGCGAGATGCCCTCCCTAGGTGGACGGAAGGTGAGAAGTCCGCGTTTTGCTTTGGATTTGCGAGGGCGGGATCCTGCCGCGGTTGTGCGTGAGGCAGAGGATGGGGCGGTGAGAATTGTTGGGCGCTATATGCCGAAGACGGAGGCCCAGCGGAGTTGGGATATACGTGGATCCAACGACCGCTTGAATAGGGTCTTCGAGTTGAATTGTTTGCCGTATGGCGGTTATCCCGGTGAGGACGTCGTCGACCACCGCAGGAAAAAACCAGCGGCTGTGACTGAGGATGACCCTGCGCCGGAGGCCGCCCCAGCCACTAAAAAGAGGAAGCTAGGTACTGCGGTGGGAGAACTGGGGGTTTCCGATAGCTTTGCTATGGAGTTGATGGGGACATGCGCAGCCCCCGGGGGAAGGATGTCTTCGCCCGAGCTCCGGGAGTCTTCGGCGCGGATGCTGGAGGTTACCGGGAGTCGATGGCCCAAGAACGTTCCTATCCCCCGCGCGGCTGGCGAAGACTCCTTTACGTCTCGTATGGCTCGTGACTTGAGAGTGTTTCCTTACGGACGGAATATTGCTGCTGTTGTGTCGGCAGTGATGAACAAGGATCGCAAGGATGCTGCGCAGAAGCGCCGGGCGGTCATCAGGCTCCCCGAAGCTAGGCCGAAGAGGGCGCGGGGAACTACAAAGGCTACCGTCCCCGGCGGTAGCCAGCCGACGCTGGCGGCGAAGCCGGCCGCCCCTGGGTCTAGCAAGGTGCCGGAGAGCGTGAAGGCGGTCGGCGCAGGCGGAACCAAGTCTGCCCCGGACGGAGCTGCGAAGGTCCAGGAATTGCCTTCGCCGGGGAAGCGCATTGCCGACTTCGGCACAAATATTAGCGTGGACGACTATCTCGTTGGTAAGCATTTTTTTTAACTGGTGATACGTTGCAGGGTCGGGCGAGGGGCAACTTGTTGTTGTCCCACCTGCGGTGGCAACCACGGCGTCTACCGCGGTGCTTGGGGCGAAGGGTGGCGCTTTCAGCGCTGGCGGCGAGATTTCGGCGGCCACCGCCGTCAAGGACGAAGCGGGCACTATGTCCCGCCGGCTGAGGGAGGCGTCGCAGCAGCTGTCGCAGCAGCTGAGTCAAGTAAGTTGAGCTGGATTTCGGTGTTTGCCGCTTTTCATGGGGATTGTGGTCTCATGTGTGTCTGTTAGGCGGCCGACTTCGCCGACCGCGTGGCGTCGGGTGCCCTTACTGCAGATGTGTCTGCCGAAGTCGAGAGACTTCGGGCGCAGCACGCGGACGCCGTCCGGGAGAAGTCGGCTACAGATAGCAAGAGCCGCAAGCTGGCGGAGAAGGTGGCCGCCCTGGAGGGCGAGAGGACGGACCTCCGGCGCCAGCTGGTGGAGGAAAGGAGGGAGGCCAACCGGGCCATCGCCGAGGCGTAGGCGGCATAGGCGGAGGCCAAATTGGCGCGGACGGAGGGGAGTCTCGCCAGCCAGCGCGCCGAGGAATGGGAGGTGCGGTTCAACGCTCTGCAGGCCCGCATGGAGAGGGCCGAGGCCTCTACATGCTCGGAAGTTGAGCGGACACGCAAACAGCTCGTGGACTCATACCACGAACTGGGTGCGCGGACTGCTGACTTCGAGGTGCCCGACCGAGAGGCGGGCCTTCGCTTCCTCGAGTGGCTGCAAGAGGAACTGCTGGCGCTCCCGACCATCATGGAGGGATTCATGTCCTTTGCCTCCCTCGTCACCTGCGAAGGGGCCATGAATGTGCTGTCCCGCGAGGGGTGCAGTCACTATGAGGGCTTCAACCGATCCGATGAAGACTTTGGGCGCGAGATTTTTAAGGTCGAAGACCCTATGGTGAAGGACTCCGCGGGGGCCCTCTTCGACCGGATGTGGGGCCCCCACGGTCGGGAGGCGGTTAGGGAGCGGTCTGACCGGGCGAGGGATCAGGTAAAGTTTGTCTTTCGTTTTGTGTCGTTGAATGTGGGTATACGTGGGTTTGCTGAATCGGTGTGCTGTGTTGTAGATGGCGCGTGCCGAGGACGTGGAGGACTTCGGACATCTGAACGGCGCGCAGCCCGAAGCGGAGGTCAACCCGGTGGTGGCCGAGGCTGAGGTCGACCCGGCACCACTCCCGGAAACCGGTGAAGGCTCCTGCGCTGCCCCTGCGTCTACTGTGTCTGGTGGAGGCTCGTCGCCAGCCACTGTATCGATGGCGGAGGATCCCCCGAAGGCGGCGACGGAGCTGGCAGCGGAGGATCCCATGGTGGCGGCTAGGTCTTCGCAGGTGGCTTAGTGGGTGTGGGGTAGTTAGAGAATTTTGTCTTTGTTACTGAACCTTGGTTGCTGCGCAGGTTCAAGATTTTGGGCCTGCGCACGCAACCGCTACTGCTAATTTTGTGGTGGCTTCGACCATGGTCGCTGGAAATGAATCGGATGAGTCTACGTCTAAGTTTTCTGAGTTTGATGACTCTGGGAGTTCGGTTGTGTGGACGGAAGAGTCTTCGGATGAGGACTTGGATTACTTTGCGGCCTTGGATGTGGCTGCGGCGGAGGCTTCTCCGCGTGTTACGGATGCTGAAGTTTTGCCTGGTCCGAGTGCTGGGCGTAGGCGGCGAAGAGCGGTGGCGAAGCGTAGAGTGAGTGAAGTGGATGGTGGTCGGCTTCGTGTGGGCAGGGCTGGCAAGCGGGAATTGTTGTCCTCGCCGGCTGGGACGAGCGTGGGTGAGGGGGAGTTGCGAAGTCTTTTTGAGGGTGAGGAGACGAGGATAATGCTGTTTAACTATAGGGAGATGGGAATCATTCCAAAGGTTGAACCAATGTAAGGTGTGATGCCCTCGCTGTACGTGTGTAACTATAGTTTGTATGATGAGGTTGTGCACCTTCGCGCACTCGGCTATGTTCATAGGGGCGTTGCTCACTTGGTCTAGCACGTTTATTATGTCGGTCCGGCTGCGCCTGTAGTCGGTCTTTGCGCGGACAGTTTCTCGATGTAGACTTTTGTACGGATGTAATGTGCCTTTGATTTTGCGCATTCGTTGTGCTAGTCTGGCTGCACCCTTAGGCGACTTTTGCACGGATAGTCTTTTGAAGAAGACTTCAATTTTCCGCGCTTGTTGTGCTAGTCCGGCTGCACCCTTAGGCGACTTTTGCACGGATAGTCTTTTGAAGAAGACTTCGATTTTGCGCACTTGTTGTGCTAGTCCGGCTGCACCCTTAGGCGACTTTTGCACGGATAGTCTTTTTGAAGAAGACTTCGATTTTGCGCACTTGTTGTGCTAGTCCGGCTGCACCCTTAGGCGACTTTTGCACGGATAGTCTTTTTTGAAGAAGACTTCGATTTTGCGCACTTGTTGTGCTAGTCCGGCTGCACCCTTAGGCGACTTTTGCACGGATAGTCTTTTTGAAGAAGACTTCGATTTTGCGCACTTGTTGTGCTAGTCTGGCTGCACCCTTAGGCGACTTTTGCACGGATAGTCTTTTTGAAGAAGACTTCGATTTTGCGCACTTGTTGTGCTAGTCCGGCTGCACCCTTAGGCGACTTTTGCGCGGATTGTCGCACGCGAGGGTAGCCAGCGCTGCCCCTCGCGGTGACTTTGTATTGGTCGAATGTCGAAGACCGTCGATGCGGTCTTTTTTCGACGTAGATTTTTGTGGGGGATTTTTCGTGTGTATATTACATGGCTCCGCCTCATTGAAAACCTCACCCCCCGGGAGGAAAAGAGTGCGGGCCAGAATAAAATTGTTTTGCGAATTACAAGGGCGAGCTGGCCCTAAGGAGTCAAACAAAAAATTTGCGGAGATTATCAATGTTCCAAGAATGCTCTAGGTCCTCGCCGGATGGCGTTGTGAGCCTGTACGCGCTGGGGGACGCCTTCGTCTTGATGATGAAAGGGCCCTCCCAGTTGGGCTCCAGCTTGCCCCGGGACTTTGTCCGTGCTGTCCGGACGAGTACGAGGTCTCCTTCGCTGAATTCCCTCGGGATGACCGTGTGGTCGCGCCATGCTTTTGTTTGAGCTTGGTATTTGTTTAGAGCCTGTAGGGCGAAGACGCGGTCTCCGTCGATGAGGTCCTTCGAAGTGGGCTCGTCCACATCGGGGACGGCTGACGGGACTGTCCGTGGTGACCCATGTTTTATTTCTTGTGGGGTCATGGCCTCCGATCCATATAGAAGGCGGAAAGGGGTGAACCTAGTCGCCCTGCACTCAGTCGTGTTCAGTGCCTAGACCGCTTCAGGTAACAGGTCGGCCCACTTGCCCTTTTTGTCGTCGAGGAGCATCTTCTTGACGGCTGTGAAAATTTTGCCATTTGCGCGTTCCACAACTCCGTTGGATTGCGGGTGGTACACTGAGGCGAAGGCAAGCTTGGTGCCAATGGAGAAGCAGAAATCCTTGAAGTCTTGGTTGTCAAATTGCTTGCCATTGTCAATTGTGAGTTTGGACGGGACTCCGAAGCGACAAACAATGTTTTGCCAGAAGAATTTCTGGGCAGTTGTTGGAACTGTCTCTCGACAGCAAGGAGATCCAACACGGGTGAATGATGATGGCAACAGGGCACTCGCGCGTGATGGCAAAAGCTCTGTTAATCTGGCCTCTCACGGGCACTGTGCGGGGGTATTTATAGGTATCCGAGTGCACAGCGCCCTGCGTTAAGGACGCATGTGCCCTCAGGTACCTAGTTTATCCCCAGGATATTCCCATAAAGCGGGGTTACAAGCTGTAATTACAAGTACGCCTTTACAAATTAGGCCCGTAACACAAACGCGGCCACGCAGGGCCCGTTACAATGGGCCAGATCTCATGTGGGCCTCGGAACTGACCGAGGCCGCGCCGTGGGGAGGCGTCGCCGCAGGCCTTCGTCTGGTGCCGAATCGAGCGAAGGGTCTCCGTGTTGTCTCTGGTGCCGACAAGCGAAGGGCGTCCCTGCCTGCTTTGCCCGTCAGGGCAGGGGCTAAGCGGTGGAGACTTCGGGCGAAGGGTGGCGTTTCTGCCTTCGCTCCAACATTTGCCCTCCGAGGGACCAGTTCGACAAAGTCACCTGGTGCCGAAGACGTCGCTAGATGGCGGAGACGCTGCCCTCGCTCGAAGTGGTTCCGCGGGGGTTTTTGATGTGACCGTTGATGGACATCGTACTGTTGGACTGCGGGTTTTCCGAAGCGTCGCGCCCTGTGGGATTGCGGGTTTCCCGAGGAGCCGCGCCCTGCCTATAAAGGGGGGCGGGGGACGGCGCTGTTTGCACTTTGCCCTCCGCGCTCCGTGAAAACCCTAGCCGCCCGCCGTCTTTCTGCTCCTCTTCTTCTACTGCTCCCTTTGCTCGTCGGAGATCTGGCTCGAGTGAAGCAGACCGCCCGCCGCCGCCGACGGTACGTAGCAATGCCATCCTCTTCTTCTTCCGCCGACGCCACGCCGCCGGCCGCCGCCTCGTCTGAGGAGACGTTGAGTAGCGTGATGGTGGAGGAGCTGCGCGCCGGCGACTCTGTTGATTTTGGTGTGTCACGGATGGCGTCGGCCCGCGTCGAAGAAATGCAGCGCTTGGGCTACTTTGGCGGCGGAGTCGCTCGTGCTCCGGGGACGGAGGAAGTCCCCGAGCCGGAGGGTGAGTTGGTTGTTTTCGAGGCGTTCTTCGTCGCCGGTCTCCGCTTGCCTGCGCACCGGTTTGTTGGCGAAGTCCTGCGTAGATTCAATGTTCAAATTCATCAGCTGACACCGAACGCCGTGATGGCGCTGGCGAAGTATGTCTGGGCGACGACTTCGTACGGCGGACAGCCGTCGGTTGAAGTTTTTGCGAAGAATTACTGCTTGCATTGGCAGAAGAGGGTGATTGAGGACGGAGTCGCCCAGTTCGGGTCGTGCACATTCACGCCGAAGACCGGCAAGACCACAATGCCAGTAGTGGAGTTGGTTCCGTGCGCCCGCAACAAATGGGGCAATTGGAATGAATTTTGGTTTTACGTTGCTGAGGCTACTGTCGAAGGCCATGAAGGACTTCCCGTGTCTGAGATGTGCTCTCACTATTACTCTGCGTATCCGCCTTTTGAAGTGGCAGAAGAGGATGCAGACGAAGGGGCCCTTCGGTGCGCCGCCGGCCAGAGTAGTGGTCGTGATTTAGTTGAAGAGTTCGTGGCGTACGGGGTCTGGCCCTTGGCGCACGGCTGGGCGCTGGGCGAAGTGTGCCCTCGCCAGATGCCTTTTCACGGAGGAAGGGTGGTGCGAAGTCCTGCCTTTGCACTGAATTTGCGAAACCGTGACCCGGCCACCTTTGTGCGTGATGCGGAGGACTTGGCGGTGCGGCTCGTGGGGCGGTACGTGGCGAGGACGGAAGGCCAGCGCAGCTTTGATATTCGCGGGTCAAATGAACGTTTGAACAGGGTCTTCGAATTAAATCAGTTGCCGTACGACGGCTACCCTGGTCAAGACGAAGCGGACCGCCGTGGGAAGAAACCGGCGGTGGAGACTGGAGGCGACCCTGCGCTGGCGGCCGCCCCCCCTCAAAAAAGAGAAAATTAGGTACTGCGATGGGAGGAATTGGGGTGTTTGATAGTTTTGCTAGAGAGTTAATGAGGACGTGTGCGGCCCCGGGGGAGAGGATGTCTTCGCCCGAGCTCCGGGAGTCCTCGGCTCGGATGCTGAGGGTTACCGGGGGCTGCTGGCCTAGAAATGTTCCTGTCCCCTGCGCGGCTGAGGAAGACTGTTTTACGTCTCGTATGGCTCGTCAGTGGAGAGTTTTTCCTTACGGGCGAAATATCGGTGCTGTTGTGTGGGCAGTGATGGACAAGGATCGCCGAGGGGCGGCGCAAAAACGCCAGGCGACCGTCAGGATTCATGAAGCCCGGCCGAAAAGGCAGCGGGGAGCGGCGAAGGCTGCGGCCTCCAGCGGAGGCAAACCGCCGCTGGCGGCGAAGGCGGGCGCCTCCGCACCTGGCAAGGCGCCGGAGACAGCGGCGGGCGCCGGGGTCTCCAAACTGTCAAAGGTGGTGCCGCCGGCCAGCGGAGTGGCGGAGGCTGCGAAGGCGGCCAGAACGTTGCCGCCGCCGGGCAAGCGCGTTGCCGACTTCGGCACCGATATCAGTGTGGACGATTATCTTGGGGGTAAGTCACCTGACCGCCCTTGCACTCATTGACGCGTCTTTTTTTTTTACACTCGTTGACGCGTTGCAGGGTCGGACGAAGGCCGGCCTGCTGTGGTTGTGCCTGCCGCGGCAATTGCGACGGCTGCGCTGTCGTCGAAGGCGAGGGGCGGGACCCTTGGCGCCGGAGGCGAGGTGTCGGCCCTCGCGCTGGTCAGAGACGAGGCTGGCGCGGCGACCCGCCGGCTGAAAGGGGTGACGGAGGCGCTGAGTCAGGCGACGGAGGCGCTGAGTCAGGTCCGCCGAGCTCTTTTTTTTTTTCTCGGCCATGGCCTTACGTGTGCTCTGCAGGTGGCTGACTTCACCAGCCGTACTGCGTCGGGGGCGCTTACGGCAGCCTTATCTGCCGAAGTCGAGAGACTTCGGACGCAACATGCTGACGCTGTCCGTGAGAAGTCGGCCTCCGACAGCAAGTGTCGTAACCTGGCGGACAAGGTGGCCGCCCTGGAGGAGGAAAAGGTTGACCTCCGGCGCCAGTTGGCGGGGGAGAGGAGGGAGGCCAACGAGGCCGTCGCCAAGGAGCAGGCCGCGCAGGCGGAGGCTAGGCTGGCACGGGCGGAGGCCAATCTTGCCAAGGATCTCGCCGAAGACCTGCGGGGGCGGCTCACCGCTCTGGAGAGCCGCGCGAAGGGGGCCGAAGCCGCGGCGCGAACGGAGGCCGAACGGACGCGCACACAGCTTATGGCCACATACCGCGAGCTGGGTGCGCGGACCGGTGACTTCGTGGTGCCGGAGCGAGAGGCCGGACTTCGCTGCTTGGAATGGGTGCAAGAGGAGCTGCAGGAGCTCCCCACTGTCTTGGGTGGATTAATGTCGTTCGCCTCCCTGGTCACCTGCGAGGGGGCAATGAATGCACTCTCTCGCGAAGGGTGCCGGCACTATGAGGCCTTCGACCAGGCAGATGAAGATTTTGGGCGAGACATCTATAAGGTCGAAGACCCCGTGGTGAAGGAGTCCGCCGGCGCCCTCTATGACCGGATGTGGGGTCTGTATGGTGGTGAAGTGGTCAGGGAGCGGGCCGAGGCTGCGAGGGCTCAGGTAACGTTGTCGTTTGCTCGGCGTTTGCTGGATGTGGTCTGTGCGTGTGCTTGCTGACTTTTTGTATGTTTTGTTTTAGGCGGAGCGAGGCGAGCGGGTGGACGATTTCGGAGCCCTGAACGACGCCCTGCCCGACCCGGAGGCGGCCCCGGAGACCGCGGAAAACGCACCAGGCGCCCCCACAACTGCAGCGGCGGTTGAAGACCTGCCCCTGACGGTGGCCGAAGGCGCTCCCGATGCCCTCGCAGCAGCTGCGCCGACCGTCGCAGATCCGACGGCGGAGGCGGTGGAAACAATGGCGGAAGTGGCGGCGGAGACAACGGCGGAGGCACCCGCAGCATCAGGGCCCTCGCAGGTGGCGTAGTGGTTGTTTAGGGTTAGGAAATTTTGGATGTTGTACTGAACTTTGGTTGCTGCGCAGGTTCAAGATTTTGGGCCTGCGCACGCAACCGCTGCTACTGAGTTTTTGGCGGCCTCGACCGCGGAGGGTGGTAATCAATATAGTGGGTCTGCTTCTGAGTTTTTTGACTTTGCTGACTCCGGGAGCTCGGTTGAGTGGACTGAGGAGTCGTCGGAGGAGAATTTGGATTATTTCGCGGCCTTGGACGTGGCTGCGGCGGAGGCCTCGCCACACGCCGCGGACGCGTCGGACGTGCCAGGCCCTAGCGCCGGGCGCCGTCGACGAAGGGCGGTTGCAAAACGTAGGGTTAGCGCGGAGGAGCGGGCTCTGCTTCGTGTGAGTGGGGCTGGTCGGCAGGAACTGTTGTCTCTGCCGACCGCCGAGAGTGTGGGCGAAGGGGAACTGCGAAGGCTTTTTGCGGGTGAGGAGCTCAGGATAATGTTATTTAATTATAGAGAGATGGGAATTATTCCTAAGGTTGAGCCGATGTAGAGTGTGGTGCCCTCGCTTGTGTATGTGGAGGCTTGTGTGGTGGAATTGTGTGCCCTCGCGTGCATGTGTGTGAAGGCGTTTTGTACTAACTGATTCGTTCGGCTGCGCTGTTCTTGCTTGATTATGATTGGTCTTGGCGTGAATGGTTCGATGTTGTCGTTTCGGCCGTTGTTGTGCTAGTCCAGGTGTACCCTTAAGTGTCTTCTGCACAGATAGTCTTCGCGATAGACTTAGATTTTTCCCGGCTGCACCCTTGGGCGACTTCTGCGCGGATAGTCTTCGCGATAGACTTAGATTTTTTTCCGCACTTGTTGTGCTAATCCGGCTGCACCCTTAGGCGACTTTTGCGCGGATAGTCTTCGCGATAGACTTAGATTTTTTTTCGCACTTGTTGTGCTAATCCGGCTGCACCCTTAGGCGACTTTTGCGCGGATAGTCTTCGCGATAGACTTAGATTTTTTTTCGCACTTGTTGTGCTAATCCGGCTGCACCCTTAGGCGACTTTTGCACGGATAGTCTTCGCGATAGACTGAGATTTTTTTTTCGCACTTGTTGTGCTAATCCGGCTGCACCCTTAGGCGACTTTTGCACGGATAGTCTTCGCGATAGACTTAGATTTTTTTTCCGGCTGCACCCTTAGGCGACTTTTGCACGGATAGTCTTCGCGATAGACTTAGATTTTTTTTTTCGCACTTGTTGTGCTAATCCGGCTGCACCCTTAGGCGACTTTTGCGCGGATAGTCTTCGCGATAGACTTAGATTTTTTTCCGGCTGCACCCTTAGGCGACTTTTGCACGGATAGTCTTCGCGATAGACTTAGATTTTTTTTCGCACTTGTTGTGCTAATCCGGCTGCACCCTTAGGCGACTTTTGCGCGGATTTGTCGCACGCGAGGGTAGCTAGCGCTTAGCCTCGCGGTGACCTCGTGGTGGTCGAATGCCGAAGACCGTCATCGCGGTCTTTTTCGACGCATGTCTTTTTGCGGGGGATTTTCTACGCATAAATTACATGGCTCCGCCTCGCTAAAAACCTCACCCCCCGGGAGGAAAAGAGTGCGGGCCGGTGCAAGATTGTTTTTGCGAATTACAAGGGCGAAGACGCGGCCCCCAGGCGAAGTCTTTTGCGCCGCGGAGAGTCGGCGAGGTCGGCGAGGTGGTCCTCCTTATTTTTGCTGGCGACGACGATGTCGTCCACATATGTAAATATGTTTCTGCCGATCTGCCCCTCGAGTACTGTTTTGGTCGATTCCCAAACTGTGCTCGATTATGGATCGGCTGACTCCGACCAGGTCGAGGGCGGACCAGGCGAAGACATCTTTATTCTTGGCCAGGCAGCAGAGGAGCTTCTCTTCTTCATGCGAAGTAAGGTCTTCGCTGATAGTGACTGTCTACTTGGGCGTGGCCTGATCGAGGGGGACAGTCTTGGTCCCATCCTGACTCTGCAACTGAGCCTTTTCGTGCAGCTTGTCAGTTGGGCTGGCGGGCGCAGGGACCTCGCACTGTGTCGTGAGACAGTGCACGTTCCTCTGACCCGGCACGAAGTCTCGCTCTATGTTGCGCGCTGTCTGCTGGTTACCGAAGACCGTAATTATGCCTAGCGGGCCTGGTATCTTCATGCACAAATACAGTCCGTGGATGGCAGCTTCAAACTTATTGATGGAGCCCCGGCCCATGATGGCGTTGTATGGATATACCATGTCCACAATGTCAAAAGTCACCTGCTCACTTCGGGCATTGGGTGCTACACCGAAGGAGAGGGGCAATTCTATTTTGCCGACGGGGAAGGTGCCCTTGCCGCCGAAGCCATACAACGGGTTGTCCGAAGGCTTAAGCAGGCTGTGGCTGATGCCCATGCGATCGAAGGCGTGGAGGAAGATGATGTCTGCCTGGCTGCCGTTGTCAACGAGGACCTTGTGTAGGTCCCAGCCTGCCACGCTGCAATTGATAACCATGGCATCGCAGTGGGGGGCGCTGCGCAAGTCGACGTCCCGTGCATCGAAGGTGAGCGGCACGTGGGACCACTTTGTCTGTACAACTGGGCCCGTGACGGCGACATGGTTTATGCTGCGGTAGTGGTCCCGCTTCTGCCGCTTGGTGTCGAAGTCGGTGCTGGACCCCCAATTATCATATGAATGACTCCGCGATAAGGTTGATCGGCGAAGTCCTCCTGCTTTGGGGCGTGGGGGATGTTTTGTTGTTGCTGGTGTGGTGGTGGAGGCGGAGGATGTACGATTTGTACTTCCTGATGATGTTGGTAAGCGTGGTGCGGTGGATGCGGGGCGGGAGCGTGGATATATGGTGGAGGGGGTGGCTGGTAATTATGCGCGACAATTCTGGGGTTGTCGGCTGGCTGCGCCCTCGCCATTCTGTCTCTGGTGGCCTTCACTTCGGGGCAGTCTTTGGTTGGGTGGGCGCAGTCTTCGCCATGGAAAAGGCAGTAAAATCGGCGCGGTGGAGGGGGTGGCTGCGCACGCCCTCGGCCCCTGCCGCAAGTTCCACTTCCGCGGCCCTGGGGGGGATATTCCTGGCGACGAAGGGGGTCAGCGGCCGGCTGCTGGTTGGCGATGTTGTGCACTTGCTGCTGACCGCGGCCATCTCGACCAGAGTCTGGTTGCGGAGTCCTTGTCCACGTGCGGCTGGACTGTGGAGCATCTTTTGTCTTCCGCTGGGACTCAATCTTGCGCTGGTGGAGCTCCTCGGATCTGGCGTACTTTTCAAACAGCTGGTATAACTCTTGGAGGTTCTTCGGCGGATCCCTGATGTAATGGCTGTAAAGGACGCCAGCGCGAAGACCACTGACAGCATAGTGGATGGCAATCTGGTCATCGACTGAGGGTAGCTGTGACTTGAGTGTCAGGAATTTGCGGTAATATTCCCTCAGGGTCTCCATCTCCAGCTGCTTGCAGAGCGAGAGCTCGGCCAGGGCGTCGGTGTCCGGGCGGTACCCTTGGAAGTTGAGGAGGAACTTGTCCCGGAGACTTCTCCAGGAGTCGATGGACAGCGGAGGCAACCTGGTGAACCAGGTGAGCGCGGGGCCCTCGAGGGCGATGATGAAGGACTTCGCCATTGTGGCGTCGTCCCCCCCCGGACGATGCGACGGCGACCTGGTAACTCATTATGTATTGAGCCGGGTCGGTGCTGCCGTTGTACTTGGGGTAGGTCCCAGCCCGGAAGTTAGCTGGCCACGACGTCACTTGCAGGTGAGGCGCTAGGGGGCTTCGCTCATCGAGGTAGTTGACCCCTTGGAATGGCACGGCGTGCGGGAAAGTGAAGTCGCGCTGGGGGAAACGCGGGTCCTCCGGTTGCGCCTGGTGTTGCAGGGGTGGCCCATGCTGCAGGCCGGGGTGGCCTTCGCGCGTGTCTTCGTTTTGTGCGCGCTGCTGGAGGGATGACTCGTGCCGCGGGCTGAGGTGGCCTTCGCGCTGCATCAGCGCGATCTCCCGCTCGAGTTCCTGGGCCTTGTGCTCTTCGTCGCGTATCATCTGCCGCACTTTGGCGAGTGCGGACACACGCTGGCGCTTGGCCTCCAGTATCTCCTTCTGCCTCTGGAGGTTGCGGTTCTTGAGGCGCAGGGCGCGCAGCTGTAGCTGTTCTTCTGCTGAGATGCCGAGGACCTCGCCGTCCTCGGCGAGATCCGCGCCCTCCAGTGGAGCGATGTCTGAGGGAGGTGCGAGGCCTGAGGGTTGTCCCTCAGGGTCGCAGGTGCGGAGGGTGTCGTCTTCAGTGGCCTCTTGGTGGGTGGATTGGGTGAGGGCGAGGGCCTTGCCCTTTCTTGCGGCGAGCAGTGCTGCCTTCGCAGCCTCGTCAGCCTTCGGGTTAGCTCTCTTGGGTGCCATCGCGGGTGGTTGTCTCGTAGCATGAACGGTGGGCGCCAAATGTTGGAACTGTCTCTCGACAGCAAGGAGATCCAACACGGGTGAATGATGATGGCAACAGGGCACTCGCGCGTGATGGCAAAAGCTCTGTTAATCTGGCCTCTCACGGGCACTGTGCGGGGGTATTTATAGGTATCCGAGTGCACAGCGCCCTGCGTTAAGGACGCATGTGCCCTCAGGTACCTAGTTTATCCCCAGGATATTCCCATAAAGCGGGGTTACAAGCTGTAATTACAAGTACGCCTTTACAAATTAGGCCCGTAACACAAACGCGGCCACGCAGGGCCCGTTACAATGGGCCAGATCTCATGTGGGCCTCGGAACTGACCGAGGCCGCGCCGTGGGGAGGCGTCGCCGCAGGCCTTCGTCTGGTGCCGAATCGAGCGAAGGGTCTCCGTGTTGTCTCTGGTGCCGACAAGCGAAGGGCGTCCCTGCCTGCTTTGCCCGTCAGGGCAGGGGCTAAGCGGTGGAGACTTCGGGCGAAGGGTGGCGTTTCTGCCTTCGCTCCAACAGCAGTCTTCGATGTTATTATGGATACAGCCCTCGCCTCGATCCTTTGGTTAAAATACTTGACAGCGACGAAGGTGAACTTGAGGTTCCCCTAGGCCATGGGCAGGGGCCCGACGATGTCCAGGCCCTAGCGCTGAAGAGGCCATGTGTGGGCGATTAGCTTCGTGAATTGCGAAGGGCTTCCCGAGCGTGGAGAAAATTTTTGGCAGGCTTCGCAGGACCTTGTGACCCGATTTGCGGCGCAGATCATGGTGGGCCAGTAGAAACCTTGACGGATTACCTTTGCGGCTAGGGCCCTAGGCCCTGCGTGAGAGCCGCAAGTCCCGCTGTGGACTTCGCGCAGAATTTGGATGCCTTCGGTCTCGGTGACACATTTAAGCATGGGTTGACTGACCCCCTTCTTGTAAAGCTGGCCTTCAATTAGTGCGAATTCCCGGCTTCGGTGTTTGAGGCGCTTGGCCTCATTGATGTCAGTTGGATGATAGTACCCCTACAGGAACAGGGTTATTGGTGCCCGCCAGTCTTCGATCATGATAAGGTTGACTATGCGGTGGCCCTCGCTGTCATTGGTTATTTGGAGCCCCTCTGGGCTGCGGATGGCTGGCGTACCGATGACATGGTAGAATACGTCGGAGGGCAGGGCCTCGCCTTTGGCGGCTGCCTTGGCCAATGCGTCGGCCTCCTCATTCTTGGCTCGGTCCACATGCTGCAAGGTGAAACCTTTGAATTGCCTCTCGAGACTACGGATAGTCGCGAGGTACTGCATAAGTGCGGGGTCCTTCGCTGCGTAGTCTTTCTCGACTTGGCCGGTGACTACCTTGGAGTCTGTTCTGATGATGCAGGTGGTGACGCCAAGTGCCCTTAGCTTGCGAAGGCCGAGGATGACAACTTTGTATTCTGCTATGTTGTTAGTGCATCTATCAGACTCCAAAGCAAAGCTGAGGCGTGCTGCGTATCTGTGCTTGACCCCTGTGGGTGAAGTAATGACTGCAGCGGCGCCTGCCCCCGCATGGCACCATGCGCCGTCGCAGTGGATTGTCCACACCTTCTCTGCGGACGGGTCCGGCTGTGTTATTGGCCCAGTCCAGTCAACGACGAAGTCTGCCAGGACTTGTGACTTGATGGTTGTCCTGGGTTCGAATGTGATGTGGTAGCCGGAGAGTTCGGCCACCCATTTGGCAATCCGGACTGATGCCTCCGGATTTCTAAACAATTCGCCGAGTCCCCTATCTGAGGTGACCCGGACCTTGAATGGCGCAATTTGCGCGAAGCCATAACAACTGCATAGGCGATTTTTTCCAGTTCCGTCATATTGCATTTTGATGTCGTAAGTACTTCAGAGACGTAGTAAACTGGACATTGCCTGACCGTGCCCTCTCTGCTATGCTCTTGAATCAGTGCTGCGCTGACCGCATGCGGCGAAGCTGCTATGTAGAGCAACAGGGGTAGCGAGGGGTCTGGGCTTGTGAGAATCGCCAACTCTGACAGGTACTGCTTCAATGAAGCGAAGGCCGCCGCCTGCTCTGGTCCCCATGCGAAGTCCTTTGCGCTGCGGAGTGTTTTGAGGAAAGGGAGGCTTCGCTCTGCGGATTTAGAGATGAATCTGTTGAGGGTGGCCAATCTGCCTGTCAGTCGTTGGACATCTCTAGCTGACTATGGGGGTGTCATGTTGATGATGGCCTGGATTTTGGTTGGATTGGCTTCAATCCCGCGGTGCGACACCAGGTAGCCCAATATTTTCCCCTGGCGAACGCCGAAGACGCACTTTTTGGGGTTTAGGCGAAGTCGTGCGTCCCGCATGTTCGCAAACGTTTCGGCGAGGTCAACCAGATGGTCTTCCTTGCTTCGGCTAGTGACGACGATGTCGTCCACATACGTAAATATATTTCTGCCGACTTGGCCCTCGAGCACCGTTTTGGTGAGCCGAGAGAAAGTGGACCCGGCGTTCTTAAGTCCCTCCGGCATTCTGATGAAGCAATACGTGCCGAAGGGTGTTATGAAGCTGGTGCTCGCCTTATCCTCCTCCTTCATGTATATTTGATGGTAACCAGAGAAGCAATCAAGGAGTGACATGACTTCACACCCGGCCGCACTATCCACGATTTTGTCGATCCGAGGCAGCGGGAAGTTGTCCTTGGGGCAGGCCTTGTTAAGACTGGTGAAATCGATGCACATCCGCCATTTGCCGCTCTTCTTCTACACCATCACTACGTTGGCGAGCCATGTAGGGTAGGCAATTGTCTCGATAAATTTGGCCTCAAGCAGGCGATGTACCTCAGCCTTGGCGGCCTCTGACTTCTCATCAGACATCTTGCGCAGCCGCTGTTTCTTCGGCCTTACCGAAGGGTCAATTCCCAAGCTATGCTCGATGATGGAGCGACTGACTCCGACCAGGTCGAGGGCGGACTAGGCGAAGACGTCTTTATTCTTGGACAGACAACAGAGGAGTCTCTCCTCGTCATGCGAAGTGAGGTCTTCGCTGATGGTGACAGTCTTCTTGGGTGTCGCCTTGTCGAGGGGGATAGTCTTGGTCCCGTCGTTGCTTTGCAGCTGTGCTTTGCCATGTTCTTTGGCGGTTGGGCTAGCAGATTCGGGGACTTCGCGCTGGGCCGTGAGGCAGTGTACGTTTCTTTGTCCGGGAACGAAGTCTCTTTCTATGTTACGCGAAGCCTGCTGGTTGTCGTAGACTGTGATGGCGCCTTGCGGACCTGGGATCTTCATGCACAGGTACAGTCCGTGAATGGCTGTCTCAAACTTGTTGATGGAGCCCCGGCCCATTATGGTGTTGTACGGGTACACCATGTTGACGATGTCGAATGTGACTTGCTCACTTCGGGCATTGGGTGCTACACCGAAGGAGAGAGGTAACTCTATTTTGCCGACAGGAAAGGTGCCCTTGCCGCCGAAGCCATAAAGCGGGTTGTCCGAAGGCTTGAGCAAGCTGTGGCTTATGCCCATGCGATCGAAGGCATGGAGGAAAATGATATCTGCCTGGCTGCCATTCTTGACTAAGACTTTGTGCAGATCCCATCCTACCACGCTGTAGTTGATAACCATGGCGTCGATGTGTGGTGCGCTGCGCAGATCAACGTCGCGGGCGTCGAAGGTCAATGGCACATGGGACCACTTCGTCTGCACGACTGGACCGGTGACGGCGACGTGGTTGATGCTGCGATAATGGTCCCTCTTCTGCCGCTTTGTGTCGAAGTCGGCGCTAGACCCCCCAGTGATCATGTGAATGACTCCACGATACGGCTGATCGGTGAGGTCTTCTTGCTTTGGGGCTTGGGGGTGGTTGTGGTGGTGGACGTTTTGCTGTTGCTGGTGTGGGGTGGGGGTGGGGGAGGTACGATTTGTACCTCCTGGTGATGTTGGTATGCGTGGTGCAGTGGGTGCGGAGCGGGGTCATGGTTGTATGGCTGAGGGGGTTGCTGGTATGCGTGCGCGACAACTCTAGGGTTGTCGGTTGGTTGCGCTCGTGCCATCCTGTCTCTGGTGGCCTTCGTTTCTGGGCAGTCTCTTATAGGGTGGACGCAGTCTTCGCTGTGGAACAGGCAGTAAAATCTGCGCGGCTGCTGCGTGCGTCCCCGGCCCCGACCACGAGTTCCGTTTCCGCGGCCCTGGGGGGGATACTCCTGGCGGCGAGGGGCCTCGCCAGCGGGGTTCTGGTTGGCGATGTTGTGCACCTGCTGCTGATTGCGGCCGTCCCGACTGGAGTCTGCCTGCGAGGGCCTCGTCCACGTGCGGCTGGACTGTGGAGTGTCTTTGGGTTTCCTCTGAGACTCGACTTTGCGCTGGTGGAGCTCTTCGGATCTGGCGTATTTTTCAAATAGCTGATACAGCTCCTGGAGGTTCTTGGGCGGATCCCGGATGCAGTGGCTGTAAAGGACGCCGGCCCGAAGGCCGCTGAAGGCGTAGTGGATGGCGATCTGGTCATCAACCGAAGGCAGTTATGACTTGAGGGTCAGAAACTTGCGGTAGTACTCCCGCAGAGTCTCTTTTTCCAGCTGCTTGCAGAGTGAAAGTTTAGCCAAGGCGTCGGTGTCTGGGCAGTACCCTTGGAAGTTGAGCAAGAATTTGTCCCGGAGACTTCTCCAGGAGTCGATGGACAATGGGGGCAATCTGGTGTACCAGGTGAGGGCTGGGCCTTCGAGGGCGATGATGAATGACTTGGCCATCGTGGCGTCGTCCCCTCCGGATGATGCAACGGTGACCTGATAACTCATGATGTACTATGCTGGGTCAGTGCTGCCGTTGTACTTGGGATAGGTCCCTGCCCTGAAGTTGGCGGGCCATGGTGACACTTGCAGGTGTGGCGCCAGGGGACTTCGCTCGTCGAGGTAGTTGACACCTTGGAATGCCGCGGCGTGTGGGATGGCGTGGCCACGCTGAGGGAAGTACAGGTCTTCGTCTTGTGCGCGCTGTTGTAGGGGTGGGCCGTGTTGCAGGCCGAGGTGGCCTTCGCGCTGCATGAGCGCGATCTCTTGTTCGAGCTCCTGAGCCTTCTGCTCTTCGTCGCGTATCATCTGTCGCACCTTAGCTTGTGCAGACACACGTTGGCGCTTGGCCTCAAGGATCTCTTTTTGCTTCTGGAGGTTGCGGTTCTTGATGCGCAAGGCACGCAGCTGTAGCTGCTCCTCCGCTGAAACGCCGATGACTTCGCCGTCCTCGATGACGTCCATGCCCTCCGGTGGAGCGAAGCCTGGGGGAAGTTGCGGTTGTCCTCCAGAGCTGCAGGTGTGGAGATTGCCTTCGGGAGTGGGTTGTTCGTTGTGCTGCCTCTTGCTGAGTGCGTCGTCTTCGGTGGCCTCTTGGTGGGTGGTGTCGACGAGGGCCTTGCCCTTTTTCTCGGCCAGCAGCGCTGCCTTCGCAACCTCGTCAGCCTTCGGGCTAGCTCTCTTGGGTGCCATCACGGGTGGTTTTTCCGTAGCACGAACGGTGGGCGCCAAATGTTGGAACTTGCTCTCCTGGGCAAGTTGATCCAACGGGGGAGTGAAAGCAACGTAAACAAGGTTTTGATTCGAGATGGCAATAGCTCAGTTAATCTAGCCTCTCAAGGGCACTGTGCGGGGGTATTTATAGGTACCTGAGTGCCCAGCATCCTGAGTTAAGGACGCATGTGTCCTTAGGCGCCTAGGTTATCCCCGGAATATTCCCATAAAGCAGGGTTACAGACTGTAATTACAGGGAAACCTTTACAAATTAGGCCCGTAATGCGCAGCGGCCACGTAGGGCCTGTTACAATGGGTCGAATCACGCGTGGGCCTCCATGTTGGACGAGGCCACGGGATAGGACGACCTCGTCATGGGCCTTCGTCCAGCGACGCGAGGGGCGAAGGGTAGGTCTGCCAGTCGTCTTGTCTTCGTTGGTGCAGCGTGGCTGGCGAAGGCATCGAGCGAAGGGTGGCGTCTTCACCTTCACCCCAACATCAGCCATCCTGGAGAAGGCGGGTTGCGAACATGTCAAAACCCTGGTCCAGGCCGAAGCAGCCTTCTCCGTGGATGACACAAAGGATACCTCAGCCGAAGCAAGTTTAATGGGCGAAAAATTTTACACTGACATCTGGGCAAATGGTGGTCGAGAAATGGCTCACGAAATAATGAAGAAAAGTGAAAAAGATATTCATGACGCTCAAGAAGCAGCGAAAAAGCTGAGGAAGCTGCAGAACGCGAGAGACGGATAGGTATTATTTTGTGGCCTTTAGCTTCGATGTTTATTTTCGTGACTTCGAACTGATTAATTTTGAACTGATTAATTAATTTTTTTACTGCAGCTGAGCTACCTCCTCCACCGGAACCATTCGACCCCCTAGCCCACCTAGAAACGAAGAAAGCAATAGAGATCATCAATATGGCCGAATCTATTGTTGACGAAGTAGTTAACAAGTTGTTAAATGAAGTTGCGGAGAAGGTCCTGAAAGAGGACTAGTATTCATTGTAAAAACATTTCTAGATGATCAATGTAACTTTTGCTGTAACAATACTGTAATATTCGATGTGCATATTTTCGAATCTAATATGTAAATTATTTGTAACTCAGCTCTTTGCAATGCATGAAACTTTATATACGTACTGTACCGTACCGTTTTTGAGCCTCCGGCGAAAAAACACCTTCCCTTCTTTTCATGCTTCGTAAAGAAAAAGATCCGTGCTTCATGAAAATATCCATGCTTCATAAAAATTTCCAACCTTCGTACAAACATCCATGCTTCATAAACAAAGAATCCCTTCTCTTGCAATAGAGCTAATGAAGTTGTATTTCTCAGCTTACTTTGTGCCTTAGCACATTTTCATTTTTTATAAAGCAATCTCTGAAGGTCGACTTCATATTCGGTCGTGTCATCGGTGCGATATGATGTATGATGTGATGCTATGCGGGATGATGTGATGATATGATGCAAAATATGATGCTAATGCCGAAGACACACACCCACACGCCCACACTGAAACATACAATCTCTGCATTCCCTTAGGAATAACCGAAGTCTTCTTTGCCGTTTATTTTTCGGCTTCACTGCTTATTTTTCGGTGTAAGTTCTGCATCCCCTTAGGAATGTCTTTTGAAATTCTTCGCCTTCTATTTCGGCAGTATCACCGTTGACTTCTCAGTGTAAGTTCTGCATTCTCTTGGGAACGACTTTTGAGCAGAAAACTTACACTGCGCTCCCTTAGGAACGACTTTTTGTAGCTTCGGCAAAACTTACGCTGCGCTCCTTTAGGAACGACTTTTTGTGGCTTCGGCGATTTTTGAGCTTCGTAAGTCTGTGAAGAAGATATATTTCATTCTGACAGAAGTGAAGCTATTACAAGAAATTAAAAACTAGATTTACATTGATTGTTCCTTGTTCAAAAACAAAATGATATAGAACATAAAAGTATTTCGGGGGTAGGATATTGCTCAATAAATGTGCTTTGATCCTGGCACAGTACTGTTGACTGTGCGAGCTTCGGATTCCTCCCTAAGCTCCTGTTGTTGCTGGGTGTACTGGCGCCCTTATGACTGCTGGCTTCGGGATTATGTCGGTTGTAGTGGTGGTGGGGGTGGAAGTTGTGGCCAGGAAGCCTGTGAATGGCTAGCCGAAGCAACAGAAGCTGCAGGATGATTACCCACATATTCTGGTATGTAGGGGGAGTGGCACGAAGCAGTGTGCAAGACCTACTTCGGCTGATTCTGCCTAGCTTCGGCTTTGGCGATCTCCTTCTGCTTCTGAATGGTGATTCGACACATTCTTGTAGTGTGGCCCTTGTCTTCACCACAGAATAAGCAATAAATCTTCCTGTGCTGATCCCCGAATCTTCCTCTGAAGCCCCTGGCGCCTCTGCCCCTTGGAGCTGGCGGCCTAAAGGAGCTTTGTTGTTGCCCCGAAGATTGTAAGGTGTACTATGACCTCTGAGGCTGGCTTCCCTTGTCATCGCTCTGGCTAGAGTTGTGGATCGACCTGACATGCCTCAGATGAATTCGTCCTCCGAAGCCCCTAGTCATCTCAGAGAATCTGTAAGCTTCCTCCCTTCTTTGGCAGAAGTCATTGTCAGTCCGGATGTACTCATCCATCTTTTGAAGCAACTTCTCTAGAGTCTGTGGGGGTTTTCTGGCGAAATATTGAGCAGTAGGTCCTGGCCAAAGACCCTTGATCATGGCCTCAATGACAATCTCATTGGGCCCTGTAGGCGCTTGTGCCCTCAGTCGCAAGAACCTTCAGACATATGCCTGGAGGTATTCCTCATGGTCTTGCGTGCATTAGAACAGGGCCTGAGCTATGACTGGCTTCGTCTGAAAGCCTTGGAAACTGGTCACCAGCATGTCCTTAAGCTTCTGCCACGACGTGATAGTCCCTGGCCAAAGAGAAGAATACCATGTTTGAGCTACATTGCAGACTGCCATGACAAAGGACTTCGTCATGACTGCAGTATTGCCCCCATACGAAGATATAGTTGCTTCGTATCTCATCAGAAACTGCTTTGGATCTGAGTGCCCATCATACATGGGAAGTTGATGTGGCTTGTATGACGGGGGCCATGGGGTAGCCTGCAGTTCTGCTGCCAAGGGAGAAGCATCACCAAAAGTAAAGGTATCATGATTAAAATCATCATACCATCCATCTTCGTTGAACAAGCCTTCTTGACGAAGCTCCCTGTGTTGGGGCCTTCGATCTTGTTCATCTTGAGCAAGATGACGCACTTCTTCAGTAGTTTCATCGATCTTCCTTTGAAGATCAGCCGATCGCGCCATCTTCTCCTTCTTCCTTTGTACTTGCTAATGGATGATTTCCATGTCCTGGATTTCTTGGTCCAACTCCTCCTCCTGGAGTGTTGGACTGGTGGCCTTCCTCTTCTGGCTTCGAGCTTCTCGGAGAGAAAGAGTTTCCTGATTTGGGTCCAGTGGCTGCAGTGTAGCAGCCCCTGTCGCTGAAGCTTTCTTCGGCGGCATGACGAAGGTCAGTGCTTGCCGAAGGTGGTCGAATGAGTTCACCGGAGGTGGGCGCCAATGTTGGGGACTTGTTCTCAAATGCTATGAGTTAAGAACAAGGCAACACAAAATGTTAAATGTTAAAGTCCTTCGTCCTTTGAAGCATTATTTCCCTTAGGATATAATGATCTCCAGACGAAGGTTATGAAGGACATACCTTCATCAATGCGATATATGTTAATATAAATAGAAGTATATGAAATATAAGAGGCAACATAAACAATCATATAACATTATTAATTCATTCTCATTATATTATTCTAGAAAGACAAAAACAATATTGAATTACAAAAGGTACCTTCGGCTTGATGGAAGGTAAAGGTACAAGCGTGACGCAAAAGCGAATACAAGTCAGCGTGAACAGTACAGGGGGTACTGTTTATCTATTTATAGGCACATGACGCAGCATGTGAGAAATTACATTCATGCCTTTTACATTTATTATTGACTTATGGACAACTCTATGAGGACTAGATAACCTTTTCCCCTTTAAGTCGGTTCCTTTTTCCGCCATTTAGCCAAAGCTCCACTGCGTGTAGCTTCGGAGCAACTCTAACCTTCGTCATGATCATGCTTTTTACATCGTACATGCTTTTAGCCCGAGTCCGAAGGTACCTGTTCATATGTCACACTTGGAAGCTATTGTTAAATCACGTTTTTGAGGACCTTCGGAGGACGAAGGCCCCCAACAACGGGTATGGGTTTGGGAAGCAATAATCCGAACCCGATTACCCATAGGTATTTCATACGTGTACACCTGTCCTGTTTGTATGAATGAGTTGAGGTCGAGCCGGCCACCAAGCCCAGCACAACAGCACACCAGGCCCAGGTCCTAGCCCAACAAGGCAACACGGTAAGGCAACTAGCAGACTAGCAAAAAAACAAAACCCTAAAATAACCAGCCATACGTTACACCCTACCTAGCCGGCCAACCGCCGCAGCCTGGAAAGTTGCACTGGTACTGCACACTGGTGACTTCATCAGCGACAAGGAGCACTGCTGACTGCTATGAGCCTAGGACGACGGTGACGACCATGGATTTTCAAGCGCTAACGAACTCGTATGGTGACCAAGGAAGGTGAGCAGACTCCATTTCTCCATTTCTTCTATTGGTCTCAAAGTACTGATTTCTTTTCTAATGGATGGAGGAATGGATCATGGTTCATGGATAAGTGCTTGTCGATGTGGTGATGTCTGAAATCTAGATAGTTTGTGCTAGCTGTTAGTACCTAGTTATCTCTTAATTGGGGACGGGGACCCATTGGGGACCCGAAACCCAAATGGGGATGGGTATGGGATGAGTTTTGCACCCATGATGGGTATGAGGATGTATCAAACATGATGAGGATGGGTTTGGGATGCTATAACCCGGTGAGGAAGTCCCCATTGACATCTCTATTCCCACCTATAAAACAAAAAAACTAAAATTATGCACAAATAAGAACTATGGTTGTTGGTTCCAAACCCACGTTCATACACATATTACACATGTATTTGCATTTTATATTTTATACTCAAGAATAAATGAAAATCGTAACGACGTACAAACCTAGTTTTTATTTTTTTACTATGGAAACATATCTTATGTCTGTGGTCCAGCACCACCCCAATCGTGCATTGGCAGCCCTACAGTAGTTTGCACTCGTCCAGGGGCGAAGCTAGGTTTATAGGGGTGGATGCACATGCATCCACGAAAATTTGCAAAATCAGTGACTTGGACCAGATTTTCACCATATATGCACCACCTATAAATTATTACTATGCATCCTCAAGATATGTGCACCCTCCCCTGATTCACTTTAGATTAACCATTGCACTCGTCAGCCATGGTTATGGTTGCCGCGGAAACAAGTCTTCGAGAGAGCGAGCGAGAGCTGTGGTGCACTCGTGCAGATCGATTCGATGGTTCCTACGGAGGCAGCAGGCCCGGGCACACACATGTGCCATATGTTCGACGTCACAAGGCCCTCATTTGGTAAGGGCCCATAAAATAGTATTTACTACGTCATCATTAAAAGCCTATTAGGTTCTTTAATCACTAGACGTTCCATATTCTACGGCGCCATCCCAAGCGCGTGAACTGTGTGGCTGTGTCGTACCCAACGACCAATGCATAACATCTTGATTCTCCACTTCTCGATTCTCATCCTTGAGGGCCTGGCTTACGCACTGCGTACAAGTCTGCTACGATGTTGCAGCGAGGTTCTGTCGCTATGACCGTGACAGAGAAATTGTGATCATTATTATATACTTTTTCTAGGGACATAGGCGTCAATTTAAAATTATGTACATGGTCTTGGATTATATTAGTCCGACCCTAGGAGTAGGGGTGGTAATGGATCGTAATCCAAATACTTCTTTATAAAATAGTAGGACCCTAAATAAATGTTAGTTAAAAAATGAATAGAAATAGGGTTCGATTCTAATCCGATTCGATCCTTAAATCTTATAGTGTAAAATATAGAGTCCATTGTAACCCATACCTGGGAGGCAGACAAGGTTTAGTTCGTGGAAGGCAGGGGTCGGCTGAATTAATAGATGAGTTAGGCCAACTCTAGCAACGTCGTGTATACGGGTGTGCATAACAATGTTTTATATACTATAGATGTACTGTTTGTATATAAGAGTTTGAAATAACAAGTGGGATAATGAGTGAAGAGGGGTCCGCACCCACCGACGTTGCTGAGAACAGTACCCATCAAGCAAAGCCTACATGGAACTCTGCCCGCGCGCCGACCGGGTATCCAGATCCAGACGATCAGCAGCACGCGTATGGTAAATTGGTGGCGTTCAGTCATTTCAACTATGGACAGGACAAGAGTATGTTTACGCCCACAATCGTGCGTGCGAAAAGCTCGTCACTGAGGAACTTGTCACCTTCCAGACGGCATTACCATTTTATAGGAGTTGAACCGAACTGAACTGCACGACTACCAGATCTAATCAGGTAACGGAAGTAGTATATCATTTTGTAGGAACCGAACAGTATGAGAACTAGTATCTGATACATGGCAAAAATGAGAAATGTCGGAACTAATCGCGCTGTCCATGCAACCAAAACCAACACAGAAATCTACTCCAAGCCCACTTCAAAGCGTCCAAAAATCTACCATGTCCATCCATCACGCTTTTCCTGACACCACATATCTTCCGTCATCAACAAAATGCAAGAGAGAGATAACCGCCACTGGAAAAAATGGCACTTGAGCACACCCTGATACAAATGGCCTGTGTAGGCAACTGGTCATTTATCAATAATATAAGAACATACCCATGGAACTCAAATCCAGACTATTACGCTGCAGCTCGGAAACGCTAAATCTCTACTGCTCCTCATCACAAATACTTGTGACATCCCAATGAAAGCCACTGGATAGAAGATGGCCGACAGAATTAAGATAGACTCCACCAATAAGTTACATTGTTACAGTTGTCTACAAACAGACAAGCCACATGGTTTCTTCTTTTACACAAGGAGATTCAGCAATATGATATAGTGTGTACACACACTCAGAAGAATCAGGTGCAGATCGAATCGTAGACGCTAGAAAGTGCTTGGTTATACTTCAGCCTATTCTTATAATCAAGTAATATGGACTTGGTTCTACGATAATTGTTTAAAAAAAATGTCTGGAGCAACAGGTAGCCATATATAACTCTTTATCTATGAGCAAAAAGGAGCAACAATCAGGTGCTGGTCAAAGTATCTCCCAATTACCTGAGCACATAAGAATTGTGCAAAGTTTTAACTCTTCGAACCAAATTGCTAACCGCTGGAAGTTCTAGAATATACTGACCTCTACCCTCTTTAATCGAAGAATATGTACTTGGTTCATTTGCTAACTTAACCGTGATACCATGAAATTCGTAATGTCTATTTATTTCTCTCGCCTATTAGTCTCAACCTAAGAGCAAACAGCAGAAGCAGTAATGTTTTGCTGACGAACACTAATCAAGGTAACAACTTCACTTATAAAGAAGAGGCAAACATTAGTCAATTGCTTGATAGTGATCAATATTAAGTCACATAGCAATAACCCAGCTAATAAATCCATAGATCCTCAATAACAAATTCATAGATGCACACAATATATTCATTTGATAATCCATTCAGATCAACACATCTTCAATTACTAGCGATATAGCCTAGCAGTCAGCATATCATCCAACAAACATCTCTACAAGCATCAAGCTGTGAGAGACATGCAAACAATCATGCATATTCCAAATTTGCAATAAAAAAAACATCTCAGGCATCAACTAAACAAAGTAGCACCATCTTTCCTCTAACAGTACAAACCATCCAAGTCATAATAATTCAAAGTCTGAAATCAGGTGCAACTCAAAAGACCAGACAAGAACTCAATTATCCCTCATGTTTGTGTTCACGACTCTTATTACCATTGAAAACTTCAGAAAGTAAAGGTACTTGCCATACATGTTCCTCTAGTCTATTATCCAGCTGATAGTAAAGATACTACTACTACGACTCCAGTGACACTAACAAAACGGTTAACCCATTCTCATATAGGCCATAGCAGCAGATCAAAACTTCCGCGCATCGGACCACCAGAACCAGATTACCTCTTGAGGTTGAACAAGACCACTGCGATGCCAGCCGTGGCAGCTGCTCCAGCAGCCGCGGCAGCCACCAGTGCGGGAGGCACCACGCCCTGATTCTTAGGCGTCCCGGCCCTGGCAGCAACAGAATCACATCCCTCTTTCACGCCCTTGCCCTCGGCAGTGGCGGAACCCTTCAGGGTCTCGATCTCCTCCTCGAGGGCGGCCTTCTCCTGGTACGCGGTCTGCAGCTGGTCCCCGAGCCGTGCACCCCTGCGCATCTCCTCCTCATGGCTAGCCTTCTCCGCGGCGAGGAGACCCTGGAGGCGCTCGACCTCGCTGCGGAGCGTGGCGGCCTCGCTCTCGTTGGTGGCAGCAGCTTGCTCGGCGGCGGCGACCTCCTCGCGGGCCTGGGACACGAGAACCTCAAGGCGGCGGGACTCGGAGGAAAGGAACTGGTTCTCGTGGCGCACGGCATCGAGCTTCTCCTCCAGGTCGCGCTTCGCCGCGCGGAGGGACTCGATCTCGTCCGCCGCGTCGTGGAGCTTGGGCGTGCCGTCCCCGCCGTTGGTGGAGAACTCGAAGTCCGCGGCGGCGGCGATGGGGGAGGCGAACGTCTCCTCGCCGTTCTCCATCGGAAACCCTCCTCCTCAGTACTCACCCTCTCTCTCTCTCTCTCTCTCGCGGCGGCGCGGTGGATGCGGTGCGAGAATGGAAATGGGAATAGAAAAAAGATAGAGAAGGTGTGGACTGTGGAGCGTCTCACTCTGGGAGAGAGAGAGAGGTACCTTTGGGCCCACCTGTAGGCCAGCGAGATGCTGCAATATGAGATGGTAATGGACTAGTGGGTAACTAAAATCCTAATACCCGTCAGATTTTTTACCTAATATACAAGCGGGTATGAGATGACTCTATATCGACGAGTATATTAGTGGGCAACATCCTCTACTTATTGGATACAGTTACGGGTGAGTACTATCTACACCGCATACTCATATGTAAAATATATCTATATCATATCATTATTATTATCTAATAAAATCTATCTTAGTTAAAATAAAAACCTTCTTTGTCTATTGTTTATTTACTATCAACTTATATAATTATGTGGTTTATTATATTTTACGATGAACTTAATTTTGTGTATTTATTTGATATTTTGAATGTACGGGAATATCGACGGATAAAATTACTCACACATGATATAAGTATGAGTAAGATTTTATAATTACGTGCGTACATGGATAATCCGACAGATATGATTTTTAGTGATAGATATGAGTTGACGATGCCATTACCGAAGGAATAAGGGATGTGGATGTTCCGATCGGACGGCGTGGATAAGAGACTTCAGATCGGATGGTTGAGATAAGACGTTGGGTGGAAATGATATCTAAACAGGTCGCGGAAAAGAAGAAGCTCGATTCGCTGTTCTCTGCCACAGCACACCGTGGACGCCGTCCCCGCTCAAAGTGAGGTTCGGAGCTCAGAGCCTTGCGATCTCTCGGCTGCGCGCGCGCAAGATGGTGAGATTGGCGCTGTTATTTCCATGTATTCTTGGTTGCGAGGATCTGTGGCCTTCTGTCTGTGTTTGAATCTTAGGGTTTAAGTTCTGTTTTAGTGGGAAGATCACGTATCTGATGGGCTGCGGTCTGCGATTCCCCTTTGTGATGCGTTGTTTGATTACTTACTCATCCTGATCCCTGTTCTTATGCTTAATGCCTCGCTCGGATTCAGTCCCTACTGGTTTAGTTGTGAGAAAGCACAAGGAGACCTGCGCCCAATCTAGTTTAGCACTCTAGACTGAGCAGTTGATGTTTTGAATACCCTTGTCATTGTTCTGGTTCAAAGTTCAAATGATGAAAATTACTGAATAACGGGGAAAATTTAGTGGTTTTGCGAGCTTTAGAGATGAACTGGAGTGTTGTTATTTGAAGCTGCTCATGCAAGCTTGCTGAGAGTAATTTTGAGGCTCGTGTTCCTTTCATACCTTGTCGTGTTGTGTGTGCCATGTTCATATCTGGTACTCCCTTCGTTCCAAATTATAAGATGTTTTGACTTTTTTTAGATACACTCTTTTTACTATGTATCTAGATTCTAGACATAGTGTATAGCAAAAGCTATCGATTTGAAAATACCAAAACATCTTATAATTTGGAACAGAGGCAATATCATTCTGTTAGGGTTGGAGGATTCCTTCCATCTCTTCTGTCGTGTTTTGTGTGCCTTTATATCTTTATTTTTCTAAAACGAGCAGTAGAACTTCGCATTAAATATATTAAAAAGATAGAAGAAACATCAATGGTCTAAAGAAGACCAGAGTATAGTGTAAAAAGCAAAAGAAAAAGGAAAACCCACCTTACGGTTGCCAGAAACAAAAATACACAAACATTTTATAGAAGACAGCCAAAAGACGTCAACAACTGCCCCTAAACTAAGGCCAGATGGTGCACAAATCTTTGGCACCTACCAGACACAACCTCTGAGCGTCATCTTTGATGCTCTGTATAATTTGGTTGCCGCTAGGAGCATCCCCTTCAAACACACATTTATTCTGCTGCTTCCAAAGCCACCAAGCCACCAACATCACAAGGGAGTTAATCCCTTTTCACAGCACATGAGGGACCTTGCCCTCCAAATTAACCCACCAATCTTAGAAAACCAAATCAGCCCTTGTGGGGGAGAAATGCTGCAGATTAACCATGGAGAGAATCCTAAACCACACTTCCCTAGAGAAGACACAAGAAATCAAAAGATGTTGCACCGATTCATCCTCTTGATCACAAAGGGGGCATTGAACCGGATGATCACAAATGTGTGCCTTTATATCTAATATCAGCCGTTCAGCATGTCTTCCTTTACCTTTGAAGGATTACTTCTCTGATATTTTGTGACAGTCTTCCATGTCATTTTTGACTCACAATTAGAAATTGTTAGAGTAAATCAATATTAGTCGACTTCTTTTTTCTTAAATATTTTCATATTTCTGTTTAACTTGGTATTTTAAGGAAAGGAAAATATCTTAAATTCATTTGAATTTAGGCCATTCAGATGTATTGATTGGCTTTTGATATGGCACAAGCAGGAACAGATTACTTCTATCCAGTATCCACAGTCATATGCTTTTGTTGGTTCACTTCTGATGGAATTATACAATTTTGTTTGCCAGGCTGACCCAGAGTTGGAAGCTATCAGGAAGAGAAGGATGGAAGAACTAATGGCAAAACATGGCGGGGTAAGATACCAAACTCTCTATGACATAAATTGAAGCTGTCACATACTCACATGTAGATCACCTTGCTAACACAAGTGCTTGTTTTGGTGCTCCTCAGTTGACTGACTTTTGATCTAATGTTAACTTTTAATTAGGCAAATCAACAAAATGCAAGCCAACAAAAAGCTCAGGAAGACGCGAAACAGTATGGTCTATTCCTCCACCATCTTCTCCTGAATGTTACAGCTCATCATCTCAAGCTATGTTCTGTGGAACCTGGCAAATACTAATTTGAATTTGAATCTAACTCTCTATTAGGGAAGCTGAGGAACGCCGACAGATGATGCTTGCTCAGATATTATCTTCTGAAGCCAGAGAAAGGAGTAAGTTCTTGTTATGGATGTCATGTCTTATTTATATATGTGCTTAATACATTTTTTTAAATCATTTACATTTGAATGGCTGCTCAAAGTAAGGTTTTTTTCTTGTATGTTTCATCTTTTATGTGTTTTTAGGGAGCCTTGCAAGTCTGCCCACTAAAGTCGGATGAAATACTTAACAAAAGTTCTTCTGTTATGTAATGATTGCAGTCTGTTAATTTTTCGCTTCTGAATTTTAGTTCCTGTTCTTTGCTAGTGGAAGTTTTGGAGTGAGGTCAGCAGCGTTATGTGGCTAGGGCCTGCCCTATTCTGTGTTACTGTTATGGTTTCCATTCATGCTGTCATGGTTTCCAGTCTAAGCAAAGTCACTTAGATTGTAATTGTGCCTTACAACCCTGGTGTTTCCAGCAAATGTTTTTTTTAGCTTTTTATAAAGCAGGGGAGAAGCCTTTGGTGTGAAACTGGTATGTGTTTCAGCTGTTGTGTGCTGACCCAGTGGGTGTATATTCCTGAAAAGACCTTGATAGTTGCTCTGTCCACATGGTTAAAGTTGGAGATCATCAGTATTCTTTGATGAATCATTGCATAATTTCCCTCATATTTAGCTATTGCATCAAATAAGAAAATGTATGTGGGGATTGGGAACATAAGTTTGGTGTGGAGCATGGATTTTTTATTAGTGATGTTTGCCATTTCAGACAACTTACTTTGCTGAGTGAAATATTCTATGTTGTGTGTAATTAATGATATGGTGAAAATGTTGCTAATGTAGAGCAATCAGCACAGATACTTGAAGGGCTACAATGATCAAAATACTTAATGTAAACATTTGAATATCATAAAAACTTAATGTTAGATATAGATTTTTTGAATATCATAAATGTTTGGCTACTATTCAAAGTATCCAGTCATAAATCTTCTGAATAAAGTGTATAACAGTTGAAATGGGGGGAATGAATCGTAATACAATGCTTATTTTTGCATGAATTTGACAGTCTCCCGCATAGCTTTGGTCAAACCTGACAAAGCAAGAGGGGTGGAGGATGTTCTGCTGAGAGCTGCTCAAACTGGTGGAATATCTGAAAAGGTAATAGTTAATCACAGATTCCTTTGTCCCATTGTGTATTTTTTAGTTTTTGATGCTTCAAGAAGTCCATAAAGCAATGATATAAATTGCTGGGTTTTTTTTTTGTGGGGGGTTGGGGGTACAGGTGTCCGAAGAAAGACTTATCTCCCTTCTAGAGCAAATTAACACCCACACAAGCAAGCAAACCAAAGTTACGGTATGTGCATTTTAACAACCTTTTATGACACTATTGAACAAAGCTGCTGTGCCTCGTACACTGCTATAGAAACTGATTTAGTTTTCAGCAGAAACATGCAAGAGATTTGCTTTTGTCAGGACAAGCTAGTAGTCCTGTTAACTCTTGTTTGCCTTGCAGATTCAGAGGCGTCGAAGTGTCCTTGACGACGACGATTAGACGCGACCTGCAAGCTTTGCCTCTGAGTGTGTGATGATGGGCTGGTGATTGATTGATTATAAGCGGTACCGAACTTGTTTGCTTAAAGACAATGATCTGATGCGACTGCAAACAGCCATCAAAACTTGGTTGTATATGATCCGATGTCTTGTTGGTGTACCCCCGTTGAGGACAGTCGATATATTGGCTGTGATTATCCCTGAAACACTGTTCTTCCTTGAGTTATGGTATTTATTAATGGGTGTTCGATCTCCACGCCGGCCCTGTAAACCCATTTTTCAGTTGCAGTATGTGGTGGCGCAATGTGTTTTGCAGCTCTGGTTGCTTTGCTTGCGAAACAAAAGAAAAATGGCATGTCATGGTCATGGTACGGTGCTGCATGGATCCATCATCATCCTGATGTTGCAGGCAGTCAGGCACAAGCATCCAACGAGAGCACCTAGAAGCGTCCAGACGAGAGCGGCCGGCCGGCCACCCCCACAGGTCACAGCCCAGGGAGACGAGTGGGCGACGGTGCACGGAGCCAATCCCCTGCCGCGCGCGTCGCTCGAAGCGCACGCCGCATGCGTCCAGGCCCCACCGCCCATGCCCGCGGGCCACGGGAAGGCCTGCGGCGTGGGTGGCGTGGCGTCCCAGTCCCACCCGCGCGCGCATGCTCATCGTCATCGCAGTCGCGGGCCAACAAAGCGCCAGCCGTGGTAGGTGCGTGCGTTGGTAGAGCACGAGTGAATGGATTGCATTGCAATTGCAACAGAAACCATAGCCTCAAATGGCTTTAGAATCATAACCGTTGCTAACAATTAACCAGTTACCCAATTACTGGTACACGAAAAAATATATATATATATGTATTTATGCATGCATGTATACGACGACAGCAGCTCCCGGACCGTACGGCTTCATTCCCTCCCTGCTCGCTTCGCTTGCGACTGACCATGGCATCCTTGTCCTTCCACCTCCACGCACCGCCGCATCCACACCACCTCCACGACGCACGCACCGACTTGGAGCCCCAAGTCTCGCGGCGGCGCTTGGCGGTTGTCGTGGACGCCTTGGATTGGACTACATCGGTGGCGAGCCAGAGCCACCGTGGAGTTGCGACGGCCTGGAGTTTGCATTGCAGGCGGAAAATGGGAATTTATGCTAGTTAGTAACACACACACACATATATATATATATATGTGCTCCCTCTGTCTTAGTTTATGATTGGTTTGACTTGTAATCTTAGTTTTAATTTTTACCAAAAAGTAAAAATTAAAAGTATTATATGCTAAACAATAATATTGTAAAAACTAATAATAATATTCAGTTATTAATAATGAATATTTTTGAATAATACGAGTCAGTCAAATTTATTATAAAAAAATAAATAAATTATAAAATAAAAGGATAAAGCATTTTTTTTCTTCCAAAACATAAAATAGTGCTGGTCAAATATCACGGCCGACTGGAGTGGGGCGCCTTTGCAACGATACGATATGATTGCATTGCACGGCGAAGGACCAGGCAGGAAAGGTCCATATACATAGGACGTGCAGATCGTGTAACAGTGGCGAAGGCAAAGGCAATTGGTTTGCCATCAAGGCCGAAATGGCCCACGCAGACACAGATCTTGGCACGCGTGGTACATCATCTGAGTGGATTTATGGGCGCGCACTCCGTACGGCAGGACGACGGCATCAATGCGACACGCGCAAAGAAGCACGGCAGCGGCAGCAGAGAGAGAGAGAGAGGCCAGTGCATGCATGCATGCTCTACTAGCTAGACCAGAGAGTACAGTGCACTGCTCTTGTGTCTTGTGCAATGTTCTACATCTCTTTGAAGCTTTAGATCGTCCCTGCTAGCTAGCTAGCTAGCATCCGAATAGAAACGCTACTAAACGAAGTATTTCCGACGCGACATGCTGACAGCAGGGTTAAGTGCTTATAGCTATTTCCTTCGTTAAATCGTCAACACTTTGAACTCGGTGGCTGGAAACATCTCCCACGTCCTTTGTCAGACCCAAATGTTGCATGAGCGAGTGCTAGCCAAAGGCTTCGGAAACCAAGAACCATCAGCATCTAATCTAGCTAGCTATACATGAGCGCTAGCTAGCCATCGCTCTTGATTTCTTCTTCTTCTTTTGCTATATATATAGCAGTAAGATATGCTTCTGCTACCTTGTGCATGTGTTGACACAATGCAGGAAAGAACCATAGTTCTTCTAGTATATTCAGCGCTGTTATAAAAAAAGCCATTTTTTGTAGAAAGCTAGCTAGTACATTCTACATGCGCGCGCATCTAATAAATCTTTGCTCTAAGTTAGCAAAAACAATAAGAACTCATAACTAGCCAAATTATAGATTCATAGTACATTCTACATGCGCATCCAAACATTTGTTCTTCTAGTTGGCAAAAACAAGAAGAACTTGTGTTCTAAAGAACTCATAGCCAAATCATAGATCCCTCCACAGTCCACACCATGCAAGATGAGAAGTAAACGAATATCTGCAACAGAACAGGCCGGATAACAGAAGCAGGGACGAGTAAGTACGTAACTGACCTGCTGGTCTCCCCGCCGAGCCCACGGATGTCCGGGGGCAACTCGGCGGCCTCGCCTCCCTTGTCCACCACCGGCATTGCTGTCGTCGTCTCTCCTTGCAGGCGCCCTGGCGGGCTTGGGGAAGCAGGCTCCAAACCGCGGAGGAGGAGAAATGGGAGCAATTAAGCTGTGGAGTGAGTGAGTGAGTGAGTGAGGACAGATAGAGAGGGAGAGCGGAGGCTCGTGTGCCGCTTTACTGGTAGCTCTCTGTACGACGCAGTAGCAGTACGCAAGGAAAGGAGCCAAAGGATAAAGGAAACGCAAGGGAGCAATGGCTGTGTGTCAGCTATTATTTCTGCTTTTTCTCCGGCCTGCACAGTACATCTTTGTATGCTTGCTGCCACGGCGCACCGGCTCTCTCTCTCTCTCTCTGTCTGGAACTGCGAGTGTTTTTGGACAACGTAGTAGCTTGGTTTGATTTGAGCCGGCGCTGTCAGTCTTATCAAGCGGACGCAACTGCAAAGCACGCCATCGTGTCACATCACCAGTCAGTCGCCAGACGACGGTGAGGGCCCACTCACCATGGTGGGGGACCACCTGCCAGAGACAAGAGAATCTTCTTCGTCCGCTGCCCGCCGGAACTGAACTCGGCTGGGCTCGGTCCAGTCCAGGACTGTTTAGCTACGTTGCTCCTGATTGCATTGCCGCAGCCGCTGCTGCTGCTAGGTGCTAGCTCTCCTCAGCTCTTCGTCTCCTTCGTCCACCATCTCATTCTCAGCTCAGGCAGGCTGCTCGCGCTCTGCGCGATGGCAGTTCCAGTAGTGCGTGCTCTACAGCTCACAAGCATGGCCACGCACGCACGCGACCGCCGTGCGTACCTGTCCGTGCACCATTGGCTTGCATTGCATGGATGGTCCGTAGTATCTCACTGTTTCAGGACCACGCAGTATTAGCGAAAGAAGCTCCTCTTTCCGGTTTGTTTGCCTGCCTGCCTGACTGTCTTTGAACGTGAGGCATGCGATGCGCGCATGCACGGTGTGTGTCTGTCTGCCCTGCGCTTGCGCTGGGCCTGTGCGTGATGACCGAGCGGCACGCAGACAACAGTCACAGAGTCGGAATGGCTTTGGCTCTGCCTGTCTGTCCTCCTCCTGGTCCTGGCGCCTGCCGGCGGCAGCTGCTTGCTTTAATCGTGCGTGTCTCAGGAAACGGGGAAAGGACCGCGAAACCGGAGAGAGAGAGAGACGCCTGCTTCCTTCCTTTGAATTTTGGCTCCGTCTCTGCAGCGGTTTTGAACCGTCCTTGGGTCTCTCGTGTACTGTATGCTGTGACGCTACACTAGCGATGGGGGACAAGTGAGGCCGTCTCCTACACTAGCGACGGGGGACAAGTGCAACCGCAATAAGACTTTAGATTTGTTGATAACCCCAAAGTATGCTAACATAAAAATTCGACTCTTCCATTAGGTTTATGGCATCAAGAAAAATGTTGGGAGAGAAAAATAGTGTCACGACATCAAAGCTTAAGCGAAAAGAACAAAGAAAAATATTCGGTGTCTTGGGCTGCTGGCCTAGAAACTCTGTGATATATATGTGCATTGTCTACAAATTCCCACAATCATTTACCTTACATCGTATTTTAAATTTGAGGCACAAGGAAATTTGCATTTCTCCTAAGATTGCATTGTCTTCAGAAATTATGATAGATGGAGGGAGTAACTAACTAACTCATTATTCACTAACGTTCAAATACGTGCTGCGTGATTCGCAAGAAGAAAAAACGTTCAAGTGCTCTAGTTGGAGAGAAAAATCGATGTACCGCGGAATCCATGGGTGTGGGAGACGATGACTTTCGATATACTATTATATATCTCTACTAAGCATCAATAACCATTATTTCTACCGTCAACATTTTTGAAAAAAATATGATTTTTCCTTTAGTCAACCCGCGGTCAATCGTGTCAGGAAGCGGCTTTTTCTTTGGCTAAACGGTACTTTGAACTTGGAACGAGCATGAAGAGATTGACGAGACTTCTTTCTCTTTTGAGTTTTTCTGACGGACCAGTCACGCAAGATCTTTGGTTTTTCCATGGAACCGATGAAAAAGTGGGCCGCTTCTTATGGACTCGCTCAAAATGATTCTTCTCTATCTATAATTCATGGCCTATTAGAAGTAGAAGGTGCTCTGGTGCAATCCTTACCGACAGGAAAAGATTGCAATCGGATTGATAATAATCGAGTGCCATCACTTCATCGGTCCAAACCAAGGAATTCATTAGAAATGTTTTGAAATAGATATTGTTCTCTCTTTGATTAGGGATGCTATATAAAAACAACTGGAGTTTGAAAAAGGAACGAAATGGTCAAACCAGAACTGCTAGAGGAACGAATTTTCAATAGCATAACTTGGGCTCCTAGAATATGGGGTCCTTGGGATCTATTTGATTGTAGGGATAGGTACGCTGAATATGATTGGGGATTTTCCTATGGGTATTGGAGCGGGTCCAAGCAGATTAAAGAGGATGAGTTGTCAAAGACTACTATTTACTCGAATTATTTCTGGTTTATTTATCAGCTATTGAACTTGGGTATGCTCTTTCCTTTTGTCGAAGTGGAATCATAGAACAGAATGTGATACGATGAGACAGAATGCAATAGAAACAAGGATAGCGAACGAGTTACCTACTCCTAAGGGTCAAAGCAAGCCTTTTTATTCAATTCTTTATTCTTACATTAAAGAATGAATCAAATCTCCCCAAGTAGGATTCAAACCTACGACTAATCAGTTAACAGTCGACCGCTCTACCACTAAGCTACTGAGGAACAAGGGGAGATTCGACCTCCTAGAGTTCAACTCCCGCTCTCAACCTATGAACAATATGAGTCAGAAGCTTCTTTCGTAACTCCCGGAATTTCTTCATAGTGGCTATGTTACATGCCTCATTTCATAGGGAAGCCTAAAGTGGCTCTATTTCATTCTATTTCACTTCTTAGCACTTCCTATCATTTAATATCCATTCATTTGGTCTTATTGACATAAGAGATGTCATTTATAGTCTATCTCTTTCTATATATGGAAAGTCAAGAAATTCTCATCGAAACATCGCGAAATTGTGCATATAGAAAACTCTAAAGAAAGAAAAAAAGAGACCCATGCCATGATTTTCAAATCTTTTTTACTTAAGTAGTCTAAAGTAGTAAAAGGAAAATGTGCCGTTGGGCCATTTCTATAAATATTTTGGTGATTTGATGCCCAACACATATTGTTTTAGCTCATATGTGCTAAATGTTAAGGAAGTACAAATCAAGAATCAAGGTATGTCTCTAGCCTTAGTAAATTGTTTTTGGATACTAACATATTTCTCTAAGTGCTAGGAACCTTATCAAGAAAAGTAGAAATAGATTGAAGAAGTTTGGCTAAGTCTAGCCAAGAATTGCATCAGCCTATGGTGCACCGGACTGTCCGGTGCACAGGCTGGTTCAACAGTAAAGTCATTGCTCTCAGGAATCGACGAGGGCGACGTGGCTAAAAATCACCAGACTGTCCGGTGAGCCATCAGCGCCCGTGCTACGCTCTTGGCGACGAACTCGTCGCTCTCGGGAATTCACCGATGGTGCCGCGGCTAAAATTCATCGGACTGTCCGGTGAGCCAACGACGCCTGCGGCCAACGATTGGTAGCGAGATCAACGGGCGACACGTGGCCAAGCCAACGGTCACTTGGTCGCATCGGAATGTCCGGTGTGCACCGGACAGTGTCCGGTGCGCCAAAGGGATGAAGGTCCAACGGTCGGCTTCACCAGAAAAGGAAGGAGATTGGGCACCGGACAGGCACTGTTCATGTCCGGTGGTGCACCAGACTATCCGGTGCGCTATCCGACAGAAGGCAAGAATTGCCATCCAAATGGATCTCCAATAGCTCCTAGCTGCCTTGGGGCTATAAAAGGGACCCCTAGGCGCATGGAGTAGTACACCAAGCATTCATAAAACATTCTAAGACGCCTAGACTATGCCACCACGCACTAATATCATCGTGTTAGAGATTTGAGCACCGTTTGAGTTGTAAACTCCCTGCGCCGTGTTTTGTGCTCACGTCTTAACTTGTGTGTGTGTTTGCTGCGATTCTTGCGTGTGTTTCTTTCCCTCCCTTACTCTTGTGCTTTGTGTTGTGATCAACTTTGTAAGGATGAGAGGCTCCAACTTGTGGAGATTCCTCACAAACGAGAAAACTACTATAAGGAAGAAACCGTGGTATTCAAGTGGATTATTGGATCACTTGAAAGGGGTTGAGAGCAACCCTCGTCCATTGGGATGCCAGAACGTGGAAGTCAGCAAGTGTTATACTTGGCCGAACCACGGGATAAAAATTACCGTGTCTCTTGCTTCTCTCTTTTGTGTGATTGGTTTCTTCTCTCGAGTTCTCACTTAATCACTTGTGCTATTGTTCCATAGTTCAATACTCACTCTAAAGGAACAATCAAGTGAAGAGTTCTCGCTTTAACAACTTGGCTTTCATCTTTCTAACATTTATAAACCAAGTTTTGTGCTATTTAGTATTTGATTTTATAGGATCACCTATTCACCCCCCTCTAGGTGCTCTCAATTGGTATCAGAGCCGTACTCTTCATTAAAGGGACTAACCGCCCGAAGAGATGTATCCTAAAGGCAAGGGGATGGTGATCAATGACTAGGAAAAGGAGTCCATCTTCAACGAGCCAAGAGACGACAAGCCCATTGACTCAGGCTCGAGTCACAAGAAGAGGGACATGAAGAAGAAGAGGCGCATTAAGAAGATCATCTACTACGTGTAATACCTAAAATCATGCTTAGGGATTTATGACAAAGATTCTTTATGGATCTAAATAAACATGAGCTCTAAATAATAAGAGTAAAATAATAGATTAAATACAAAAGGAAATTTGTAATAAAGTCAACTATTGTTAGAGGCAAATAAGAGAGGGAGAAAAATAGTAATATTTAAAATAATATAGTTTATATTTAAATTTGGATTTCAATTGATACATTTGGAAAGTCTGAATTTAAATTTGAATTCAAATTGAATTTGGAAATAGAGAAAAGAAAGAAAATAGATAAAAAAAGAAGAATCTCATGTGCTTGGGCTAAACTTTGCCTGTATCTGCCCGCTTCCGGATTCCATCCCACGCGGCCCAATTAGTAGAATACGCGCGCGCTACCCCCAGCCCAGTTGCACCCGCGCCACACACTGCCTGGCCGACCCTGCTGACAACCTAGACCCGTGGGTCAGCCCTCTGTGCTCCGCGCCCAAATCACGTGACAATGGCAGGTGGGCCACACCGGGGCCGCGTCTTCCCCAAACGAACGCGCGGATTCCTGGCTCGGACTCCGTACACCGCTCCCCTAATCCCAACGGGGTTTCCGTATCCCGTGCGCAAAGCTCAGGTTGTTGGCGGCTGGCTGCAACTCTCGCCCCTATATAAGGCGCCCTTCGTGGGGATCTCCCGGTATCAATCGCGTGCTCACCTCAACAAGATTTGGCTATGACCCACCATTGCCGCGGATCCTGCCGCAGCGCGACTTCCTCGTGGTCGTCATCAATCGGAGTGTGCAAGTGGTCGGGGAGCATCGCGTTTGCACGTGGTTCGTGTCTTGGGTCACTGCTGGGCGCGGGAGGCCCAGGTGGTTGGGCAATTTCTCACCGGAGCACTCATCTTCGTCGCAAATCCGCCTAGTCCGCGGACAGCCTTGTGCCCACCGTTTTCTTTGGTAAAATTTCCTCATCCTGACTTCGCCTTGGCCTCCTCTACGTGTTGCACGCGCTTGGTTGTAGTTTGGAGCACTGGGGCGTGGGGTGGTGGCTTGCCGGCAATGGCGCCGCCGCTGGTGACTGGCACTGCCGCATCTCGGCTGGTGTTGGGGGGAAACACACTGGTCGTATGATCCTCATTGGACGGTATAGATTAGATCTCCTCGTGATTGTGTTATTGTCGTTAGACCATGTTGGATGGCTAGGATCCGGTTCAACATACCCCTGTGCCGTTTTGAATCCGAGTCATTGGATGTTGATCGGACGGGTGGGAGTGCGTACCGATTCGTTTTTGATAAAATCTAATCCCAGTCGTTGGGATTAGATCGGGTGGCTGCGGTTTGGCCGTACCTATTCAATGCGGCCATTTTACAGAAGAGCCCCTCGGGTTTTCCTAAACCAACCCACCGTCCATCAGTGGGTTAGTCTGAGTCTAGGAAATATTGCGAGTTAGCCCCTGTGGTTTCTGATAATTATGCGCCCAGTCCAGAACTCTGTGAAAATATGGACAATAATTTAGAAAGTGGATTTCTAGTGCCAAAAATAATTCTAGAACTTGTATAATTCATAGAAAATTCATATTAAGTCCAAATTAGTTTATTCCAGTTCCTATAATTTTGTAATATTATTGTTTATCATTTAGTGCCACTGTTTTGACATAAAAGCCACATTAAAATTGTTATCTTAATTAATCTTGTACAAAGCACATAGAATCTTTGGAAATCCATAACTTAAAATCTATAACTCCAAAATTAGTAATTCCTATTCCTGTGATCTTATTTCAATATGTAGATTATTAATATGTATCTTGCATATATGTTTGGTGTAATGTTAATTTTGCCTATACACTGTTTGTTTGTAATGCTACGACTAGTGCGAGGCCACGAGTCATCTGAAAAGCAAGTTGGTACCTGGAATCTCAAGTCCTAGGCAAGTTGTGCCCTTGATCACTTCTTTTTACCCACTCATGTTCTAATTAATCATAATGATCTGCATAGGTTAATTTTGATGGGACCCAATAGGTTACCCTAGTTTGTCTATCTTTATACCTTGTTTACCACTGAATTCTGGGTAGTACATGCTATTGCTTTATGTGGTTTTGGGTGTAGAGATATACTTTATTCATTATCATACTTTTATTATCAGTTGTTATTTACTGTTCATGATAAGATCATTATGTTAATTGGAACATGGAGTGACCACCCAGGAAAACAGTGCTAGCACAAGGGTTTAATAGGACGCCCTTGGCTGATTAATTAGGAAAGCTAGTGGAGGACTACCTTACCCGAAAGGGGCAAGGGCAGTTAGGGAGTGGTTAGTGTAGGGAGGTCCTCGGGTTGATTTTGCTGCGATGGCGGTCTGGCGAGGGATTCCTGCATTGGAGCTTCCTATAAACTATAGCGGGTTTTTTGAAGCTAGTGGAACTTTGTAAAGGCCTCATAGTGTTACCCTGCCTCGCTTCCTTGGTAGAGGTGTATGGGGCCCGTACAACCCCATGGCAGATGGGTAACATGACTTGTGGGTAAAGATGCGCAACCTCTGCAGAGTGTAAAACTGGTATACTAGCCGTGCTCACGGTCATGAGCAGCTCGGACCCCTCACATGATTAATTTATGGAACTAAATTCAATTTGTCATATGCATTCCATCGCAGGTGATGTAGTTACTTTTATTCTACTGCTTAATTGGGTTGGTATTTACTTATACTTAGTAACTGCTAATAACATTTTGACCAACTTTAAAAGCAATGCTCAGCTTCAACCATCCTCTTTGGTAAGCCTTACACTTCACGTGAGCTCCCACCTTTGGCGAGTTCATGCACATTATTGTCCATAACTTGTTGAGCTATGAACGTATGTGAGCTCACTCTTGCTGTCTCACACCCCCCACAGGTCAAGAACAGGTACCACAGGATGAGGCGCATGGAGGATGCAGTGATGTGTTCGTGAGAGGTCTAGGTCGTCGTCTCCTAGTCAACTTTGGGTTGCTGGACCGTTGTCTACTTATAATGTAATTATTTATTTATTTTGTACAGAACTCCTATTATTTAGTAAAGATGTGACATTCGATCCTATGCCATGATTCATCATATGTGTGAGACTTGGTCCCAGCACACCTGGTGATTATGTTCGCGCCCGGGTCTTGGTGCCCCTAAAACCCGGGTATGACAGAAGTGGTATCAGAGCAATGTTGACTGTAGGACGAAATCTAGATAGAACTGGACAACCAATACTTACTTACCTTTGCCACTCTGATCTTTTCTAAACTTTTCTTAATCTTTTCTCATCTATTTCCGCTTTACTCTGATTATTCTTACCTTTTCCTTCTAAAGACAAATGTGGATTTCACACTTTGAAATCCCATACCTAAAGTGACCTTTAGAAATAGGAGACCTACTTTTAGGAATAAAAACAAAACTATTTTTATATAGATATCTATGAACTTGAATGTTTGTTCTTATGATACTTGTTTGATTTGGATCTTTGATTGAGTGTGATGAGTTGTGGAGTGATGTCCACAATTACATCTGCATATACATATAGGCATAAAGATAGTATTTATAAAATAACTAGACAATCTAGAATATCCCATTAAAATGTATTTAGTATTCCATATCTATCTCACCTTGACAGATTCTATCTTACCTTCACCTTATACGACTAGTTACCCCCAATCTTGACATAAAACAACGGATTAAGCCCTGCCAAGGAATCTCCAGTACATAACCAGCTGTTAGCCTATTCACTCTGCCTACCAAGTGATTCCCCATGCAAAACTATCTTACCATATGCTTCTAACTCAGATGGTCAATACTAGGAAGGGAGGAGGAATTGATCTACCTGCCAATCCATATAACCGGAGGGTACTTAGACAACAACAACAAGCTGAGATGAATCCCCCAAATCCTCCACCAGTCGGTGCTGATCCAGTTATTTCAGCCCAGATGCGAATAATGCAGCAAATGGCGGACACCATGGCAGACATGCACGCTCAGATGCGACAAGAGCATCAAGAGATGCGCCAAGAAAGAGAGGATATACGCGGGAGATGCGCCAAGAGCGAGAGGAGATACGTCAAGAGAGAAGGGCGCAACAACAACAGCAACAGCAACAAGCACCCCTACCTCCACCACCACCACCAGTTCCACCTCGGGACAAGCACCGAGAATTCATGAGCCACAAACCACCAACCTTCTCCAACTTTGCAGATCTGCTGCAAGCAGATGACTGGCTAAAGTCTATAGAGAAGATGCTCAACATAGCTCAGTGCTCGGATAGAGAGAAAGTACTCTACACATCAGGTCGTCTTACTGGTCCTGCTGTGGATTGGTGGGATGCGTACCGCACTGCTCATGCTGGAGTCGACACAATTACCTGAGCAGAATTCTCCACTCAATTCAAGAATTACCATATTCCTGCTGGACTCATGAAGATTAAAAGAAAGGAGTTTCTATCCCTCAAGCAAGGAAGTATGTCCGTGAGTGAATACAGGGACAAATTCATGCAGTTATCTCGATATGCTCCTAGGGATGTTGAGGATGATGAGAAGAAGCAGGAGCTCTTTTTGGATGGTTTGATTGGACCTCTACAATATCAACTGGTATCGCACACATTTCCATCCTTCCAAAGGCTACTTGACAAAGCTATTGTTGTATAAAACAAGAGGAGTATGTTTGGAGAGAAAAGAAGGGTTGCTAACCAAGGGCAGGCTGGAAGTAGTTCCTGTCCTCGCTATACTACCACTCCAAGTACACCAGCTAGCGACAGTTCCGGACAACAAACTCAACGGGCACCAACTGCTCCTCCGCAAGCAAGCTCCCCAGTAGCACCTGTTGCTCCTAACTGAAAGGGAAATGTGCCCTTGGGCCATTTCTACTATATTTTGGTGATTAAGTGTCCAACACATATTGAGTGAGTTATTACATGCCAAATAGAGAATGAAGTGCAAATCAACAAGAAGGTATGTTTCTAGACTTAGTACATTTGTTTTTGTGTACTAATGAAGTTATCTAAGTGCTAGAAACAGGAAAAGAAAGGATTGGAAAAGAGTGTCTGTGTGCAGCCAAGACTCAGCTCGGCTTGGCACACCGGACTGTCCGGTGGTGCACTGGACAGTGTCCGGTGCGTCAGGCCAGCTCCGGCGAACTGGCCACTCTCGGGAAAACTTCGGCGGCGTACGACTATAATTCACTGGACTGTCCGGTGGTGCACGGGACTGTCCGGTGAGCCAATGGCCGTCAGCACAACGGTCGACCGCCAAATCCGCGGGCGACGCGTGGCCCGCTCCAACGGTTGGCAGGGGGCACCGGACTGTCTGGTGTGCACCGGACAGTGTCCGGTGCGCCAACTACCACAAATCTGCAACGGTCGGCTGCGCCAGATTAGGAAGGGAATCGCGCACCGGACATGAACAGTGGCTGTTCGGTGGCGCACCGGACTGTCCGGTGCGCCACCCGACAGAAGGCAAGATTAGCCTTCCAAGAATGCCTCCAACGGCTCCTAGCTGCCTTGGGGCTATAAAAGGGACCCCTAGGCGCATGGTGGAGACATCCAAGCATTCTTTGATCATTCCTAAGCATCCAGACTCCACTCCCACACATTTGATTCTCTATGCTAGCAATTTGAGCTCCTTTTGAGTTGAGAACTCCGTGTGTTGAACTTAGAGCTCAAGTTGTGACTTGTGTGCGTGATTGTGCTCTTGTGTTGAGTCTTGTGTGTGTTTCTCTCCCCTCCCTTACTTTCGTGCTTCTTTGTGATCATCAATTGTAAGGGCGAGAGGCTCCAAGTTGTGGAGATTCCCCGCAAACGGGAGAAAGTATAAGAAAGAAGAACAACGTGGTATTCAAGTTGATCATTGGATCACTTGAAAGGGGTTGAGTGCAACCCTCGTCCATTGGGACGCCATAACGTGGAAGTAGGCAAGTATTACTTGGCCGAACCACGGGATAACTCACGTGTCTCTTGGGATTGCTTTTCTGTGTGATTATTGTGATTCGCTAGAGCTCGCTCTATAGCCACTTGGTTTTATCGTTCTAACACTTAACCAAGTTTTGTGGCTATTAGTTGTTGAATTTTACAGGATCACATGTTCACCCCCCCTCTAGGTGCTCTCAATTGGTATCAAAGCCGTTCTCTTCACGAAAGGGACTAATCGCCCGAAGAGATGGATCCTAAGGGAAAGGGGATGGTGGTCAATGATAAGGAGAAGGAGTCCATCTTCAATGAGCCGAGGGACGACAAGCCCACTGACTCTGGCTCGAGTCATAAGAAGAAGGATGGGAAGAAGAAGAGGCGCATCAAGAAGATCGTCTACTACGACAGCGACGAGTCTTCTTCTTCCCCAAGAGACGACGACTATGACAAGAAAAAGAAACCGGTTAACTCAATTTTTTCATTTGATTATTCTCGTATTCTGTATAATTCCAATGCCCATTTGCTTTCTATTCCTCTTGGTAAACCTCCACACTTTGATGGAGAGGACTACGCTTTTTGGAGTCACAAAATGCGTAGTCATCTTTTCTCTCTCCATCCTAGTATTTGGGCGATAGTTGAGAATGGAATGCAATTTGATAGTACGGTCGTACGGATAACCCTGTATTCATTAACGAACAAATCCATAAGAATGCACAAGCTACCACTGTTTTGTTAGCATCATTGTGCAGGGATGAATACAACAAGGTGAGCGGCTTGGACAACGCCAAGCAAATATGGGACACCCTCAAGATTTCACATGAGGGGAACGACGCCACCATGATCACCAAAATGGAGTTGGTGGAAGGCGAGCTAGGAAGGTTTGCCATGATCAGGAGAGATGAGCCAACGCAAACGTACAACAGGCTCAAGACCCTGGTCAACAAGATCAGGAGCTATGGAAGCACGAGATGGACGGACCACGACGTCATCCGACTTATGCTCAGGTCTTTCACTATTATTGACCCTCATCTTGTGAACCTCATCCGTAAAAATCCTAGGTACACAAAGATGACGCCCGAGGAGATACTCGGAAAGTTTGTGAGCGGGCGAATGATGGTCAAGGAAGCAAGATATGTTGATGATGCATTGAACGACCCAATGCCCATCTATGAGCCCCAGCCCGTTGCAGTCAAGGCAACAAGCAGCAACAGGGAGGCGCTACCTAGCAAGGTGGCACAAGTCGAGGCTGTCGGGCTAAACGAAGATGAGATGGCCCTCATCATCAAACGCTTCAAGACGACGCTAAAAGGACGCAAGGAGCATTCCAACAAGAGCAAAGCAAAGGGAAAGCGCTCCTGTTTTAAATGTGGTAAGACTGGTCATTTTATAGCAAATTGTCCCGATAATACTAATGACCAGGAGCAAGAGAAAAGCGGAAAGAGGGAAAAGAAGAAGGCCTACAAGAAGGCGAAGGGCAAGGCACACCTTGGTAAGGAATGAGATTCAGATTGCTCTTCTTCCGACTCCGACGACGAAGGACTCGCCGCCTCGGCCTTCGACAAGTCGTCCCTCTTCCCGAACGAGTGCCATACTTGCCTCATGGCAAAGGAGAAAAAGGTAAGCGCTCAAGATACCCCTAAGTATACTACTTCAAGTGATGATGACTCGAGTGATGATGAAGTAGATTACTCAAGTCTATTCAAAGGTTTAGATAGAACTAAAATAGATAAAACAAATGAATTGATTGATGCTTTAAATGAAAAGAATAGACTCTTAGAAAAGCAAGAGGATATTTTGTATGAAGAGCATGATAAGTTTGTTAGTGTACAAAAATCTCTTGCTTTAGAGGTTAAAAGGAATTAGATGCTTTCTTCTGAATTATCTGCTTGTCATGAAACTGTGTCTAATTTAAAGATCATTAATGATGATTTAAATGCTAAGTTAGAAGGAGCAAATAAGTCTAGTTCACATGTAGAGCATGTTGTCATTTGAAATAGGTGTAAGGATTTTGATGTTGATGCATGTGTTGAACACCTTACTTCTATTACAAAATTAAATGGTGAAGTGGCAAGTCTTAATGCCCAACTTAAGACTTGCAAAAATGAATTTGATAAGTTAAAATTTGCTAGGGATGCCTACACCGTTGGTAGACATCCCTCAATTAAGGATGGGCTTGGCTTTCAAAAGGAAGCCAAGAACTTAACAAGCCAAAGGGCTCCCATTCCCAACAAGGAGAAAGGGAAGGCCCCTATGGCTAGTAGTAATCAAAAGAATCATGTTTTCATGTATAATGATAGAAAATTTGCTAGAAATTCTCATTATAGGAGTTATAATGCTTTTGAGTCTCATGCTATGATTGCTTCAAGTTCTAACTTTAATGGTAGGCCTAGGAGAAATTTTGTGTCTCATGCTCCTAGGAAAGTGTGTAATAAACCTACCACTGTCTTTCATGCTTGCAACACTACGTTTGTTCTTTCATGTAAAAATGAAAAAGTGGTTGCTAGAAAGTTGGGATCCAAATGCAAGGGAGACAAGACTTGCATTTGGGTCCCAAAAGTTATTGTAACTAACCTTGTAGGACCCAACAAGAGTTGGGTACCTAAAACCCAAGCCTAATTTGCCTTGCAGGTTTATGCATCCGGGGGCTCAAGATGGATTATCGACAGCGGATGCACAAACCACATGACAAGGGAGAAGAAGATGTTCACCTCCTACGTCAAGAACAAAGATTCCCAAGATTCGATCATCTTTGGAGATGGGAACCAAGGCAAGGTTAAAGGACTAGGAAAGATAGCCATTTCATCCGAGCATTCCATATCTAATGTGTTTTTAGTTGAATCGCTCGGGTACAATTTATTATCTGTCAGTCAACTATGTAATATGGGATATAATTGTCTATTTACCAATGTAGATGTGTCTGTCTTTAGAAGGAGTGATGGTTCATTAGCTTTTAAGGGTGTACTAGACGACAAACTCTACTTAGTTGATTTTTCGAAAGAGGAGGCCGATCTAGATGCATGCTTAATTGCTAAGACTAGCATGGGCTGGCTGTGGCATCGCCGTCTAGCACATGTTGGGATGAAGAACCTTCATAAACTTCTAAAGGGAGAACTTGTGTTAGGTCTAACCAATGTATTTTTCGAAAAAGATAGACCTTGTGCAGCTTGTCAAGTAGGCAAACAGGTGGGAAGTACTCATCACAACAAGAATGTGATGACCACATCAAGACCTCTGGAGCTACTTCATATGGATCTCTTCGGACCTGTCGCCTACCTCAGCATCGGGGGAAGTAAGTATGGTCTTGTTATTGTTGATGATTTTTCCTGCTTCACTTGAGTATTCTTTTTGCAGGATGAATCAAAAACCCAAGGACCCTAAAGCGCTTTCTAAGGAGAGCTCAAAACAAATTTGAGCTTAAGGTGAAAAAGATAAGAAGCGACAACGGGTCCGAGTTCAAGAACCTACAAGTGGAGGAGTACCTTGAGGAGGAAGGAATCAAGCATGAGTTCTCCGTTCCCTACACACCACAGCAAAACGGTGTGGTAGAGAGGAAGAACAGGACGCTTATAGACATGGTGAGGACGATGCTTGGAGAATTCAAGACGCCCGAGCGGTTTTGGTCGGAAGCTGTGAACACAGCTTGCAACGCCATAAACCGGGTCTACCTTCATCGCCTCCTCAAGAAGACCTCGTATGAACTTCTAACTGGTAACAAACCCAACGTGTCATACTTTCGTGTATTTGGGAGTAAATGTTATATTCTAGTAAAGAAAGGTAGAAGTTCCAAATTTGCTCCCAAAGCTGTAGAAGGGTTTTTGTTAGGTTATGACTCAAATACAAAGGCATATAGAGTCTTCAACACATCATTGGGTTTGGTTGAAGTCTCTAGCGATGTTGTGTTTGATGAAACTAATGGCTCTCCAAGAGAGCAAGTTGATCTTGATGATGTAGATGAAGATGACGTTCCATCAGCCGCAATTCGCACCATGGCGATTGAAGATGTGCGACCACAGGAACAACAAGAGCAAGATCAACCCTCTTCCTCAACAATGGTGCACCCCCAACTCAAGATGATGAACAGGTTCCTCAAGAGGAGGCGTGTGATCAAGGGGGAGCACAAGAAGACCAAGTTGTGGAGGAAGAAGCACCACGGGCCCCTCCAACTCATGTCCGAGCGACGATTCAAAGGAATCATCCCGTCGACCAGATTTTGGGTGACATAAGCAAGGGAGTAACAACACGCTCACGTCTAGCTAATTTTTGTGTGCATTACTCGTTTGTCTCTTCTATTGAGCCTTTCAGGGTAGAAGAGGCCTTGCTAGATTCGGATTGGGTGTTGGCCATGCAGGAAGAGCTCAACAACTTCAAGCGAAATGAAGTTTGGACCCTAATGCCACGTCCCAAGCAAAACGTTGTGGGAACCAAGTGGGTGTTCCGCAACAAGCAAGACGAGCACGGGGTGGTGACACGAAACAAGGCTCGACTTATGGCAAAAGGTTATGCCCAAGTCGCAGGTTTGGATTTCGAGGAGACTTTCGCTCCTATGGCTAGGCTAGAGCCTATTCGCATTTTATTAGCCTATGCCGCTCACCACTCTTTCAGGTTGTTCCAAATGGATGTGAAGAGCGCCTTCCTCAACGGGCCAATCAAGGAGGAGGTGTATGTGGAGCAACCCCTGGCTTTAAGGATGAACGGTACCCCGACCATGTGTGTAAGCTCTCTAAGGCGCTCTATGGACTTAAGCAAGCCCCAAGAGCATGGTATGAATGCCTTATAGATTTCCTAATTGCTAATGCTTTCAAGGTTGGGAAAGCCGATCCAACTCTTTTCACTAAGACTTGTGTTGGTGACCTATTTGTGTGCCAAATTTATGTCGATGACATAATATTTGGTTCTACTAACCAAAAGTCTTGTGAGGAGTTTAGCAGGGTGATGACACATAAATTTGAGATGTCGATGATGGGCGAGTTGAACTACTTCCTTGGGTTCCAAGTGAAGCAACTCAAGGACGGCACCTTCATCTCCCAAACGAAGTACATGCAAGACTTGCTCAAGCGGTTCAGGATGAAGGACGCCAAGCCCGCAAAGACACCAATGGGAACAGACGGACACGTCGACCTCAACAAAGGAGGTAAGTCCGTTGATCAAAAGGCATACCGGTCTATGATAGGTTCTTTGCTTTATTTATGTGCTAGTAGACCGGATATTATGCTTAGCGTATGCATGTGTGCTAGATATCAATCCGACCCAAGGGAATGTCACGTTGTGGCCGTTAAGCGGATTCTTAGATATTTAGTTGCTACGCCTTGCTTCGGGATCTGATATCCAAAGGGGTCTACATTTGACTTGATTGGAGATTCAGACTCTGATTATGCCGGGTGCAAGGTTGATAGGAAGAGTACATCAGGGACGTGCCAATTCCTAGGAAGGTCCCTGGTGTCTTGGAGCTCAAAGAAACAAACTTCCGTTGCCGTATCCACCGCTGAGGCCGAGTATGTTGCCATAGGATAGTGTTGCGCGCAACTACTTTGGATGAGGCAAACCCTCTGGGACTTTGGCTATAATCTGAGCAAAGTCACACTCCTATGTGACAATGAGAGTGCAATCCGCATGGCGAATAATCCTGTTGAACACAGCCGCACTAAGCACATAGACGTCCGGCATCACTTTCTAAGAGACCACCAGCAAAAGGGGGATATCGAGGTGTACCATATTAACACCGAGAACCAGCTAACTGATATCTTCACCAAGCCTTTAGATGAGAAAAGGTTTTGCAGGTTGCGTAGTGAGCTAAATGTCATAGATTCGCGTAACTTGGATTGATCTATAACATACATGTGTTTTATGCCTTTGATCATGTAATTTATGCATTTCAATCTATGTTTGTGGTGCTCAAGTTGTACACATGATCCCTGGACCTCACAAGTCTATTTGCAAGTGATGCAGTATTTAGGGGGAGGCATGCTACAACTTGACCCTTTGAGACTAACCTTTGTGTTTGAGTTCTTGTTTTAGTTTCAAAAGTGAATTGAAAGGGAAAGGTGAACTTAAAACTATGCAAATACTTGCACTACACTCCGGTAATAACTCCAAGTTCCTATCCATGCTCTTATTACCTTTTTGCTCTTAATTGACAATTTTGGTGAGGCAATGGGGTTAAAGGGCCAAAAATGATCCCGTTTTGGTGCTTAATGCCAAAGGGGGAGAAATTGAGGCCAAAGCAAATGGATCAGCTACCACTTGAGAATTTTTGAAAATAGTAGATTTAGAACTTTTGATTTGTCAAAATACTCTTATTGTCAAAATTTGGTCTCTTATGGGGAGAATATATGATTATGGGAAAAAGGGGGAGTTTCGGCTCTTGATCAATTTTTCCATTGGAATATTTCTCTTTGTGCCTAAACAAGTGTGTTTGACTTAGAGATAGGAAAATGAGTTTGATTTCAAAAACAGACCAAATGGTGGCAAAGAATGATCCAAATATGCCAAATTTGAATCAAAAACAAGTTTTGTTCTCAAGTGCATTGATGTTGCACTTCTATTGGTTGCTTTTTGATGTGTTGGCATAAATCACCAAAAAGGGGGAGATTGAAAGGGAAATGTGCCCTTGGGCCATTTCTAGTATATTTTGGTGATTAAGTGTCCAACACATATTGAGTGAGTTATTACATGCCAAATAGAGAATGAAGTGCAAATCAACAAGAAGGTATGTTTCTAGACTTAGTACATTTGTTTTTGTGTACTAATGAAGTTATCTAAGTGCTAGAAACAGGAAAAGAAAGGATTGGAAAAGAGTGTCTGTGCGCAGCCAAAACTCAGCTCGGCTTGGCACACCAGACTGTCCGGTGGTGCCCGGTGCGCCAACTGCCACAAATCTGCAATGGTCGGCTGCGCCAGATTAGGAAGGGAATCGCACACCGGACATGAACAGTGGCTGTCCGGTGGCGCACCGGACTGTCCGGTGCGCCACCCGACAGAAGGCAAGATTAGCCTTCCAAGAATGCCTCCAACGGCTCCTAGCTGCCTTGGGGCTATAAAAGGGACCCCTAGGCGCATGGAGGAGACATCCAAGCATTCTTTGATCATTCCTAAGCATCCAGACTCCACTCCCACGCGTTTGATTCTCTGTGCTAGCAATTTGAGCTCCTTTTGAGTTGAGAATTCCGTGTGTTGAACTTAGAGCTCAAGTTGTGACTTGTGTGCGTGATTGTGCTCTCGTGTTGAGTCTTGTGTGCGTTGCTCTCCCCTCCCTTACTTCCGTGCTTCTTTGTGATCATCAATTGTAAGGGCGAGAGGCTCTAAGTTGTGGAGATTCCTCGCAAACGGGAGAAAGTATAAGAAAGAAGAACAACGTGGTATTCAAGTTGATCATTGGATCACTTGAAAGGGGTTGAGTGCAACCCTCGTCCATTGGGACACCACAACGTGGAAGTAGGCAAGTATTACTTGGCCGAACCACGAGATAACTCGCGTGTCTTTTGTGATTGTTTTCTATGTGATTATTGTGATTTGCTAGAGCTCGCTCTGTAGCCACTTGGTTTTATCATTCTAACACTTAACCAAGTTTTGTGGCTATTAGTTGTTGAATTTTACAGGATCACCTATTCACCCCCCTCTAGGTGCTCTCACTAACACATCCACCAACAGGGCATGCTTCAAGTGTGGACAGTCTGGACACTACGCCAACTACTGTCCCAACAGGGCTGCCTACACTACACCAGCTCCAATGAAACAAGGTCAGACTTCGGCAGGAAAGAGTCAACCCCTATCTGTCAACCGGGGACAAGCCCATCATGCAGAAGTAGAAGCTGAACCAGGTGAACTGGAAATTCAAGAAGAAGAGCTAGTTGAAGATGAAGTAGTCGGTGAAGAAGTCAATGAACAACAAGAATAGAGATAAACATAAATATAGATACATATATATATATATATATATATATATATATTTACTATTTGTAAAACCTAAATAATAGTTTAGTTAGTAGTTCGTATTTTACTATTTTAGGAATAATAATAAAGTCTATTGACCATATGTTTTGCTAATGAGTTATGCATCATGCTGAGATCTCTTTGTTTGTGCATATGTTCTGAGACAATATGTGTATACACCTTTTTCTTACAAATCTCGAGGACGAGATTTCTGTTAAGGGGGTAGAATTTGTAATACCTAAAATCATGCTTAGGGATTTATGATAAAGATTCTTTATGGATCTAAATAAACATGAACTCTAAATAAGAGTAAAATAATAGATTAAATACAAAAGGAAATTTGTAATAAAGTCAACTATTGTTAGAGGCAAATAAGAGAGGGAGAAAAAATAGTAATATTTAAAATAATATAGTTTATATTTAAATTTGGATTTCAATTGATACATTTGGAAAGTCTGAATTTAAATTTGAATTCAAATTGAATTTGGAAATAGAGAAAGAAAGAAAATAGATAAAAAAAGAAGAAGAATCTCATGCGCTTGGGCTGAACTTTGCGTGTATCGGCCCGCTTCCGGATTCCATCCCACGCGACCCAATTGGTAGAATACGCGCGCGCTACCCCCAGCCCAGTTGCACCCTCGCCACACACTGCCTGGCTGACCCTGCTGACAACCTGGACCCGTGGGTCAGCCCTCTGTGCTCCGCACCCAAATCACGTGACAATGGCAGGTGGGCCACACCGGGGCCGCGTCTTCCCCAAACGAACGCGCGGATTCCTGGCTCGGACTCCGTACGCCGCTCCCCCAATCCCAACGGGGTTTTTGTATCCCATGCGCAAAGCTCGAGTTGTTGGCGGCTGGCTGCGGCTCTCGCCCCTATATAAGGCGCCCTTCGTGGGGATCTCCCAGTATCAATCGTGTGCTCACCTCAACAAGATTTGGTCGTGAGCCACCATTGCCGCGGATCCTGCTGCAGTGCGATTTCCTCGTGGTCGTCATCAATCAGAGTGTGCTAGTGGTCGGGGAGCATCGCGTTTGCGCGTGGTTCGTGTCTTGGGTCACTGCTGGGCGCGGGAGGCCCGGGTGGTTGGGCGATTTCTCACCGGAGCACTCATCTCCGTCGCAAATCCGCCTGGTCCGCGGACAACCTTGTGCCCACCGTTTTCTCTGGTAAAATTTCCTCATCCTGACTTCGCCTTGGCCTCCTCTACGTGTTGCACGCGCTCAGTTGTTGTTTGGAGCACCGGGCGTGGGGTGCTGGCTTGCCAGCAATGGCGCCGCCGCTGGTGACTGGCACTACCGCATCTCGGCTGGTGTTGGGGGAAACACACTGGTCGTCTGATCCTCATTGGATGGTATAGATTAGATCTCCTCGTGATTGTGTTATTGCCGTTAGACCATGTTGGATGGCTAGGATCCGGTTCAACATACCCCTGTGCCGTTTTGAATCCGAGTCATTGGATGTTGATCGGACGGGTGGGAGTGCGTACCGATTCGTTTTTGATAAAATCTAATCCTAGTCGTCGGGATCAGATCGGGCGGCTGCGGTTTGGCCGTACCTATTCAATGCGGCCATTTTACAGAAGAGCCCCTCGGCTTTTCCTAAACCAACCCGCTATCCATCAGTGGGTTAGTCTGGGTCTAGGAAATATTGCGAGTTAGCCCCTGCGGTTTCTGATAATTATGCGCCCAGTCCAGAACTCTGTGAAAATATGGAAAATAATTTAGAAAATGGATTTCTAGTGCCAAAAATAATTCTAAAACTTGTATAATTCATAGAAAATTCATATTAAGTCCAAATTAGTTCATTTCAGTTCCTATAATTTTGTAATATTATTGTTTATCATTTAGTGCCACTGTTTTGACATAAAAGCCACATTAAAATTGTTATCTTAATTAATCTTGTACAAAGCACATAGAATCTTTAGAAATCCATAACTTAAAATCTATAACTCCAAAATTAGTAATCCCTATTCCTGTGATCTTATTTCAATATGTAGATTATTAATATGTATCTTGCATATATGTTTGGTGTAATGTTAATTTTGCCTATACATTGTTTGTTTGTAATGCTACGACTAGCGCGAGGCCATGAGTCATCTGAAAAGCAAGTTGGTTCCTGGAATCTCAAGTCCCAGGCAAGTTGTGTCCTTGATCACTTCTTTTTACCCACTCATGTTCTAATTAATCATAATGATCTGCATAGGTTAATTTTGATGGGACCCAATAGGTTACCCTAGTTTGTCTATCTTTATACCTTGTTTACCACTAAATTCTAGGTAGTACATGCTATTGCTTTATGTGGTTTTGGGTGTAGAGATATACTTTATTCATTATCAGTTGTTATTTACTGTTCATGATAAGATCATTATGTTAATTGGAACATGGAGCGACCACCCGGAAAACAGTGCTACCACAAGGGTTTAATGGGACGTCCTTGGCTGATTAATTAGGAAAGCTAGTGGAGGACTACCTTACCCGAAAGGGGCAAGGGCAGTAGGGGAGTGGTCAGTGTAGGGAGGTCCTCAGGTTGATTTTGCGGCGATGGCGGTCAGGCGAGGGATTCCTGCATTGGAGCTTCCTATAAACTGTAGCGGGTTTTCTGAAGCTAGTGGAACTTTGTAAAGGCCTCGAAGTGTTACCCTGCCTCGCTTCCTTGGTAGAGGTGTATGGGGCCCGTACAATCCCGTGGCAGATGGGTAACATGACTTGTGGGTAAAGATGCGCAACTTCTGCAGAGTGTAAAACTGGTATACTAGCCGTGCTCATGGTCATGAGCAGCTCGGACCCTCACATGATTAATTTATGGAACTAAATTGAATTTGTCATATGCATTGCATCGTAGGTGATGTTGTTACTTTTATTCTACTGCTTAATTGGGTTGGTATTTACTTATACTTAGTAACTGCTAATAAAATTTTGACCAACTTTAAAAGCAATGCTCAGCTTCAACCATCCTCTTTGGTAAGCCTTACACTTCATGTGAGCTCCCACCTTTGGCGAGTTCATGCACATTATTCCCCACAACTTGTTGAGCTATGAACGTATGTGAGCTCACTCTTGCTGTCTCACACCCCCCCACAGATCAAGAACAGGTACCACAGGATGAGGCGCATGGAGGATGCAGTGATGTGTTCGTGAGAGGTCTAGGTCGTCGTCTCCCAGTCAACTTTGGGTTGCTGGACCGTTGTCTCCTTATAATGTAATTATTTATTTATTTTGTACAGAACTCCTATTATTTAGTAAAGATGTGACATTCGATCCTGTGCCATGATTCATCATATGTGTGAGACTTGGTCCCAGCACACCTGGTGATTATGTTCGCGCCCGGGTCTTGGTGCCCCTAAAACCCGGGTGTGACACTACGACAGCGATGTCTCCTCTTCTACACCAAGGGATGACGACGACGAAGACTCTTCGTCAAAAAAGAAAACAATTAACCAAAACTATTATTTTGATTATTCCCGCATCCCTTACAATTCGAATGCTCTTTTACTATCAATTCCACTTGGAAGACCCCCACACTTTGATGGAGAGGATTATTCTTTTTGGAGTCATAAAATGTGTAGTCATTTATTTTCCCTCCATCCTAGTATCTCGGAAATTGTAGAAAATGGAATGCATTTTGATAGTACTGATAACCCTGTGTTTATCAATGAACAAATACTTAAAAATGCCCAAGCCACTACTGTTTTGCTAGCATCTCTATGCAGGGATGAATACAACAAAGTGAGCGGCTTGGACAAAGCAAAGCAAATCAGGGATACCCTCAAGATCTCTCATGAGGGAAATGACACCACCATGATCACCAAGATGGAACTGGTGGAAGGCGAGCTAGGGAGGTTCGCGATGATAAGGGGAGAAGAGCCAACACAGACATACAACAGGCTCATGACCCTTGTCAACAAAATCCGAAGCTATGGGAGTACAAGATGGATGGATCATGATGTTGTCCGACTCATGCTCAGGTCATTTAATGTAATTGACCCCCATCTTGTAAACCTTATTCGTGAGAACCCCAGGTACACTAAGATGATGCCTGAGGAAATCCTCGGAAAATTCATGAGCGGGCGCATGATGGTAAAGGAAGCGAGGTATGTGGACGACACATTAAACGGACTGCTTCCTCTACACGAATCGCAGCCCATTGCTCTCAAAGCAACCAGTAGCAAGGAGGCGCTACCTAGCAAGGTAGCACAAGTGGAGACTGCCGGGCTCAACGAGGATGAAATGGCGCTCATTATCAAGCGCTTCAAGACCGCCTTGAAAGGACACATGGAGTACCCAAACAAGAACAAATCAAGGGGAAAGCGCTCTTGCTTCAAATGCGGTAAGTCTGGTCATTTTAGAGCACAATGTCCTGATAATGATAATGACCAGACACAAGAGAAGAAAGGGAAGAAGGAGAGAAAGAAGAACTATAGGAAGGCAAAAGGCGAGGCGCACATCGGGAAGGAATGGGACTCCAACTGTTCCTCATCCGACTCCGAAGACGAAGGACTAGCAGCCTCGACCTTCAACAAGTTTCTCTCTTCCCCAACGAGCATCACACGTGCCTTATGGCTAAGGAGAAGAAGGTACGTATTCGAGATACTTCTAAATATTCTTCTTCTAGCGATGAGGAATCTTCGGATGATGAGATAGATATAATGATATATTTAAAGGATTAGATAGATCTAAGGTAGACAAAATAAATGAATTAATTGATGCTCTTAATGAAAAAGATAGATTGCTAGAAAAGCAAGAAGATATATTGTATCAGGAAGATGATAAGCTCATTAATGTTCAAAAATATCTTGCTTTAGAAGTTTAGAAAAATGAAATTATGTCCTCTGAATTGTCTACCTATCATGAATCTATTTCTAGCTTAAAGAATTTAAATGATGATTTTAATGCTAAGCTTGAGAAAGTTAATGTAACGAGTTCATGTGTAGAGCATGTAGCAATCTGCAATAGGTGTAAAGATTTTAACATTGATGCTTGTAATGAACATGCTTCTACCATTATTAAGTTAAACAATGAGGTTGCAATTCTTAATGCTCAACTTAAGACTTGTATGGACAATTATGAGAAACTTAAATTTGCTAGGGATGCCTACACCATTGATAGACACCCCTCAATTAAGGATGGACTTGGTTTCCAAAAGGAAACCAAGAACTTAACAAGCCAAAGGACTTCCAGTCTCAACAAGGAGAAAGGGAAGGCCCCTATGGCTAGTAGCTTGTATTCTTCACATGATCAAAAGAACTATGCTTATATTTATGCTCATGTCAAGAAAATTTCCCGTGTTGCTCATCATGATAAATGTTATAGTCATGCTGCTTTACCTACTTATCATGATTCACATGCTATGTTTGCTTTTAGTTCCACATATGGTCATAGTAGAAGTAGGCCTAGGCATAATCTTGAAAGGGAAATAGGGTTAACCATTTCCTACACTTAATTTTGGTGGTTGATCGTCAACACAAACTCATGGACTAACTAGTTTGTCTAGAACTCATGTATTACAGGTGCATAAGGTTGAACACAAACCAGTAGAAGAATCAAGTTAGGGACATAATTTTATTGGAGCAAAAGGAATTCAGTGTGCTGAAGTTTGGTGCACCAGACTGTCCGGTGTGCCACCGGACAGTGTCCGGTGCACCAGGACCGTACAGATGTCAACCAGCCACTCTCGGGAATTCTAGGGCACACTCCGCTATAATTCACCGGACTGTCTGGTATGCCACCGGACTGTCCGGTGAGTCAGTGGGCAACGACTATCTAGCGCCAACAGTCGACTCTGCAAAGTGCTACTGTGAGCTACAGTGCCACGGTAGAAGTCAGAGCTGCAAAGTCAGAGGTCACTAGACTGTCCGGTGCTACAAGAAGACAAAGCTCCAACGGTCGACCGAGCTCCGAATCCTAACGGTTGGGTGACGTGGCGGTGCACCGGATAAGGAACAATGCCTGTCCGGTGGCGCACCGGACTGTCCGGTGCGCCCATCGCCAGTAGCCTCCCCAACGGCTATGGAAGTGGTTGGGGGCTATAAATACCCCCAACCACCTCATTCATAACCATCCAAGCATTCCAAACATCTCATTCAATACAAGAGCAAAAGACTCCACTCCAAGACACATCAAATAGATTGAATCCTCTCTAAGCCTCCAAATCAACTCAATTCCATTAGGGACTTGAGAGAGGGTTTTCTTGTGTTCTTTTGTTGCTCTTGTTGCTTGGCTTGGCCTTTTTCTTTTCCCATTCTTACTCTCAAGTGCTTTGTAAGCGAGGCAACAGACACCAAGTGTGTGGTGGTCCTTACGGGGTCTTAGTGACCCGTGAGATTAAGGAAGAAGGCTCACTCGGTCTAAGTGACCATTTGAGAGAGGGAAAGGGTTGAAATAGACCCGATCTTTGTGACCTCCTCAACGGGGACTAGGTTCTTTGGAACCAAACCTCGGTAAAACAAATCACCGTGTTCACTCACCTTGATTCTTGTTTGATTTGTTTCCCCTCTCTTTTGGACTTGAATTCTAAACGCTGAAAGTTGCCTAGAGGGGGGGTGAATAGGCGGAATCTGAAAATTATAAACTTAAGCACAATCTATAAGCCGGGGTTAGCGTTAGAAATATAAATGAGTCCGAAAGAGAGGGCGAAAACAAATCACAAGCAAATAAGAATGGATGGCACGGTGATTTGTTTTACCGAGGTTTGGTTCTTGCAAACCTACTCCCCGTTGAGGTGGTCACAAAGACCGGGTCTCTTTCAACCCTTTCCCTCTCTCAAACGATCACTTAGACCGAGTGAGCTTCTCTTCTCAATCAAGTGGGACACTAAGTCCACTACAAGGACCACCACACAATTGGTGTCTCTTGTTTTGATTACAAGTGTTATGGAAATAAGAATGAGGAAGAAGAAAAGCAATCCAAGCGCAAGAGCTCAAAAGAACACAAAAGTCTCTCTCTCTAGTCACTAATTTGTTTGGAGTGATTCCGGACTTGGGAGAGGATTTGATCTCTTTGTTTGTGTCTTGTATTGAATGCTATAACTCTTGTATGAGGTGTGAAGGCTGAAAACTTGGATGCAATGAATGTGGGGTGGTTGAAGGTATTTATAGCCCCAACCACCAAAATGGCCGTTGGGGATGCCAGCCACGTCACCCAACCATTAGGGTCGACCGTTGGAGCTCTGACTTGTGGGGCCACCGGACAGGTCTGTCCGGTGTGCCTTCTGGCGCCTGCTCTAACTTCTGCGCGCGCAGGCGTGCACTGTAGCGCATTTAATGCCTTCTGCAGATGACCGTTGGCGCGAAGTAGCCGTTGCTCCGCTGGCACACCGGACAGTTCGGTGTTACACCGGACAGTCCAGTGAATTATAGTGGAGCGGCCTCCCAAATTCCCGAGACTGGCAAGTTTGATTTAATTCTCCCTAGTGCACCGGACACTGTCCGTTGGCACACTGGACAGTCCGGTGCGCCAGACCAGGGCTGCCTTCTGTATACTTTGCTCCTTAGTTTAGAACCCTTTCTTTTGACTTGTATTGATTTGTTGTGAACCTTTGGCACCTGTAGAACTCATAATCTAGAGCAAACTAGTTAGTCCAATAATTTGTGTTGGGCAATTCAACCACCAAAATTCATATTGGAAAAGGTTTGACCCTATTTCCCTTTCAATCTCCCCCTTTTTGGTGATTGATGCCAACACAAACCAAAGCAAATATAAAAGTGCAGAATTGTACTAGTTTGCATAATGTAAGTGCAAAGGTTGCTTGGAATTGAAACCAATATACTTATTTCAATAGATGTGCATGGATGGTTTTCTTCTTATTTAAAATTTTGGACCACATTTGCACCACAGGTTTTGTTTTTGCAAATCCTTTGTAAAATTCTTTTCAAAATATTTTGCAAATAGTCAAAGGTACATGAATAAGATTGAAGAAAGCATTTTCAAGATTTGAAATTTTCTCCCCCTGTCTCAAATGCTTTTCCTTTGACTTAAACAAAACTCCCCCTAAATAAAATTCTCCTCTTAGTGTTCAAGAGGGTTTTGCAAGTTTTGAAGATACTACTTTCTCCCCCTTTTGAACACAATAAGATATCAATTTGAAAAACTTCATTTTTAAAATTTGGTGGTGGTGCGGTCCTTTTGCTTTGGCTCATACTTTCTCCCCCTTTGGCATGAATCGCCAAAAACGGATACTTGTGAGTGAGATATAAGCCCTTTTTCAAACTTTCTCCCCCTTTGGCAAACACAAAAATATGAGTGAAGATTATACCAAAGTGGAGAACGATGCGGAGTACCGGCAAATACAATTGGAGTTGAGTGGAAGCGTCTTCTTTGCCGAATACTTCATTTCCCTTTCAATATCTATGACTAAGCATAATATTATCCTTGAAAACACATTAGTCATAGACATAAAAGAGATATGATCAAAGGTATGTAAATGAGCTATGTGTGCAAAGAATCAATCAAAATTCCTAGAATCAAGAATATTTAGCTCATTCCTAAGTTTGGTAAAGGATTGCTCATCTAAAGGCTTGGTAAAGATATCGGCCAATTCATCTTTGGTATTTATATAGGCTATTTCGATATCCCCCTTTTATTGGTGATCTCTCAGAAAGTGATACCGAATGGCTATGTGCTTAGTGCAGCTGTGTTCAACGGGATTATCCGCCATGCGGATTGCACTCTCATTGTCACATAGGAGAGGGAGTTTGCTAAACTTGTAGCCATAGTCCCTAAGGGTTTGCCTCATCCAAAGCAATTGCGCGCAACAATGGCCTGCGGCAATGTACTCGGCTTCGGCGGTAGAAAGAGCTACTGAGTTTTGTTTCTTGGAAGCCCAAGACACCAGGGATCTCCCCAGAAACTGACAAGTCCCTGATGTGCTCTTCCTATCAATCTTACACCCTGCCCAATCAGCATCGAAATATCCTAATAAATCAAATGAGGATCCCTTGGGATACCAAAGGCCAAACTTAGGTGTTTGAACTAAATATCTCAAGATTCTCTTCACGGCCCTAAGGTGAACTTCCTTAGGGTCGGCTTGGAACCTTGCACACATGCATACAGAAAGCATAATGTCCGGTTGAGATGCACATAAATAGAGTAAGGATCCTATCATCGACTGGTATACCTTTTGATCTACGGATTTACCTCCCGTGTCGAGGTCGAGATGCCCATTGGTTCCCATGGGTGTCTTGATGGGTTTGGCATCCTTCATTCCAAACTTGGTGAGAATATCTTGAATATACTTCGTTTGGCTGATGAAGGCGCCCTCTTGGAGTTGCTTCACTGAAAGCCTAGAAAATACTTCAACTCCCCCATCATAGACATCTCAAATTTTTGAATCATGTTCCTACTAAACTCTTCACAAATAGATTTGTTAGTAGACCCAAATATGATATCGTCAACATAAATTTGGCATACAAACAAATCATTTTCAATGGTTTTAGTGAATAAAGTAGGATCGGCTTTGCCGACTTTGAATCCATTAGTGATAAGAAAATCTCTTAGGCATTCATACCATGCTCTTGGGGCTTGCTTGAGCCCATAAAGCGCCTTAGAGAGTTTATACACGTGGTTAGGATACTCACTATCTTCAAAGCTGGGAGGTTGCTCAACATAGACCTCTTCCTTGATAGGTCCGTTGAGGAAGGCACTCTTCACGTCCATTTGGTAGAGCTTAAAGCCATGGTGAGTAGCACAGGCAAGTAATATACGAATTGACTCAAGCCTAGCTACGGGTGCATAGGTTTCTCCAAAATCCAAACCTTCGACATGTGAATACCCTTTGGCCACAAGTCGTGCCTTGTTCCTTGTCACCACACCATGCTCATCTTGCTTGTTGAGGAAGACCCACTTGGTTCCTACAACATTTTGGTTAGGACGTGGAACTAAATGCCATACCTCATTCCTTGTGAAATTGTTGAGCTCCTCTTGCATCGCCACCACCCAATCCGAATCTTGAAGTGCTTCCTCTACCCTGTGTGGCTCAATAGAGGAAACAAACGAGTAATGTTCACAAAAGTGAGCAACACGAGATCGAGTGATTACCCCCTTATGAATATCGCCGAGGATGGTGTTCACGGGGTGATCTCGTTGGATTGCTTGGTGGACTCTTGGGTGTGGCGGCCTTGGATCTTGTTCATCCTCCTTGTCTTGATCATTTGTATCTCCCCCTTGATCATTGCCGTCCTCTTGAGGTGGCTCATATTCTTGATCTTCTTCATCATCTTGAGCCTCATCCTCATCTTGGGTTGGTGGAGTTGCTTGCATGGAGGAAGATGGTTGATCTTGTTCTTGTGGAGGCTCTTCAAATTCCTTAGGACACACATCCCCAATGGACATGTTTCTTAGCGTGACGCACGGAGCCTCTTCATCATCTAATTCATCAAGATCAACTTGCTCTACTTGAGAGCCATTAGTCTCATCAAACACAATGTCACAAGAAACTTCAACTAGTCCAGTGGACTTGTTAAAGACTCTATATGCCCTTGTGTTTGAATCATATCCTAGTAAAAAAGCCTTCTACAACCTTAGGAGCAAATTTAGATTTTCTACCTCTTTTAACAAGAATAAAGCATTTGCTACCAAAGACTCTAAAATATGAAACATTGGGCTTTTACCGGTGAGGAGTTCGTATGATGTCTTCTTGAGGATTCGGTGTATATATAACTGGTTGATGGCGTAGCAAGCGGTGTTGACCGCCTCAGCCCAAAATCGATCCGAAGTCTTGTATTCATCAAGCATGGTCCTTGCCATGTCCAATAGAGTCCTATTCTTCCTATCCACTACACCATTTTGTTGTGGTGTGTAGGGAGAAGATAACTCATGCTTGATGCCCTCCTCCTCAAGAAAGCCTTCTATTTTGAGTTCTTGAACTCTGTCCCGTTGTCGCTTCTTATGTTGTTAATCCTCAAGCCGAACTCATTTTGAGCCCGTCTCAAGAATCCTTTCAAAGTCTCTTGGGTTTGAGATTTATCCTGTAAAAAGAATACCCAAGTGAAGCGAGAATAATCATCCACGATAACTAGACAGTACTTACTCCCGCCGATGCTTATGTAAGCAATCGGGCCGAATAGGTCCATGTGGAGGAGCTCGAGTGGCCTGTTAGTTGTCATGATGTTCTTGTGTGGATGATGAACACCAACTTGCTTCCCTGCTTGGCATGCGCTACAAATCCTGTCTTTCTCAAAATGCACATTTGTTAGTCCCAAAATGTGCTCTCCCTTTAAAAGCTTGTGAAGATTCTTCATTCCAACATGGGCTAGTCGGCAATGCCAAAGCCAACCCATGTTAGTCTTAGCAATCAAGCAAGTATCGAGTTCAGCTTTATTGAAATCAACTAAGTATAGCTGACCCTCTAATACACCCTTAAAGCTACTAAATCATCACTTCTTCTAAAGACAGTAACACCTGTATCCGTAAAAAGACAGTTGTAACCCATTTTGCATAATTGAGAAACAGAAAGCAAGTTGTAATCTAAAGAATCTACAAGAAAAACATTTGAAATAGAGTGGTCAGGTGATATAGCAATTTTACCCAATCCTTTGACCAAACCTTAATTTCCATCCCCGAATGTGATAGCTCATTGGGGATCTTGGTTTTTCTCGTAGGAGGAGAACATTCTTTTCTCCCCAGTCATATGGTTTGTGCACCTGCTGTCAATGATCCAACTTGAGCCCCCGGATGCATAAACCTACAAAACAAATTTAGTTCTTTGTTTTAGGTACCCAAACAGTTTTGGGTCCTTTGACATTAGATACAAGAACTTTAGGTACCCAAACACAAGTCTTTGATCCCTTGTATTTGCCCCCAACATATTTGGCAACTACCTTGCCGGATTTGTTAGTAAGCACATAAGAAGCATCAAAAGTTTTGAATGAAACATAATATTCATTTGATGCTTTAGGAGTTTTCTTCTTAGGCAATTTATCATGGGTTGATTGCCTAGAACTAGATGCCTCACTCTTATACATAAAAGCATGATTAGGGCCAGAGTGAGACTTTCTAGAGTGAATTCTCCTAATTTTGTGTTCGAGATAACCGATAGGGTATAAAATGTAACCCTTGTTATCCTGAACCATGGGAGCCTTGCCCTTAACAAAATTAGACAATCTTTTAGGCGGGGCATTAAGCTTGACATTGTCTCCCTATTGGAAGCCAATGCCATCCTTAATACCAGGGCGTCTCCCACTATAGAGCATGCTTCTAGCAAATTTAAATTTCTCATTTTCTAAGTCATGCTCATTAATTTTGGCACTAAGTTGAGCTATGTGATCATTTTGTTGTTTAATTAAAGCTAGGTGATCATGAATAGCATCAACATTAATATCTCTACATCTAGTGCAAATAGTAACATGCTCAACGGAAGATGTAGAGGGTTTGCAAGTATTTAATTCAACAATCTTAGCATGCAAAATATTATTCTCATCTCTAAGATTGGAAATAGAAGCATTGCAAACATCTAAATCCTTAGCCTTAGCAATTAATTTTTCATTTTCAATTTTAAGGCTAGAAAGAGAAGCATTCAATTTGTCAATCTTAGCAATTAAATTGGCATTATCATTTCTAAGACTAACAATTGAATCATCAAACTTTTCAACCTTAGCAATTAATTTTGCATTTTTATTTCTAAGATTGGAAACAATGTCATGGCAAGTGCTTAGCTCACTAGTTAATTTTTCATTGTTCTCTACCTCCTGAGCATAAGCATTTTTAACTTTAACATGCTTTTTGTTTTCTTTAATTAAGAAATCCTCTTGGCTATCCAAGAGTTCATCCTTCTCATGAATAGCGCTAATCAATTCATTTAATTTTTCCTTTTGTTGCATGTTTAAGTTGGCAAAGAGAGTAAACAAATCATCCTCATCATCACTAGAATTAGCCTCATCACTAGATGTTGCATACTTAGTGGAGGATTTGGATTTTACCTTCTTCTTCTTGCCATCCTTTGTCATGAGGCATTTATGGCCGACGTTGGGGAAGAGGAGCCCTTTGTTGACGGCGATGTTGGCGGCGTCCTCGTCGGAGGAGGAGTCGGTGGAGCTCTCGTCGGAGTCCCACTCCCGGCAAACGTGGGCATCGCCGCCCTTCTTCTTGTAATACCTCTTCTTTTCTCTCCTCTTTCCCTTCTTGTCGTCGCCCCTATCACTATCACTAGATAATGGACATTTAGCAATGAAATAACCGGGCTTACCACACTTGTAGCAAACCTTCTTGGAACGAGGCTTGTAATCTTTCCCCTTCCTTTGTTTGAGGATTTGGCGGAAGCTCTTGATGATGAGCGCCATCTCCTCATTGTCGAGCTTGGAGGCGTCGATGGGGACCCTACTCGGTGTAGAGTCTTCTTTCTTCTCCTCCGTTGCCTTGAATGCAACGGGTTGTGCTTCGGGTACGGAAGAGGAAGCCCCTTGCTCGATGATCTTTTTGGAGCCTTTGATCATCAATTCAAAGCTCACAAATTTACCTATCACTTCCTCGGGAGACATTAGTTTATATCTTGGATCACCACGAATTAATTGAACTTGAGTGGGGTTAAGAAATACGAGTGATCTAAGAATAACCTTGACCATTTCATGGTCATCCCACTTGGTGCTCCCGAGGTTGCACACTTGGTTTACCAAGGTTTTTAGCCGGTTGTACATGGCTTGGGGGTCTTCTCCTTGATTGAGCATGAAGCGACTGAGCTCTCCCTCGATCGTCTCCCTCTTGGTGATCTTGGTCACCTCGTCTCCTTCATGCGCCGTTTTGAGCATGTCCCAAATCTCCTTGGCACTCTTTAATCCTTGCACCTTGTTATACTCATCTCGACTTAGAGAGGCGAGGAGTATTGTGGTGGCTTGTGAGTTGAAGTGCCGGATTTGGGTAACTTCGTCCGAATCATAATCCTCATCCCCTACGGATGGTATATGTACACCAAACTCAACAACGTTCCAAATACTAGTGTGGAGTGAGGTTAGCTGATGCCTCATTTTATCACTCCACATGTTATAATCTTCACCGTCAAAAACCGGTGGTTTGCCTAATGGAACGGAAAGTAATGGAGTACATTTAGAAATGTGAGGGTAGTGTAGGGGAATCTTACTAAACTTCTTGCGCTCATGGCGCTTAGAAGTTACGGACGGCGCGTCGGAGCCGGAGGTGGATGGCGATGAAGAGTCGGTCTCGTAGTAGACCACCTTCCTCATCTTCTTTTTCTTTTCGCCACTCTGATGTGACTTGTGTGAAGGGGATTCCTTCTCCTTCCCCTTGTTGTGGGACTCTCCCGACGGAGCCTTCCCGTGGCTTGTAACGGGCTTCTCGCCGGTCACCATCTCCTTGGCGTGATCTCCCGACATCACTTCGAGCGGTTAGGCTCTAATGAAGTACTGGGCTCTAATACCAATTGAAAGTCATCTAGAGGGGGGTGAATAGGCAGAATCTGAAAATTATAAACTTAAGCACAATCTACAAGCCGGGGTTAGCGTTAGAAATATAAACGAGTCCGAAAGAGAGGGCGAAAACAAATCACAAGCAAATAAGAATGGATGGCACAGTGATTTGTTTTACCGAGGTTCGGTTCTTGCAAACCTACTCGCCGTTGAGGTGGTCACAAAGACCGGGTCTCTTTCAACCCTTTCCCTCTCTCAAACGGTCACTTAGACCGAGTGAGCTTCTCTTGTCAATCAAGTAGGACACTAAGTCCACTACAAGGACCACAACACAATTAGTGTCTCTTGTTTTGATTACAAGTGTTATGGAAATAAGAATGAGGAAGAAGAAAAGCAATCCAAGCGCAAGAGCTCAAAAGAACACAAAAGTCTCTCTCTCTAGTCACTAATTTGTTTGGAGTGATTCCAGACTTGGGAGAGGATTTGATCTCTTTGTTTGTGTCTTGTATTGAATGCTATAGCTCTTGTATGAGGTGTGAAGGCTGAAAACTTGGATGCAATGAATGTGGGGTGGTTGGGGGTATTTATAGCCCCAACCACCAAAATGGCCGTTGGGGATGGCTTCTGTCGACGGGCGCACCGGACAGTCCGGTGCGCCACCGGACACTACCCGGTGTGCCAGCCACGTCACCCAACCGTTAGGGTCGATCGCTGGGGCTCTGACTTGTGGGCCACCGGACAGTCCGGTGGTGCACCAGACAGGTCCTGTAGACTGTTCGGTGCGCCTTCTCGCGCCTGCTCTGACTTCTGCGCACGCAGGCGCGCACTGTAGCGCATTTAATGCCTTCTGCAGACGACCGTTGGCGCGAAGTAGCTGTTGCTCCGCTGGCACACCGGATAGTCTGGTGTTACACCGAACAGTCCGGTGAATTATAGCGGAGCGGCCTCCCAAATTCCCGAGACTGGCAAGTTTGATTTAATTCTCCCTGGTGCACCGGACAGTCCGGTGTGCCAGACCAGGGCTGCTGAAAGGGAAATGTGCCCTTGGGCCATTTCTAAGTATTTTGGTGATTTAGTGCCCAACACAGGTGCCTAATTGTAAAATGGTGGACAAAGTACAAATCAAGGATAAAGGTATGTTTCTAAGCCTTAGTACATTGTTTTTGTGTACTAATATATTTGTCTAAGTGTTAGAAACAGAAAAAATCAAGTTGGAGGAGAGATGGATTGAGCAGCCAAAGTCTGCCCAGTCTGGGTGCACCGGACTGTCCGGTGGTGCACCGGACAGTGTCCGGTGCGCCAGGCTGGCTCGGCGTGAAGTGGCCGCTCTCGGGAATTCGCCGACGGCGTACGGCTAAAATTCACCGGACTGTCCGGTGTGCACCGGACTGTCCGGTGAGCCAACGGTCGGCCGCGGAATCCGCGCGCGACACGTGGCCGGGCCAACGGTCGGAAGGGGGCACCGGACTGTCCGGTGTGCACCGGACATGTCCGGTGCGCCAACGGCTCCCAGATCTGCAACGGTCGGCAGCGCCATTTTAGGAAGGAAATCGGGCACCGGACAGTGTCCGGTGTGCACCGGACTGTCCGGTGCACCCGACGACAGAAGGCAAGATTGGCCTTCCAGATTTGCTCTCAACGGCTCCTAGCTGCCTTGGGGCTATAAAAGGGACCCCTAGGCGCCTGGAGGAGGACACCAAGCAACCTTAGAGCATTCTTGATCATCCACACTCAGTCTTTGCGCATTCGTTTGTCATTCTCAGTGATTCGAGCTCCGTTCTAGTGAGAACTTTGAGATAGTCTTTTGAGCTCGATTCTTGGCCGTGTGTGTGCGCATTTTGCTGTGGATTTGTGTGTGTTGCTTTCCTCCCTTACTCCGTATTTCTTGTGAATCTCAAGTGTAAGGGCGAGAGGCTCCAAGTTGTGGAGAATCCTCGCAAACGGGATATTGAAAGGCAAAACAAAACACCGTGGTATTCAAGTTGGTCTTTGGACCGCTTGAGAGGGGTTGATTGCAACCCTCGTCCGTTGGGACGCCACAACGTGGAGTAGGCAAGCGTTGGTCTTGGCCGAACCACGGGATAAACCACTGTGTCATCTCTGTGTTTGATCTCTTGTGGTATTGTGTTTTGTTGAGACTCCTCTTTAGCCACTTGGCGATTATTGTGCTAACACTTAACAAGTTTTTGTGGCTATAAGTTTAAGTTTTCACAGGATCACCTATTCACCCCCCCTCTAGGTGCTCTCAATTGGTATCGGAGTCGTTCTCTTCAAGAAAGGGACTAACCGCCCGAAGAGATGGATCCTAAGGGGAAGGGAATCGTGATCAACGACAAGGAGAAGGAGTCCTTCGTCAACGAGCCAAAGGACGACAAGACTACCGACTCAGGCTCGGGGCACAGACGCAAAGAAGGGAAGAAGAAGAAGACAAGACGCATCAAGGAGATCATCTACTACGACAGCGACGAATCTTCCTCTTCCCAAAAGGACGACGACAACGACTACAAAAAGACGGTCAATTCGAATTTTTCATTTGATTATTCTCGTATTCAACATAGTGTTGGTACTGTCTCTCGACAGCAAGGAGATCCAACACGGGTGAATGGAGATGGCAACAGGGCACTCGCGCGTGATGGCAAAAGCTCTGTTAATCTGGCCTCTCACGGGCACTGTGCGGGGGTATTTATAGGTATCCGAGTGCACGGCGCCTTGCGTTAAGGACGCATGTGCCCTCAGGTACCTAGTTTATCCCCAGAATATTCCTATAAAGCGGGGTTACAAGCTGTAATTACATGTACGCCTTTACAAATTAGGCCCGTAACACAACCGCGGCCACGCAGGGCCTGTTACAATGGGCCCGACCTCATGTGGGCCTCGGAGCCGACCGAGGCCGCGCCGTAGGGAGGCGTTGCCGCAGGCCTTCGTCTGGTGCCGAATCGAGCGAAGGGTCTCCATGTTGTCCCTCGTGTCGATCAAGCGAAGAGTATCCCTGCCTGCTTTGCCTGTCAGGGCGGGGGCTAAGCGGTGGAGACTTCGGGCGAAGGGTGGCGTTTCTGCCTTCGCTCCAACATTTGCCCTCCGAGGGACCAGTTCGACAAAGTCACCTGGTGCCGAAGACGTCGCTAGATGGCGGAGACGCTGCCCTCGCTCGAAGTGGTTCCGCGGGGGTTTTTGATGTGACCGTTGATGGACATCGTACTGTTGGACTGCGGGTTTTCCGAAGCGTCGCGCCCTGTGGGATTGCGGGTTTCCCGAGGAGCCGCGCCCTGCCTATAAAGGGGGGCGGGGGACGGCGCTGTTTGCACTTTGCCTTCCGCGCTCCGTGAAAACCCTAGCCGCCCGCCGTCTTTCTGCTCCTCTTCTTCTACTGCTCGCTTTGCTCGTCGGAGATCTGGCTCGAGTGAAGCAGACCGCCCGCCGCCGCCGACGGTACGTAGCAATGCCATCCTCTTCTTCTTCCGCCGACGCCACGCCGCCGGCCGCCGCCTCGTCTGAGGAGACGTTGAGTGGCGTGATGGTGGAGGAGCTGCGCGCCGGCGACTCTGTTGATTTTGGTGTGTCACGGATGACGTCGGCCCGCGTCGAAGAAATGCAGCGCTTGGGCTACTTTGGCGGCGGAGTCGCTCGTGCTCCGGGGACGGAGGAAGTCCCCGAGCCGGAGGGTGAGTTGGTTGTTTTTGAGGCGTTCTTCGTCGCCGGTCTCCGCTTGCCTGCGCACCGGTTTGTTGGCGAAGTCCTGCGTAGATTCAACATTCAAATTCATCAGCTGACACCGAACGCCGTGGTGGCGCTGGCGAAGTATGTCTGGGCGACGACTTCGTACGGCGGACAGCCGTCGGTTGAAGTTTTTGCGAAGAATTACTGCTTGCATTGGCAGAAGAGGGTGATTGAGGACGGAGTTGCCCAGTTTGGGTCGTGCACGTTCACGCCGAAGACCGGCAAGACCACAATGCCAGTAGTGGAGTTGGTTCCGTGCGCCCGCAACAAGTGGGGCAATTGGAATGAATTTTGGTTTTACGTTGCTGAGGCTACTGTCGAAGGCCATGAAGGACTGCCCGTGTCTGAGATGTGCTCTCACTATTACTCTGCGTATCCGCCCTTTGAAGTGGCAGAAGAGGATGCAGACGAAGGGGCCCTTCGATGCGCCGCCGGCCAGAGCAGTGGTCGTGATTTAGTTGAAGAGTTTGTGGCGTACGGGGTCTGGCCCTTGGCGCACGGCTGGGCGTTGGGCGAAGTGTGCCCTCGCCAGATGCCTTTTCACGGAGGAAGGGTGGTGCGAAGTCCAGCCTTTGCACTGAATTTGCGAAACCGTGACCCGGCCGCCTTTGTGCGTGATGCAGAGGACTTGGCGGTGCGGCTCGTGGGGCGGTACATGGCGAGGACGGAAGGCCAGCGCAGCTTTGATATTCGCGGGTCAAATGAACGTTTGAACAGGGTCTTCGAATTGAATCAATTGCCGTACGACGGCTACCCTGGACAAGACGAAGCGGACCGCCGTGGGAAGAAGCCGGCGGTGGAGACTGGAGGCGACCCTGCGCTGACGGCCGCCCCCTCCTCAAAAAAGAGAAAATTAGGTACTGCGATGGGAGGAATCGGGGTGTCTGATAGTTTTGCTAGGGAGTTAATGAGGACGTGCGCGGCCCCGGGGGAGAGGATGTCTTCGCCCGAGCTCCGGGAGTCTTCGGCTCGGATGCTGAGGGTTACCGGGGGCTGCTGGCCTAGAAGTGTTCCTGTCCCCTGCGCGGCTGAGGAAGACTGTTTTACATCTCGTATGGTTCGTCAGTGGAGGGTTTTTCCTTACGGGCGAAATATCGGTGCTGTTGTGTGGGCAGTGATGGACAAGGATCGCCAAGGGGCAGCGCAAAAACGCCAAGCGACCGTAAGGATTCACGACGCCCGGCCGAAAAGGCAACGGGGAACGGCGAAGGCTGCGGCCTCCAGTGGAGGCAAGCCGCCGCTGGCGGCGAAGGCGGGTGCCGCTGCGCCCAGCAAGGCGCCGGAGACAGCGGCGGGCGCCGGAGTCTCCAAGCCGACGAAGGTGGTGCCGCCGGCCAGCGGAGTGGCGGAGGCTTCGAAGGCGGCCCGAGCGTTGCCGCCGCCGGGCAAGCGCATCGCCGACTTCGGCACCGACATTAGCGTGGACGATTATCTTGGGGGTAAGTCACCCGGCCGCCTCTTTTTTTTTTTTTGATTGTTGATGCGCTACAGGGTCGGACGAGGGCCGGCTTGCTATAGCTGTGCCTGCCGGGGCAATCGCGACGGCGAAGGGCGGGACCCTTGGCGCCGGAGGCGAGGTGTCGGCCCTCGCGAAGGTCAGAGACGAGGCTGGCGCGGCGACCCGCCGGCTGAAGGGAGTGACGGAGGCGCTGAATCAGGCGACGGAGGCGCTGAGTCAGGTCCGCCGAGTTTTTTTTTTTTTTTTGTTTACGGCCATGGCCTTACGTGTTCTCTGCAGGTGGCTGACTTCACCAGCCGTACTGCGTCGGGGGCGCTCACGGCAGCCTTATCTGCCGAAGTCGAGAGACTTCGGACGCAACATGCTGACGCTGTCCGTGAGAAGTCTGCCTCCGACAGCAAGTGTCGTAAACTGGCGGACAGGGTGGCCGCCCTGGAGGAAGAAAAGGCTGATCTCCGGCGCCAGCTGGCGGGGGAGAGGAGGGAGGCCAACGAGGCCGTCGCCAAAGAGCAGGCCGCGCAGGCGGAGGCGAGGCTGGCACGGGCGGAGGCCAATCTTGCCAAGGATCTCGCCGAGGACCTGCGGGGGCGGCTCACCGCTCTAGAGAGCCGCACGAAGGGGGCCGAAGCCGCGGCACGAACGGAGGCCGAACGGACGCGCACACAGCTTATGGCCACATACCGCGAGCTGGGTGCGCGGACCGGTGACTTCGTGGTGCCGGAGCGAGAGGCCGGGCTTCGCTGCTTGGAATGGGTGCAAGAGGAGCTGCAGGAGCTCCCCACTGTCTTGGGTGGATTAATGTCGTTCGCCTCCCTGGTCACCTGCGAGGGGGCAATGAACGCACTCTCTCGCGAAGGGTGCCGGCACTATGAGGCCTTCGACCAGGCAGATGAAGATTTTGGGCGAGACATCTATAAGGTCGAAGACCCCGTGGTGAAGGAGTCCGCCGGCGTCCTCTATGATCGGATGTGGGGTCTGTATGGTGGTGAAGTGGTCAGGGAGCGGGCCGAGGCTGCGAGGGCTCAGGTAACGTTGTCGTTTGTTTGGCGTTTGCTGGATGTGGTCTGTGCGTGTGTTTGCTGACTTTTTGTATGTTTTGTTTTAGGCGGAGCGAGGCGAGCGGGTGGACGATTTCGGAGCACTGAACGACGCCCTGCCTGACCCGGAGCCGGCCCCGGAGACTACGGAAGACGCACCAGGCGCCCCCACATCTGCTGCGACAGTTGAAGACCTGCCCATGAAGGTGGCCGAAGGCGCTCCCGATGCCCTCGCAGCAGCCGCGCCGACCGTCGAAGATCCGACGGCGGAGGCGGCGGAAAGAATGGCGGGAGTGGCGGCGGAGACAACGGCGGAGGCACCCGCCGCGTCAGGGCCCTCGCAGGTGGCATAGTGGTTGTCTAGGGTTAGGAAATTTTGGATGTTTGTACTGAACTTTGGTTGCTGCGCAGGTTCAAGATTTTGGGCCTGCGCACGCAACCACTGCTACTGAGTTTTTGGCGGCCTCGACCGCGGAAGGTGGTAATCAATATAGTGGGTCTGCATCTGAGTTTTTTGACTTTGCTGACTCCGGGAGCTCGGTTGAGTGGACTGAGGAGTCGTGGGAGGAGAATTTGGATTATTTTACGGCCTTGGACGTGGCTGCGGCGGAGGCCTCGCCACACGCCGCGGACGCGTCGGACGTGCCAGGCCCTAGCGCCGGGCGCCGTCGACGAAGGGCGGTTGCAAAACGTAGGGTTAGCGCGGAGGAGCGGGCTTTGCTTCGTGTGAGTGGGGCCGGTCGGCAGGAACTGTTGTCTCTGCCGACCGCCGAGAGTGTAGGTGAGGGGGAACTGCGAAGGCTTTTTGCGGGTGAGGAGCTCAGGATAATGTTATTTAATTATAGGGAGATGGGAATTATTCCTAAAGTTGAACCGATGTAGAGTGTGGTGTCCTCGCTTGTGTATGTAAAGTCTTGTATGGTGGAATTGTGTGCCCTCGCGTGCATGTGTGTGAAGGCGTTTTGTACTAACTGATTCGTTCGGCTGCGCTGTGCTTGGTTGATTATAATTGGTCTTGGCGTGAATGGTTCGATGTTGTCGTTTCGGCCGTTGTTGTGCTAGTCCAGGTGTACCCTTAAGTGTCTTCTGCACAGATAGTCTTCGGTTTTTTCGCACTTGTTGTGTTAAACCGGTTGCACCCTTAGGCGACTTCCGCGCGGATAGTCTTCGCGATAGACTTAGATTTTTTCCGCACTTGTTGTGCTAATCCGGCTGCACCCGTAGGCGACTTGGGCACGGATAGTCTTCGCGATAGACTTAGATTTTTTCCCGGCTGCACCCTTAGGCGACTTCTGCACGGATAGTCTTCGCGATAGACTTAGATTTTTTCCGCACTTGTTGTGCTAATCCGGCTGCACCCGTAGGCGACTTCGGCACGGATAGTCTTCGTGATAGACTTAGATTTTTTCCCGGCTGCACCCTTAGGCGACTTCTGCACGTATAGTCTTCGCGATAGACTTAGATTTTTTCCGCACTTGCTGTGCTAATCCGGCTGCACCCGTAGGCGACTTCGGCACGGATAGTCTTCGCGATAGACTTAGATTTTTTCCCGGCTGCACCCTTAGGCGACTTCTGCACGGATAGTCTTCGCGATAGACTTAGATTTTTTCCGCACTTGTTGTGCTAATCCGGCTGCACCCGTAGGCGACTTCCGCACGGATAGTCTTCGCGATAGACTTTGATTTTTTCCCGGCTGCACCCTTAGGCGACTTCTGCACGGATAGTCTTCGCGATAGACTTAGATTTTTTTCGCACTTGTTGTGCTAATCCGGCTGCACCCTTAGGCGACTTCTGCGCGGATTTGTCGCACGCGAGGGTAGCTAGCGCTTAGCCTCGCGGTGACCTCGTGGTGGTCGAATGTCGAAGACCGTCATCGCGGTCTTTTTCGACGCATGTCTTTTTGCGGGGGATTTTTTACGCATATATTACATGGCTCCGCCTCGTTAAAAACCTCACCCCCCGGGAGGAAAAGAGTGCGGGCCGGTGCAAGATTGTTTTTGCAAATTACAAGGGCGAAGACAGCCCTGAGGAATCAAACAAAAAATTTGCGGAGGTTGTCAATGTTCCAGGAATGCTCCAGGTCCTCGCCGGTTGGCGTTGTGAGCCTGTATGCGCTGGGGGAGGCCTTCGTCTTGACGATGAAAGGGCCCTCCCACTTGGGCTCCAGCTTGCCCCTTGACTCCGTCCGAGCTGTCCGAATGAGCACGAGGTCCCCCTCGCTGAACTCCCTCGGGGTGACTGAGTGGTCGCGCCATGCTTTGGTCTGGGCTTGATACTTGTTCAGAGCTTGTAGGGCGAAGACGCGGTCTCCATCGATGAGATCCTTTGAAGTCGGCTCGTCCACATCTGGGACGGCTGACGGGACCGTTCGCGGGGACCCGTGCTTTATTTCCTGCGGGGTCATGGCCTCCGATCCGTATAACAGACGGAAAGGAGTAAACCCGGTCGCCCTGCACTCAGTCGTGTTTAGTGCCCAGACTGCCTCAGGTAAGAAATCGCTCCATTTGCCCTTTTTTTCATCGAGGAGCATTTTTTTGATAGCTGTGAAGATTTTTCTGTTGGCGCGCTCCACGACCCCGTTGGACTGCGGATGGTAGACTGAGGCGAAGGCAAGCTTGGTGCCAATGGAGAAACAAAAATCCTTGAAGTCTTGGTTATCAAACTGTTTGCCGTTGTCGACCGTTAACTCGGACGGTACTCCGAAACGGCAAACGATGTTCTGCCAGAAGAATTTTTGGGCAGTCTTTGATGTTATTGTGGAGACAGCTCGTGCCTCGATCCATTTGGTGAAGTACTCGACCGCGACGAAGGCGAACTTGAGGTTCCCCTGAGCGGTGGGCAGGGGTCCAACAATGTCGAGACCCCAGCGCTGGAGAGGCCATGTGTGGGCGATCAGCTTTGTGTACTGCGAAGGGCCGCCTGACCGAGGAGAGAACTTCTGGCAGGCTTCGCAGGACCGAGTGACCCGGTTCGCGGCACAAATCATTGCTGGCCAGTAAAAACCCTGGCGTATCACCTTAGCAGCTAGGGCCCTTGGCCCCGCGTGCGAGCCGCACGTGCCACTGTGGACTTCACGTAGGACCTGCATGCCTTCGGCCTCAGTGACGCACTTAAGCATTGGTTGGCTGACCCCTTTTTTGTAGAGTTGGCCTTCAATAAGAGCGAAGTCCCGGCTTCGATGTCTGAGGCGCTTGGCCTCACTGATGTCGGCTGGGTGATAAAACCCCTGCAGGAACAGGGTAATGGGTGCTCGCCAGTCTTCGGTCATGATGAGGTTGACTGTACGGTGGCCCTCGATGTCATTGGTTATATGGAGCCCTTCGGGGCTCCGGACTGCTGGCGTGCCGATGACGTGGAAGAACACGTCGGAGGGCAGAGTTTCGCCCCTGGCCGCGGCCTTGGCCAATGCGTCGGCCTCCTCATTCTTGGCCCGGTCCACATGCTGCACGGTGAACCCCTTGAACTGTCTCTCGAGACTTCGGATGGCCGCGAGGTACTGCATGAGCGCGGGGTCCTTGGCTGCATAGTCTTTGTCGACCTGGCCGGCAACTACCTTGGAGTCTGTTTTGATGATGCAAGTGGTGACTCCGAGGGCCCTCAGCTTGCGGAGGCCGAGGATGACTGCTTCGTATTCTGCTATATTATTTGTGCACCTGTCGGATTCCAGATTGAAGCTGAGTCGTGCTGCATATCTGTGCTTGACCCCGACTGGTGATGTTATGATTGCAGCGACGCCTGCCCCCGCATGGCACCATGCGCCATCGCAATGGATCGTCCAGACCTTCTCTGTGGTCGGGTCCGGCTGTGTTACTGGCCCGGTCCAGTCGACGACGAAGTCTGCCAGGACTTGCGATTTGATGGCTGTCCTGGGCTCGAAGCTGATGTGGTAGCCGGAGAGTTCGGCTGCCCACTTGGCGATCCTTACCGATGCCTCCGGGTTTCTAAACAGTTCGCCGAGCCCCCTATCTGAGGTGACGCGGACCTTGAATGCTTCAAAATAATGGCGCAGCTTGCGCGAGGACATAACGACTGCGTAGGCGATCTTCTCCAGCTCTGTCATGTTGCATTTGGACGGAGTCAGGACCTCGGAGACGTAATAAACAGGGCACTGTCTGACAGTGCCTTCGACTGTCTGCTCCTGCACTAGTGCCGCGCTGACCGCGTGCGGCGAAGCCGCGACATAGAGCAATAAGGGGAGCGAGGAGTCGGGGCTCGTGAGGGTGGCCAGCTCCGTTAAGTACTGCTTTAATGAGGCGAAGGCCGCTGCTTGCTCCGGCCCCCAAGCGAAGTCTTTTGCGCCGCGGAGAGTTTTGAGGAAAGGAAGACTTCGCTCGGCCGACCTGGAAATGAATCTGTTGAGAGCGGCCAATCTGCCTGTCAGACGCTGGACATCCCTGGTGGACTGCGGAGGCGACATGTTGATGATGGCCTGGATCTTAGTTGGGTTAGCCTCGATGCCGCGGTGCGACACCAGGTAGCCCAATATCTTGCCCTGGCGAACACCGAAAACGCACTTTTCCGGGTTTAAGCGGAGTCGTGCGTCTCGCATGTTTGCGAATGTCTCGGCCAGGTCGGCGAGGTGGTCCTCCTTATTTTTGCTGGCGACGACGATGTCGTCCACATATGTAAATATATTTCTGCCGACCTGTCCCTCGAGTACTGTTTTGGTGAGTCTGGAGAATGTGGACCCGGCGTTCTTGAGACCCTCCGGCATTCTGATGAAGCAATAAGTGCCGAAGGGTGTTATGAAGCTGGTGCTAGCCTTGTCTTCCTCCTTCATGTATATCTGGTGATAGCCGGAGAAGCAGTCGAGGAGAGACATGACCTCGCATCCGGCCGCGCTATCGACTATTTTGTCGATCCGTGGCAACGGGAAATTGTCTTTTGGGCAGGCCTTATTGAGACTGGTGAAGTCTATGCACATCCGCCATTTCCCGCTTTTTTTCTGCACCATTACAACATTGGAGAGCCATGTGGGGTAAGCCACTGGCTCAATGAATTTAGCCTCTAGGAGGCGGTGCACCTCCGCCTTGGCGGCCTCTGTCTTTTCATCGGACATTTTGCGAAGCTTTTGCTTTCTTGGTCGCACCGAGGGGTCGATCCCCAGACTGTGCTCGATTATGGATCGGCTGACTCCGACTAGGTCGAGGGCGGACCAGGCGAAGACATCTTTATTCTTGGCCAGGCAGCAGAGAAGCTTCTCTTCTTCATGCGAAGTAAGGTCTTCGCTGATAGTGACTGTCTGCTTGGGCGTGGCCTGATCGAGGGGGACAGTCTTGGTCCCATCCTGACTCTGCAACTGAGCCTTGTCGTGGTGCTTGTCAGTTGGGCTGGCGGGCGCAGGGACCTCGCACTGTGTCGTGAGACAGTGCACGTTCCTCTGACCAGGCACGAAGTCCCGCTCTATGTTGCGCGCAGCTTGCTGGTTACCGCGGACTGTAATTACGCCTAGAGGGCCTGGTATCTTCATGCACAAATACAGTCCGTGGATGGCAGCTTCAAACTTATTGATGGAGCCCCGACCCATGATGGCGTTGTATGGATATACCATATCCACAATGTCAAAAGTCACTTGCTCGCTTCGGGCATTGGGTGCTACACCGAAGGAGAGGGGCAACTCTATTTTGCCGACGGGGAAGGTGCCTTTGCCGCCGAAGCCATACAACGGGTTGTCCGAAGGCTTGAGCAGGCTGTGGCTGATGCCCATGCGATCGAAGGCATGGAGGAAGATGATGTCCGCCTGGCTGCCGTTGTCAACGAGGACCTTGTGTAGGTCCCACCCTGCCACGCTGCAATTGATGACCATGGCATCGCAGTGGGGGGCGCTACGCAAGTCGACGTCCCGTGCGTCGAAGGTGAGCGGTATGTGGGACCACTTCGTCTGCACAACTGGGCCCGTGATAGCGACATGGTTTACGCTGCGGTAGTGGTCCCGCTTCTGCCGCTTGGTGTCGAAGTCGGTGCTGGACCCCCCAGTTATCATATGAATGACTCCGCGATAAGGTTGATCGGCGAAGTCTTCCTGTTTTGGGGCGTGGGGGATGTTTTGTTGCTGCTGGTGTGGTGGTGGAGGCGGAGGATGTACGATTTGTACTTCCTGATGATGTTGGTAAGCGTGGTGCGGTGGATGCGGGGCGGGAGCGTGGATATATGGTGGAGGGGGTGGCTGGTAGTTATGCGCGACAATTCTGGGGTTGTCGGCTGGCTGCGCCCTCGCCATTCTGTCTCTGGTGGCCTTTACTTCGGGGCAGTCTTTAGTTTGGTGGGCGCAGTCTTCGCCATGGAAAAGGCAGTAAAATCGGCGCGGCGGAGGGGGTGGCTGCGCACGCCCTCGGCCCCTGCCGCGAGTCCCACTTCCGCGGCCCTGGGGGGGATATTCCTGGCGACGAAGGGGGTCAGCGGCCGGCTGCTGGTTGGCGATGTTGTGCACTTGCTGCTGACCGCGGCCATCCCGACCGGAGTCTGGCTGCGGAGTCCTTGTCCACGTGCGGCTGGACTGCGGAGCATCTTTTGGCTTCCGCTGGGACTCAATCTTGCGCTGGTGGAGCTCCTCGGATCTGGCGTACTTTTCAAACAGCTGGTATAACTCTTGGAGGTTCTTGGGCGGGTCCCTGATGCAATGACTGTAAAGGACGCCAGCGCGAAGACCACTGATAGCATAGTGGATGGCAATCTGGTCATCGACTGAGGGTAGCTGTGACTTGAGTGTCAAGAATTTGCGGTAATATTCCCTCAGGGTCTCCTTCTCTAGCTGCTTGCAGAGCGAGAGCTCGGCCAGGGCGTCGGTGTCCGGGCGGTACCCCTGGAAGTTGAGGAGGAACTTGTCCCGGAGACTTCTCCAGGAATCGACGGACAGCGGAGGCAACCTGGTGAACCAGGTGAGCGCGGGGCCCTCGAGGGCGATGATGAAGGACTTCGCCATTGTGGCGTCGTCCCCCCCGGACGATGCGACGGCGACCTGGTAACTCATTATGTACTGAGCCGGGTCGGTGCTGCCGTTGTACTTGGGGTAGGTCCCAGCCCGGAAGTTGGCTGGCCACGGCGTCACTTGCAGGTGAGGCGCCAGGGGGCTTCGCTCATCGAGGTAGTTGACCCCTTGGAATGGCGCGGCGTGCGGGAAAGTGAAGTCGCGCTGGGGGAAACGCGGGTCCTCCGGCTGCGCGGTGCTGCAGGGGTGGCCCATGCTGCAGGCCGGGGTGGCCTTCGCGCGTGTCTTCGTTTTGTGCGCGCTGCTGGAGGGATGACTCGTGCCGTGGGCTGAGGTGGCCTTCGCGCTGCATCAGCGCGATCTCCCGCTCGAGTTCCTGGGCCTTGTGCTCTTCGTCGCGGATCATCTGCCGCACTTTGGCGAGTGCGGACACACGCTGGCGCTTGGCCTCCAGTATCTCCTTCTGCCTCTGGAGGTTGCGGTTCTTGAGGCGCAGGGCGCGCAGCTGTAGCTGTTCTTCTGTTGAGATGCCGAGGACCTCACCGTCCTCGACGAGATCCGCGCCCTCCGGTGGAGTGATGTCTGAGGGAGGTGCGAGGCCTGAGGGTTGTCCCTCAGGGTCGCAGGTGCGGAGGGTGTCGTCTTCAGTGGCCTCTTGGTGGGTGGATTGGGTGAGGGCGAGGGCCTTGCCCTTCCTTGCGGCGAGCAGTGCTGCCTTCGCAGCCTCGTCAGCCTTCGGGTTAGCTCGCTTGGGTGCCATCGCGGGTGGTTGTCTCGTAGCACGAACGGTGGGCGCCAAATGTTGGTACTGTCTCTCGACAGCAAGGAGATCCAACACGGGTGAATGGAGATGGCAACAGGGCACTCGCGCGTGATGGCAAAAGCTCTGTTAATCTGGCCTCTCACGGGCACTGTGCGGGGGTATTTATAGGTATCCGAGTGCACGGCGCCTTGCGTTAAGGACGCATGTGCCCTCAGGTACCTAGTTTATCCCCAGAATATTCCTATAAAGCGGGGTTACAAGCTGTAATTACATGTACGCCTTTACAAATTAGGCCCGTAACACAACCGCGGCCACGCAGGGCCTGTTACAATGGGCCCGACCTCATGTGGGCCTCGGAGCCGACCGAGGCCGCGCCGTAGGGAGGCGTTGCCGCAGGCCTTCGTCTGGTGCCGAATCGAGCGAAGGGTCTCCATGTTGTCCCTGGTGTCGATCAAGCGAAGAGTATCCCTGCCTGCTTTGCCTGTCAGGGCGGGGGCTAAGCGGTGGAGACTTCGGGCGAAGGGTGGCGTTTCTGCCTTCGCTCCAACACATAGTTCGAATTCGCATTTGCTTTCCATTCCTCTTGGCAAACCTCCACACTTCGATGGGGAGGACTACGGATTTTGGAGTCACAAAATGCGTAGTCACTTATTCTCTCTCCATCCAAGCATTTGGGAGATTGTAGAGAATGGAATGAAGTTTGATAGCTCGGATAACTCTACGCTCATAAATGAACAAATCCATAGAAATGCACAAGCTACTACTGTTCTCTTAGCGTCCTTGTGCAGGGAAGAGTACAACAAGGTGAGCGGCTTGGACAATGCCAAGCAAATATGGGACACCCTCAAGATCTCTCACGAGGGGAATGACATCACCATGCTCACCAAAATGGAGTTGGTGGAGGGCGAGCTTGGACGATTCGCCATGATAAGGGGAGAGGAGCCAACCCAAACATACAACTGGCTCAAGACCCTCATCAACAAAATAAGGAACTACGGAAGCACGCGATGGACGGACCACGATGTCGTCCGCCTAATGCTAAGGTCCTTTACCGTTCTTGATCCTCATCTCGTGAACAATATTCGTGAGAATCCCAGGTACACGATGATGACGCCCGAGGAGGTACTCGGAAAATTCGTAAGCGGGCGGATGATGATCAAGGAGGCGAGATACGTCGACGACGCGTTGAACGGTCCAATCCACGAGCCTCAACCCATCGCTCTCAAGGCAACAAGGAGCAAGGAGCCGCTACCCAGCAAGGTGGCGCAAGTTGAGGCAGCCGGGCTCAATGATGAAGAGATGGCTCTCATCATCAAGAGATTCAAGACGGCGCTAAATGGTCGCAAGGGGCAACCAAGGAAGACCAAAACAAAGGGGAAGCGCTCATGCTTCAAATGTGGTAAGGTTGGTCATTTTATTGCTAACTGTCCCGAAAATGATAGTGACCAGGAGCAAGGGAAAAATGGGAAGAGAGAGAACAAGAAGGTTTACAAGAAGGCCAAAGGCGAAGCACACCTTGGAAAGGAGTGGGATTCGGATTGCTCTTCGTCCGACTCTGACGACGAAGGACTCGCCGCCACTGCCTTCAACAAATCGGCCCTCTTCCCAAACGAGCATCACACTTGCCTCATGGCAAGGGAGAAGAAGGTAATCAATCATAATGCTAATACTTATGATTCTTCTAGTGATGATGAGTCTAGTGAGGATGAAATAGATTACTCCAGTTTATTCAAGGGATTGGATAGAACTAAGATAGCTAAGATTAATGAATTGATTGATGCCTTGAATGAAAAGGATAGAATCTTAGAAAAACAAGAAGATCTTTTATATGAAGAGCATGATAAATTTGTTAGTGCACAAAATTCACTTGCTCTAGAAGTTAAAAGAAATGGAATGCTTTCTTGTGAACTTTCTACTTGTAACGAAACCATTTCTTCTTTAAAAGGTGAAATTAATGATTTAAATGCTAAGCTAGAAGTAGCAAGTAAATCTAACTCTTGTGTTGAACATGTTGAAATTTGCACTAAGTGTAAGGATGTTGATATTAATGCTTGTTGTGAACACTTAGTTTCAATTTCAAAACTAAATGATGAAATGGCTAGTCTTAGAGCTCAACTTAAGACTAGCAAGAATGAATTTGATAAGCTGAAATTTGCAAGGGATGCCTACACGATTGGTAGACACCCCTCAATTAAGGATGGACTTGGCTACAAGAGGGAAGCCAAGGACTTGACAAGCCATAAGGCTCCTATCTCCGCCAAGGAGAAAGGGAAGGCCTCTATGGCAACTAGTGCTAAAAAGAACCATGCCTTTATGTACCATGGTAGGAGACAAACTAGAAATGCTTATAGGAGTTATAATGCCTTTGATTCTCATGCCATGTTTGCTTCTAGTTCTTATTATGTGCATGATAGAAATGTTGGTAGGAGAAAAGTTATTCATAATATGCCTAGGAGAAATGTCGTTAATGTTCCTAGGAAAGTTCATGAACCTTCTACAATATATAATGCTTTAAATGCTTCCTTTGCTATTTGTAGAAAGGATAGGAAAATAGTTGCTAGGAAGTTAGGGGCAAAATGCAAGGGAGACAAAACTTGCATTTGGGTCCCTAAGGATATTTGTGCTAACCTTGCAGGACCCAACATGAGTTGGGTACCTAAAACCCAAGCCTAAATTTGCCTTGCAGGTTTATGCATCCGGGGGTTCAAGCTGGATCATCGACAGCGGATGCACAAACCATATGACGGGGGAGAAGAAGATGTTCACCTCCTACGTCAAAAACAAAGATTCCCAAGATTCAATAATATTCGGTGATGGGAATCAAGGCAAGGTAAAAGGGTTAGGTAAAATTGCAATCTCAAATGAGCACTCTATATCTAATGTGTTTTTAGTAGAGTCTCTTGGATATAATTTGCTATCTGTTAGTCAATTATGCAATATGGGATATAACTGCTTATTTACAAATGTAGATGTGTCTGTCTTTAGAAGATGTGATGGTTCACTAGCTTTTAAGGGTGTACTAGACGGCAAGCTTTACTTAGTTGATTTTGCAAAAGAAGAGGCCGGTCTAGATGCATGCTTAATAGCTAAGACTTGCATGGGCTGGCTGTGGCATCGCCGCTTAGCACATGTGGGGATGAAGAATCTCCACAAGCTTCTAAAGGGAGAACACGTGATAGGTCTAACCAATGTTCATTTCGAAAAAGATAGACCTTGTGCAGCTTGTCAAGCAGGGAAACAGGTGGGAGGCTCTCATCACACCAAAAATGTGATGACAACATCAAGACCCCTGGAGCTGCTACATATGGACCTCTTCGGACCCGTCGCCTATCTGAGCATAGGAGGAAGTAAGTATGGTCTAGTTATTGTTGATGACTTTTCCCGCTTCACTTGGGTGTTCTTTCTGCAGGATAAGTCTGAAACCCAAGGGACCCTCAAGCGCTTCCTAAGGAGAGCTCAAAATGAGTTTGAGCTCAAGGTGAAAAAGATAAGGAGCGACAACGGGTCCGAATTCAAGAACCTTCAAGTGGAGGAGTTTCTTGAGGAGGAAGGGATCAAGCACGAGTTCTCCGCTCCCTACACACCTCAGCAAAATGGTGTGGTAGAGAGGAAGAACAGGACGCTCATAGATATGGCGAGGACTATGCTTGGAGAATTCAAGACCCCCGAGTGTTTTTGGTCGGAAGCCGTGAACACGGCTTGCCATGCCATCAACAGGGTCTACCTTCACCGCCTCCTCAAGAAGACGTCGTATGAGCTACTAACCGGTAACAAACCTAATGTATCGTATTTTCGTGTTTTTGGGAGTAAATGCTACATTCTAGTGAAGAAGGGTAGGAATTCCAAATTTGCTCCCAAAGCCGTAGAAGGATTTTTACTAGGTTATGATTCAAATACAAAGGCGTATAGGGTCTTCAACAAATCATCGGGTTTAGTTGAAGTCTCTAGCGACGTTGTATTTGATGAGACTAATGGCTCTCCAAGAGAGCAAGTTGTTGATTGTGATGATGTAGATGAAGAAGATGTTCCGACGGCCGCTATACGAACCATGGCGATTGGAGAAGTGCGGCCACAGGAACAAGATGAACGAGATCAACCTTCTTCCTCAACAACGGTGCATCCCCCAACCCAAGACGATGAACAGGTTCATCAAAAGGAGGCGTGTGATCAAGGGGGAGCACAAGATGATTGCGTGATGGAGGAAGAAGCGCAACAGGCACCTCCAACCCAAATTTGAGCGACAATTCAAAGGGATCATCCCGTCGACCAGATATTGTGTGATATTAGCAAGGGAGTAACTACTCGCTCAAGATTAGTTAATTTTTGTGAGCATTACTCTTTTGTCTCTTCTATTGAGCCTTTCAGGGTAGAAGAGGCCTTGCTAGATCCGGACTGGGTGTTGGCCATGTAGGAGGAACTCAACAACTTCAAGCGCAACGAAGTTTGGACACTGGTGCCTCGTCCCAAGCAAAATGTTGTGGGAACCAAGTGGGTGTTCCGCAACAAACAGGACGAGCACGGGGTGGTGACGAGGAACAAGGCTCGACTTGTGGCAAAAGGTTATGCCCAAGTCGCAGGTTTGGACTTTGAGGAGACTTTTGCTCCTGTGGCTAGGCTAGAATCAATTCGTATCTTGCTAGCATATGCCGCTCACCATTCTTTCAGGTTGTACCAAATGGATGTGAAGAGCGCTTTCCTCAACGGGCCGATCAAAGAGGAGGTGTACGTGGAGCAGCCCCCTGGCTTCGAGGATGAACGGTACCCCGACCACGTGTGTAAGCTCTCTAAGGCGCTCTATGGACTTAAGCAAGCCCCAAGAGCATGGTATGAATGCCTTAGAGACTTTTTAATTACTAATGCTTTCAAGGTTGGGAAAGCCGATCCAACTCTTTTTACTAAGACTTGCGATGGTGATCTTTTTGTGTGCCAAATTTATGTCGACGACATAATATTTGGTTCTACTAACCAAAAGTCTTGTGAAGAGTTTAGCAGGGTGATGACGCAGAAATTCGAGATGTCGATGATGGGCGAGTTGACCTACTTCCTTGGGTTTCAAGTGAAGCAACTCAAGGACGGCACCTTCATCTCCCAAACGAAGTACACACAAGATTTGCTAAAAAGGTTTGGGATGAAGGACGCAAAGCCCGCAAAGACGCCGATGGGAACCGACGGACACACCGACCTCAACAAAGGAGGTAAGTCCGTTGATCAAAAAGCATACCGGTCCATGATAGGTTCTTTGCTTTATTTATGTGCTAGTAGACCGGATATTATGCTTAGCGTATGCATGTGTGCTAGATTTCAATCCGATCCTAAGGAGTGTCACTTAGTGGCTGTGAAGCGAATTCTTCGATATTTAGTCGCTACGCCTTGCTTCGGGATCTGGTATCCAAAGGGGTCTAACTTTGACTTGATTGGGTACTCAGATTCCGACTATGCTGGATGTAAGGTCGATAGGAAGAGTACATCAGGGACGTGCCAATTCTTAGGAAGGTCCCTGGTGTCATGGAACTCTAAGAAACAAACCTCCGTTGCCCTATCCACCGCTGAGGCCGAGTACGTTGCCGCAGGACAGTGTTGTGCGCAACTACTTTGGATGAGGCAAACCCTCAGGGACTTTGGCTACAATCTGAGCAAAGTCCCACTCCTATGTGACAATGAGAGTGCTATCCGAATAGCGGAAAATCCTGTTGAACACAGCCGCACAAAGCACATTGACATCCGGCATCACTTTTTGAGAGACCACCTGCAAAAGGGAGATATCGAAGTGTTTCATGTTAGCACCGAGAACCAGCTAGCCGATATCTTTACCAAGCCTTTAGATGAGAAGATCTTTTGCAGGCTGCGTAGTGAGCTAAATGTCTTAGATTCGCGGAACTTGGATTGAATTGTAGCATACATGTATTTATGCTTTTGATCATGTTCCTTTTTGCATTTTGTTGTTAAGTATAGTGCTCAAGTTGTACAAACACTCCCTGGACCTCACAAGTCCGTTGCAAAGTGATGCACAGTTTTAGGGGGAGATGTGTTACAACTTGACCCTTTGAGACTAACCATATGCTTGAGTTTGCTTGTTTTAGTCTCAAAGGAGAATTGAAAGGGAGAAGGTGGACTTGGACCATGAAAGACTTCCACTGCACTCCGATGAGAGGGTAACCTATTCCAAGTTCATCTAATGAACTCTTATTGCCATTTGCTCTTAATTGAAGATTTTGGTGAGGCAATGGGGTTACAGGGCCAAAATTGATCCCGTTTTGGTGCTTGATGCCAAAGGGGGAGAAAATAAAGGCCAAAGCAATAATGGATCAGCTACCACTTGAGAAATTTTGAAAATAGTAGATTAGAGCTTTTGGTTTGTCAAAACTCTTTTGTCTCTTATGTCAAAAGTTGGCCTCTTGTGGGGAGAAGTGTTGATTATGGGAAAAAGGGGGAGTTTTTGAAATATTTGATCAAATTTCTTTGGAAAACCTCTCTTTATGTCTTTACAAGTGATTTTGACTTAGAGATAGGAATTTGAGTTTGATTTGCAAAAACAAACCAAGTGGTGGCATAGAGTGATCCATATATGTCAAAATTGAATCAAAATAATTTGAGTTCTTATTTGAAGTGTTTTTGTACTTGTTCTACTTGCTTTATGTTGTGTTGGCATAAATCACCAAAAAGGGGGAGATTGAAAGGGAAATGTGCCCTTGGGCCATTTCTAAGTATTTTGGTGATTTAGTGCCCAACACAGGTGCCTAATTGTAAAATGGTGGACAAAGTACAAATCAAGGATAAAGGTATGTTTCTAAGCCTTAGTACATTGTTTTTGTGTACTAATATATTTGTCTAAGTGTTAGAAACAGAAAAAATCAAGTTGGAGGAGAGATGGATTGAGCAGCCAAAGTCTGCCCAGTCTGGGTGCACCGGACTGTCCGGTGGTGCACCGGACAGTGTCCGGTGCGCCAGGCTGGCTCGGCGTGAAGTGGCCGCTCTCGGGAATTCGCCGACGGCGTACGGCTAAAATTCACCGGACTGTCCGGTGTGCACCGGACTGTCCGGTGAGCCAACGGTCGGCCGGGCCAACGGTCGGCCGCGGAATCCGCGCGCGACACGTGGCCGGGCCAACGGTCGGAAGGGGGCACCGGACTGTCCGGTGTGCACCGGACATGTCCGGTGCGCCAACGGCTCCCAGATCTGCAACGGTCGGCAGCGCCATTTTAGGAAGGAAATCGGGCACCGGACAGTGTCCGGTGTGCACCGGACTGTCCGGTGCACCCGACGACAGAAGGCAAGATTGGCCTTCCAGATTTGCTCTCAACGGCTCCTAGCTGCCTTGGGGCTATAAAAGGGACCCCTAGGCGCATGGAGGAGGACACCAAGCAACCTTAGAGCATTCTTGATCATCCACACTCAGTCTTTGCGCATTCGTTTGTCATTCTCAGCGATTCGAGCTCCGTTCTAGTGAGAACTTTGAGATAGTCTTTTGAGCTCGATTCTTGGCCGTGTGTGTGCGCATTTTGCTGTGGATTTGTGTGTGTTGCTTTCCTCCCTTACTCCGTATTTCTTGTGAATCTCAAGTGTAAGGGCGAGAGGCTCCAAGTTGTGGAGAATCCTCGCAAACGGGATATTGAAAGGCAAAACAAAACACCGTGGTATTCAAGTTGGTCTTTGGACCGCTTGAGAGGGGTTGATTGCAACCCTCGTCCGTTGGGACGCCACAACGTGGAGTAGGCAAGCGTTGGTCTTGGCCGAACCACGGGATAAACCACTGTGTCATCTCTGTGTTTGATCTCTTGTGGTATTGTGTTTTGTTGAGACTCCTCTTTAGCCACTTGGCGATTATTGTGCTAACACTTAACAAGTTTTTGTGGCTATAAGTTTAAGTTTTCACAGGATCACCTATTCACCCCCCCCTCTAGGTGCTCTCAGCTGCCTTCTGTATACTTTGCTCCTTAGTTTAGAACCCTTTCTTTTGACTTGTATTGATTTGTTGTGAACCTTTGGCACCTGTAGAACTCATAATCTAGAGCAAACTAGTTAGTCCAATAATTTGTGTTGGGCAATTCAACCACCAAAATTCATATTGGAAAAGGTTTGACCCTATTTCCCTTTCAAACGCTAACCCCCGACCTTAGTGCTTGCTTAAGTTAATAAATTTCAGGTTTCTCCTATTCACCCCCTCTAGGCGACTTTCAATTGGTATCGGAGCCAGTGCTTCATTAAGAGTCTAACCAACTCGAAGTTATGTCTGGACCTCACACCAAGAGGGAGATCATGACTGGCGATAAGTCCACAAGCTCGGGGAGGACTCCTTCAAAGGAGTCCGGCAACAAATACAAGGAGGAATCCTCTTCCTCCATCAAGTAGCATCGGAGAGGTGACAAGAAGAAGAAAATGAAGAAAGTGGTCTACTATGAGACCGACTCTTCGTCACCCTCCACATCAAGCTCCGAGTCATCCACTACTTCTAAGCGCCATGAGCGCAAGAAGTATAGTAAGATGCCCCTACGCTATCCTCGTATTTCAAAGCGCGCTCCATTACTTTCCGTACCCCTAGGCAAACCACCATATTTTGATGGTGAAGATTATTGTATGTGGAGTGATAAAATGAGGCACCATCTAACCTTACTCCACGAAAGTATTTGGGATATTGTTGAGTATGGAGCGCAGGTGTACCTAAGCTGGGGGACAAAGACTACGACTCTGACGAGGCTGCCCAAGTTAGGCACTTTAACTCCCAAGCCACGTCTATACTCCTCGCCTCCTTGTGTCGAGAGGAGTATAACAAGGTGCAAGGGTTAAAGAGCGCCAAAGAAATTTGGGACGTCTTCAAGACCACACACGAAGGGGACGAGGTGACCAAGATCACCAAGCGTGAAATGATCGAGGGAGAACTCGGTCAATTCGTCCTCAACAAAGGGGAGGAGCTGCAAGCTATGTACAACCGGCTCAAGACGATGGTCAATCAAGTGTGCAACGTCGGGAGCGCCAAATGGGATGACCATGAAATGGTCAAGGTTACTCTAAGATCCCTTGTTTTTCGTAATCCTAATCAAGTACAATTAATACATGGGGATCCTAGATACAAGCTAATGTCTCCCGAGGAAGTGATTGGCAAGTTTGTGAGCTTTGAACTTATGATCAAAGATTCCAAACAGATTGTCAACTTGGAGCAAGGCGCCACCTCAACACCTAAGGTGCAACCCGTCGCATTCAAAGTGACGGAAGAAGAGAAGAGGGAGTCTACACCAAGTAGGCTTCCAATCGACGCCTCCAAGCTCAACAACGAGGAGATGGCGCTCATCATGAAGACCTTCCATCAAATCCTCAAGCAAAGGAGGGGGAAGGATTACAAACCCCGCTCCAAAAGGGTGTGCTACAAATGTGGTAAGCCCGGTCATTTCATAGCAAAATGCCCAAATTCTAGTGGAAGTGACAAGGACAACGACAAGAAAGGGAAGAAGGAGAAGAAGAGATACTACAAGAAGAAGGGCGGCGATGCCCACATATGTCGGGAATGGGACTCCGATGAGAGCTCCACCGACTCCTCCTTCGATGAGGACGCCGCCAACATCACCGTCAACAAAGGCCTCCTCTTCCCCAACGTCGTCCACAAATGTCTCATGGCTAAGGACGGCAAAAAGAAGAAGGTACACTCTAGAGCTACACCCAAATATACTACATCTAGTGATGAAAGTAGCTCTAGTGAGGATGAAGATAATTTAATGTCTCTCTTTGCCAACCTTAGCATGGACCAAAAGAAAAAATTAAATGAATTAATTGAAGCCATTAATGAGAAAGATGAACTCTTGGATAGCCAAGAGGACTTTCTCATTAAAGAAAAAAATTGTTAAGTTGAAAAATGCTTATGCTCAGGAAGTAGAAAAATGTGAAAACTTAACTAAGGAGCTTAGCATTTGTCATGATTCAATTTCTAGTCTTAGAACTGAAAATGCTAGTTTAGTTTCTATGGTTAAAGAATTGAATGTTTGCAATGATTCCATTTCCTGTCTTAGAGATGGGAATGCCATATTAAATGCTAAGATAAAACGAGTTAAATGTTTGCAAACCATCTACATCTACTGTTGAGCATGTTTCTATTTGTACTAGATGTAGAGATGTTAATATTGAAGCTATTAATGATCACCTTGCCATGATTAAACAACAAAATGATCACATAGCTAAATTAACTGCTAAAATTGCAGAGCATGAGCTCGAAAATAAAAAATTTAAATTTGCTCGTAGCATGCTTTATAATGGGAGACACCCTGGCATTAAGGATGGCATTGGTTTCCAACAGGGGAGCAATGTCAAGCTTAATGCCGCTAAGAAATTGTCTAACTTTGTGAAGGGCAAGGCTCCCATAGTTCAGGATAGTGAGGGTTACATTTTATATCCTGCAAACTATTCCGAACATAAAATTAGGAAGATTCATGCTAGGAAACCTCATTCTATTTCTCATCATGCATTTATATATAAAATGAGGCTTCTAGCTCTAGGCATACCACCCATGTTAAAATGACTAGAAAGAAAATTCCTACTGCATCAAATGAGCATAATGTTTCATTTAAGACTTTTGATGCATCATATGTTTTAACTAACAAATCAGGCAAAATAGTTGCCAAATATGTTGGGGGCAAACACAAGAGCCCAAGGACTTGTGTTTGGGTACCCAAGGTGCTTGTTTCTAACGTGAAAGGACCCAAGACTGTTTGGGTACCTAAGAACAAGGCCTAAATCTGTTTTGTAGGTTTATGCATCCGGTGGTTCAAGTTGGATAATCGATAGCGGGTGCACAAACCACATGACAGGGGAGAAGAGAATGTTCTCCTCCTATGAGAAAAATGAAGATCCCCAACGAGGTATCACATTCGGGGATGGAAATCAAGGTTTGGTCAAAGGTTTGGGAGAATTTGCTATATTTCCTAACCATTCTATTTCTAATGTTTTTCTTGTAGATTCTTTATATTACAATTTGCTTTCTATTTCTCAATTATGCAAAATGGGCTACAACTGTCTATTTACTGATGTAGGTGTTACTGTCTTTAGAAGAGGTGACGATTCAATAGCATTTAAAGGAGTGTTAGATGGTCAGCTATATTTGGTTGATTTTAATGATAACAAAGCTGAACTAGACAGTTGTTTAATTGCTAAGACTAATATAGGTTGGCTCTGGCATCGCTGACTTGCCCATGTTGGGATGAAGAATCTTCACAAGCTTCTGAAGGGAGAGCACATTTTAGGACTAACCAATGTTCATTTTGAGAAAGACAGGGTTTGTAGCGCATGCCAAGCAGGGAAGCAAGTTGGAGTCCACCATCCACACAAGAACATAATGACGACAGATAGGCCGCTTGAGCTGCTCCACATGGACCTATTCGGCCCGATCGCTTACATAAGCATCAGCGGGAGTAAGTACTGTCTAGTTATTGTGGATGATAATTCTTGCTTCACTTGGGTGTTCTTTTTGCAGGAAAAATCTCAAACTCAAGATACATTAAAGGGATTCTTGAGTCGGGATCAAAATGAGTTCGAATTAAGGATAAAAAAGATAAGAAGCGACAATGGGACGGAGTTCAAGAACTCTCAAATTGAAGGATTTCTTGAGGAGGAGGGCATCAAGCATGAGTTCTCTTTTCCCTACACACCTCAACAAAATGGAGTAGTGGAGAGGAAGAATAGAACTCTAGTGGATATGGCAAGGACCATGCTTGATGAGTACAAGACACCGGACCGATTTTGGGCCGAGGCGATTAACACCGCCTGCTACTCCATCAATCGGCTATATCTTCACCAAATCCTCAAGAAGACATCATATGAACTCCTCACTGGTAAAAAGCACAATGTTTCATATTTTAGAGTCTTTGGGAGCAAATGCTTTATTCTTATTAAAAGAGGTAGAAAATCTAAATTTGCTCCTAAAGCTGTAGAAGGCTTTTTACTAGGTTATGACTCAAACACAAGGGCATATAGAGTCTTCAACAAATCCACTGGATTAGTTGGGGTTTGTTGTGACATTGTGTTTGATGAGACTAATGGCTCCCAACTGGAGCAAGTTGATCTTGATGAATTAGATGATGAAGAGGCTTCGTGCGTCGCACTAAGGAACATGTCCATTGGCGATGTGTGTCCTAAGGAATCTGAAGAGTCCACACAAGCACAAGATCAACCATCATCTTCTAACCAAGCATCTCCACCAACTCAAGATGAGGATCAGGCTCAAAATGATGATAATGAAGATCAAGAGGATGAGCCACCTCAAGAGAAGGACAATGATCAAGGGGAAGATGAAGAAAATGAAGACAAGGAAGATGATCAAGAAATTCAGGGTCAAAGACCGCCACACCCAATAGTCCACCAAGCAATTCCACGAGATCACCCCGTCAACTCCATCCTTGGTGACATTCATAAGGGGGTAACCACTAGATCTCGAGTTGCACATTTCTATGAGCATTACTCTTTTGTTTCCTCTATTGAGCCATACAGGGTAGAGGATGCACTAAGAGATCCAGATTGGGTGCTGGCAATGCAAGAGAAGCTCAACAACTTCACAAGGAATGAGGTATGGCATTTAGTTCCACGTCCTAATCAAAATGTTGTAGGTACCAAGTGGGTATTCCGCAACAAGCAAGATGAGCATGGTGTGGTGACAAGAAACAAAGCCCGACTTGTGGCCAAGGTTTATTCACAAGTCGAAGGTTTGGACTTTGATGAAACTTATGCACCCATAGCTAGGCTTGAGTCAATTCGAATATTACTTGCCTATGCTACTTACCATGGCTTTAAGCTTTATCAAATGGACGTGAAAAGTGCCTTCCTCAATGGACCCATCAAGGAAGAGGTCTATGTTGAGCAACCTTCCAGCTTTGAAGATAGTGAGTACCCTAACCATGTTTACAAACTCTCAAAGGCGCTTTATGGGCTCAAGCAAGCCCCAAGAGCATGGTATGAATGCCTGTGAGACATTCTAATCACTAATGGCTTCAAAGTTGGTAAAGCCGATCCTACTCTCTTTACTAAAATTGTTGCAAAAGACTTGTTTTTATGCCAAATTTATGTTGATGATATTATATTTGGGTCTACTAACAAGTCAACTTGTGAAGAGTTTAGTAGGATCATGATACAAAAATTCGAGATGTCTATGATGGGGGGGTTGAAGTATTTTCTAGGATTTCAAATCAAGCAACTCCAAGATGGCACCTTCATCAGCCAAACAAAGTATATTCAAGACATACTTAAGAAGTTTGGAATGAAGGATGGCAAGCCCATCAAGACACCCATGGGAACCAATGGGCATCTCGACCTCGACACGAGAGGTAAATCTGTAGATCAAAAGGTATACCGGTCAATGATAGGATCTTTACTCTATTTATGTGCATCTCGACCAGATATTATGCTTTCAGTATGCATGTGTGCAAGATTTTAGGCAAATCCTAAGGAAGTTCACCTTAGGGCCGTAAAGAGAATCATGAGGTATTTAGTTTACACTCCTAAGTTTTGGGCTTTGGTACCCCAAGGGATCCACTTTTGATTTAATAGAATATTCCGATGCCGATTGGGCAGGGTGTAAAATTGATAGGAAGAGCACATCAGGGACTTGTCAGATTCTGGGAAGATCCCTGGTGTCATGGGCTTCAAAGAAATAAAACTCCATAGCCCTTTCCACCGCTGAAGCCGAGTACATTGCCGTAGGCCATTGTTGTGCGCAATTACTTTGGATGAGGCAAACCCTTAGGGACTATGGCTACAAATTGAGAAAAGTCCCTCTCCTATGTGATAATGAGAGTGCAATCCGCATGGCAGATAATCCCATTGAACACAGCCGTACTAAGAACATAGACATTCGGTATCACTTTCTGAGGGATCACCAACAAAAGGGAGATATCGAAATTGCTTATGTTAACACCCAAAACCAATTAGCCGATATCTTTACCAAGCCACTAGATGAGAAAACCATTAGCAAACTTAGGAATGAGCTAAATATACTTGATTCTCGGAATTTTGATTGAAACATTGCACACACAACTCATTTATATACCTTTGATCATGTCTCTTTCATTTGGTGCAAATGCATATTTCTTTTTTTCTTGTGCCAAAGCTAAGACTAATGTTCTTTCAAGTATATTTCCATCCTTAGTCTTAGATTGAAAGGGAAATGGAGTATTCGGCAAAGACAAGGCTTCCACTCCAACTCTGACGGTATCATCTACCCTTTGTCGTTGTTCCTCCACAATATCAATTGGTATAATCCTTCACTCTTATATACTTGTACCAATGGGGAGAAAGTGTTGAAGGGCTCTCAAAGACTCCATTTTGGCGATTAATGCCAAAGGGGAGAGAATATTAAGCCCAAAGCAAAAGGACTGCACCACCACCATTTCAAAAATTTCAAAATGAAGTTTTTAATTGGTATTTTTCAATTGGTATCTAATTTACAACTAATCTTTCAATTGGTATCTTTAAAAGTCAAATTTCAAATTGGTATCTATTTCAAAAACCCTCTTGAAAGCTAAGAGGAGAATTTCTTTCAGGGGGAGCCATTATTTAGCCAAAGGAAAAGCATTTGAAACAGGGGGAGAAAATTCAAATCTTGAAAATGCTTTTTGCAATCTTATTCATATACTTTTGACTATTTGCAAAAGGACTTTGAAAAGATTTTCCAAAAGGATTTGCAAAAACAAAACAAGTGGTTCTAATGTGGTCCAAAATAATAAATAGAAGAAAAAGCAATCCATTCATACTTAGTGAGATTTTTAATTGGTTTAACTCCAAGTAACCTATGAACATTCTAAAATGCAAACTAGTTACATTTCTGCACTTATTATTGGATTTGGTTTGTGTTGGCATCAATCACCAAAAAGGGGGAGATTGAAAGGTAAATACGGTTAACCATTTCCTACAATTAATTTTGGTGGTTGATCGTCAACACAAACTCATGGACTAACTAGTTTGTCTAGAACACATGTATTACATGTGCATAAGGTTCAACACAAACCAATAAAAGAGTCAAGTTAGGGACATAATTTTATTGGAGCAAAAGGAATTGAGTGTGCTGAAGTTTGGCGCACCGGACAGTGTCTGGTGCACCAGGACCGTACAGATGTCAACCAGCCACTCTCGAAAATTCCAGGGCACTCCGCTATAATTCACCGGATTGTCTGGTGTGCCACTGGACTGTCCGGTGAGTCAGTGGGCAATGGCTATCCAGCACCAATGGTCGACTCTGCAAAGTGCTACTATGAGCTACAGTGTCGTGGCAGAAGTCAGAGCTGCGAAGTCAGAGGGCACCGGACTGTCTGGTGTGGTACCGGACTGTCCGGTGCCACAAGAAGACAAAGCTCTAACGGTCGATCGAGCTCCGAACCCTAACAGTTGGGTGACATGGCGGCGCACCGGACAAGGAACAGTGTCTGTCCAGCGGCGCACCAGACAGCAGCCTCCCCAACGGCTATGGAAGTGGTTGGGGGCTATAAATACCCCCAACCACCTCATTCATAACCATCCAAGCATTCCAAACATCTCATTCAATACAAGAGCAAAAGACTCCACTCCAAGACACATCAAATAGATTGAATCCTCTCTAAGCCTCCAAATCAACTCAATTCCATTAGAGACTTGAGAGAGGGTGTTCTTGTGTTCTTTTGTTGCTCTTGTTGCTTGACTTGGCCTTTTTCTTTTCCCATTCTTACTCTCAAGTGCTTTGTAAGCAAGGCAAGAGACACCAAGTGTGTGGTGGTCCTTGCAGGGTCTTAGTGACCCATGAGATTAAGGAAGAAGGCTCACTCGGTCTAAGTGACCGTTTGAGAGAGGGAAAGGGTTGAAATAGACCCGGTCTTTGTGACCTCCTCAACGGGGACTAGGTTCTTTGGAACTGAACCTTGGTAAAACAAATCATCGTGTTCACTCGCCTTGATTCTTGTTTGATTTGTTTTCCCCTCTCTTTTGGACTTGAATTTAATTCTAAACGCTAACCCCTTACCTTGGTGCTTGCTTAAGTTTATAAATTTCAGGTTTCGCCTATTCACCTCCCTCTAGGCAACTTTCAAATCTTACTGTTTCTCATGCACTTAGGAAAGTAGGCACTAGTCCAACTACTATTTACCAGACATGTGATGCTTCATTTGTTCTGTAGTGTAAAAATGCTAAAGTAGTTGCTAGAAAGTTGGGATCTAAATGCAAGATAGACAAAACTTGCATTTGGTTTCCAAAATTTGTTGTAAATAACCTTGTAGGACCCAACAAGAGTTGGGTACCTAAAGCCCAAGCTTAATTACCTTGCAGGTTTATGCATCCAGGGGTTCAAGCTGGATTATTGATAGCGGATGCACGAACCACATGACGGGGGAGAAGAAAATATTCACCTCCTACGTCAAGAACAGGGATTCCCAAGACACCATCATCTTTGGAGATGGGAATCAAGGCAACGTTAAAGGCTTAGGCAAGATAGCCATCACATCCGAGCATTCAATCTCTAACGTGTTTTTAGTAGAATCGCTCGGGTATAATTTATTGTCTGTAAGTCAATTTTGTAATATGGGCTATAATTGTTTATTTATAAATATTGATGTATCTGTCTTTAGAAGGAGTGATGGTTCATTAGCCTTTAAGGGTGTATTAGACGGCAAGCTCTATTTAGTAGATTTCTCAAAGGAGAATGCCGATCTAGATGCATGCTTAATCGCTAAGACTAATATGGGCTGGCTTTGGCACCGCCGTCTAGCACATGTTGGGATGAAGAACCTTCATAAACTTCTAAAGGGAGATCATGTGTTAGGACTAACCGATGTCTGTTTTGAGAAAGACAGACCTTGTGCATCGTGCCAAGCAGGGAAACAGGTGGGAAGCACTCATCAAAGCAAGAACATGATGACAACATCAAGATCACTGGAACTCCTCCATATGGATCTCTTCGGCCCCGTTGCCTATCTCAGCATCGAGGGAAGTAAGTATGGTCTTGTTATAGTTGATGATTTTTCCAGCTTTACTTGGGTATTCTTTTTGCAGGACAAATCCAAAACCCAAGGGACCCTAAAGTGCTTCTTAAGGAGAGCTCAAAATTAATTTGAGCTAAAGGTGAAGAAGATAAGAAGCGATAATGGGTCAGAGTTCAAGAATCTACAAGTTCAAGAATATCTTGAGGAGGAAGGCATCAAGCACGAGTTCTCCGCTCCCTACACACCACAACAAAATGGCGTGGTAGAGAGGAAGAATAGGACTCTAATTGACATGGCGAGGACGATGCTTGGAGAATTCAAGACACCTGAGCGGTTTTGGTCGGAAGCTGTGAATACAGCCTGCCATGCCATAAACCGGCTTTATCTACACCGCCTCCTCAATAAGACATCCTATGAACTCTTAACTGGTAACAAACCTAATGTTTCCTATTTTTGTGTATTTGGGAGCAAATGCTACATTTTGGTAAAGAAAGGTAAGCATTCAGAGTTTGCTCCCAAAGCTATAGAAGGTTTTTTAGTAGGATATGACTCAAATACAAAGGTGTATAGGGTCTTCAACAAATCATCAGGATTGGTTGAAGTCTCTAGCGACGTTGTATTTGATAAGACTAATGGCTCTCCAAGAGAGCAAGTTGATCTTGATGATGTAGATGAAGATGAGGTTCCGACGGCCATAATGAGAACAATGGAGATAAGTGATGTGCGACCATAGGAACAACAAGAACAAGATCAACCTTCTTCCTCTACGGTGGTGCAACCCCAACTCAAGTCGATGAACAGGTACCTCAAGAAGAAGGGCAGGATCAAGGGGGAGCACATGAAGAACAAGATAAGGAAGAAGAAGCATCACGGGCCCCTCCAACTCAAGTCCGAGCGATGATCCAAAGAAATCATCTAGTGGATCAAATCTTGGGTGACATCAGCAAGGGAGTAACTACTCGCTCACGATTAGCAAACTTTTGTGAGCATTACTCGTTCATTTCTTCTATTGAGCCTTTCAGGGTAGAAGAAGCCTTGCAGGATCTGGACTGGGTGTTGGCCATGTAAGAAGAGCTCAACAACTTCAAAATAAATGAAGTTTAGAGCCTGGTGCCACATCCAAATCAAAACATTGTGGGAACCAAGTGGGTGTTCCACAACAAGCAAGACGAGCATGGTGTGGTGACAAGAAACAAGGCTCGACTTGTGGCAAAAGGTTATGCCCAAGTCACAGGTTTGGATTTTGAGGAGACTTTTGCTCCTATGGCTAGGTTAGAATCAATTCGGATTTTATTGGCTTATGCTGCTCACCATTCCTTTAAGTTGTTCCAAATGGACATGAAGAGCGCCTTTCTCAATGGACCAATCAAGGAGGAGGTATACATGGAACAACCCCCTGGCTTTGAGGATGACAGGTATCCCGACCACGTCTACAAGCTCTCTAAGGCGCTCTATGGACTTAAGCAAGCCCCAAGAGCATGGTTTGAATGCCTTAGAGATTTTCTTATTGCTAACGCTTTCAATGTTGGGAAAGCTGATCCTACTCTATTCACAAAGACTTGTAATGGTGATCTTTTTGTGTGCCAAATATATGTCGATGACATTATATTTGGTTCTACTAATCAAAAGTCTTGTGAGGAGTTTAGCAGGGTGATGATGCAGAAATTTGAAATGTTGATGATGGGCGAGTTGAACTACTTCCTTGGATTTCAAGTGAAGCAACTTAACGAGGGCACCTTCATCTCTCAAACAAAGTACACTCAAGATCTTCTCAAGATGTTTGGGATGAAGGATGCAAAGCCCGCGAAGACACCGATGGGAACTGACGGACATCTAGACCTCAACAAAGGAGGTAAGTCTATTGATCAAAAGGCATACCGGTCAATGATAGGATCATTACTTTATCTTTGTGCTAGTAGTCCGGACATAATGCTTAGTGTATGCATGTGTGCTAGATTTCAATCCGACCCCAAGGAGTGTCACCTTGTGGCCGTTAAGCAAATTCTTAGATATATAGTCTCTACGCCTTGCTTTGGGATCTGGTATCCAAAGGCGTCTACCTTTGACTTAATCGGATACTCAGGCTCCGACTATGCCGGGTGCAAGGTTGATAGGAAGAGCACATCAGGGACTTGTCAGTTTCTAGGAAGGTCCCTAGTGTCTTGGAGCTCTAAGAAACAAACATCCGTTGCCCTATCCACCGCTGAGGCCGAGTATGTTGCCGCAGGACAATGTTGCGCACAACTACTTTGGATGAGGCAAACCCTCCGAGACTTTGCTACAATCTGTGCAAAGTCTCACTCCTATGTAATAATGAGAGTGCAATCCGCTTGGCCGATAACCCTATTGAACACAGCCACACTAAGCACATAGACATCCGGCATCACTTCCTAAGAGACCACCAGCAAAAGGGAGATATCGACATTTACCACATTAGCACCGAGAACCAACTAGCCGATATTTTCACCAAGCCTTTAGATGAGAAAAGGTTTTGTAGGTTGCGTAGTGAGCTAAATGTCTTAGATTCGCGTAACTTGGATTGATCTATAACATACATGTGTTCTATGCCTTTGATCATGTTACTTTAAGCATTCATGCCTTTAATTGCTTATTTCTGGTGCTCAAGTTGTACAAGTCATCCCCGAACCTCACAAGTCCCTTTGCAAATGATGCACATGTTGAGGGGGAGATGTGCTACAACTTGACTCCCTTGAGACTAACTTGTTTGTTTGAGTGCTCTTGAAATAGTCTCACAGGGATATTGAAAGGAAAATGTGAACTTGGACAACGAAAGAGCTTCCACTGCATTTCAGTAAAATGTATCTTGTCCTAAGTTCTTTGTTGTACTCTCACTGCCTTTTTGCTCTTATTCGACATTTTAGGTGAGGCAATGAGTTTAAAAGGTCCAAAACTTATCCCATTTTGGTGCTTAATGCCAAAGGGGAGAAATTAAGGCCAAAGCAAATGGATCAGCCAACCACTTGTGAATTTCAAAAATTGTAGAGTCAGAACTTGTGTTTCATCCAAAATCCTCTTATTGCAAAATTTGGTCTCTTATGGGGGAGAATTTTTCGCTTTGGGAAAAAGTGGAAGTTTTGGCACTTGATCAAGTTTACTCTTGAACAATCTCTCTATTTGCTCAATCAAGTGTGTTTGACTTAGAGATAGGAAAAATAATTTGTTTTGTGAAAATAAACCAAGTGGTAGCAAATGTGATCCAAATATGCCAAATCCCAAGTAGGGGTGGGCACATTTTTACCATAAATCGAAAACCGAACCGAACCATACCGAACCAAACCGAAATTTTGGTTTTTTTGGTAGTTCGGTTCGGTTTCGATTTTTGTATCTAAGAAGTTCGGTTTTTGGTATCGTAATTGGTTTTCACCGTATACCGAACCGAAAAAACCGAATACCAAACTTTATCAATTCTCAAATTTGACTATTCAATTATGTGAACTAAATGTGTGATACAATTAAATTGTTATTCACTTATTTGTATGTGATGTATGATGTATATCTAAATATTTGTACCTATATAATTTTTACTTTTTAAAATTATGTGTAATCTATCATGTAAACTTGTTGTATGTATTGTCTTGATTATAAGTTTGGTATTCGGTTTTTACCGAAAAGCCAAAGTAAAAAACCGAAACCGAACTTCTCAGTTTTTCATTTTCTACAAAACCAAACGGTTTCTAATGTTTGAAAAACCGAAGTTTTTTAAAACCGAAAAACCGAACCGAAGTTTAGAAAAAAACCGAATGCCCAGCCCTAATCCCAAGTGAGGAAATTTGGTCTTCAATTTGCACTTTTGAGAATAATGTTGCACTTTTATTTGCTTTTTAATGTGTTAGCATAAATCACCAAAAAAGGGGAGATTGAAAGGGAAATGTGCCATTGGGCCATTTCTATAAATGTTTTGGTGATTAGATGCCCAACACATATTGTTTTAGCTCATATGTGCTAAATGTTAAGGAAGTGCAAATCAAGAATCAATGTATGTCTCTAGCCTTAGTAAATTGTTTTTGGATACTAACATATTTCTCTAAGTGCTAGGAACCTTGTCAATAAAAGTAGAAATGGATTGGAGAAGTTTGGCTAAGTATAGCCAAGAATTGCATCAGCCTGTGGTGCACCGGACTGTCTGGTGGCGCACCGGACAGTGTCTGGTGCACAGGCTGGTTCAGCAGTAAAGTCACTGCTCTCGGGAATCGGCGGGGCAACATGGCTAAAAATCACCGGACTGCCAGGTGGTGCATCGGACTGTCCGGTGAGCCATCAGCGCCCGCACTCAGCTCTCGGCGACGAACTCGTCGCTCTTGATAATTCACTGATGGTGCCGCGTCTAAAATTCACCGAACTGTCTGGTGAGCCAACGGCGCCCGCGGCCAACGGTCGGTAGCGAGATCAACGGGCGACACGTGGCTGAGCCAACGGTCACTTGGTCGCACCAGACTATCCAGTGTGCACCGGACAGGTTCGGTGCGCCAAGGGGACCAAAGGTCCAATGGTCGGCTTCGCCAGAAAAGGAAGGAGATCGGGCACCAGACAGACACTGTTCATGTCCGGTGGTGCACCGGACTGTCCAGTGCGCCACCCGACAGAAGGCAAGAATTGCCTTCCAAATGGATCTCCAACGGCTCCTAGCTGCCTTGGGGCTATAAAAGGGACCCCTAGACGCATGGAGCAGTACACCAAGCATTCACAAAACATTCTAAGACGCCTAGACTTCGCCACCACGCACTCAGATCATCGTGTTAGAGATTTGAGCACCGTTTGAGTCGTAAACTCCCTGTGTCATGTTTTGTGCTCACGTCTTAACTTGTGTGCGTGTGTTTGCTGCAATTCTTGCGTGTGTTTCATTCCCTCCCTTACTCTTGTGTTTTGTGTTGTGATCAACTTTGTAAGGGTGAGAGGCTCCAACTTGTGGAGATTCCTCACAAACAGGAAAACTACTATAAGGAAGAAACCATGGTATTCAAGTGGATAATTGGATCACTTGAAAGGGATTGAGTGCAACCCTCGTCCTTTGGGATGCCACAATGTGGAAGTAGGCAAGTGTTATACTTGGCCGAACCACGGGATAAAAATCACTGTGTCTCTTGCGTCTCTCTTTTGTGTGATTGGTTTTTTCTCTCGAGTTCTCACTTAATCACTTGTGCTATTATTCCATAGTTCAATACTCACTCTAAAGGAACAATCAAGTGAAGAGTTCTCGCTTTAACAACTTGGCTTCAATCTTTCAAACATTTATAAACCAAGTTTTGTGCTATTTAGTATTTGATTTTACAGGATCACTTATTCACCCCCTCTCAAGGTTCTATGAACAATAGTTTCTAATATTTAGTATTTGATAGTCAGCTTTTTTCTATCGATGTTCTATGAACAATAGTTTCTATTTTTCTCCGAATAAAATGGGGAAGCCAGGGTCTATTAGTCGTTTACCTTACAATTTTGCTAGATACAAAGCATAAAAATAAATAATATACATACACAAAATCCAGATGTTGATGAAATTCCATTTTTGTGTTACTTTAGTAGATTTTACTCAAAGTCCCTCTTTTTTATTCATGATATTTAATACAATGCAAAATTAAAGCACGATTCCCCATAGGAATATGTACATAAGGAGGATCTATAGATAATAATGTTGTTCGGACCTGCAGTTTCCCTATATACAGATTAGTGAAACATTTATTCTTATTCTATTTTATTATGACATTCAAAATAATGGGGGATACGATTTAAGAGTCATTCACTATTGCAATTCAAAAAATTATTATATTTATTATATTATTATATTATAGTTTTATTATAGCAATCATGGAGTCCATATTCTGTTTACTGAATCACATGAAATTCTAGGGAACTCCACATAAGTATTTCATATATGTATTTCGTACATATGAAAAGAGACGATTTCGATGAAAGTTCGAATTTAGCAGGGGTTGAAATGGAATAAAAATGAATTGATAAAACATTCCTAGAAAAATTTCTGCCACTTAAACTTTATGATATTCTAAAAAGATTGGATAGCAAAGATTTCTCATTTTATCTCCTTTCTATGAAAGGGATAAAGCCATAAGAGTTTATAAGCACTAGAAAGTTTGACTTTAGTTCGATTTAAAATAGCACACTTAGTTTCTTTTTCAAAAAGAATTTGAAGGGTCTTTTTTGTTTCGTAGTAGTAGAATTGCTAGAAAATAAAGGATTTCATTGTAGAATCCTAAAATAAAGATAAAACACTTTATTTTTTAAGTACTTGCCAATCTAGTTATCCACCTGTCTACATATCCTTTCTTTTATCATAATTGCACTTTGGTGGGCCAAGAAGGCCTGACTATAATCTATATCAGAGCAAATTCCCTCTTTTTTATTCAAGATATTTAATACAATGAAAAATTAAAGCATGACTCCCCATAGGAATATGTAAATCTCCCCATCCACCGGTTGCTATGTTCGTGTGCTTGGAGCACGCCATGAAAGTTAGTGAGACTTGCTTTTCCATAGAGGTGCATGCGCTACATAAGAGTAGCACATTTGTGAAGCTTGCTCGTTTGCGTTGGCCTGCAGCGTTTGTAGGCGCTCGTGCGTAGAAAAAGCCGGAGTCAAAGGCGCTGCATGTGTGACCTCCCCGTGCGTGAGCCTATGCTTGTGCAAAAAAGAAATGGTGAGCGTTGTTTTCACCGAGATCTGGTAGCACCTGGTAACAAACATGCACAAAACATTTCTCAAAGTATGTGTCCGCATAGCCCAAAGTCTCGATAGTTAGCTTTAGGTCGTCCGGTTAAAAAACAACATCGATAAAGGCGTGTAGGTGCACTATTACATGGTAGGGTTGCAATTTTTCTTGCATTTTTATTTTTTGCTAGGGAAACTTTGGTTCTTATCTTTTTTAGGATCGACGAACCAAATGATATTTTTGTTCTAATTTCTGTTGCTTCTTCTCCCTCCGAATCAAACTTTTTTTGCCATAATGTGTCATTCCTATTATTACCAAGTATATGGTTCTAATCCTAGATAGAAAAATAAAAAGCAAAAATCTAAAAATACGGATCCTCACTCTTCATCAAGAATAATGAACTGACTGCGCGTTGTCAACACTCGGATTTAGGGGCACCAAACCTGGACGCGAAGTTCACCAAGTGTGCTGGGATCAAGTCTCACACATATGATGACTCATGATACAGAAAATAATGTCACATCATTAGTATATAACGGAGTTCTGTACAAAATAGATAAATAATCTTTACTACTTATTAAGGCTACAAGGGTAGCCTGCCTCCCTGCGTTCTGCCGTCAATCTCAGCCGTCCGTTTATCGTTCTGTGCTCTAAATCGTCCGATCCCGCGACATCCTCCGCTCTCCGATCACACCCACCGCCCCGCAGACATCGTGCTCCTTCCCCCACGAAATCCCCTTCGCCCAAACCACCCCTCTCTGCGCCCCCGACATCCACGCTGCCTCAACCGGCCGTCCGGCGCGGCAGCGCCCTCTCTGTGCCTCCCTCCCCATGCCGCCTCAGCCCGGCAACCCTAGCGAGGTGATGGGGAAGGCGACAGCAAGGTCAAGGGGGCACAGCGGCAGAGGCGGAGGTAACTTCAATCTGCAACCCTAGCAAGGCGATGGGGACGGCTGGGGCGAGATTAAGGGGCCATGGCGGTGGATAATAGGCGCCATGGCATCACTCTCCTTGCTCAGGAGGATTGGGATCCAGCCGGCATGTCGTCTTTCCGGTGACCACTATGGCCTGCGACTGCTCCGCTTCAGCGACGGTGAGGCACATTTTCTCAGTTGTCGTTTTCTCGTCACCTTTGGTTGGATTTGGACTGCACATTTTCTTACGGTCTGTCATCAGTAATCTGTGGTCAAATCTATCTATGCAAGTCGCTTTTTGTTAAGAGCTACAATTAAGCAATTCGCATGGACAACTTAACATTGAAACCAAGTTCAGATGTCCATATCCTGATCAGATTGATGTTATTACGCTCTGATGTGTCTTACAGGTTGCATTAAACCAAACGTCTCAAAAGAAAGCTTAAATGATTTCCCCCAAATTGTGATGGTCAAAGGTCAACTGCACATAATTTTATTAGGCTACAAAATCTGTTGTAATGCAAAGTAAAGGAAATTTTGATGAAGTTTACAAAATCATATGCTTAGCTGTACATACAGAAGTGAAGTAATCGAGTACAGTTAAGATATTTGACGTTAAACAAATCTTTGCCACTGTGGGCATTGGTGATGATAATATCCTTTGTGGCACGACCGCGGGTTCATCCATGGCCATGCCTACTGCTCGCGTCATGATAGGCTATTGAGTTCAGACATAGAAATAAAAGCATGGGGCGCAGGCGAAGAACAAATTTCCTTTTCACTCTTATATTAGTAATAGACAACACCCATGATGGATGGTGAGTCATGTTTCCCTTTTCCCCGCCTATAAGGTAGTAATTTGTGGCCAAATCTGCCCATATTTTTCATTTTCATCACTGGTGAAAAATGGATCTTGTGATACCTCGGTTACCTGCTATGTGTATTATTCCAAGTTCTGTCTACACGCCAAGGAAGTCATCGTCTCTTATATTTCCTTCTTGATCGTTCGTCTATCTGCACTTGAATTTATTTTCCTAGGGCCACCTGATGTTTCTATGAACAGCTAGATTGGGTAAAACTATTAATATTTAGCTTGAGTGCATTCCCTGCATTTTGGAGGAGTATGTTTGTACACACAGAATCAATTCAATCACACTGCAATGGTGTTAGATTGTGAGTTAATTTTGTTTTGGATTATTACGATGTCACATATCTAATCAATTGAATCATGGGTCATGTTGCTGCATATGCAATGCCTCCATACAAAAAAACCATTGTGATTTTTCTTCGTTCATGATGATGTATTTGCTTTAGAATTCTCAGGCTTAGCAAAATCACTCAAAACTCTTTTTGACGCTCAAGCAACACATACAGGTGCTTTGGATGCTATCTAGACTGCGTATCCAAAGGAACTTGAGGCTCAAAAATGACACTTTATTTAAAGTTGCATTGCCATATATGCCCTTTGTTTATTATTGTAGGGTGTACTTTGGTATGTAAAGTCTTCAAAATCATATTTTGGCCTTTGAATTTCTTTCATACTAAAAACACTTTGAAATTATGAATGTATTGATATGACTTTGTACTCTAAACATGCATTTAATTTGACTCCTAAATATGTCTTAGAAGGTTGAGGGAGGGAGTACAACATTCTTTGAAGTGATGTACATCAGATTCCACACCTTTTATGTATTAATTATAATGTTTAGGCAAGTTTCTTTTTGAAGAAGTTACTAATCTACCAATGTTTAGTTGCAAGGCTGATCTTCTATCCTACCGATGCGTAGTTGACTTGAAAGCTCTCATCCCACATATCCCTAAAAGTTGTCACTCCATTCTGAACATAGCTACCCATTAATCTTGATTCTGCACCCTACATTTATGATTTATCTAAACATTTCATTATTTTATAGTTACTTGTCTCAGATGGTTTTCTCTTGAAATTGTGATTTTTGTTACATTTTTTTATCATGCTTGTTAAGTGGATGGTTGTTGTTAGACCTTTTTTTTGCTATTTGTCCTTGCTCTCTAATTCTATCCTTCTTGATACGTGGTGTTCTCATGCAGGTTTGCTTCGCCTTGTCACAAGCTTCATCGTTTTGTTGCTCATAGGATTCCTTAGATGAGATAGCATTTGTGAGGTTTCTTCTGAAGGACCATACTAGAGGCCAACCAACCACTAGAAGAACACCTCTGCGTTCAATTTGAGTAAGTTTGCAATTTGGTTTCCTCTACTGGAGATAAGTAATGCATAATTGCATATAGATCGTGTACTATGTACCCCATATAAAATATCATGTACTTAAATCAGAGGTAAGGACACCCATCCTATCTTATTTACAAGCTTTAAATTGTGCCTCTTTCCTTGGAGCAAAGCTGTAAAAGATGAATATCGGCATGAATGTCAATAGCTCTTGTCAAACAACACTAAAATATTTTTCACTTCAATGTAAGTTATTCAAGAACTATCAGTTGATTATGCATAAGGGCCATCTTATTCTTTGGCTCTGCATTTCTTGGCAACTGAATTGATAAAGTATTTATTTGCCCTTTCTACTGTTTTGTTTGAATGACTGGCCCCTACTAGATTTGCAAGAAGTTGGATATCAAGGTAAGCTAACATTTCGAAGGGTGTCTGCGAACCTGCCTATGTTTCTGCTAACCTGCTTATGTTAGCCTCGCGCTCCGCGCCTCCGCAGGCGAAGCCGCCGAAGCCTTTGAGGCGGGCCTGCCCGCGGAGGAGGTGATGGCTGTCGAGGAGGAGGCGGAGGAGGATACCCTGTCGGGAATCATGCTGCGAAAGTATGTGAAGCAGCGGCTGCCAGGCGGGTTCGTGGCGCAGCGGATCACCGCCACAGGCCGTCGCAAGACGGCTATCGCCTGCTTCGTTCTCCAGGAGGGCACCGACAAGGTCTTCATCAACTTCCGCGACGCTAAGGTGCCTATCAATCCCAGAATTGCACGCACTTATTATACCAACTTCGCTGCATTATGTTGTTTGGGCCGCATTGCAATCGGTAGTACTATACATGTAAATCTGCAATTGGTTAATACCTTAGAATTTCAGGAGACGAATTAAACCGCTGTGGTCAAAATGCTGCAGTACTATTGTTACTGATATCTACCAATGTGCTTATTACATGCTACTTGTAGCAGTAACAACAAAAAGTCAAAGACTCTGAAGCTTTGGTGCCTGGCGGTAAGACTTCTGAAAGAAATGTGGAAGAAACGAAAATGGCGATAACATAAATGCATGGAAAGCTTTCAATTAAAAACTAAGTAGCTGGCAAGCTGAACTAAATTTTTAAAGGCAAAGTTTTGCCGACAATGACAATGTGGTTAGTGTATTTTTTTTGTTTTACTTCGAATTTTGGATCATTTTACAAGGATAGTGTCTTTACCTTTCAAAGTTTAGATTTTACAAGGACTGCTGGTCTTTCACCCTCATTCACAAATCACCGTTGCCATGGTCCGTAGGCACACTCCTTCAAATTAGGCTTTGGTTGCCTCCAAGGCTCCCACACTTTCTAACCTATGATTCTACAGTCACTTGTCCTTGTATGTGGCAATGAATCCACCTTTCCTAAGCACTGCATGTTGTTGATGGTTGTTGACCTCTGGCGTCCTGAGATATGCATGCTCTTCTGCCCTCATTAAAATCTTACAATAGGCAGATGCCTATTTCCCTCTTTCTCCCATTGAGTAATTTCTGCCTGAGTCTAAGACCCGGTGTTCCCTACCCCACTTCAATTTTGTGCAAGACGATGAAAATACATATACCAATTTAAGAAGAGATTCCAAAGCCATGAAGATCGCAGAATTCACTTGCCTAGGCCCATTCGGGTTGATGCGTAGTAGTTTAGTAGTGGTATATTTATTTGAATAATACACTATTTCAGATATCTGATGTCATTATTTAGTCAGTAATAATTCTTGTGTTTTTAGTTACAGGTTGGTCTTTTATTTTTTACTCTTCTTTGAGAGGTACCAGCAGTCCATCTTCACCTATGCCATTTAAACACTCGCTTTTCTTCTAATTTATTCGAGTAAATATATGGCACTCAAGTGCGAGATATTTTTTTTGATTATTGTTTTGATTGTCATCTCTCTCCTCCTCGCCTATATTTTCAGTTGGGTCCATCACTGGTTGCCCCTGGGCGTCGAATACACAATATAGTTTGAAATTGCATTATCAGGTAAGTTTAAGCACGACATCTCTATTCTACTAAAATATATGTTTCCTTTTAGAATCAAACAGTTTTGACCTCTACAACCGTGGCTGCCCCACAATATTCCTCCACATCACGTTTGTGATGAACTTCCATGTCCTTCTGATTGGTGATTTCTTCTTCATTAGGTTATCATCAAGCGGTTCAGTTGCAAGTGCAAGCACTCAACTGAAAATTGTCTATTGGGTTCGTGATGCACGCCTTATTTTAGATTTAACTGTAGTCTTTCGGGTCCTCATTTTCCACTTAAAAAAGAAATTAAATGTATGGTGCTATATCATACATGACACCAGCTACTATTTTCATCTGTTTGCCTTGGAGAATCATAGACATCAGCTTTGGTTTACCAACATCCTCTTTATGCATATGTTCTCATGTGTGCTCTGTGTCAGCATGGCAGCCACACCAACCCCCATCTTGCTCGGCGCTAGGTTTCTGGAATACTGCCAATAGACAATTTCATTTGCTGCACCGGAGGCGAACCCATCACACCCAGGTATCTTCTACTACTCTATAAGCATTTGTATCTAGAACATATCTGCGCGCTTATTGCGTGATGCACGCTTTGATATGCTACCAGTATCAACAACTAGCACCTCTGGAGCAAGCGAGGAACGAAAGGATAACATATCTACATGCTTATTGCGTGACACACGATATAACAGGTTTACCTATGTTATATATAGACACCGTAGCAATGCACATGTAAAGGTAGATTTTCTGATTGGGTAGTTTGGGAGTGAAAGCATTCTTCCGATTGTGTCTGCTAAAGGGATTTCTTTTTTCTCCCAATTGTTTCTAGATACAAATGGATACACCATCTGGTGTGAAGGGTTCTATTCCTGCATGCATCAAGTTTTTGTGCAGGTTCCAGGTGAAATACCATACAATGGTATATATTATGACCCACTTGAAGAGGTATGTTCAAATTTCAAACTATCATTCAATGCAATGTCTTATCATTTTCTGATTCATTAAATTATGTGGTGTTTTATATAGATTGACATTTCAAGTATTTTATCTATTAGTTTTGTCATGACAGCATATAGCTCAAATATTGATTATCCTTTTTCAGACGTACTCAGACCCTGTTGCCCCTTTCTGTTATCTCTTCAAGTTCACGTTGTGCTCTGCTTTTGGCGAGAATTGGGGTTATATGAATCAAGAAATCGCACGGGTGGATTTGGATAATGCGGCTCTTGGGTTGGGGAAAATAATTTTGTGCGTAGTGAGCATATAAATTCACTAGAACTCATAGTAGTAGCACAATATGTTCTGCCATGTGAATCACTACACAACTCTTAATCACTATATAAAAACAGTGAATCACTACACAACTCTAGGCCAGATGTTTTTTGTGTTTATTTTTGCTTGAAGGTGTTCTGTTTTTACTAACAGGCAATACTTAACTGACATATAATTAAACACACTGGGCTCCAATGAAAATTGACATAAATATCTGCACAATATACTTCTACCATGGTTAGTCTGGGTTGTTGATTTCTTTTTTAACACACTGGGTTCATTTCTAGATAGAGTGAGTTCTTTCATAGTGTTTTGAGTCTATACATGTGTTACATATAGCATAGGTTTACTAGAAACAATGGAAAGTATGTTCTTGTTGGGCTCTTAACATACCTATGCTCTGCGTAGTTAGTAACATAGGTGTAAAATGAACAGTCTAAGTATGAATGGTAAAATGGACAATCTGCTCTGTTAAAATAAACAATCTGCTCTGGTAAAATGAACAATATGTGTAGCGAGCAGAGAAATTCACATGCCACTGAATTTTGTGGGTGACTGTCTATTTTAGATATCTGCATATGAAACTTACATGATAGATTAAACAGTTTTAGCATACACAACTGCAGTATATTGTGATGTTGTCTATTGTGTGAGATTGGTGAGTAAAATCATAACTGCAGAGAAATTCACACATGCTGCTGCTGCTGCCATAATAAATTAAACAGTTTACTGCACTCTAGCCACAACCAATGAGGCGCTGCTTAATGGGCATTACAGCACAGTGTTTGTAGTGTTTTTTGCACAATCTGATTGCGGTCCGTCTCTTCATTGGAACTCATAGCAGTACCACACAACCAGTGAGACCATACCACTAATTTTATTATGGCAGCCATGGAATGATCTACAACAGTTTGCGGAGTCCATGGTTCAGTAATGAAATTATCTTTCTGTTGTATAATATTTTTGCATGCAATATATTCAGAACAGTGGTATATTTAGAACAGGGCACTTCTTTATAATTTTTTGTGTGCTACATAATAACACAGACTTAAAAGAATTCATAGTCAGTCAGTGGTGGTGCTATGGTTCATACCGGGTTCTTTATTTTTAGACGCAAGTAGGATATTATAAAGCAAAATAATAGTTGCACATTATGATTAGCCAGGCAGTAGTATGTGAAGCATGGCAACATCTGCCAAGTCAGTTTAATTTTGCATTACTGAATACATAAACACAATATTTATTATTCTTGCATCTCAATATCTAGTTGTTCACTAAATTGCATCTTTTGTTCTCTGTTGTCTTCACAGATGGAAGAGACTTTGTGCAAATAAACTAAGGTGTTTCTCTGCTCATAATCCAGTGTTTACTTATAACGTGCCTTCATTTTATTATTTTGTTTTTTAGTGAAATGCTTATATCCTGGTTTGGATATCCAGGTTAAACATATCCCATCTATTGGACGCACCATCAATAGCTGCAATAAACAAAACTCAGAGGCAAGTTCTTATCCCAATCTTCTACATTTATATTTCCCCTTGTGTTTTACCGTTTGCTTATATCCTTTGCATGACACTGGAGTCGTTTCAACTATTTCATCTATTAAAAACATTAAATAAAACATAATAGATAGAGGAACAAAATTAACTGCTAGCTCCAATGCATGCAAAATGTGATGATGTACTGTCTTGTGTTGAACATATTCTAATGCTGCTGCACAATAGTTATCTCACTGCATTAGATAAGAACATATACATAACACTTATTTAAGTAGGGGACCATAGCAATATAGACAATTATTAAGCAGTGTCTGAAACCAGGCACTTCCAGATTGTTCAGAATCTTTCTACATTTATCAGATCTAATCCCAGCGCCCAGCCTCGGCGCTGCCCTCCACCGGCGCCGTCTCCTCCTCGTGGTACACCATGTCCCCATCTCCGCAGATCTCGCAAAAGCGATTTCTATCAGAAACCAGGTATTCCAATTCCACCTGTCAGGATTTAGGGCCTTGGTTAGAAAATGGAACATAGAAATTTTTATGTGCTAGATAGTTGTGGGAGTGTCAGAATCTCATTCTTTCTGAGAACACCATGGAAGATATGGAATTTGATAGTTTATTCTATAGTACAAGTTGGTAGGCTTGATAGTTTAACTATCTGTTTGCAGGTCGCTGATGTTGTATTTAAAGAATTTGCTTGACATCCAAAGGTCTATATTTGGAATGGTTAAGGTACAATCTGAAGACTAGCTCTAAGTTGTTCAGTATTTATGCTTTTTGCTCAACTTGATGAACTAGCGACTATTTTTACTTCTGTAGAACCTAAACCTAACATGGGACATCTTGAATGGGCTGATCCTTTTGTCATAACAGCAGACTCGATAAGTATGTTAAGTGAGGCATGCCCACTGATAACAAGTTAAACGCTAAAACAGAATAGACCAAATTTACTAAATTAGCGCATAGTGTAGTTTAACCAATTTGATCACTTTGAGAAAAAACAACACACATTTTTTCATAATTGTGCATTCAAAGGGTTGTCTGGTATTAAACTGTCATCGCCACTTCTCATCTGATAGCTTGTACACTCCCAAACTATCTTTTCCTTGTTATGAATATTAAAATTACTGGTGTTAAAAGGACCATAAATTCAATGGTCTATGTTTTCTTTATACATTTCGCAGGACATCCATTACCCATGGTGGTGGCAGCACCTGTCCAGCTAAACCTCGACGAGGTCCGTCATGGGACCACCACAGCGCCTACTGCTTTGAGAAAGCAGATCGACGAGGGCACCTACGGGTAACACCCCCTCCCATCCCATCCTCCCTAATCGATCTGGTGATTACTCTACCTGTCTACTCTCCTAATCCACCGATTCGCTTCATTACTTGGCCACCGCCGGCAGTGAAGTGTACATGGCGAAGGAGACAGACTGGATCTGCATGATGTTACATGAGCATGAGGGTTGTGGACTTGAATTCCACAAATTATACACACATGAAAAAACTGCTAGGGATTAAGTGTGACTGTGTGATGATGTCTGACGCTCCTGTTCAGCAGATAAGGTAGCCATCATGCTTTTATAGTTGTATATTTGGATTTTCTTTTGCAAAAAAAAACCGTACCACCTATCAATATCACCCTAGAAGATGGCAGATTTCATATGAACAGTGGTGGAAGAGCTGTCGATCAGCCACTGCATCAACACATCATATTGTGCTGGGCTGCTCCTCCGCGGTGTACGATAGGGACAAGACCGCCTCTTCCCCCTCCCCGCGCTTTTGTTGATCGGCCTTCAGTTTCTCAAGGTGAGTTTAGTCAAAACTTTCTTCAATATGCTTTTGCTTATCGACATGTATATTGTGCTGGATTAGCGATTGTTTGTAGTATTGAAAATATTTACTTGTGACTGGTTTGCTCTTGCTGATCGACATGTATATTCTGTTGGATTAGCGATTGGTTGTAGTATTGCAAATATTTACTTGTCGCTTGTTTGTTCTGTATTGAGGAAGAATTGGTAAATCATATGTGTGTGGTAGCTAAATAGCTCTGGTAACCATGACTTCCTAAATTATGCCCTGATCTCCAATATTCATCTATTGGAATACTGATGACGATAAGGTCCAACTAATGATTTCTCTCATTAACAGGTACGTGACTGTGAGCACGGGGTTGCTGCTAAACAGCGACCACCTCAACCTACACCTCAATGGTACGCTACTCTATGTGCTTGATATATTGTTCCTTTTTCCCACAACCAAAAAAAACATTTCCCTAAAATAAGTTGCAGATATAACTTGGATGTTTGAACAATTTTCCATCATTTTTTTAGTTCTAAGCTTCTCAACAATTGGATTGTACTTTCTATACTCAAATAAACTGATTCTTAGCCAGATGAAAAGTTTATTCCAAATGGGCTCCTGTACATTTTAATGTTGTGGCGTTTAAATGCTCCCATTCCGTCCTTCCTGATAAATGGTCTTCTCTTACAGTTTTTTTGAGAAATTACTGTGAAGGACCATACTAGAGGAACCATTGGAAGAATGCCACCTCTGTGTAGAATTTGAGTAAGTTCCCACTCTATGCAATAAATATCCATATTACGCATGTCTGCAGATTACGGCATATGCTGCAATAGCAAAGGACACATTTGTGGCATATTGCTTTCCTTTCAAAACTTGAGAATCATGTAGTCATGCATTAGATTGACATGCACCAAATTTAAGCTAACTGGAAAGTGGGGCAAAAGGTTGAGGCAAGCAAAATATTCAATAACTCTCATTTGATAACAAACCAAAAAAATGATATCTGAACCAGTTAAAACTACAAAATAGGAATAAGTTTAGCTTGTTACCGAGTGCACAAATTTCAGGGAAAGAATGTCGCTTTTAGAACGACATAGCCACGACAATCCCCTTGTTTCCAAATAGAGCAGACCAGCACCAAGGTCCGAACCTAGAAATAAGATGAACAAGTGAATCCCAATCAAAAAGATACAAAAGAGTTTATACCATTAATTTCCAATGAGTGTGTTTTTAGATTCTAACAACTTGTGCTCATTCTTTATAGAATTTTAGAGCTACCAGTGTTTACACTTTTACTGAAATTTTTTATCCATTCACAATTCATTTTCATATGTCTTGTGTGTCTGAAGCTTTTACTCTATGAAACCCTTCAATTGCTGCATTGGTTATAATATATATAGCCCCAAGAAAAAGGAACAATTTCAAACCATAAAATTCTGCATGCTAATATTTTGCTATATGCCAAGAAAAAGAAAGACATTCTAATAAGCAAGGAGTTAAATAATGTGGGAGAGAAACCTTCCAGACGTGTGTCCTCACTACAAATCGAATAAGTAGTCAAATGACATTGCCTACTGGTTTTTTGTTTGTTTACGCACACCGAACCCTGTAGCAAGCAATTCACGGATGAGTGAAAGAAAGGTCCATGATTTGTATTGCTGCACATCTCCTATATATACTACCTACTCGAGGTGCTAGAAGTATGGAACATTCTCTTTAGATGATGTACCTTTTAATTACAGTTTTAATATTTTCCCCATTATAAACACTTGTGATATTCTCAGTAGCTCATCATCTTTCTCTCTCTCTTTCTCAACATTGTAGATTGGCAATGATGCTTCTGAATTTGTTGGTCCATGTAAGGCCCAAAATTTACATAAGAAAAAAAAATTAATAATAACAAAATAAATGAAGAAATAAAATAGTAAATTCAGATCTCTCAAATTATACCTGAGTATTGAAAATTGAGAACTGAATTTTGGAAACCAAGAATTTTTTTAGAAGAGTAATAGAAAAGCTTTCTATTCAACTAAATCATTATGCACATCATCAATTGATGCATCATAATCATTTATGAATATCTAATTTTGAAGTAACTTTTGATTTTATTCCACCTTCAAAGTACTATTTTTCCTAAAAAGGGAAAGAAAACAATATGAGTGTTGTTCATAATTCAAACATCTACCAAACAAATAAATAATTAAAATAAACATATATCTATTGCATCATATTGGAGTTTTGATTGGTTTGTGCATTTAACAAAAAAAACAATAATCACAAGAATCAAAATATAATAATTGGTGGAGTAATTGGATTTAAAAGACAATTTAGGAAATTGGGATTAAACCTAAATTAGAATTTGGAATGGAAAATAAGAGAAGGGAAAGATTATACAAAATAAAGAAAATAAATATATGAATAAATATATTCTGTTCCTACCAATATTTGAATGTAGGTATTTAACTCAGGTATGAAATTCACAAACAAGTTTGAATTCAAAATGGAGATTTAAAAGGAAAATATAAAAAAAGAGAAAGGGAAAAACTCTAACTGGGCCGCCAACCACGATTTCGGCCCACCTGCTCATTTCCTTTTTCCCCTGCGCTGGCCCATTGCCACACCAAACCCTAGTCGCTGGATTTCTCTCGCCGCCCTGTGGGCCCACGTGGCCAGCCTCACCCCGCTAGCGCAATGCGCGTTCCGCCGTGACGCCAACCGGTGGCCCAAAGTTGCCAGTGACCACATGTACGTCCAACTCGGTACCGCGCATGCACTGGGTTGTGGGGCCCGGTGCCCAGGATCCACTGGTTGCACGCGCGCTTAGCTCCCCCGCGCCGCGCACTGCTCCAGTTGGGTCACCGCCAGGTGGGGCCTTGGGGTCAGCTGTTTCTTCCTGACGAGTTCGTTGGGCTCCTCCGGGTCTTCCGTCGCCCATTTCCGCATCAGCCGCAATAATCGGCGGCAGTTTCGCCCTGTACCCATTTTCCCGTGCCTATACATGACCTCCGAGCACCGCACCCCCTACGTCTCATCTGGTCGAGCTAGCCGTATCATCGGGTCGCAGATCCCTGCATTCCACCCGAGGCTATCGCGCTCCATCCCTACCGAATCTCCAGCCTCTGGTTCTCGCCCAGATCGCAGGCACCTACGGCCTCGCCGTGGCCTTGTTCCGGCGCACCCCACCTCCCTGCTCGGCCATCCTCATCCCCTCCAAACTCTACGTAGTTGCGAGCCTCACCCTACGGAGAGAACTTCGTGTGTGCCGCATCCGGTGTCTGCGGAATCCGCCGCGCGGGAGGGAAGACCTCGATTCGGTGTCAGTGCGCCTCTGCAACCTGTCCGGGGGAGATCGACCTTCACACCGTCGGCAATTTGTCGTTGGAGCAAGCCACCCGACCTGGCGCCGTCCCACGTCGAGAGCCGGACTCCACGTATCATTATTAATCGGTGAGCAATTCCCCCTAGTTCGTGTCTGTCATCGCATTCTCTAGTACGTAGCCGTGCTAAGCTCGAATTCCGGTGAGCCGAGTGGCCATACATCACCACCAGCGACTCCATGGTCGTGGACCATGGTGGTCTGCGCCACAAATACCACGATCCAGGGTGGAACTCACCGCAATCGACTCGGGTCGGGTTCGGTGCGTCGGGGGATTGGTGAGGCCTACGACGGTGAAGTCTCCTGCCGGGTTGTGCACTGCGCCGCCATGGGGGAGGGGATGTTGCTCCGACGGGCTCGGCCGCTCGGGTCGCAGTGAGGAGAGAGGGTGCCCAGAGTAGAAGAAAGGATAGAGGAAAGAAGGTGGCCTCCTGGCCGTTGGATCGTCTCCTACGGTGGAGATTAGACGACTGTGTACCGATTCGCGAGAATAGATCTGTGGCGTCGATTCAGTAATGAACGGTCTAGGTCAGATCGGGGCAGAAGCGTCCTTCATCCGTTGATCTAGGATCCGACGGTCGGGGGTGAGCGCAGATGAGTAACTTGCCTAAATCTAATCTTGGGCGCTCGTGTTAGATCGGGCGGCTCAGATCGCGTGATACCCTTTCGGTCAGGAAATTTATTAAAGAGACCCCGCAGGAATTAGATATCAACCAGCAGTACACATGCCGTGTAAAGTATTTACGCAGTGACCCGGAATTCTTGCAGAATACCCCCTACACTTTCTAATAATAATGCGCCCAGTCCAAAAGATTAGAGAATCCAGAAAAGTAAATAGGAAATGGATTTTTAATATGAAAATATTTGCTAGAACTTGTAAAATTCCTAGAAAATCCATATGGAGTCTAAATTTATTCATTCCAATTTCTATAATTTTATAAAATTATTGTTTATCAATTAGTGCCACTGTTTTGACATGAATGTCACATTAAAATTTATATCCTATTTAACCTTGTACAAAACACATAAAATCCTTAGAAATTCATAACTTAAAATCTATAATTCTGATTTGACTCATTCCAGTTGCGTTAGTTTCGTATAAGTATTTTTGATTTAGATAACTAACTTGAATAATCTATGTTTTCTGGATTAGCTTATTGTAATATTAATATAGTATTATGATCTTATGGTTATAATTTGGTTAGATAATCGTTAATCAAACAATGACTTGGATTAAATTTGAAATAATTATTTATAGAATAACCTCTCATATGATTTATACTAACCAATTTATAATATAATTAATATTTTAATCACACAGAACTTATATAAAATCATAACTCCTTAATCATGACTTCGATCTTAGTGGTCCTCGAACCCGCGATCTCGTAGCGACGCGTAGATTATTATTATTTAGTTTGTACTTATGTTTGGTGTAATGTTAATTTTGTCTATACACTGTTTGTTTGTATTGCTGCGACTAGCGGTGAGGTCACGAGGATTTGAAGAATCATCCTGGTAACTGGAATCTCAAGTGCCAGGCAAGTTGTGCCCTTGATTCACTTTTGTTACCCAATAATGTTCTTTATTATCATTTATCAATGCATAGGTTTAATTTTGATGGGACCCAATAGGTCACCCTAGTCTGTTTATCCTTGTACCTTGTTTACCCCTGATTCACTTGGGTAGTTATGCTATTGCTCTATATGGTTTTGGGATTAATATTTCATTACATCCATGTTCCAATTATTCTGTTATGTTATTTATGTTCATGATAAGATCATTATATTAATTGGAACATGGAGCGACCACCCGGGAAAACAGTGCTATCACAAGGGTTTAATGGGACGCCCTTGGCTGATTAACTAGGAAAGCTAGTGGAGGTCTTCCTTACCCGAAAGGGGCAAGGGCAGTAGGGAGTGATCAGTGTAGGGAGGTCCTTGGGTTGACTTTGCTGCGATGGCGGTCAGGCAAGAACCCTGCATTGGAGCTTCCTATAAACTGTAGCGGGATTTCTGAAGCTAGTGGAACTTTGTAAAGGCCTCGTAGTGTTACCCTGCCTCGCTTCCTTGGTAGAGGTGTATGGGACTCATGACCCCTTGGCAGATGGGTAACACAGCTTGTGGGTAAAGATGCGCAACCTCTGCAGAGTGTAAAACTAGTATACTAGCCGTGCTCACGGTCATGAGCGGCTCGGACCCTCACATGATTAATTTATGGAACCTAAATTCAATTTGTCATATGCATTTGCATGGGATTTGTTATTAATTTTGTTCTATTATTTATTATGGTTTGGTATTTACTTACATCTAGTAATTGCTAATAAAAATTTGACCAACATTAAAAGCAATGCTCAGCTTTAACCATTTTCTTTGATAAGCCTTACACTTCATGAACTCCCACCTTTGGTGAGTTCATGCCACATTATTCCCCACAACTTGTTGAGCGATGAACATGTGTGAGCTCACTCTTGCTGTCTCACACCCCCCACAGGAGAAGAACAGGTGGTTCAGGAGGAGCCACATATCGAGGAGTTTGATTCGATCTAGGTGGCGTCTCCCAGTTGACTTTCTAGCGCCAAGGATATTTTAGATCCTGCTATATTCATCTTTTACTTTGTAAGACTTCCGCTATGTAATAAGTACTCTGATTATTATGACATTTATCTCTATACACTCTGTGATTATATATGTTGTCTTCTTTGGCGCATGTATGAGATGCACCCGGCTTTGTCCCTTTAAAGCTCGGGGTGTTACAGAAGTGGTATCAGAGGAAATGTTGACTGTAAGACGAAACCTAGATAGAACTGGACAACCAATACTTACTTACCTTTGCTACTCTGATTCTTTTCTACACCTATCTTGATCTTTCCTCATCCATTTCCGCTTTACTCTGATTATTCTTACCTTTTTTTCCTTCTGAAGACCAATGTGGATTTCACACTTTTGAAATCCTTAACCTAAAGTGACTTTAGGAATAGGAGACCTAATCTTAGGGACAAAAGCAAAACTATTTTCGTAGATATTGGTATGCTTGAGTGTTTGTTCTTATGATACTTGTCTGATTTGGATCTTTGATTGAGTGTGATGGGTTGTGGAGTAATGTCCACAATTACATCTGCATATACGTATAGGCTTAAATAGAATTCATAAGAAAACTAAGCAATTTAGATTATCCTCCATTAAAATGTATCTATCTCATATAGATCCCTCTAATCTTAAAAGACTCTCCCATATCTTAATAGATTCATCGTATCTTATAAGATTCTCTCTTATCTTACTAGATCCACCTCATCTTAAAAGATTCTTCTTACCTTAATAAATTCACCTTATCTTGAAGAGATTCTATCTTATCATAACATATCTAATTAATCTCAAAAGATTCTAACATATCTTAATAATACATATTCTACCCTGTTGGACCTATCTAACCTAAACTAGTCTAATCTAGTCATATCCAATCTAATCTAGATCTTATCTTACCTAATGTGACCTGATCTAGTGTGGTCTAATGTTATCTAACCTAAGGTGGTCCACTTAAACAGATTAATAACACTAGTAGAAGAGATTAGACCCTACTAGCCATGTATTAACTTAACTTAGCACATTGGAACAACTCAACCATGAGCTAACCCAACCCAAAGAGTCATGATGAATGGTATAATCTGTCCATTCTCACATAACAACAAACAAACTTTTAACCTACATCTTGTATAGTCTATCTCACCCATATATATCTCTCATCTTGACAGATTCTATCTTACCCTTGGATATTCACATTATACGACTGGTTACCCCAATCTGGACATAAAACAAAGATTAAGCCCTACTAAAGAATCTTCAGATTATAACCAGCTACTAGCTTATTCATTCCACTTATTGAATAATTTCCCTTGCAAAACTATTACCATATGCTTCTAACTTTGATGGTCAATATTAGGAAGGAGAGATTATCAAGCAACAACAAACAGAAATGGATCCTCCAAATCCTCCACCTGCCGAAATCGATCAAGTGGTTGCCGCCCAAAGGCTGGTAATACAACAATTGACAGACATGGTGACCGAAATGCAAAATCAGATAAGACAAGAACGTGAGGAAATACGTCAGGTCCGCCAAGAAATAAGGCAAGCGCGGTTGGAGAGGCAACAACAACAACAACCTCCACCACCACCACCAGCTCCACCAAGCTACATAAACATATATATAAATTACTACTATACTATTTGTAAGATCTAGATGGTACTTTAGTTAGTAGATGATATGATACTATTTTGGGAGGAATAATAAGGTCTAATTAACCCCATGTGTTGGTAATAAAGTATGCATCATGCTAAGATTTTTGGTTGTGCATATGATTCGAGATAACTTGGTTATACACCCTTCCTTGCAAATCTCGAGGACGAGATTTCTGTTAAGGGGGGTAGGGTTTGTAAGGCCCAAAATTTACATAAGAAAAAAAAATTAATTAATAATAACAAAATAAATGAAGAAATAAAATAGTAAATTCAGATCTCTCAAATTATACCTGAGTATTGAAAATTGAGAACTGAATTTTGGAAACCAAGAATTTTTTTTAGAAGAGTAATAGAAAAGCTTTCTATTCAACTAAATCATTATGCACATCATCAATTGATGCATCATAATCATTTATGAATATCTAATTTTGAAGTAACTTTTGATTTTATTCCACCTTCAAAGTACTATTTTTCCTAAAAAGGGAAAGAAAACAATATGAGTGTTGTTCATAATTCAAACATCTACCAAACAAATAAATAATTAAAATAAACATATATCTATTGCATCATATTGGAGTTTTGATTGGTTTGTGCATTTAACAAAAAAAACAATAATCACAAGAATCAAAATATAATAATTGGTGGAGTAATTGGATTTAAAAGACAATTTAGGAAATTGGGATTAAACCTAAATTAGAATTTGGAATGGAAAATAAGAGAAGGGAAAGATTATACAAAATAAAGAAAATAAATATATGAATAAATATATTCTGTTCCTACCAATATTTGAATGTAGGTATTTAACTCAGGTATGAAATTCACAAACAAGTTTGAATTCAAAATGGAGATTTAAAAGGAAAATATAAAAAAAGAGAAAGGGAAAAACTCTAACTGGGCCGCCAACCACGATTTCGGCCCACCTGCTCATTTCCTTTTTCCCCTGCGCTGGCCCATTGCCACACCAAACCCTAGTCGCTGGATTTCTCTCGCCGCCCTGTGGGCCCACGTGGCCAGCCTCACCCCGCTAGCGCAATGCGCGTTCCGCCGTGACGCCAACCGGTGGCCCAAAGTTGCCAGTGACCACATGTACGTCCAACTCGGTACCGCGCATGCACTGGGTTGTGGGGCCCGGTGCCCAGGATCCACTGGTTGCACGCGCGCTTAGCTCCCCCGCGCCGCGCACTGCTCCAGTTGGGTCACCGCCAGGTGGGGCCTTGGGGTCAGCTGTTTCTTCCTGACGAGTTCGTTGGGCTCCTCCGGGTCTTCCGTCGCCCATTTCCACACCAGCCGCAATAATCGGCGGCAGTTTTGCCCTGTACCCATTTTCCCGTGCCTATACATGACCTCCGAGCACCGCACCCCCTACGTCTCATCTGGTCGAGCTAGCCGTATCGTCGGGTCGCAGATCCTTGCATTCCACCCGAGGCTATCGCGCTCCATCCCTACCGAATCTCCAGCCTCTGGTTCTCGCCCAGATCGCAGGCACCTACGGCCTCGCCGTGGCCTTGTTCCGGCGCACCCCACCTCCCTGCTCGGCCATCCTCATCCCCTCCAAACTCTACGTAGTTGCGAGCCTCACCCTACGGAGAGAACTTCGTGTGTGCCGCATCCGGTGTCTGCGGAATCCGCCGCGCGGGAGGGAAGACCTCGATTCGGTGTCAGTGCGCCTCTGCAACCTGTCCGGGGGAGATCGACCTTCACACCGTCGGCAATTTGTCGTTGGAGCAAGCCACCCGACCTGGCGCCGTCCCACGTCGAGAGCCGGACTCCGCGTATCATTATTAATCGGTGAGCAATTCCCCCTAGTTCGTGTCTGTCATCGCATTCTCTAGTACGTAGCCGTGCTAAGCTCGAATTCCGGTGAGCCGAGCGGCCATACATCACCACCAGCGACTCCATGGTCGTGGACCATGGTGGTCTGCGCCACAAATACCACGATCCAGGGTGGAACTCACCGCAATCGACTCGGGTCGGGTTCGGTGCGTCGGGGGATTGGTGAGGCCTACGACGGTGAAGTCTCCTGCCGGGTTGTGCACTGCGCCGCCATGGGGGAGGGGCTGTTGCTCCGACGGGCTCGGCCGCTCGGGTCGCAGTGAGGAGAGAGGGTGCCTAGGGTAGAAGAAAGGATAGAGGAAAGAAGGTGGCCTCCTGGCCGTTGGATCGTCTCCTACGGTGGAGATTAGACGACTGTGTACCGATTCGCGAGAATAGATCTGTGGCGTCGATTCAGTAATGAACGGTCTAGGTCAGATCGGGGCAGAAGCGTCCTTCATCCGTTGATCTAGGATCCGACGGTCGGGGGTGAGCGCAGATGAGTAACTTGCCTAAATCTAATCTTGGGCGCTCGTGTTAGATCGGGCGGCTCAGATCGCGTGATACCCTTTCGGTCAGGAAATTTATTAAAGAGACCCCGCAGGAATTAGATATCAACCCGCAGTACACATGCCGTGTAAAGTATTTACGCAGTGACCCGGAATTCTTGCAGAATACCCCCTACACTTTCTAATAATAATGCGCCCAGTCCAAAAGATTAGAGAATCCAGAAAAGTAAATAGGAAATGGATTTTTAATATGAAAATATTTGCTAGAACTTGTAAAATTCCTAGAAAATCCATATGGAGTCCAAATTTATTCATTCCAATTTCTATAATTTTATAAAATTATTGTTTATCAATTAGTGCCACTGTTTTGACATGAATGTCACATTAAAATTTATATCCTATTTAACCTTGTACAAAACACATAAAATCCTTAGAAATTCATAACTTAAAATCTATAATTCCGATTTGACTCATTCCAGTTGCGTTAGTTTCGTATAAGTATTTTTTATTTAGATAACTAACTTGAATAATCTATGTTTTCTGGATTAGCTTATTGTAATATTAATATAGTATTATGATCTTATGGTTATAATTTGGTTAGATGATCGTTAATCAAATAATGACTTGGATTAAATTTGAAATAATTATTTATAGAATAACCTCTCATATGATTTATACTAACCAATTTATAATATAATTAATATTTTAATCACACAGAACTTATATAAAATCATAACTCCTTAATCATGACTCCGATCTTAGTGGTCCTCGAACCCGCGATCTCGTAGCGACGCGTAGATTATTATTATTCAGTTTGTACTTATGTTTGGTGTAATGTTAATTTTGTCTATACACTGTTTGTTTGTATTGCTGCGACTAGCGGTGAGGTCACGAGGATTTGAAGAATCATCCTGGTAACTGGAATCTCAAGTGTCAGGTAAGTTGTGCCCTTGATTCACTTTTGTTACCCAATAATGTTCTTTATTATCATTTATCAATGCATAGGTTTAATTTTGATGGGACCCAATAGGTCACCCTAGTCTGTTTATCCTTGTACCTTGTTTACCCCTGATTCACTTGGGTAGTTATGTTATTGCTCTATATGGTTTTGGGATTAATATTTCATTACATCCATGTTCCAATTATTCTGTTATGTTATTTATGTTCATGATAAGATCATTATATTAATTGGAACATGGAGCGACCACCCGGGAAAACAGTGCTACCACAAGGGTTTAATGGGACGCCCTTGGCTGATTAACTAGGAAAGCTAGTGGAGGTCTTCCTTACCCGAAAGGGGCAAGGGCAGTAGGGGAGTGGTCAGTGTAGGGAGGTCCTTGGGTTGACTTTGCTGCGATGGCGGTCAGGCAAGAACCCTGCATTGGAGCTTCCTATAAACTGTAGCGGGATTTCTGAAGCTAGTGGAACTTTGTAAAGGCCTCGTAGTGTTACCCTGCCTCGCTTCCTTGGTAGAGGTGTATGGGACTCATAACCCCTTGGCAGATGGGTAACACGGCTTGTGGGTAAAGATGCGCAACCTCTGCAGAGTGTAAAACTAGTATACTAGCCGTGCTCACGGTCATGAGCGGCTCGGACCCTCACATGATTAATTTATGGAACCTAAATTCAATTTGTCATATGCATTTGCATGGGATTTGTTATTAATTTTGTTCTATTATTTATTATGGTTTGGTATTTACTTACATCTAGTAATTGCTAATAAAAATTTGACCAACATTAAAAGCAATGCTCAGCTTTAACCATTTTCTTTGATAAGCCTTACACTTCATGAACTCCCACCTTTGGTGAGTTCATGCCACATTATTCCCCACAACTTGTTGAACAATGAACATGTGTGAGCTCACTCTTGCTGTCTCACACCCCCCCACAGGAGAAGAACAGGTGGTTCAGGAGGAGCCGCATATCGAGGAGTTTGATTCGATCTAGGTGGCGTCTCCCAGTTGACTTTCTGGCGCCAAGGATATTTTAGATCCTGCTATATTCATCTTTTACTTTGTAAGACTTCCGCTATGTAATAAGTACTCTGATTATTATGACATTTATCTCTATACACTCTGTGATTATATATGTTGTCTTCTTTGGCGCATGTATGAGATGCACCCGGCTTTGTCCCTTTAAAGCTCGGGGTGTTACAGTCCACTTGTATTGAACCTGTTGATAAAGGTATGTTTCTCATTCCATGACTTCCCCCATCGTTAAAATGACTATTGAAGTGCATTGATCCCAGAACATACTATGCGATTATGCGTATCTCAGCGCACCTTTATTATGCTCTTTGCACCAATATACTTTGTTTTTTTCCTTTTTTGGTCTTTGAAAAAAGGTGATCCATCTTGGAGCAGTACATCTATGCTTTCTTGATTTTTGCAAAAGTGGTCTAGGTCATTTTTGTTTCCTGCATGTTGTGCACCATATTTCTTTATTGTTTGGTGTACTTGGAAGTTGAAACAACAATTATAGTACTTGTGACTCTTTTCATTTTTTTTGTCACTTGGGGTTCTTGCTGAGGCACATTATTTCTAGAATGTCATGTGTGTGGGTTTCAGATTCAGATCCACATTGGTATGTGTTTCTTTATATGCAGAACTTTTATTGTCCTTCTGCAAGAGATGAAGTAGTCCTTTTTGGCTTGCACTTATTCATGCTGTTAGCAATCAGCATGTGTGCTTTCTTATGCAATCATTGTGGCTTTGTTTGAGTTGTTCAACTTCAATTTAGAAATTTCAATTAGAATTTAGATCAGCATAAAAAGGCTAGGATAGTTCTTTTGTAGTAGAAAGAAGCATCATCTGTCAGGTTGTGTTGACCTCATAGTTTGTTTCCCATTTATTGCTCACTGCTGATTAAAGATCAAGAGTAGAAATCCACTTTGTTGCCTTTTGTTGTCTAGACTTCCCTATGCTTTATAGTCCTGCGGATGCTTAGTATTCTAACTATCTTAGTTTACTTAACCTTATGTAGCAGAAGATAGTTGTGTGTTTGGTCCTAACTAGCCAAAAAATCAGTGTTCTAAAATAAAGTTGGTGGCAATGCCATATTCCCTTATAAATCGGTGAAGGATGAGGGTGACGTGCTAAAAATCAAGATGAACACATGCTGTCATTCTTTCAAATAATACAACATTTAGACCCCAACAAGCCTGACTCCCAACACTTTTTTGTGTTCATGTGAGATACAACTTTTTCCCACCTCTTGTTTTAATTTTTTGCTATATACTTATTTCTGGATGCGACAGTTGGATCGATCGGTGCTGCCCTCTTTTGGCATAGGTTTATGGACTCTGGACTGCTGTGCAGATCCAACTGACTAGATCGATCTTTCTATTTGTTTGTGAGCAATGTTGACCTCTTCGGGTGAATTGCTCTACGGGTTCACAATTATAACACATTAACATGTACATTCTCTACACATGGAAAATAACCCAATTTGTTCACAATTTGTAGCGCGTAACTGATGAAGACTTAGAAGCGTTATTGTACAGGTATAGTTGAGCTACAGTTTACTAAACTTTGGTTAGCAGGAACATGATAGGCTTAAAATATGATTCATCCTTTTGTAGGCAACATGTGGTACACTTGCTTTATCTACGACAACAGTGAAATTGATAGCACCAGATGGAGAGGAGAAAATAGCATGTTCAGTCAGAATGCAGCTTACAAGGCTGTTGACAAAATAATCCAGGTTTGTTGGCACCACACTTTTAATCTTTCTTGCACTGGTACACTACTTCTAAGTTCTAACAATGGAATATGGATGATGTTTTTTTGGTACACTACTTCAAACCTGAACGAATATGAATGTTGTATTTTTCTTTTAATATTAGAAGTGCCCTCTCCGTACTTTTAAAAGAAACCTTACTTTGTGATCCTAATTATTTATAACATCTCTTTCAATTGTTTCAGGCATTTGCGTGATCCATACTTCAAAGGTCTTGCCAGGGCTGAAAGAGAACCATCCTGTCAGCCAATCAGAAAAAGTGGAATTTCACTTTGAGCACAAAAGAATGTCAAAGGAAGAGATAAGAGAGTTGTTATTCCGGGAGATACTGGAATATCACCCACAACTGCTGAGTAGCTACATTAATGGCACAGAGAGGACAACCTTTCTCTACCCAAGGTTTTAGCTTTTCTGTGTTTGCACATGTATGTTGCTTTGCGCATGCATGTAATTGCTCATGTATCCATTCGTTTGAACACTTGACGTAACAGTTGCTGGCTATTTTTATGCAGTGCTGTTGATCAATTTAAGAAGCAGTTTTCTCATCTTAAAGAGAGTGGTGGTAACAGCCCATCAGTTCCAACAGACAGGAAACATGCATCCCTTCCCAGGTAAATAGGGCATCATAGTCTTGATTTCATTTTCACACTGCTTTGAGGTGCAATTTCAAGTACATTTACATCTTAGTTCCTCTCCATATTAAGGTTCTCCCTTGTGGCCTGAGTGCCCAATGGTAAGGAGTAGTCGGGAAAGTTGCTCCCACTTGTCTGGGCTTATGTCCTTTTGTCACTGTAATTTAGTTGAGTGAAAGCTTTTGCCTTTTGGTTTTGCTAATCTGCAGCTTCATTTTGTAGGACCACTGTGGTTCACTCGAATCCAATTCCTGCCAAGGAACAACCTCTTGCTGTGTCATCAAGGGTTAGACCAGTCTCTGATGATTCGTGTAAGAATCCTTGGGAGAAAGCAAGTAGTCCTGGAAATGTTACCAGGACATCTCTGACTCCACAAGGGCTGCAAGCACAAGCGGGTATTTTCGTGTTCACTTACTACCAACTCCCTCTGTTCCAAATTGCAAGTCAGTCGTTTGGGCTTAGATACAGAGCAAAAACTATGTTATCTACAAAAACCAAAACGACTTATAATTTGGTACGGAGAGAGTACTACAAATGATCTGTTGATATTTTCTGACTTACGATGTTCCTCCCTGTTATGAGATTGTTTTCCATTTGCCACAACAGGATCAGTAAGAGTTAATGGCCCAGTGACGGATTCAAGGTATCTTGCTCACCAACAGATCCCACGAGCATACGGTTACCGCCAAATGCCTGCAAGGTTGGACAGTACCAACCCATCGCAGGCCATGGGAGGTTACACGCTGTAGTCACAGAAGGAAACATTATTTGAAGAGTTACTCGAATCCAATATTTTGCTCTTTTGAATTCCTTGGTGTACACTGGCAAATATTAGCATATTTGAAGAGTTGCCATTTTGATCATCTTCATTTGTACTTTTTGGGTCAGATCTAATAAAGCATCAGCATTAAATTTACAATGATCACCTAAATCCATGGTTTTTATTGCCTAGAGCTGGTAATGTTTCTCTGGATTTGCATTAGTTGCTTGAAAACTGACAGTATCTGCATGCTTCTCTATTGCATTTTACTGCACATGATGGATTTGTTTGATGTGTAGGGATTTTAAGGTATGTAAAATATCTTAACTTTTAAAAGATGTTAATAAGAACATAAAATAGTAATTAGTATTTTGAATTTTAATGTATCTTATTGTAACATGTTCGCTCTGTAGCAACGCACGGGCATTCACCTAGTTACATCATATGAAGACAACGATCCAGCAACCATAATTGTCTGGGAGATGACGGCCTAGACCACTCATGAGCTCATCACAGCATCCTTCACGCGCCTCATCCCGTGGTACCTGTCCTTGACATGGGGGATGTGAGTACAGCAAGGGTGAGCTCACATACATTCATTGCTCAACAAGTTGTGGGGAATAATGTGCATGAACTCACCAAAGGTGGGAGCTCATGTGAAGTGTAAGGCTTACCAAAGGAGATGGTTGAAGCTGAGCATTGCTTTTAAAGTTGGTCAGATATTTATTAGCAGTTACTAAGTATAAGTAGACACCAACCCAATTAAATAAGAGATCACAATTGATAATAACACCCGCGATGCAATGCATATGACAAATTAAGTTTAGTTCCATAAATTAATCATGTGAGAGTCTTGAGTCATTCTTGACCATGAGCATGACTGATATACCAGTTTTACACTCTGCAGAGGTTGCACCCTTTACCCACAAGTCGTGTATCCCGTCTAGCCAGGGTTTGCAAGGCCCATAAACGCTTTCGAGGTGAATGGCTAGGGATCCACTACGTGGCCTTTACAAAGTTCCACTAGCTTCAGAAAACCCTCTATGGTTTCTGAGAAGGGCAATATAGGAATCCCTCATCCGAAAAGACATCGTAGCATGATCGACCCGAGAACCTCCCTATACACAGCTCCTCTACCGCCCTTGCCCCTTTCGGTTAAGGTAGTCCTCCACAAGCTTTCCTAATTAGTTAGCCAAGGGCGTCCCATTCCACCCTTGTGGTAGCACGGATATCTCAAGTTAAGCCCCATATTCCAATTAACATGATGATCTTATCATGAACAATAATTAAAACAACAACATAACTAGAACATGATCATAATATAACATTAATTTCCCAAAACCAGATAGAGCAATAGCAAAACTACCCAAAAGTTCAGTGGTAAACAAGGTGTGGGATAAACATATCTAGGGAAACCTATTAGGTCCCACCAAATTAACCTGAGCATGTCACAATGATTAACAGGAACATTATTGGTTAAAGAGAAAGGTGATCAAGGGCACAACTTGCCTTAGACTCAAGATCCCACGTACCAAATTGGTCTTCAGATTCTCGTAACCTCGCTGCTAGCCATAGCAATACAAACAAACATGGTATAAGAAAAATTAATATCACACCAATCATGAGAACATATTGCATACCAATGATCTACGCATCGTAACGGGAGCCTAGGTTCGAGAACCACTAAATTCGGAGTTACGGTTATAAAGTTATGATTTTCCGAAGGTTTAAGTGTCTATTATAAAACAAATTAGGTACACGATTTTAACCATAGGTTTCATGGTAATACAGGGTTACTAGATGATAAATAATATTAATATGAGATTAATGTAACTGGAATGGATCAAAAAGGAGTTAAGATGAATTAAATATGAATTAAACAAGTTTCTGGAATTATTTTTATACTAAAATCATTTTATAATTTAATTTTCTCAATATCCAGAAATTCAGGGACCGTGACCACTATTTTATGGAAGACTAGGGGTTACATTACAAATTTTTAGGCTTGGTTGAAATGGTTTCTGACTAGAACTGGACCGCGGGTTGATTTCAACAGAACCCGAGGGCCCATATGCAATTAGTCTCGGCTGAAGGGGTATCTGTGATCCCTGGCCGTTGGATCAGAAGCTCATGGCGCAGATCAGTCTGGTCTTATAAATGAACCGGTACACCATTCTGTTGTCGGATCTGGATCCCACGGCTCTGATTCAATTAAGCAGGAAACCTATCCCCACCCGTTGATTCGGTCATCGACAGTAACAGATCTGTGCTAAACTGATATGCGATAGGAACTGCACAAACTGAGATCCAAGGCCGACAATCGCCCACGTCGATGACACACACTTCTCCACCCGATCCCGATCTGATGGACCAGATCCAATACGCGAAAGGGTAAACACTCATGTGTCACTGGCCGTCGATCAAAGGATCAACAGAGGACGCATTATCTCCTACCTCCAACGTCTGGACACCACTGAGGTCGGAAACCATGGCGGTGCCGGCCCTGACGCTCAACCCGCCGGTGATCTAGGGCCCCAATCCTACTTCTGTTGCTTGGAATAGGGACGGATACGAAAGCAAACATGATAGAGGGGTGGTTTACCGCTAGCAGAGGTGAAAGCGAGGCCGTCAGACGACGCTGTGTAGCTTCGGTTCCCTCGGTGGCGGCTCTCGGTTCTCCCTCTCGGTCACGTGGCATGAGAAACAGTGTTGGCATGACGGGATGCAGAGGAGTCACGGGGAAGCTGACCTAAATACCCGAGAGGATCTTGTAACGACCCGAGAAGGGGGGTGGGGGGGGGGGGGGGGGGGGGGGGGGGGGGAGATATCGAGTTTGCGATTCAGAATCCGTGCTTGGTTACGAGAAAAGGGGGAAGAAGGAGTTGACCGCCTGGCCCCACAGGGCAGCGATGGAGCAGCTGTCGCGCGCGCAGGAAAGACTGACGAACTGGGCAATGGTGTCAAGACGCAGCTGAGGCACTGACCACCGGAACCGCGCGTCAGCAAAAGCTGCAGGGTGTGTGTGGCCACCGGGAGAAATGGGCCGGCACGGGTGGGCTGGCTAGATGAGGGACAGTGGGCCAACCGTGTAGATTAGGCCCAAGATAGAGACGAGTTTCTCTTTTTCTTTTTTTTCTTTTAGTTCCCTTTCTATTTTAGGTTTCATTTTCAATTTAAGTCTAGGTTTTGAAATTCAAGCTCCAATTAAGATGCAACAAACAAAATATTATCAGCATGATGCAATAATATTTTATTATTTATTTTATTATTTTGAATAGTATTGATGCTTAATTCATGAGAGCGAGAAGCAGAAATTAATTCACTCATATGAACAATTGAAAATCTTTATGTTTATTAAAAGATTTTAAATTTTAATCTCCAGTTTTGAGACCCAAATCTAACTTTGACAAATCAAAATATAATACTGACATTATTTTCAAGAAATAATTTCTAAACTAATAAAATCCTTATTTATGCCATTTATTTAGAACTAAAAAATCTTTTTAATAAATCCAAAAAAATATTTTGGGTGTTACAAATTCTACCCCCTTACAAATAATCTCGTCCTCGAGATTAATAGAAAAGGTATGCAGAAGGTTTGGTTTGCGGTTGGCTTCTAGTCCTCCCAACGAGATCAAAGTTAGAAAATTTCTTTCTAATTTAATGGGCGGTTATAAAGGTCATGGGGATCTTTCATGTTGGGCTATTTTGGCAGAAGTAGAGAAGTGTGAAGTTAAGTAAGGTTAGGGCAAGAAAAAAGATTCCTTCTGAAGTATTGAAATCTTGGTTCATCTTGAGGTCTGTTTTGACTTTTATATCCTTCCATGACAAGGTTGATCTTCTTCGATCATGGTGTCTCCACTAGGGTTTAGACGGTTTAGACATGTAGATGGTCGGGAATCATAAGATGGGTCCAACGGGGTTTACATGTGCTTTTAGGTTGGGATAGATAGATAAGGCAATCTATTAGGTAGGTCAGGTAGTTGTGAATGACTGAGTTGCACTAATTTGGGATAAAACATGTTTGTACGGTCTAACCTATTTCACTAATATTAACTAATCCATAAATAGCTCACATTAGATTAGATCGTATTAGATTAGATGGGATCTAGATTAGATTGGTATGACCAGTTTAGATTAGATAAGATCTAATTAATTTGGATTAGATCCTTATTGTTACTCTAGGATGAGATAAACAAAGTGGTTAGGATAAGATGAACCTATAAGGATTAGATAGAATCTTTTTGAAATAAGATGGATCTATTAGGCTAAATATATTTTAATGGATAATCTAAGTTGAATAGATGTCTTGCTAGATTTTTTTATGTCTAATTGTCTATGCAGATGCAATTGTGGATATTACTCCACAACTCATCACACTCAATCAAAGAACCAAATCAAACAGTTATCATAAGAACAAGCATTCAAGTGCATAGATATTTACAAAAATAGTTTTGTTTTTGTTTGTCACACCCGGATTTAAGGGATAAAGCCGGTACGTCTCATATGTGCGCCAAAGAAGAACATCACATATAATGAAAAAGTGTATAGAGATAAATGTCACAAATATCATTATTACAAAGCGAAAGTCTTACAAAAATAAATGAGAATAATAAAGCGAACTAAGTATTATTCCTCGGCGCCATCAAGTTGCCTGGGAGACGCCACCTAGATAAGCTCGTACTCCTTGTCGTAAGGCTCCTCCTGGACCACCTGTTCGTCTCCTGTGGGGGGGTTTGTATATCGCAAGGGTGAGCTCACAAAAGATCATAGCTCAACAAGTTGTGGGGAATAATGTGCATGAACTCACCAAAGGTGGGAGCTTATGTGAAGTGTAAGGCTGATCACAATTAAGGGTTAAATCTGAGCATTGCTCTTAATAAGTTGGTCAAGTTTTATTGGCAGTTACTAAGTGTAAGTAGATACCAAACCAGAGTAATAATAGATCAAAATTAATAATAAAACCACAAAGCCATGCAAATGACAAATTGAATTTAATTCTATAAATTAATCATACGAGAGTCCTGAGCTGCTCATGACCGCGAACACGACTAGTATACAAGTTTTACACTCTGCAGAGGTTGTACCCTTTACCCACAAGTCATGTCACCCGGTTGCCAAGGGATCTAGAAGTCCCATTCATCTCTACCATGGAGACGAGGCAGGGTAACACTACGAGGCCTTTACAAAGTTCCACTAGCTTCAGAAAACTCGCTAAAGTTTCTAAGGAGCGCAATGCAGGAATCCCCCGTCTGACCGCCATTGCAGCAAAATCAACCCGAGAACCTCCCTACACCGACAACTCCCCTACTGCCCTTGCCCCTTTCGAGTAAGGTAGACCTCCACTAGCTTTCCTAATTAGTCAGCCAAGGATGTCCCATTCCACCATTGTGGTGGCACGTGTTTCTCAAGTTAAGCTCCATGTTATAATTAACATAATAATATTATCATGAACAGAATAGAACAATAATAATAAAGAATGACAATGTGTAATAGTTATCTCAACACCCAAACCACATATAGCAATAGCAAAGACTACCCAAAAGTTCAGGGGTAAACAAGGTGTGAAGATGACCAAACTAGGGTGACCTATTGGGTCCCATCAAAATTAAGCATATGCATGCCAAAATGATTATATAGAACTTTATTGGGTAAATAAAGGTGGTCAAGGGCACAACTTGCCTTCAACGAGCTCCTCCTCAGCAGTTTCCACCTGTTGGGTACCGGGGTCGTCGATCACTTGCTCGTTTACTCGAAACAATACAAACAAACATTGTATAGGGGAAATTAACATCACACCAAACAGAGAGACATAATGCATGATAATATTCTATACATCGTAACAAGATTGTAGGTTTGAGAATCACTAAATTCGGAGTCACGGATAATAAGTTATGATTTTTCGAAGGTTTTATGTGTTTGGTACAAAAATGACTAAGTGATTTATTTTAATCTAGGTTTCCTGCTAAAATAGAGTTATCAAGTGATAAACAATATTAATACAAAATTAATGCAACTGGAATGAATCAATTTGGAGTTAATTACAAGAAGTTATGAATTACACAAGATTCTAGGTTTATTTTTATATAAGACATTATTTTTGAACCATTTTCTACCAATAAACTGAGATGAGAGGACTGCGAGTATGAATATAGGAAATCCGGGGGTTCATTTGGTAAATTTCTGGGCCTGGTTGTAATGTTTTCTGTGCTGGCCAGGACTACGGGTTTATTTCAATAAAGTTCAGGGGCTCTTTACGCAAAAGTGCACGGCCGAAGTGTTATCACAGATCTTAGCCGTCCGGTCCGATTTCTACGGCCCAGATTAGATCGATACCTCGCTCGAATTGGTACCCAACGGGGTCCGTCCGATTAGAGATCAGCACCCCACACTAACCCATAACCCGCTATGCGCTCGCAATGGTTGGATTCAAGATCAACGGTCCAAAATGGATCCCGGAGCGGTACACATCAACCGACGCCGGATCTGAACTGAACGGATCGGATTTTTTTATGCCCGACTTACCCTGACCGCTCGATATCCATCCTATGGTCGTGATCAATCCTGTGAAGGGGTATGTGCCCACTAATCCAAGCCGTCCAATCCAAATCAACGGTATGCGCAGCTCTCACCCCTCCCTGCTCAGCAGTGCGAAGGCGGATACCCGCCTACGGCAGCGGTCTCGCCGGCGATGGCCAAAATGGTCGGCTAGCGACTCAACTCCCTACCGGGGAAGACCTAAGCCATGTGTGCATAACGACGAAGATCGTGAGGTGACTTATAGAGTGCGCGGAACGGTGATGGGAGCAGGCCACGACGAGGTGCGATCTGCGGTGGCCGATGAATTCCGGTGAGGAATTACGGGCACCCCAGTGATAGACAAGGTCCGAAGCCTCACGCACACGATCCAGTGACACATGCGAAGTACAATGGTCAGCCCCCCCGAGGGCGCAGCGTGAACGGAGGCGCGATTCGCCGGCGGCAGTGCGTCATCGACCGCAGAAGTCTGGGTATGGCGGCATGATGTGCCGGCGAGAGGGAAGAGACTTGAGCGTGGGGCAAGGGAACAGGTGATGAATGCCGGGCGCAAGGTTTTATACCCGAGAATAGCCGTACTTGCGCCAGGCCCACGGGGATCATGGTGTGGGGGACAGATATCCCTCGGGTCCACTAGAAGGCTAGAAGGCCTCGCGAAAGGCTTTGGGCCCATTATTTCGCAAGGTCGTCCCTTCGTGGGCCAGGGGAGGAGCCGCGGACAGAATGAATTAACGAAAGATTGGATATACTCGAGCCCAGACGGCTCAATGGATTTAAGCATTATCCATAGCGTTGATCCGATTTTCCCGTGCAGTGCCCTCAGACGTCGGAACTAAACGAGGATAAGTCGGCAGGATAATAGGAAGATAAGTTCAGTCGGTTCACTATTACTGTTAGAAATATGCCCTAGAGATAATCACAGAGATGAGCATATTTCTTTGTATCCATGATATATATATTGCTTAATTGAATATCCATGGAAGGCACCTTGTATTGATTAGCAATTATGTGAATTGTTTGTGAGATTCTTTACTTATATGGTTATTCTAAATGATGTCCCTAGTCAGAGTCGATGACTAGCACATGTATTAGTTGATGACTACATTTCACAAGTCATGAACATGGAGATGTTAAATTAATAATGTGGGCGCATGTATGACATGAGGCTGGACCGACCCAACGTGAGATATTGTAATATAGTTCTCTTCTTGCAACATGAATACTGTATCCTTAGACCTGAGATTGTCGCATGTTCTCAAGATGTGAATTGACTTACTTAGGGACTATCAAACGCTATCCCGTAACTGGGTAGTTATAAAGGTAGTTTTGGGTTTGTCAGGAAGCATGCTATGAGGCATGGTCAGTCAAGATGGAATTTGTCCCTCTCTTTGTGAGAGAGATATCTCTGGGCCCCTCGAGTGATTGGATCAAGAAATGCATGGCCGTGCTAGGGTTAAGAGTTAACCATTGAAAGGATTCCAATCATAGTATCGAGAAAGAGAGGTCAGCTTAGAGCCAGACCAAATATCGTGAGACAAAGGGAACAACATGTACTTAATGTCGCAATGGTTCGTCTGATATGATCTTTACGTACACATAGGAGTTGACATGTCTTGCTAGAGGCCGCTGTCAATTATTGGGCCAAGTAAGAGTACTCGGGCTATGTCTATTTGTACGTGAACCTATAGGGTCACACACTTAAGGGGAAGGAAGCCTAATTCGGATTAGATCCGAAATTAGACTGGGCTTTAGGGTTAATGATGGGCCTCGGCGTCAGAAGCCCACCATAACGCCTATATAATGAGGGGCGGGGGCGCGGTTAAGAGATAACCTAATTCGCCACCTGCAAACTAGCAGCCGCCTCTCGCCCTCGCCAAGCCGCCGTCGCGAACCTAGCAGTTCGGTACGCGACGCTTCCTCCCTGTACGTGTGGATACCTCGGAGGTGCTGCATCTGGAGCACTTGGACGAACCGTGCGAGGACGTGAAGGACGCCGGCGACTGCACGGCACTGCTCGACGCGTTCGTCTACATCGAGACGTCTTCCGCTGCTCTGCGCGTCTAGTGGTAATTCCATGACCTATAACCGCAGTAGTTCTTGGTATTATGGGGTTGAAAATTTTGTTTTGCGCTAGCGTAGCCTCCCTGTAATCCTACAATTACTTAGGTGCACGATGTTATCATACCCGCATGTAATGCCCCACGGTCGAGTATATAAGGCCTAGGGGGCACACCATCAAAAGACAAGTCACTGATTAGTCATCTATTCCATTCTCTAGCATCCCTCATACTAGAGAATCCCCCTATCACCCACCACATAAAGATCCACACCAGGAAGTAGGGTGTTACGCCTCTCTAAGCGGCCCGAACCTGTATAAAATTGTCTATCGTCTCTCGTGCGCCTAGCACGAACCATCGAGCTACAGTCGGTAACACCGTCCTACCCAAAAAGACCCTCGAGGGGTAACCCCGATGCGCAGTTGGGTCCCAAACGCCGATAGCTGGCGCGCCAGGTAGGGGGTGTGTCGCTGATCCAAGCTAGCTCAATGGCCATCATATTTCAACACAAGATTGCCCTCTGACTTGGATCTGTGTTCTGCTTCGGAACCATCTCATCTGTAGCAGACGAAAAGAAGGAATTCTGCATTGGCATAGCGGATCCACCGGAGAAGAAGCCTTCCTCGAAAATCTCCAAAAAAGCTGGAACGGAGCAGGAAAAAGCGCAACCTCCAGCGCCCCAGGCGAAGACTACCTCCTGCAAGCCAGGAGCAGAGAATTCGTTTACCCGAAGAACCCCGCTGTCCACCTCATCCATAGAAAGCTAGACACGGATTACAAGGAACAAAAGAAGCAAATGAGATAAAGGCCCATCAAACTGCTCTTCTGGTACCTCCGCCCTCAAAGGAGAACAGAGAGAAGCTTGTCATCACGGCAACTCCCTGCTACCCCGACGTCCTCTTCATCAGGGGAAGAGTGGAATCGTCCCCCATCTCCGACGACGAGCCAACCGTGCCTGGGGAAGAACCTCCTCAGCGAGAAGCTCGCCGACGGAGGAACCGATGCCGGAATGCTCGGCGACATCATGAAGCCGGAGAACGAGACCTGGCGCAGCTTGTATCTCGAGATGAGATCTCGGAGGTGGGAGAAACTCCTGATGAACGAGTCTTCAGGGAAAGGAGGAATTCCCGCCGACGTGATCATCGGCAAGCTCAAGAGCAAGTTGAGCAGGAGGCGAGACAACGCCGAGAGAACCCTCTCTTCGGACGAAACCTAAACCCGACTTCACCCGAGCCATGAACACACCGAGCGAGGTCGGTGGAGTGTTGGCCCGGATAGCCGATGGCCTCCTCCGGACTCCAGACGCTGAGGGCTATCGGCGGCTGCTCACTCGGGTAGCTAATCATCTTCTGCCTCTCGCTCATCCTCCGAGCGATCTACGACACACCATCAATAGTCGCCAGGACACGCGGAGCTCCATCAATGCATCGCGCGAACGACGACATGAGAACGAGATCCGGTGCTGAGAAAGTATGATCGGGATCATGGCATCCTTGCACGAAGTCAGGCCACTAGAGTTGAGTCGGCAACGGCTTCAACTGGCGGCACAACCCGAGGACGGTCGAGACAACACTTCGGCAACTCCCCTCCCTAGGATCGGTACCATAGTCATCGACAGGAGGACACGTGCGGAGTATCTGCGCTTACTCCGTGCCTCAGGGCCATTCAGTGGCCCCCGAACTTCAAGGTCTCCAACGTCGACAAATATGAGCCTAAGCAGGACCCGGGAGGATGGCTGGCCGTCTATACCACTACCGCCTGGGCCGCTGGGGCAACTGAAGATGTGATGACTACATACTTACCCATCGTCCTATAGCAAGATGCACTACAATGGCTACGACACCTACCACGACATTGCATCGATGATTGGAGCGACTTCAGTCCGCGTTTTATCGCCAACTTCCAATCCCTCTCCGACAAGCCGGCGTAGCCGTGGGACCTCAAATCCATCAGGCGCCGAGGGGATGAAACTCTTCGGTCGTACCTCAAAAGGTTTCAGACCATGAGAAATCGTATTCTCGAGGTCGCTGAAGCAGCAGTGATCGAGGACTTCTACCGGAGATCTGACTCGGCCTTCGTCCGAGCCATATACTACAAAAGGCGTCGACCACTTTTGAACAGCTGTTTAGGGAGGCGGACCTCTACATCACCGTCGATGAGCATGCCCAGGACCTCATCGGGGGAACGAAGCCCGCTCCATCTGCACCACGGCGCGATGCGAACCAGCAAACCAACAAGCGCTGGGAGAAGAGGCCTTGTGAAGAAGTCCATGCCGCTGGACCGCCTGTCTCTCATGCCCGAGGGGCACCCCACGGAGGCGAACGAACATTAGACGACATCCTCGACACCTAGTGCCCGTACCACAAGGATATGCGTCATACCCTCTGGAACTGTAGAGACTTCAAGCACTCCGTCGGGAATGGCCGACCCTTCCAACCTCTACCACCTCCCCCACCATGAGGAGGACCCGGAGAACCTCGATAACCTCAGTAGTAGGAAGGGGGAGGAGGCGGAGCATTCCCACGCGTCGATGGAGAAGTCAACGTCATCTTCGGTGGACACGGGTCACAAGAGAATAAAAGGCAGCAGAAGCTCAACGATCGATGGATACTGGTGGCGGCCACCAGTGCTCCCGCCCCGTATCGATGGTCAGAACACCCGATCACCTTTACTCAGGCGGATCAATGGCTCAACTTCGATCATTCGGGCAAGTACCCGCTCCTCGTCGATCCGGTGATCCGGGAGAGCGGGTAAATGTGGTAGAACCTCCCAAGTTATTGGGCCCACATGCATCTTCCCTTGTCTCAAAGACCTCAGACGGCTATGCATGTGCACCAGATAACTTAACAGGATCTGTCCGAGTGTCTCATGGACACCGGATAAACACTTACAACCAAGATCGTGAGATTAAGTAACACAAATCACACACACCAACATTTTTGCAGCAGAAATCTTATTACCAAATTTTACAAGTTACATCAAGTTTACTTTATGTTTATCGGAGTGATTACAATAGTGATTCAAAGAAATAAACTTTGAATTGTTATAAATTATTCATAGTTTTGAAATATATGCTAGCTCAAGTGACCATCCTCAATAAGAAGTATAGAAGAGTTACTTAGACTTATAAGAAGGCCATGCCCACCGGCGCTTAACACCAATCACAATCAAAGTGACTCGTAACCTGCAGCAACAATGAGAATAAAACCCTAAGTACGCAAGTACTCAGCAAGACTTACCCGACTAAAGAAAAGAATCTCAAGGGTATGCTGGATTTAGGAATCAAGGAACTTCGGATCATCTACCAAGCTTCGGATCATTGCTCTTCGGCTTCGTCATCCTATACATAACAAGGCGTTATAAGGTAAATTTAAGTTTCAAGGAAAAGGTAAGCACAAGGTATGAGTTTATTACCGGTTTGAGGTGACTTCGGGCTTCGTCACCAGCCAAGCTTCGTCCACCTTTCACCCAAATTTGGGTTACGAATCTGTTTCCAATGCTTCGGGCCAGGCCGGGGATGTCATTCAAGTCCGCCGATGATAAGCTGAAGTTCAGCCTATTTACAATATTCCCGTACGTGCAACCGGCCTTCATAAAAGCAACAGCTGTGCCACGAGAAGCTAGCAGAGCGCAGAAGTCACCATGCCCAGCTATGACTTCATCGAGAGCATCAACTTTGCCTTCAATATGATCGAAGATGCCTGGCAGGTTTTTAGCTGAAGGTTTAAACTTTTCAGAACTGGCTCCAACCGAGTTGAAGACCTGCTTCAGTCGTTGCACACAACGGTTGCCGAAGTCCAGACATTTATCTTGAAGTTCCTTCAATGACTTTTGCAAGTTAGAACTCTTCGCAACTTCAGCTTCAAGCTTTGCATCCAAATTTTTCTTCTCTTCTTCGAAGTTTTTTGACTTTGTGGAGAGTTCACTGTTCAATCTAGCAATCTTGGCTTGGGCTTCTGCTAGTGAACCCTCCATCGTTTGAAGCATAAAGTCTTTCTTTTCTAGAGCAGATTCATGATCTTTAATTTTGCTCTCTAAGCCCTCAATTATAGCTTCATTCTTCTTGTCCTCAAGATCTTGTTGCATCCTCAAAGTTTTACTTAGTAGTAGGTGTTGGAACTTGCTCTCAACTGCAAGGGGGATCCAACACGGGTGAACGGTGATGACAACAGGGCACTCGCGTGTGATGGCAAAAGCTCTGTCAATCTGGCCTCTCACGGGCACTGTACAGGGGTATTTATAGGTACCTGAGCGCACAGCACCTCGAGCTAAGGACGCATGTGCCCTCAGGCACCTAGGTTATCCCAAGAATATTCCCATAAAGCGGGGTTACAGACCGTAATTACAGGAATGCTTTTACAACATAGGCCCGTAACACAGGGCGGCCAAGCGGGGCCCGTTACGACGGGCCGGATTGCACGTGGGCCTCCGAGCTGGTCGAGGCCGCGCCGTGGGATGCCCCTCGTCGCCAGTCTTCGCCTGGAACGGAAGGAGCGAAGGGTGTCCCCGCCTGTTTTGTTTCTGTCAGTTCGGCTGCTGCAGCGAAGGCTTCGAGCGAAGGGTGGCGCCTTTGCCTTCGCCCCAACATTTGCCCTCCGAGGGACCAGTTCGACAAAGTCACCTGGTGCCGAAGACGTCGTTAGATGGCGGAGACGCTGCCCTCGCTCGAAGTGGTTCCGCGGGGGTTTTTGATGTGACCGTTGATTGACGGCGTACTGTTGGATTGCGGGTTTCCCGAAGCGCCGCGTCCTGTCTATAAAAGGGGGCGGGGGCGGCGCTTTTTGAAATTCACTTTCCGCGCTCCGCGAAAAAACCCTAGCCGCCCTTTCCGCCGACTTGCTGCTCGTCTGCCCGCCGCGGTCTTGTTCGCCGGAGATCTGGCTCGAGTGAAGCAGACCGCCCGCCGCCGCCGACGGTACGTTGCGATGCCGTCCTCGTCTTCTTCCGCTGCCGCTACGCCGCCGGCCGTTCCCTCGCCGCCGGCCGCCGCCTCGTCTGAGGATACGCCGAGTAGCTTAATGGTGGAGGAGTTGCACGCCGGCGACTCTGTTGATTTCGGCGTGTCGCGGATCTCGTCGGCCCGCGTGCAAGATATGCAGCGGTTGGGTTACTTCGGCAGCGGAGTTGGTCGGGTCCCGGGGGCGAAGGAAGTCCCCGAGCCAGAGGGCGAGTTGGTCGTTTTCGAGGCATTCTTCGCTGCCGGGCTCCGCCTGCCTGCGCACCGGTTTGTTGGCGAAGTCCTGCGCAGGTTCAACGTTCAAATACATCAGCTGACACCGAATGCCATAGTGGCACTGTCGAAGTATGTCTGGGCGACGACTTCATACGGCGGACAGCCGTCGGTGGAAGTTTTTGCGAAGTATTATTGTTTGCATTGGCAGAAGAGGGTGATTGGAGGCGAAGTCGCTCAGTTTGGATCCTGCACATTCACGCCGAAGACCGGCAAAACCACGATGCAGGTGGTCGAGTTGGTTCCTTGCGCCCGCAACAAGTGGGGCAACTGGAACGAATTTTGGTTTTACGTCACTGAGGGTACTGTCGAAGGCCATGAGGGACTCCCCGTGTCCGCGATGTGTTCTCATTTTTACTCAGTGTATCCGCCCTTTGAAGTGGCGGAGGAGGATGAGGACGAAGGGGCTCTTCGGTGCGCCGCCGGTTTGAGCAGTGGGCGCGACTTGGTTGAAGAGTTTGTGGCGTATGGGGTGTGGCCATTGGCGCGTGGCTGGGCGCTGGGCGAAGTATGCCCTCGCCAGATGCCTTTTCATGGTGGAAGGGTGGTGCGGAGTCCCGCTTTCGCCCTGAATCTGCGAAGTCGCGATCCGGCCGCCGTTGTGCGTGAGGCGGAGGATGGGGCGGTGCGGCTTGTTGGACGCTACGTGCCGAGGACAGAGGGTCAGCGCAGCTGGGATATCCGCGGGTCGAATGACCGCTTGAACAGGGTGTTTGAATTAAATCAATTGCCGTATGACGGCTACCCTGGTCAAGACGATGTGGACCGCCGTGGGAAGAGACCGGCGGTGGAGACCGGAGACGACCCCGCGCCGGCGGCCGCCCCGTCCTCTAAAAAGAGAAAATTAGGTACTGCTATGGGAGGACTTGGGGTTTCTGATCGTTTTGCTAGAGAGTTGACGAAGACGTGCGTGGCCCCGGGGGAAAGGATGTCTTCGCCCGAGCTCCGGGAGTCTTCGGCTCGGATGCTGAGGGTTACCGGGGGTTGTTGGCCTAGGAATGTTCCTGTCCCCCGCGCGGCCGGCGAGGACTTTTTTACATCTCGTATGGTTCGTGAATGGAGGGTTTTTCCTTACGGGCGGAATATTGCTGCTGTTGTGTCAGCAGTGATGGACAAGGATCGCCAGGGAGCTGCACAAAAGCGCCCGGCGGCGATCAGGCTCGTTGAAGCCAGGCCGAAAAGGCAGCGGGGGACGGCGAAGGCTGCGGCGTCCGGCGGAGGCCGGCCGCCGCAGGCGGCGAAATCAAGCGTCCCTGCATCTAGCAAGGCGCCGGAGGCAACGGCAGGCGCCGAAGGCTCGAAGTCGGCGAAGGCGGCGCCGCCGACTGGCGGAGTGGCGGAGGTCGCGAGGGCGGCTCGAGCGTTGCCGTTGGCGGGCAAACGCGTCGCCGACTTCGCCACCGATATTAGTGTGGACGACTATCTCGGTGGTAAGTCTCTTTTTTTTAATCGATTCATCGGTACGCTGCAGGGTTGGGCGAAGGCCAACTTGCTGTGGTTGCGCCTGGCGCGGCGGCCACGACGGCCGCCGCAGCGCCGAAGGCGAAGGGCAGGGTTCTGAGCGCCGGTGGCGAGGCGTCGGCCCTCGCGGTTGTCATGGATGAGGCTGGCGCTGCGTCCCGCCGGCTGGCGGAGGCGACGGAGGCGCTACGTCAGGTCTGCTGAGTTGGATCTCGTCCCCCTCCCCCCCTTTTTTTTACACCGCAGTCTTGTGATTGTTCTGCAGGTGGCTGACTTCGCTAGCCGCACTGCGTCGGGGGCCCTCACGGCAGCCGTGGCTGCCGAAGTCGAAAGGCTTCGGACGCAACACGCTGACGCCGTCCGCGAAAAATCGGCCGCCGACAGCAAGTGCCGCAAGCTGGCGGAGAAGGTGGCCACACTGGAGGACGAGAAGACCGCCCTCCGTCGCCAGCTGGCGGGGGAAAGGAGGGAGGCCAATGAAGCCCTTGTCAAGGCGCAGGCTGCGCAGGCGGAGGCCAACCTAGCACGGGCGGAGGGCAACCTTGCCAGGGAGCGCGCCGAGCAGCTGCAGGAGCGGCTCACCGCCCTGGAGAGCCGCGTGACGGGGGCCGAGGCCGCGGCACGAGCGGAGGCAGAGCGGACGCGCCAGCTGCTCGTGGATACATACCGTGGCCTGGGCGCAGGTACCAGTGAATTCGAAGTGCCGGACCGAGAGCCCGGACTTCGGTGCCTGGAGTGGGTGCAGGAGGAGCTGCAGGCGCTCCCCACAGTCGTGGAGGGTTTTATGGCGTATGCCTCCCTGGTCACCTGCGAGGGGGCGATGAACGCGCTCTCCCGCGAAGGGTGCCGGCACTTCGAGGTCTTCGACCAAATCGAAGAGGACTTTGAGCGAGATATCTTCAAGGTCGAGGACCCCGTAGTGAAGGATTCTGCCGGGGCTATCTTCGACCGGCTGTGGGGTCCATACGGGAGCGATGTGGTCAGGGAGCGCGCCGCGACGGCGAGGGCTCCGGTAACGTTTACGCTTGTTTGGTATTTGTTGGACGTGGGCTGTGTGCGTGTTTGATGAATTTTGTGTGTTTTGGCTTAGGCGGTGCGTGGCGAGAGGGTCGACGACTTCGGGGCGCTGAACAGCATGTTGGCTGACCCGGAGTCGGCCCCGGCGGAGGCTGTGTCCGAGGTCGCCCTGGCGCCGACCCCGGCCGCATCCGCTGCGGCCGGCGAAGGCCTGCCCCCAGAAGCCGCCGAAGGCACGCCTGATGCGTCTGCAGCTGCCGCGCCGAGTGCTGAGGATCTCGCAGCAGTAGCGGTGGAGATAACAACGGAGGCAGCGGCAGAGCCAACAGCGGAGGCACCCGCAACGTCAGGGCCGACGCAGGTGGCGTAGCAGGTGTAGAGGGTTGGGGAAGTTTGTACATGTTACTGAATTTTGGTTGCTGCGCAGGTTCAAGATTTTGGGCCTGCGCACGCAACCGCTACTACTAAATTTTTGGCGGCTACGACCGCGGAAGATGGTAATGACTGTGGTGGTTCCTCATCTGGGTTTTTTGACTGTGCTGACTCTGAGAGCTCGATTGAGTGGACGGAGTCGTCGGAGGACTTGGACTACTTCGCGGCCTTGGATGTGGCTGCGACGGAGGCCTCGCCGCACGCCACGGATGCAGGAGATGTGCGAGGTCCTTGCACCGGGCGACGGCGGCGAAGGGCAGTTGCGAAACGTATGGTTAGTGGGGTGGAGGGGGCCCGGCTTGGCGTAAGTGGGGCTGGTCGGCAGGAACTGTTATCTTTGCCGACCGCCGAGGGTGTAGGTGAAGGGGAACTGCGAAGTCTTTTTGCGGGTGAGGAGCTCAGGATAATGTTATTTAATTATAGGGAGATGGGAATTATTCCTAAGGTTGAGCCGATGTAGAGTGTGGTGCCCTCGCTTGTATATGTAGAGGCTTGTATGATGAAGTTGTGTGCCCTCGCGTGCGTGTGTGTGTGCGAAGGCGTTGTGTACTTTGTCTGGTTTGTTTTGTTGTGCTGTGTTGGCGTGATTATAGTTGGTCTTGGCGTGGGCGGCTTGATGTTGTCGTTTCAGCCTTTTGTTGAGCTAGTCCGGTCTTCTGCACAGATAGTCTTCGGTTTTTTTCGCGCTTGTTGTGCTAATCCAGCTGCGCCCTTAGGCGACTTCTGCGCGGATAGTCTTCGCGACAGACTTAGATTTTTTTTTTCCGCACTTGTTGTGCTAATCCGGCTGCACCCTTAGGCGACTTCTGCGCGGATAGTCTTCGCGACAGACTTAGATTTTTTTTTTCGCACTTGTTGTGCTAATCCGGCTGCACCCTTAGGCGACTTTTGCGCGGATAGTCTTCGCGACAGACTTAGATTTTTTTTTCGCACTTGTTGTGCTAATCCGGCTGCACCCTTAGGCGACTTTTGCGCGGATAGTCTTCGCGACAGACTTATATTTTTTTCGCACTTGTTGTGCTAATCCGGCTGCACCCTTAGGCGACTTTTGCGCGGATAGTCTTCGCGACAGACTTAGATTTTTTTTTCGCACTTGTTGTGCTAATCCGGCTGCACCCTTAGGCGACTTTTGCGCGGATAGTCTTCGCGACAGACTTAGATTTTTTTTCGCACTTGTTGTGCTAATCCGGCTGCACCCTTAGGCGACTTTTGCGCGGATTGGTCGCACGCGAGGGTAGCTAGCGCTTAGCCTCGCGGTGACCTCGTGGTGGTCGAATGTCGAAGACCGTCATCGCGGTCTTTTTCGACGCATGTCTTTGCGGGGGATTTTTCACGCATATATTACATGGCTCCGCCTCGTTAAAAACCTCACCCCCCCGGAGGAAAAGAGTGTGGGCCGCTGCAAGATTGTTTTTGCGAATTACAAGGGCGAAGACAGCCCTGAGGAGTCAAACAAAAAATTTGCGGAGGTTGTCGATGTTCCAGGAGTGCTCCAGGTCCTCGCCGTTTGGCGTTGTGAGCCTGTAAGCGCTGGGGGAAGCTTTTGTCTTGACGATGAAAGGGCCCTCCCACCTGGGCTCCAGCTTGCCCTTGGACTCCGTCCGAGCTGTTCGAATGAGTACGAGGTCCCCCTCGCTGAACTCCCTCGGGGTGACTGAATGGTCGCGCCATGCTTTGGTCTGGGCTTGATACTTGTTCAGGGCCTGTAGGGCGAAGACACAGTCTCCGTCGATGAGATCCTTCGAAGTTGGCTCGTCCACATCTGGGACGGCTAACGGAACTGTTCGCGGGGACCCGTGCTTTATTTCTTGCGGGGACATGGCCTCCGATCCGTATAGAAGACAGAAAGGAGTGAACCCGGTCGCCCTGCACTCAGTCGTGTTTAGTGCCCAGACTGCCTCAGGTAAGAAATCGGTCCATCTGCCCTTTTTTTCATCAAGGAGCATTTTTTTGATAGCTGTGAAGATTTTCCCGTTGGCGCGCTCCACGACCCCGTTGGACTACGGATGATAGACTGAGGCGAAGGCAAGCTTGGTGCCAATGGAGAAACAAAAATCCTTGAAGTCTTGGTTATCAAACTGCTTGCCGTTGTCGACTGTTAATTCGGACGGTACTCCGAAGCGGCAAACGATGTTCTGCCAGAAGAATTTTTGGGTAGTCTTTGATGTTATTGTAGAGACAGCCCGTGCCTCGATCCATTTGGTGAAGTACTCGACCGCGACGAAGGCGAACTTAAGGTTCCCCTGAGCGGTGGGCAGGGGTCCGACGATGTCGAGACCCCAGCGCTGGAGAGGCCATGTATGGGCGATCAGCTTTGTATACTGCGAAGGGCCGCCTGACCGAGGGGAAAACTTCTGGCAGGCTTCGCAGGATCGAGTGACCCGATTTGCGGCGCAGATCATTGCGGGCCAGTAAAAACCCTGGCGGATCACTTTAGCAGCTAGGGCCCTCGGCCCCGCGTGTGAGCCGCACGTGCCACTGTGGACCTCACGTAGAATCTGCATGCCTTCGGCCTCGGTGACGCACTTAAGCATTGGCTGACTGACCCCTTTTTTGTAGAGTTGGCCTTCAATCAGAGCGAAGTCTCGGCTTCGATGTCTGAGACGCTTGGCCTCATTGATGTCGGCTGGATGATAATACCCCTGCAGGAACAGGGTTATGGGTGCTCGCCAGTCTTCAGTCATGATGAGGTTGACTGTACGGTGGCCCTCGCTGTCATTGGTTATTTGGAGCCCTTCGGGGCTCCGTACTGCTGGCGTGCCGATGACATGGAAGAACACGTCGGAGGGCAGAGTTTCGCCCCTGGCCGCGGCCTTGGCCAATGCGTCGGCCTCCTCATTCTTGGCCCGGTCCACATGCTGCACGGTGAACCCCTTGAACTGCCTCTCGAGACTTCGGATGGCCGCGAGGTACTGCATGAGTGCGGGGTCCTTGGCTGCATAGTCTTTCTCGACCTGGTCGGCAACTACCTTGGAGTCTGTTTTGATGATGCAAGTGGTGACTCCGAGGGCCCTTAGCTTGCGGAGGCCGAGGATGACTGCTTCGTATTCTGCTATATTATTTGTGCATCTGTCGGATTCCAGATTGAAGCTGAGTCGTGCTGCATATCTGTGCTTGACCCCGACTGGTGAGGTTATGATTGCAGCGACGCCTGCCCCCGCATGGCACCATGCGCCGTCGCAATGGATCGTCCAAGTCTTCTCTGCGGACGGATCCGGCTGTGTAGTTGGCCCAGTCCAGTCGACGACGAAGTCTGCCAGGACTTGAGACTTAATAGCTGTCCTGGGCTCGAAGCAGATGTGGTAGCCGGAGAGTTCGGCCGCCCACTTGGCAATCCTTACCGACGCCTCCGGGTTTCTGAATAATTCGCCGAGCCCCCTGTTTGAGGTGACTCGGACCTTGAATGCTTCGAAGTAATGGCGCAGTTTGCGCGACGACATGACGACTGCGTAGGCAATCTTCTCCAGCTCTGTCATGTTACACTTGGACGGTGTCAGCACTTCAGAGACATAATACACGGGGCACTGCCGAACCACGCCCTCGACAGTCTGCTCCTACACTAGGGCCGTGCTGACCGCATGTGGCGAGGCCGCGACGTAGAGCAGCAAGGGGAGCGAGGGGTCGGGGCTGGTAAGGACGGCCAACTCTGTCAGGTACTGCTTTAATGAGGCAAAGGCCGCCGCCTGCTCTGGTCCCCAAGCGAAGTCTTTTGCGCCGCGGAGTGTCTTGAGGAAAGGGAGACTTCGCTCGGCGAACCTGGATATGAATCTGTTGAGAGCGGCCAATCTGCCTGTCAGGCGCTGGACGTCCCTGACGGACTGCGGAGGCGTCATGTCCAAGATAGCCTGAATCTTGGTTGGGTTGGCCTCGATGCCGCGGTGTGATACCAGATAGCCCAATATTTTGCCCTGGCGAACGCCGAAGACACACTTTTCCGGGTTTAGGCGGAGTTGTGCGTCCCGCATATTCGCGAATGTTTCGGCGAGGTCGGCGAGGTGGTCCTCCTTGCTCTTGCTGGCGACGACAATGTCGTCTACATATGTGAATATATTCCTGCCAACCTGCCCCTCGAGCACTGTTTTAGTGAGCCTGGAGAAGGTGGACCCGGCATTCTTGAGTCCCTCCGGCATTCTGATGAAGCAATATGTGCCGAAGGGTGTTATGAAGCTGGTGCTAGCCTTGTCCTCTTCCTTCATGTATATCTGGTGGTAACCGGAGAAGCAATCGAGGAGGGACATGACCTCGCATCCGGCCGCGCTATCGACTATTTTGTCGATCCGTGGCAACGGGAAATTGTCCTTTGGGCAGGCTTTATTGAGACTGGTGAAGTCGATGCACATTCGCCACTTCCCGCTCTTTTTCTGCACCATTACGACATTGGAGAGCCATGTGGGGTAAGCCACCGGCTCGATGAATTTGGCCTCCAGGAGGCGGTGCACCTCTGCCTTGGCGGCCTCCGTCTTTTCGTCGGACATCTTGCGAAGCCGCTGCTTTTTTGGCCGTACCGAAGGGTCGATTCCCAGACTATGCTCAATTATTGAACGACTGACCCCGACCAGATCGAGGGCCGACCAGGCGAAGACATCTTTGTTCTTGGACAGGCAGCAGAGGAGCTTTTCTTCTTCATGCGAAGTAAGGTCTTCGCTGATAGTGACTGTCTGCCTGGGCGTGGCCTGGTCGAGGGGGACAGTCTTGGTGCCGTCGTGGCTCTGCAGCTGCGCCTTGTCATGTTGCTTATTGGTTGGGCTGACAGGCGCGGGGGCTTCGCGTTGGGCCGTGAGGCAGTGCACGTTTCTTTGACCGGGCACGAAGTCCCGCTCTATGTTACGCGCAGTCTGTTGATTGCCGAAGACTGTGATAACGCCTAACGGACCTGGTATCTTCATACATAGATACAGTCCGTGAATGGCTGCTTCGAACTTATTAATGGAGCCCCGGCCCATGATGGCATTGTAAGGGTACACCATATCCACAATGTCAAAGGTTATTTGCTCGCTTCGGGCATTGGGTGCTACACCGAAGGAGAGAGGCAGCTCTATTTTGCCGACGGGGAAGGTGCCTTTGCCGCCGAAGCCATACAACGGGTTGTCCGAAGGCTTAAGCAGGCTGTGGCTTATGCCCATGCGATCGAAGGCGTGGAGGAAGATGATGTCCGCCTGGCTGCCGTTGTCAACGAGGACCTTGTGCAGGTCCCAGCCTGCCACGCTGCAATTGATGACCATGGCATCGCAATGGGGGGCGCTGCGCAAGTCGACGTCCCGTGCGTCGAAGGTTAGCGGTATATGGGACCACTTTGTCTGCACAACTGGGCCCGTGACGGCGACATGGTTGATGCTGCGGTAGTGGTCCCGCTTCTGCCGCTTGGTGTCGAAGTCGGTGCTGGACCCCCCAGTTATCATGTGGATGACTCCGCGATATGGTTGATCGGCGAAGTCTTCCTGCTTTGGGGCATGAGGGATGTTTTGGTGGTGTTGGTGTGGTGGTGGGGGTGGAGGAGGTACGATTTGTACTTCCTGATGGTGTTGGTAAGCGTGGTGCGGTGGATGCGGGGCAGGAGCGTGGATATATGGCGGAGGGGGCTGCTGGTAATTGTGCGCGACAATTCTGGGATTGTCGGCTGGCTGCGCTCGTGCCATTCTGTCTCTGGTAGCCTTTGTTTCGGGGCAGTCTTTGGTTGGGTGGGCGCAGTCTTCGCCATGGAAAAGGCAGTAGAATCGGCGCGGCTGCTGCGCACGCCCTCGGCCCCTGCCACGAGTGCCGTTTCCGCGGCCCTGGGGGGGATAGTCCTGGCGACGAGGGGGGTCGGCAGCGGGATGCTGGTTGGCGATGTTGTGCACCTGCTGCTGACCGCGGCCTCCGTCTCGACCGGAGTCTGGCTGCGGAGTCCTTGTCCACGTGCGGCTGGACTGTGGAGCATCTTTTGGCTTCCGCTGGGACTCAATCTTGCGCTGGTGGAGGTCTTCGGATCTGGCGTACTTTTCAAACAGCTGATATAACTCTTGGAGGTTCTTTGGCGGATCTCTGATGCAGTGGCTGTAAAGTACGCCGGCGCGAAGACCACTGATAGCATAGTGGATGGCAACCTGGTCGTCGACTGAGGGTAGCTGTGACTTGAGTGTCAGGAATTTGCGGTAATATTCCCTCAGGGTCTCCTTCTCTAGCTGCTTGCAGAGCGAGAGTTCGGCCAGGGCGTCGGTGTCTGGGCGGTACCCTTGGAAGTTGAGCAGGAACTTGTCCCGGAGACTTCTCCAGGAATCGATGGACAGCGGAGGCAACCTGGTGAACCAGGTGAGTGCGGGGCCCTCGAGGGCGATGATGAAAGACTTCGCCATTGTGGCGTCGTCCCCCCCGGACGATGCGACGGCGACCTTGTAACTCATTATGTATTGAGCCGGGTCGGTGCTGCCGTTGTACTTGGGGTAGGTCCCTGCGCGGAAGTTAGCTGGCCACGGCGTTACTTGCAGGTGAGGCGCCAGGGGACTTCGCTCATCGAGATAGTTTACCCCCTGGAATGGCGCGGCGTGCGGGAAGGTGTGGTCGCGTTGAGGGAAACGCGGGTCCTCTGGCTGCGCGCGGTGTTGCAGGGGTGGTTCATGCTGCAGGCCGGGGTGGCCTTCGCGCGTGTCGTCGTCGAGTGCGCTCTGCTGGAGGGGTGACTCGTGCTGCAGGCCGAGGTGGCCTTCGCGCTGCATCAGCGCAATCTCCCGCTCGAGTTCCTGGGCCTTGTGCTCTTCGTCGCGTATCATTTGCCGCACTTTGGCTAGTGCGGACACGCGTTGGCGCTTGGCCTCCAGTATTTCCTTCTGCCTCTGGAGATTGCGGGTCTTGAGGCGCAGGGCGCGCAGCTGTAGCTGTTCTTCTGCCGAGACGCCGAGGACCTCACCGTCCTCGGCGAGGTCCGCGCCTTCTGGTGGTGCGAAGCCTAAGGGTGGCTGCGGTTGTCCCTCAGGGTCGCAGGTGCGGAGGGTGTCGTCTTCAGCGGCCTCTTGGTGGGTGGATTGGGTGAGGGCGAGGGCCTTGCCTTTTCTTGCGGCGAGCAGTGCTGCCTTCGCAGCCTCGTCAGCCTTCGGGTTAGCTCTCTTGGGTGCCATCGCGGGTGGTTTTTCTCGTAGCACGAACGGTGGGCGCCAAATGTTGGAACTTGCTCTCAACTGCAAGGGGGATCCAACACGGGTGAACGGTGATGACAACAGGGCACTCGCGTGTGATGGCAAAAGCTCTATCAATCTGGCCTCTCACGGGCACTGTACAGGGGTATTTATAGGTACCTGAGCGCACAGCACCTCGAGCTAAGGACGCATGTGCCCTCAGGCACCTAGGTTATCCCAAGAATATTCCCATAAAGCGGGGTTACAGACCGTAATTACAGGAATGCTTTTACAACATAGGCCCGTAACACAGGGCGGCCAAGCGGGGCCCGTTACGACGGGCCGGATTGCACGTGGGCCTCCGAGCTGGTCGAGGCCGCGCCGTGGGATGCCCCTCGTCGCCAGTCTTCGCCTGGAACGGAAGGAGCGAAGGGTGTCCCCGCCTGTTTTGTTTCTGTCAGTTCGGCTGCTGCAGCGAAGGCTTCGAGCGAAGGGTGGCGCCTTTGCCTTCACCCCAACAGTAGGCTCTGGAAAAAATAATCTTCGTCAAAAAAAACACCTTAATCTCAAAACAATAAAAAATTGAGGATAGAGCCTTACCTTAAAATTAGACTAAAACAAGCTACCGGCGATATGTTGCCGCCGGTACCTGCTGAGGTCGGCTTCAAGCTTCAGAAAACCAACACTCTTCGATAGAGTGCTGATAACCTTCGCTCCAGTCTGGTCTCGGAGGCAACCTAAGCTTTCTTCATCAACGCCACCAAAGAGCAGCGCTCCTGGCTGGTAGCCGCAAGATATGGCATACTCTCTTAACTATTCTTTTTCAGCCTTAGATAACTCTTGCCCGATCATGTTTTGAAAGTTGAAGTCCCTTTTCCCCGAAATATCTTCGGTAGACTCTTTCCCTTTTCCAGGCATTGTGGCCAGGGTTTCTGCAGCAGCTGCAATGGTTTCTTCCATGGACAAGTCCAAAATCATTTTATCAATGTCAGAGAACATGCTTTCCAGATTTGTGGTTTCAGCCACAGCAGCTTCGGAAGTTGTAGCTTCGGTGGCAGCAGCTTCGGTAACTGTAGCTTCTTCGGCGGCAGGTGTTCTTGATGCTGGTGCCGACGGTGGCGTTTCTTCAATGGCTTCGATTACAGTAACAATTCTTCGTTTTTTCGGCCAAGCAGACTTCTTTGCTGCCGAAGGCTCCTCCTTCTGTAAAAGTTTCGTCAGATGCAACCCCAGTGGACTTAGCTAGATAGGCAAGGATTCAGTCATTACCTTTAAAATTTCTTCCACTTTAGTGGCAGAAGGTGTTGAAGGAGCTTCTTCCTCTGTATCAGTTGTTTCTGGCCTCAGAGCTGTAGCTTTTCTCTGGGCTGGGTTTTCTATTTTTCAGTAACTTTTCATCTTCTTTTATCATTCTAGCAGCTTGTCTCTTCATAATACTGACAACTCTTTTTCGCTTTGGCCCTTCGGCACCCTTGCTTAATCGTTCATAGTCAGGGTATTCAAATTTCAGATCATCCACTACTCGGTTCAGCCTTCGTTTCGGTCGGGTGCCGAAGGCCGCGGTCATCAATTGATCTTCTTTCTGAGTATAGTTGCCCAAAATTTCATTACACATAGCTTCAATCATTTCCAACCATTCTTGGCAAGGCTTTTTGAAATGTTTTTTGAACTTGAAGTGATAGGGCAGTCGAACAAGTTCATTCTTTTTCTTTTCTCCTTTAAGCTTCGGCATTTTCCATTCCTTTAGCGTCGGAAATACTCTATTGGCTAAGTATTCCTGCACCAAATCTCTAGTATCGATATGCTCAGACACAACTCAGAATTCGCCCACAGCTTTTCGGCATGGTGACTGAGAACACCTAGAGGGGGGGGGGTGAATAGGTGATCCTGTAACACTTCAAAACTTAAGCCACAAAACTTGGTTAATTGTTAGCACAATAATTGCCAAGTGGCTATAGAGGAATCCTCAACAAAACACAATAAAGATCAATCACAGAGATGGCACGGTGGTTATCCCGTGGTTCGGCCAAGACCAACGCTTGCCTACTCCACGTTGTGGCGTCCCAACGGACGAGGGTTGCAATCAACCCCTCTCAAGCGGTCCAAAGACCCACTTGAATACCATGGTGTTTTGCTTGCTTTATCTCAATCCCGTTTGCGAGGAATCTCCACAACTTGGAGCCTCTCGCCCTTACACTTGAAATTCACAAAGAACACGGAGCAAGGGAGGGATTAGCAACGCACACAAGACACAAGAATCAGAGTGTCAACACGCACACAAGTCGCAACAAGAGCTCGCAACACAACTCAATGAGTTCACAACTCCACTAGAGCTCTATATGCTATCACAATGAAAAGAACGCGCGAAATCGATGTCTTGGTGCTTAGAAATGATTAGGATATGCTTAGTGTTCTCCTCCATGCGCCTAGGGGTCCCTTTTATAGCCCCAAGGCAGCTAGGAGCCGTTGGGAGCAATCTTGGAAGGCTGATCTTGCCTTCTGTCGACTGGCGCACCGGACAGTCCGGTGCACACCGGACACTGTCCGGTGCCCGATTTCCTTCCTTAAATAGTGAAGCCGACCGTTGGCAGCCTGAGAGCCGTTGGCGCACCGGACATGTCCGGTGTGCACCGGACAGTCCGGTGCCGTCTTCTAGCCGTTGGCTCGGCCACGTGTCCCGCGCAGATTGCGCGGCCGACCGTTGGCCCGGCCGACCGTTGGCTCACCGGACAGTCCGGTGCACACCGGACAGTCCGGTGAATTTTAGCCGTACGTCGCCGGTGAATTCCCGAGAGCAGCCACTTCGCTCGAGCCAGCCTGGTGCACCGGACACTGTCCGGTGCACCACCGGACAGTCCGGTGCTCCCAGACTCAGCAGATTCTTGGCTGCTCGAGCCAAGACATTTCCAATTGGATTTTTCCTGTTTCCAGCACTTAGACACAATACATTAGTCCATAAAACAATGTACTAAGTCTGAGAAACATACCTTAATTCTTGATTTGTACTTTGTCCACCTTTTTACACTTAGGCACTTGTGTTGGACACTAAATCACCAAAATACTTAGAAATGGCCCAAGGGCACATTTCCCTTTCAATCTCCCCCTTTTTGGTGATTTATGCCAACACAACATAAAGCAAGTAGAACAAGTACAAAATCAAATCAAATAAGAACTCAAAATTGTTTTGATTCAATTTTGACATATATGGATCACTCTATGCCACCACTTGGTTTGTTTTTTTTTTGCAAATCAAACTCAAATTTCTATCTCTAAGTCAAACACACATGTTAAGACATAGAGAGAGTCATTCTAAGAGAAATTGATTTAAGATTTCAAAAAAAACTCCTCCTTTTTCCCATAATCAATACTTCTCACCACAAGAAGCCAACTTTTGACAAGAGAGACAACAGAAGAGTTTTGACAAACCAAAAGCTCTATTCTACTATTTTCAAAATCTCTCAAGTGGTAGCTACCAAAAGCTCTATTCTACTATTTTCAAAATCTCTCAAGTGGTAGCTGATCCATTTATCGCTTTGGCCTTTATTTTCTCCCCCTTTGGCATCAAGCACCAAAACAGGATCAATCTTGGCCCTTTAACCCCATTGCCTCACCAAAATCTTCAAAAGAGAACACAAAGGCAGTGAGAGTATAAAGATGAACTTGGAAAAGTTACTCTTTTTCATCGGAGTGCAGTGGAAGTCTTGCATGGTCCAAGTCCACCTTTTCCCTTTCAATTCTCCTTGGAGACTAAAACAACCAAACTCAAGTACATGGTTAGTCTCAAAGGGTCAAGTTGTAGCACAGCTCCCCCTAAATATGTGCATCACTTGCAAACAGGACTTGTGAGGTCCAGGGAGTGTTTGTACAACTTGAGCACCACAATAAGCAACAAAATGCAGAATGAACATGATCAAAGGCATAAACACATGGATGCTACATTTCAATCCAAGTTCCGCGAATCTAAGATATTGAGCTCACTACGCAGCCTGCAAAAGGTCTTCTCATCTAGAGGCTTGGTAAAGATATCGGCTAGCTGGTTCTCGGTGCTAACATGAAACACTTCGATATCTCCCTTTTGCTGGTGGTCTCTCAAAAAGTGATGCCGGATGTCAATGTGCTTTGTGCGGCTATGCTCAACAGGATTTTCCGCTATTCGGATAGCACTCTCATTATCACATAGGAGTGGGACTTTGCTCAGATTGTAGCCAAAGTCCCTGAGGGTTTGCCTCATCCAAAGTAGTTGTGCGCAACACTGTCCTGCGGCAACATACTCGGCCTCAGCGGTGGATAGGGCAACGGATGTTTGTTTCTTAGAGTTCCATGACACCAGGGACCTTCCTAAGAATTGGCACGTCCCTGATGTACTCTTCCTATCGACCTTACATCCAGCATAGTCGGAATCTGAGTACCCAATCAAGTCAAAGTTAGACCCCTTTGGATACCAGATCCCGAAGCAAGGCGTAGCGACTAAATATCGAAGAATTCGCTTCACAGCCACTAAGTGACACTCCTTCGGATCGGATTGAAATCTAGCACACATGCATACGCTAAGCATAATATCCGGTCTACTAGCACATAAATAAAGCAAAGAACCTATCATGGACCGGTATGCTTTTTGATCAACGGACTTACCTCCTTTGTTGAGGTCGGTGTGTCCGTCGGTTCCCATCGGCGTCTTTGCGGGCTTGGCGTCCTTCATCCCAAACCTCTTTAGCAAATCTTGTGTGTACTTCGTTTGGGAGATGAAGGTGCCGTCCTTGAGTTGCTTCACTTGGAACCCAAGGAAGTAGGTCAACTCGCCCATCATCGACATCTCGAATTTCTGCGTCATCACCCTGCTAAACTCTTCACAAGACTTTTGGTTAGTAGAACCAAATATTATGTCGTCGACATAAATTTTGCACACAAAAAGATCACCATCGCAAGTCTTAGTAAAAAGAGTTGGATCGGCTTTCCCAACCTTGAAAGCATTAGCAATTAAAAAGTCTCTAAGGCATTCATACCATGCTCTTGGGGCTTGCTTAAGTCCATAGAGCGCCTTAGAGAGCTTACACACGTGGTCCGGGTACCGTTCATCCTCGAAGCCAGGGGGCTGCTCCACGTACACCTCCTCCTTGATCGGCCCGTTGAGGAAAGCGCTCTTCACATCCATTTGGTACAACCTGAAAGAATGGTGAGCGGCATATGCTAGCAAGATACGAATTGATTCTAGCCTAGCCACAGGAGCAAAAGTCTCCTCAAAGTCCAAACCTGCGACTTGGGCATAACCTTTTGCCACAAGTCGGGCCTTGTTTCTCGTCACCACCCCGTGCTCGTCCTGTTTATTGCGGAACACCCACTTGGTTCCCACAACATTTTGCTTGGGACGAGGCACCAGTGTCCAAACTTCGTTGCGCTTGAAGTTGTTGAGTTCCTCCTGCATGGCCAACACCCAGTCCGGATCTAGCAAGGCCTCTTCTACCCTGAAAGGCTCAATAGAAGAGACAAAAGAGTAATGCTCACAAAAATTAACTAATCTTGAGCGAGTAGTTACTCCCTTGCTAATATCACCCAATATCTGGTCGACGGGATGATCCCTTTGAATCGTCGCTCGAACTTGGGTTGGAGGTGCCTGAGATGCTTCTTCCTCTTGAACATCCTGTGCTCCCCCTTGATCATGTGCCTCCACTTGAGGTACCTGTTCGTCATCTTGGGTTAGGGGATGCACCATAGTTGAGGAAGACGGTTGATCTTGCTCCAAATGTTCCTGAGGCCGTACATCTCCAATCGCCATGGTGCGCATCGCGGCCGTTGGAACGTCTTCTTCATCTACATCATCAAGATCAACAACTTGCTCTCTTGGAGAGCTATTAGTCTCATCAAATACAACGTCGCTAGAGACTTCAACTAAACCCGATGATTTGTTGAAGACCCTATACGCCTTTGTATTTGAATCATAACCTAATAAAAACCCTTCTACGGCTTTGGGAGCAAATTTGGAATTCCTACCCTTCTTCACTAGAATGTAGCATTTACTCCCAAAAACACGAAAATACGATACATTAGGTTTGTTACCGGTTAGCAGCTCATACGACGTCTTCTTGAGGAGGCGGTGAAGGTAGACCCTGTTGATGGCGTGGCAAGCCGTGTTCACGGCTTCCGACCAAAAGCACTCGGGGGTCTTGAATTCTCCAAGCATAGTCCTCGCCATATCTATGAGCGTCCTGTTCTTCCTCTCTACCACACCATTTTGCTGAGGTGTGTAGGGAGCGGAGAACTCGTGCTTGATCCCCTCCTCCTCAAGAAACTCCTCCACTTGAAGGTTCTTGAATTCGGACCCGTTGTCGCTCCTTATCTTCTTCACCTTGAGCTCAAACTCATTTTGGGCTCTCCTTAGGAAGCGCTTGAGGGTCCCTTGGGTTTCAGACTTATCCTGCAAAAAGAACACCCAAGTGAAGCGGGAAAAGTCATCAACGATAACTAGACCATACTTACTTCCTCCTATGCTCAGATAGGCGACGGGTCCGAAGAGGTCCATATGTAGCAGCTCCAGGGGTCTTGATGTTGTCATCACATTTTTGGTGTGATGAGAGCCTCCCACCTGTTTCCCTGCTTGACAAGCTGCACAAGGTCTATCTTTTTCGAAATGAACATTGGTTAGACCTATCACGTGTTCTCCCTTTAGAAGCTTGTGGAGGTTCTTCATCCCCACATGTGCTAAGCGGCGATGCCACAGCCAGCCCATGCAAGTCTTAGCCATTAAGCATGCATCTAGACCGGCCTCTTCTTTTGCAAAATCAACTAAGTAAAGCTTGCCGTCTAGTACACCCTTAAAAGCTAGTGAACCGTCACATCTTCTAAAGACAGACACATCTACATTTGTAAACAAACAGTTGTATCCCATATTGCATAATTGACTGACAGATAGCAAATTATATCCAAGAGACTCTACTAAAAACACATTAGAGATAGAGTGCTCATTTGAGATTGCAATTTTACCTAACCCTTTTACCTTGCCTTGATTCCCATCACCGAAAATTATTGAATCTTGGGAATCTTTATTCTTGACGTAGGAGGTGAACATCTTCTTCTCCCCCGTCATATGGTTTGTGCATCCGCTGTCAATAATCCAGCTTGAACCCCCGGATGCATAAACCTGCAAGGCAAATTTAGGCTTGGGTCTTAGGTACCCAACTCATGTTGGGTCCTGCAAGGTTAGCACAAATATCCTTAGGGACCCAAATGCAAGTTTTGTCTCCCTTGCATCTTGCCCCTAATTTCCTAGCAACTATTTTCCTATCCTTTCTACAAATAGCAAAGGACGCATTTAAAGCACGATAAATTGTAGAAGGTTCATTCATTACTTTCCTCGGAGCATGAATAATATTCTTTCTAGGCACATGATGAATAGCATTTCTCCTAGACATATCTCTACCATGCATATAGGAAGAACTAGAAGCAAACATGACATGAGAATCAAAATCATCATAAGCATTATAACTCCTATAAGCATTTCTAGTTTGTATCCTATCATGATACATAAAAGCATGGTTCTTTTTAGCATTACTAGCCATAGGAGCCTTCCCTTTCTCCTTGGCGGAGATAGGAGCCTTATGGCTTGTCAAGTCCTTGGCTTCCCTCTTGTAGCCAAGTCCATCCTTAATGGAGGGGTGTCTACCAATTGTGTAGGCATCCCTTGCAAATTTTAGCTTGTCAAATTCATTCTTGCTAATCTTAAGTTGGGCATTAAGACTAGCCAATTCCTCATTTAATTTGGAAATTGACACTAAATGATCACTACAAGCATCAACATCGAAATCTTTACACCTATTACAAGTTTCAACAAATTCTACACAAGAATTAGATTTACTAGCTACTTCTAGTTTAGCATTTAAATCAACATTAACACTTTTTAAAGTAGCAATGGTTTCATGACAAGAAGATAATTCACTAGAGAGCATTTCATTTCTTTTAATTTCAAGAACAAGAGATTTTTGTGCACTAACAAATTTATCATGCTCCTCATATAAAAGATCCTCTTGTTTTTCTAGTAATCTATTCTTGTCATTCAAAGCATCAATCAACTCATTAATCTTATTAATTTTAGATCTATCTAATCCCTTGAATAAGCATGAGTAATCTATCTCATCATCATCACTAGACTCATCCTCACTTGAAGAAGCATAAGTACTAGTATCATGAGTGCTTACTTTCTTCTCTCTTGCCATGAGGCAAGTGTGACGCTCGTTTGGGAAGAGGGATGACTTGTTGAAGGCGGTGGCGGCAAGTCCTTCATTGTCAGAGTCGGAGGAGGAGCAATCCGAATCCCACTCCTTGCCTAGATGTGCCTCGCCCTTTGCCTTCTTGTATGCCTTCTTCTTCTCCCTCTTGCTCCCTTGGTCCTGTTCACTATCATTGTCGGGACAGTTAGCAATAAAATGACCCAGCTTACCGCATTTGAAGCATGAGCGCTTCCCTTTGGCTTTGGTCTTGCTTGGCTGTCCCTTGCGACCTTTAAGCGCCGTCTTGAATCTTTTGATGATGAGGGCCATCTCTTCATCATTAAGTCCGGCTGCCTCAATTTGTGCCACCTTACTAGGTAGCGCCTCCTTGCTTCTTGTTGCCTTGAGAGCAAGGGGTTGCGGCTCGTTGATCGGACCATTCAAGGCGTCGTCCACGTACCTCGCCTCCTTGATCATCTTCCGCCCGCTAACGAATTTTCCAAGGACTTCTTCGGGCGACATTTTGGTGTACCTAGGATTCTCACGAATATTATTTACCAAATGAGGATCAAGAACGGTAAAGGGCCTTAGCATCAGTCGGACGACGTCGTGGTCCGTCCATCGCGTGCTTCCGTAGCTCCTTATTTTGTTGATAAGGGTCTTGAGCCGGTTGTATGTTTGTGTCGGCTCCTCGCCCCTTATCATCGCGAACCGTCCAAGCTCGCCCTCCACCAACTCCATCTTGGTGAGCAAGGTGACGTCGTTCCCCTCATGAGAAATCTTGAGGGTGTCCCAGATCTGCTTGGCGTTATCCAAGCCGCTCACTTTATGGTATTCATCCCTGCACAAAGAAGCTAGAAGAACAGTAGTAGCTTGTGCATTCTTATGAATTTGTTCATTAATGAACATGGGACTATCCGAACTATCAAAATGCATTCCACTCTCCACAATCTCCCATATACTAGGATGGAGAGAGAATAGGTGACTACGCATTTTGTGGCTCCAAAATCCGTAGTCCTCCCCATCAAAGTGTGGGGGCTTGCCGAGTGGAATGGAGAGCAAATGTGAATTTGAACTTTGCGGAATACGAGAGTAGTCAAAAGAAAAGTTCGAATTAACCGGTTTCCTTCTCTCGTAGTCGTTGTGGTCGTCGTCCTTTTGGGAAGAAGTGGACTCATCGCTGTCGTCGTAATAGACAATCTCCTTGATGCGCCTCGTCTTCTTCTTCTTCCCTTCCTTCCGTCTATGGCCTGAGCCGGAGTCGGTAGGCTTGTCGTCCTTCGGCTCGTTGACGAAGGATTCCTTCTCTTTGTCGTTGATCACGATTCCCTTCCCCTTAGGATCCATCTCTTCGGGCGGTTAGTCCCTTTGTGAAGAGAACGGCTCTGATACCAATTGAGAACACCTAGAGGGGGGGTGAATAGGTGATCCTGTAACACTTCAAAACTTAAGCCACAAAACTTGGTTAATTGTTAGCACAATAATTGCCATGTGGCTATAGAGGAATCCTCAACAAAACACAATAAAGATCAATCACAGAGATGGCACGGTGGTTATCCCGTGGTTCGGCCAAGACCAACGCTTGCCTACTCCACGTTGTGGCGTCCCAACGGACGAGGGTTGCAATCAACCCCTCTCAAGCGGTCCAAAGACCCACTTGAATACCACGGTGTTTTGCTTGCTTTATCTCAATCCCGTTTGCGAGGAATCTCCACAACTTGGAGCCTCTCGCCCTTACACTTGAAATTCACAAAGAACACGGAGCAAGGGAGGGATTAGCAACGCACACAAGACACAAGAATCAGAGTGTCAACACGCACACAAGTCGCAACAAGAGCTCGCAACACAACTCAATGAGTTCACAACTCCACTAGAGCTCTATATGCTATCACAATGAAAAGAACGCGCGAAATCGATGTCTTGGTGCTTAGAAATGATTAGGATATGCTTAGTGTTCTCCTCCATGTGCCTAGGGGTCCCTTTTATAGCCCCAAGGCAGCTAGGAGCCGTTGGGAGCAATCTTGGAAGGCTGATCTTGCCTTCTGTCGACTGGCGCACCGGACAGTCCGGTGCACACCGGACACTGTCCGGTGCCCGATTTCCTTCCTTAAATAGCGAAGCCGACCGTTGGCAGCCTGAGAGCCGTTGGCGCACCGGACATGTCTGGTGTGCACCGGACAGTCCGGTGCTGTCTTCTAGCCGTTGGCTCGGCCACGTGTCCCGCGCAGATTGCGCGGCCGACCGTTGGCCCGGCCGACCGTTGGCTCACCGGACAGTCCGGTGCACACCGGACAGTCCGGTGAATTTTAGCCATACGTCGCCGGTGAATTCCCGAGAGCAGCCACTTCGCTCGAGCCAGCCTGGTGCACCGGACACTGTCCGGTGCACCACCGGACAGTCCGGTGCTCCCAGACTCAGCAGATTCTTGGCTGCTCGAGCCAAGACATTTCCAATTGGATTTTTCCTGTTTCCAGCACTTAGACACAATACATTAGTCCATAAAACAATGTACTAAGTCTGAGAAACATACCTTAATTCTTGATTTGTACTTTGTCCACCTTTTTACACTTAGGCACTTGTGTTGGACACTAAATCACCAAAATACTTAGAAATGGCCCAAGGGCACATTTCCCTTTCAGTGACCCTTGCAGCATGTCGCACAGGGGCCTAGTTAACCTGAAGGTCAGGACCAGTGGGCTCTGAACTATCTTCTCCTTCTTCTCATCAACCTTAACATAAAACCACTCATTCTTCCAATCGGTTGGCCATTTGGTGCGATAGCTGACCACCGGAGTCTTCGTATCTTTGTGATAAGCAAAGTTGTAACAGCCAAAATTCTTGTGAAGCCCATCTTCTCTAGCCTTCGTCTAATAATGAAGCTCGTGCACCCGGCAGAAAGCTTCGACAAGCAGCTCCACTCCTTGGCTTTGAAGAGCCCAGATAAAGACGCTGAGCCTAACGATGGCGTTAGGAGTCAGCTGATGAAGATAAATTTCAAAATCTTCCAAAACATCCCCAATCATTTCATGCAAAGGAAACCTCAATCCTGCTTTAAGAAACTTCTGAAAACTACCACCTCATCATTTTCTGGCTTCGGAGTGGTTTCTTCCCCGCCAAAACGAATTAGCTTCTTCTCGGCTTCCCCGAAGTATCCTAGCTTTAACATCATGGGCATATCAGCCGCAGAGACAGTAGACTTTCCAAAATCCAAGTGGCTGAGTTTGGATGGCATGACGGTGTTATAATCTATCTCTTCTTCATCAGCATTACCCTCTTCAATGTCAGCCTGTTCAGCTTCGGAAGCATGTGCACCTTCGTCAAAGGCACCCTCTGCTACAACCAGTCTCGATTGCCTCATTACTTCAGAGATTGGAGCAGTTTTAGCAGCTTCAGCCTCCTCTCCGTCACGTGTAATTCTAGCGGTTGAACGCACTCTAGCCATTTGTTGATTTCCTTGCAGTTCTTACAAAGTTGATTGTTTTTCACAGTTTTTTGTTGAAGCTCCCTCTTTTGACGAAGCTAATCCAGAACAGTGGCTTGCTCAAAAATGCAGTGAAAAAGCTTCAGCTATGGTTAAAATTTTCAACAGCACAACAGTACAATGGCAATGAATGCTGTGATAACTTCACAACTACCCGTCTGTTTATATAGTGCTGCAGGTGGGAAGGTGAATCGCCAAACTAACTGCACCCACTGAACAATTACTCGCACCCGCTGAACGGTGGACCAACCGATGCTTGGGAGAAGAACTGCCAGACCGCGCATATCCGCTGCATGGTGAACCACTTCTCGTGCATGAAATATTTTAATCGTTTCTCGACAACGAGCTCAGGGAAGGTGTTTTTTGGACCTTCGGCATTATGAAGCTTCGGAGATGTTTTCACGGATCAAGCTCGTTACGAAAAACGATCTAGCACCGCGAAGGGGCTACTGTTGGGGGCCAGCTTCGTCGCTGAAGGTCCTGCAAGAAGAAACACCTTCGGAAGATCAACACAGAAGCAGCGCCGAAACTATCATCTAAGGAGCTTCGTACACGCTTCAAGATGAAGGTGTAGCATCGACTTAAAGATGAAAGGACAGATTGACCCATGATAATTTATGTCATAAAAGTAGTCAATTATACAGGGTATAATTGTAATTTCACACAGGTTGTGCCCTGTGACTATAAATAGATGAACAGTACCCCCGTACTGTTCACGCTGATTTGTACTCGCTCGTGTATCACGCTCGAAACCTTTGCTTTCTGCCAAGCCGAAGGTATAAATGTAATTCAATATCATTTTTATTTATCCATGACAGTAAAAATATATTAATAACGTCATATAGTTATTCATGATTATTTATGTTGTCTTTCATATTTCATATGCTTCTTCCTACATTGATATACACTGTAATGACGAAGGTATGTCCTTCATTGCCTTCGTCTGAAGATCACTATATCCCATAGGAAATAATGCTTTGGAAGACGAAGGGCATTAGTTTTTAACATTTTGTGTTGCCTTGTTCTTGATTTTATAGCACTTGAGAACAAGTCCCCAACAGAAGGTCTCTTGGGTTAATTTTCTTAGAGACTACACAATCACTAGGCTCGAAATGAGCTTCCTGCACGAGCTCACCTTTAATCTTTCGCCATTCCATACTGAACTTTGAACTATGCAGTCAATAAAAAACCAGAAAAAAGAAGCCATGGCAGACAAAATGAAGAAATGGATGAGTATGATCTAATGCAATGACATCGTTCATTCAAAGAAAGAGAAGCCCTTATCACAGACATCTGCCGGTGAATCTGTTACCTGTACGAACTTTATTTATCACACATATCACACAGTTTGCTATCTCATAAAGTTGTACATTCGTTGAGCATTGGGATTAGTTAGGTTAGATCTATGACTGTGGATGTTTGATTGAGGCAGAGAGATACGCTGGTGAAAGGGAAATAGGGTCAAACCTTTTCCTAAATGATTTTGGTGGTTGAATTGCCCAACACAAATAATTGGACTAACTAGTTTGCTCTAGAGTATATGTTCTACATGTGTCAAAGGTTCAACTCAAACCAATACATAGATTAAAAAGGGTTCAAAAAGAAAGGAGCAAAAGGAACGAGAGTGTGCTGAGAAATGGCGCACTGGATTGTCCGGTGCACCACGACCGAGCAGCTCAAACCAGCCACTCTCAGGTTTTCTTCAGGCGCACTCCGCTAAAAATCACCGGACAGTCTGGTGTGCCACCGGACTGTCCGGTGTGCCAGCGGAGCAACGGTTATCTGCGCGCAACGGTCGACTCTGACAGTGAACAGTGCAGCACAATAGTGCGATAGAAGTCAGAGGGGCACCGGACTGTCCGGTGTGGCACCGGACTGTCCGGTGCCACATGAGGACAAAGCCTCCAACGGTCGACCAGCACCAAGCCCTAACGACAGGATGACGTGGCGGCGCACCGGACACTATCCGGTGGCACACAGGATTGTCCCGTGCGCCCATCGCCAGCAGCCTTCTCCAACGGCTACAATTTGGTTGGTGGCTATAAATACCACCCCAACCGGCCACTTCAAGGTGTGAGAGTCCAAGCAACATTCCAAGTCATATAGTTGACATATCCAAGCCCTCCCAACCACCTCTATTCATTGATCCATCCTATACACAAGATTTAGACCACTACAACCAACACAAGAGCCACAAAAGAGAGAGCAAGCAAAAGAAAGCTTCTCGTGTGAGTTTAGCAATAGTGCCTTGTGAGAATCATTGAGAGAAAGTGTGTGCTACATCTTGTGATCGTTCGTGCGTGGAGTTTTGACTCCCATTGAACTTCCTCCAAAGTTTTGGAGGCTTGTTGTCGGGGACCATAATTAGGGGTACCCCCAAGACTCCTAATCTCAGCTGGTAACCCCCATCAGCACAAAGCTGCAAAGGCCTGATGGGCGCAATTCCGGTGAAGGCTCCGTCCACTCAAGGGACACGATCTCGCCTCGCCCGAGCCCAGCCTCGGGCAGGAACGGTAGACCAAGGCAGATTCACGCCTCGCCCGAGGGTCCCCTCAAGCAACGGGCGCACCTTTGACTCGCCCGAGGCCCAGCTCGGGCAGGCTTCGCGGAGAAGCAACCTTGGCCAGATCGCCTCGCCAGCCGACCGGATCGCAGGAGCATTCAATGCAAGGATCGCCTGAAACCTTATCCTGACGCGCGCTCTCCAGTCTACAAGGCCGAAGTGACTGCAGTCACTTCGCCCCTCCACTGACTGACCTGACAGGAAAACAGCGCCGCCTGCACTGCTCCGACTGCTGTGCCACCCGCTAGGGTGAGGCTGACAGCCGCCAAGTCCAGCCTCGGGCGCCATAGGAATTTCCGCCTCGCCCGACCCCAGGGCTCGGACTCCACCTCGACTCTGGAAGACGGTCTCCGCCTCGCCCGACCCCAGGGCTCGGACTCCACCTCGACCTCGGAAGATGGTCTCCACCTCGCCCGACCCCAGGGCTCGGACTCAACCTCGACCTTGGACGACGGTCTCCGCCTCGCCCGACCCTCGGGCTCGGACTCAGCCTCGACCTCGGAGGAGCCACTGCCTCGCCCGATCTTGGGCTCGGATCGACCATGTCGCAGGGGGGGTACATCATTACCCTACCCCTAGCTAGCTCAGGCTACGGGGGACAAGACCGGTGTCCCATCTGGCTCGCCCCGGTAAAACAAGTAATGATGGCACCCCGCATGCTCCATGACGACGGCGGTTCTCAGCCCCCTACGGAAGCAAGGAGACGTCAGCAAGGATCCGATAGCCCCGACAGATGTGCTTCTACAGGGCTCAAGCGCTCCTCCGACGGCCACGATGCCACATGAACAGGGCTCCAACACCTCTCCGACAACCACGTCGGCATGTACATAGGGCTCTGGCTCCCCTCTGCTAGACACGTTAGCACACTGCTACACCCCCCGTTGTACACCTGGACCCTCTCCTTACGTCTATAAAAGGAAGGTCCAGGGCCCTCGTACGAAGAGGGTGGCCACGCGGGAGAATGGGCTGACGCGCAGTCTCACGCCCTCTCTCTCTCTCCCTCGCGAACGCTTGTAACCCCCTACTGCAAGCGCATCCGCCCTGGGCGCAAGACAACACGAGGCCACGGTTCCCCTTACTGTTTTCCCCCCTTGTGTCTCTGTCTCGCGCCGACCCATCTGGGCTGAGACACGCAGCGACAATTTACTCGTCGGTCCAGGGACCCCCGGGGTCGAAACGCCGACAGTTGGCGCGCCATGTAGGGGCCTGCTGTGTGTTGACGAACAACTTCCCGTCAAGCTCCAGATGGGGAGTCTCCAGCAACCTCTCCAACCCAGGACGAAGCTCCGTTTTGGGAGTCTCGAGTTAATGTCCCTCAACGGCAGCTACGACATGATACTCCTTCCTCCGTCGCGCGACAATGACAATGGCGGCCGTCAGCCCGCTCGCCGGCGGCGGAATCGACGACGTCTTTCCTGCGCGATGGAAGAACAGCATCCGAGTCTATCCCGTCACCTTCCTCGTCGACGAGGAAGGAGGCGGGGCAATCATGGCCAAGCAGGAGGCGATGCCTCGTCGGCTGTCGAGCGAGTCGACGGTGCCGGCGCCCCAGCGGGGGACACGTCGGGCTTTGACCTCACGTTTGAGACGAAGACGAGCGTCGTTTCCCCGCAACACGCTAACCCCAAGCAGACGGACGATGCCAGCACGCTCGTGAAGGACTTGCTGAGCGTTAGCCTCGTACCTGAGATAACGGTGCAGTCCGTCCCCGACGCGACTTTGTCACCGTCTGTCGATCAAGAGGTATCGTCCGTTTCCATCCTGTGCCTTTTAGATTTTGCTTCGACCCACCAAGCGACCTCGCTTCGGTGGACGCTTTCATAAAGGCATATCCGGACCTTCCGGGGTACCATATGTGGTCAACCTGGGACAGATTGAAGGCCGTCTCGACCTACGGGCCCCCGGGTTCCGAGGAAGATGACGAGCCTGACTATGGTTGGGATTTCTCCGGGCTCGGTAACTCTAGTGCCATGTGGGACTTCATGACCGCATGTGACTACTGCCTCTCCGATTGCTCCGATGATAGCCACAGCCTTGGCGACGAGGACTGTGGCCCAAGTCGCGAATGTTTCCACGTCGATCTAGGGGGTCTCGACGAAGGCAACCACCTTGGTATGCCGGAGGACGGTGATCCCCCTAGGCCTGCGCCTCGCGTTGACATCCTTCGGGAGCTAGCTATGGTCCCAGTCCCTGTGGGGGGTCAGGACACACAGCTCGAGCAAATCCGCGAGATGCGGGCCAGGCTCGATAAGGGAGCAGGACAACTTATGCAGCTCCGACAGAACATCGGGCAGGAGCGGGCAGGCTGAGCACCAGCCAGAGAAGCACGTCATCTGGCCCAGGACGTCCAGCACCGCATTACCGACAATGCCAGGGCAAGGCTGCCCCCGGCTTCCAGTGGGGTCGGCCAGAACCTGGCTGCAACAGCAATACTACTCCGAGCGATGCCGGAACCATCCACCACCGAGGGGCGGCGTATCCAGGGAGAGCTCAAGAATCTCCTGGAGGATGCCGCGGTTCGACGGGCCGAAAGCTCTGCCTCCCGAAGGCAGGGATACCCCCCAGAGCATCGCGCCGTGACTTCCCGATTCATGCGGGAAGCCTCGGTCCACACCGGGCGCACGCGAGACACAGCGCCTGCGGCCCCGGGTCGCCTCGGCAACGAGCACCACCGCCGGGACCGTCGAGCCCGCCTCGACGAAAAGGTGCGCCGAGACTACCACCCCAGGCGTGGAGGACGCTACGACAGCGAGGAGGATCGAAGCCCCTCGCCCAAACCACCCGGCCCGCAAGCTTTCAGCCGGGCCATACGACGGGCGCCGTTCCCGACCCGGTTCCGAATCCCGACTACCATCACCAAGTACTCGGGGGAGACAAGGCCGGAACTGTGGCTCGCGGACTACCGGCTGGCATGCCAGCTGGGTGGAACGGACGATGACAACCTCGTCATCCACAACCTCCCCCTGTTCCTCTCCGACGCCGCCCGAGCCTAGCTGGAGCATCTGCCTCCTACGCAGATCTCCAACTGGGACGACCTGGTCAAAGCCTTCGCCGGCAACTTCTAGGGCACATACGTGCGCCCTAGGAAATCCTGGGATCTCCGAAGCTGCCGCCAGCAGCCAGGAGAATCCCTGCGGGATTACATCCGGCGATTCTCGAAGCAGCGCACTGAGCTGCCCAACATCACCGGCTCAGATGTCATCGGCGCGTTCCTCGCCGGCACCACTTGCCGCGACCTGGTGAGCAAGCTGGGTCGCAAGACTCCCACCAGGGCGAGCGAGCTGATGGACATCGCCACCAAGTTCGCCTCTGGCCAGGAGGCGGTCGAAGCCATCTTCCGGAAGGATAAGCAGCCTCAGGGGCGCCAGCCGGACGACGTCCCCGAGGCGTCCGCTCAGCGTGGCACGAAGAAGAAGGGCAAGAAGAAGTCGCAAGCGAAACGCAATGCCGCCGACGCAGACCTTGTCGCCGCTGCCGAGCACAAGAACCCTCGGAAGCCTCCCGGAGGCGCCAACTTGTTCAACAAGATGCTCAAGGAGTCGTGCCCCTATCATTAGGGTCCCGTCAAGCACACCCTTGAGGAGTGCGTCATGCTTCGGCGCTACTTCCACAAGGACGGGCCACCAGCGGAAGGTGGCAGGGCCCCCGACAACGACAAGAAGGAAGCCCACAAGGCAGAGGAGTTCCCCGAGGTCCATGACTGCTTCATGATCTACGGTGGGCAAGTGGCAAACGTCTCGGCTCGGCACCGCAAGCAAGAGCGCCGGGAGGTCTGCTCGGTGAAGGTGGCGGCGCCAGTCTACCTAGACAGGTCCGACAAGCCCATCACCTTCGACCAAGGCGACCACCCCGACCGCGTGCCGAGCCCGGGGAAGTACCCGCTCGTTGTTGATCCCGTCATCGGCAACGTCAGGCTTACCAAGGTCCTCATGGACGGAGGCAGCAGCCTCAACATCATCTACGCCGACACCCTCAAGCTCCTGCAGATTGATCTGTCCTCGATCCAGGCCGGTGCGGCGCCCTTTCACGGGATCATTCCCAAGAAGCGCATCCAGCCCCTTGGACAACTCGATCTGCCCATCTGCTTCGGGACTCTCTCCAACTTCCGAAAGGAAACCCTCACATTCGAGGTGGTCGGGTTCTGAGGAACCTACCACACAGTGCTGGGGAGACCATGCTACGCCAAGTTCATGGTCGTCCCCAACTACACCTACCTCAAGCTCAAGATGTCGGGCCCCAACGGGGTCATCACCGTCGGCCCCACGTACCGACACGCGTACGAATGCGACATGGAGTGCGTGGAGTACGCCGAGGCCCTCATTGCTGACATGGAGAGCCTCCCCAAGGAGGCGCCAGATGCGAAGCGCCACGCCGGCAACTTTGAACCAGCAGAGGCGGTTAAGTCCGTCCCTCTCGACCCCAGCAACGACACCTCCAAGTAGATCCGGATCGGCTCCGAGCTCGACCCCAAATAGGAAGCAGTGCTCGTCGACTTTCTCCGCGCAAACGCCGAGGTTTTTGCTTGGAGTCCCTCGGACATGCCTGGCATACCGAGGGATGTCGCCGAGCACTCACTGGATATTTGAGCTGAAGCCCGACCCGTGAAGCAGCCTCTGCGCCGATTCGACGAAGAAAAGCGCAGAGCCATAGGCGAGGAGATCCACAAGCTGATGGCTGCAGGGTTCATCAAAGAGGTATTCCATCCCGAATGGCTAGCCAACCCTGTGCTTGTGAAAAAGAAAGGTGGGAAATGGCGGATGTGTGTAGACTACACTGGTCTAAACAAAGCATGTCCGAAGGTTCCCTACCCTCTGCCTCGCATCGATCAAATCGTGGATTCCACTGCTGGGTGCGAAACACTGTCGTTCCTTGATGCCTACTCAGGGTATCACCAAATCAGGATGAAAGAGTCCGACCAGCTCGCGACTTCTTTCATCACACCTTTTGGCATGTACTGCTACATTACTATGCCATTCGGTTTGAGGAATGCGGGTGCGACGTACCAAAGGTGCATGAACCACGTGTTCGGACATCACATTGGTCAAACGGTCGAGGCTTACGTCGATGATATCGTAGACAAGACGAGGAAAGCCTCCGACCTCCTCTCCGACCTTGAAACGACATTCAATTGTCTCAAGGCGAAAGGCGTAAAACTCAATCCCGAGAAGTGTGTCTTCGGAGTCCCCCGAGGCATGCTCTTAGGGTTCATCGTCTCCGAGCGGGGCATCGAGGCCAACCCGGAGAAAATCATGGCCATCACCAACATGGGGCCTATCAAGGACTTGAAAGGAGTACAGAGGGTCATGGGATGCCTTGCGGCTCTGAGCCGCTTCATCTCGTGCCTCGGCGAAAGAGGCCTGCCCCTGTATCGCCTCTTAAGGAAGACCGAGCGCTTCACTTGGACCCCCGAGGCCAAGGAAGCCCTCGGGAACCTAAAGGCGCTCCTTACAAGTGTGCCCATCTTGGTGCCCCCGCTGCCGGAGAAGCCCTCTTGATCTACGTCGCCGCTACCACTCAGGTGGTCAGCGCCGCGATCGTGATCGAGAGACGAGAAGAAGGGCACGCATTGCCCGTCCAGAGGCCGGTCTACTTCATCAGTGAGGTACTGTCCGAAACCAAAATCTGCTACCCGCAAATTTAGAAGCTACTATACGCGATAATTCTGACACGGCGAAAGTTGCGACACTACTTCGAGTCTCATCCGGTGACTGTGGTGTCCTCCTTCCCCCTGGGGGAGATCATCCAGTGCCGAGAGGCCTCGGGTAGGATTGCAAAGTGGGCGGTGGAGATCATGGGCGAGACAATCTCATTCGCCCCTCGGAAGGCCATCAAGTCCCAAGTCTTGGCGGACTTTGTGGCTGAATGGGTCGACACCCAGCTTCCAACAGCTCCGATCCAACCGGAACTCTGGACCATGTTTTTCGATGGGTCGCTGATGAAAACAGGAGCGGGCGCGGGCCTTCTCTTCATCTCACCCCTCGGGAAGCACCTCCGCTACGTGCTGCGCCTCCATTTCCCGGCGTCCAACAACGTGGCCGAGTATGAGGCTCTGGTTAACGGGTTGCGCATCGCCATCGAGCTAGGGATCCGGCGCCTCGACGCTCATGGCGACTCGCAGCTTGTCATCGACCAAGTCATGAAGAACTCCCACTGCCACGACCCGAAGATGGAAGCCTACTGCGATGAGGTTCGGCGCCTGAAGGACAAGTTCTACGGGCTCGAGCTCAACCACGTCGCTCGACGATACAGCGAGACTGCAGACGAGCTGGCTAAGATAGCCTCGGGGCGGACAACGGTTCCTCCGGACGTCTTCTCCCAAGACCTACATCAACCCTCCATCAAGACCGATGACACGCCCGAGCCCGAGAAGGCCTCGGCTCTGCCCGAGGCACCCTCGGCTCAGCCCGAGGCAGCCTCAGCCCCGCCCAAGGCACCCTCGGCCCCCGAGGGTGAGGCACTGCGCGTCGAGGAAGAGCGGAATGGGGTCACGCCTAATCGAAACTGGCAGACCCCATACCTGCAATATCTCCACCGAGGAGAGCTACCCCTCGACAGAGCCGAAGCTCGGCGACTGGCGCGGCGCGCCAAGTCGTTTGTCTTGCTGGGTGACGAAAAGGAGCTCTACCACCGTAGCCCCTCAGGCATCCTCCAACGATGCATATCCATCGCCGAAGGTCAGGAGTTATTGCAAGAAACACACTCGGGGGCTTGTGGTCACCACGCAGCACCTCGAGCCCTCGTGGGAAACGCCTTCCGATAGGGTTTCTACTGGCCAACCGCGGTGGCCGACGCCACTAGGATTGTACGCACCTGCCAAGGGTGTCAATTCTATGCAAGGCAGACGCACCTACCTGCTCAGGCCTTGCAAACAATACCCATCACCTGGTCATTTGCTGTGTGGGGTCTGGACCTCGTCGGTCCCTTGCAGAAGGCACCCGGGGGCTTCACGCACCTGCTGGTCGCCATCGACAAATTCTCCAAGTGGATCGAGGTCCGACCCCTAAACAGCATCAAGTCCGAACAGGCGGTGGCGTTCTTCACCAACATCATCCATCGCTTCGGGGTCCCAAACTCCACCATCACCGACAACGGCACCCAGTTCACTGGCAAAAAGTTCCTGGACTTCCGCGAGGACCACCACATCCGGGTGGACTGGGCCGCCGTAGCTCACCCCATGACGAATGGGTAGGTAGAGCGTGCCAACGGCATGATTCTGCAAGGACTCAAGCCGAGGATCTACAACAACCTCAACAAGTTTGGCAGGCAATGGACGAAGGAACTCCCCTCGGTGGTCTGGAGCTTGAGGACGACGCCAAGCCGAGCCACGGGCTTCACGCCGTTTTTCCTAGTCTACGGGGCCGAGGCTATCTTGCCCACAGACTTAGAATACGGCTCCCCGTGGACGAGGGCATACGACGCCCGGAGCAACCGGACCAGCCGAGAAGACTCACTGGACTAGCTGGAAGAGGCTCAGGACATGGCCTTGCTACACTCGGCGCGGTATCAGCAGTCTCTGCGACGCTACCACGCCCGAGGGGTTCGGTCCTGAGACCTCCAGGTGGGCGACTTGGTGCTTCGGCTACGACAAGACGCCCGAGGGCGCCACAAGCTCACGCCTCCCTGGGAAGGGCCGTTCATCATCGCCAAGATTCTGAAGCCCAGAACATACAAGCTGGCCAACAGTCAAGGCAAGGTCTACAGCAACGCTTGGAACATCCGACAGCTACGTCGCTTCTACCCTTAAGATGTTTTCAAGTCGTTCATATACCTCGTTTACATACACAAGCAAAGTCTAACCATCAAGGAAGGGTCAGCTTTGCCTCAGCAAAGCCCGACCCTCCCTCGGGGGCTAAAAGGGGGGAACCCCCTCTGCATCAAAATTTTCCTCGGAAAAAGTCTTTCTGCCAGAACATCTTTCGTGCTTTTCGACTACTTCGATAGTGGAATCCTGAAAACGACGGAGTACACGTAAGCGGCAAGGCCGACCGAGCCGAGGGACTCCTACGCCTCCGGGATACGGATACCTCACTCATCACCTTCTGCGATAAGTAACTCACGCTCGGATAAGCGATTCCGCTGACCGAACAATTCTTAACGCTCGAAAACTTTTTCTGCCGAAACGATTTTTCGTGCCTTCTCGACTATATCGATAACAAAATCCTATGGACGAGTAAGAGTACACGTAAGCGGCAAGGCCGATCGAGCCGAGGGACTCCTACGCCTCCGGGATACGGATACCTCACTCATCACCTTCTGCGATAAGTAACTCTCGCTCGGATAAACGATTCTATTACCGACGAACAAGTCCTGATACTCGAAATAAGGGGAAAAGAAAACGCAGCTTTACAACACGACGACGGTATGTTCGGGCCTCGGCGGCCGTAAAAACATACGCACACTACAGATAAACTGTTCCTGCAGGTTTAGACGTCAGTAGGGGGAGTAGCAGCACCCCTGGCATCAACTCCACCTTTGGCGAAATCCGACCCGGCCTCGGACGGCGTCGCGATCGAAGGATCTCCACCTCGAAGGAAGATGTCAGCACCACGCCTGAGCCATCATCAGCAGGGTCTCTTCCAGGAACCCGGCCGAAGCAGACAGCCGGACCGGCCGCTCCGTAGCCTCAGTCAGCTGTCCCCTGAGGACACCAGCCCGGCTCATGGCCTCGGCAACCCAACTACAGGGTTGGTCCCGCCAGTGGACGACCTGACCAGGTCCCAGCCGCCACTGCAACGCCTCCTCGGCCTGGGAAGTCCCCTACTCCTAGGCCGACGAAGTTTCTTCTCCAGCCAACTCCGCCTCTGTCCATGCTGACACCGCTGCCTCCGGCTTCGGCTCATCGCAGAGCAGCCGAGGGTTCCTTCACTAAGCAAGAGAAGCCTTGAGCGGCAAGGCCGACCGAGCCGAGGGACTCCTACGCCTCCGGGATACGGATACCTCACTCATCACCTTCCGCACAGGGCAACTCACACTTGGATAAGCGGTCCAGCTAGCCGACGGGCGAGTCCTGGTGCTCAAAATGGGGAAGAAACACGGCTTTACGCCCAAATACACAGATGTTCAGGCCCCGATAGCCGCAATGAACATACGCCAGCACTCAAGATGCCATTACAAACAGGACTCCGGTTCTGTTCCCGCGGGTATGAACATCCTCCATACCAGGAGGCTCGCGGGACGACGAACTCCAAGCGGCTCACCGCCACCCACTCCTGCAGCAGCAACAACGACCTCCGCTCCGGGCGGCCAAACAGCAGCAGCGATGACCTCAGGGCAGACGCTGCTGCGACAAGGCCCTCGCCCACGTCCCCACTCGAGGGGCGAGGACAAGCTATCAAAGCCAAAGAGCCGGAGGCCCGGAGCGCAGATGGCAGCAGCGATCTCGTCGGCGACGAGGACTTCTCCGGCCACCTGTCCACCGGCAGATCCCCACTCAAGTCCTCCCGGATGGGCGAGCACCGACCCCCGCGCGAAGGCGTCGTGCCGGAGCAAGGGTAGGACAGCCCAAGAACACGAACGCCGCCCTAGCAGCGCGCGATGTCTTGGGCGGTCCCCCGGTGCGCACGGCGCAACAGCCGCCCGTATGGTGGGCAGTTAGCCGCACTCCGCCCAACAGTGGGAGGTGGCACCGGAAGCCGTGCCAGAGCCAGCTGAACTAGCGAACCAGGCATGCTGGAGCTGACGACGCTTGCGGCCGCTCGGCCACGCGTTGTCGAAGTCCGCCCCTTCCGCTAAGCCGGTGAGCACCCTCTCCCATGAACGCTGAAGGAGGAGGTGGCCCGTCGGCCCGTACGGGAGGTAGAGCTCCGGCTCAGCTCGCCCTCCGCCCTAGCAACGATGATGAAGATCCTTGAAGCTGAGGGCGGGGCAGAAGCCGCAGCCCGGCTTGCTTCTCCCCACCGTCAAACTGGTGGTCACCGTCTTGGGTGACCGTCGGCGAGGGGATGCGGCCGGGCTGCACGACGAAAATCCTTGAAGCCGGGCGATGGCTGAAAGGTGCCAACCTGAAAGGGAATTAGGCTTTCACCTATTTCCTAAACTAATATTGGTGGTTGAATTGCGCAACACAAATAATTGGACTAACTAGTTTGCTCGAGTTTATAAGTTCTATAGGTGCCAAAGGTCCACAATAAGTCAATAAAAAGACCAAGAAAAAGGGTTCAAACAAAAGAGCAAAGGGACAATCGAAGGCACCCTGGTCTGGCGCACCGGACTGTCCGGTGTGCCACCGGACAGTGTCCGGTGCACCAGGGGACTCAAAGCTAAACTTGGCACCTTCGGGAAAACTTAGAGCCGCCGCGCTATAATTCACCGGACTGTCCGGTGTACACCGGACAGTGTCCGGTGCTCCAAGGAGAAGCGACTCTGAACTCGCCAGCTTCAGGAATCCGCTCCGCTATAATTCACTGGACATGTCCGGTGTACACCGGACTGTCCGGTGTGACAGCGGAGCAACGGCTACTTCGGCGCCAACGGTCACCTGTAGGCGCATTAAATGCGCGCCAGAGCGCGCAGAAGTCAGGCACGCGCAAGACGGCGCACCTGACACTCTACAGTACATGTCCGGTGCGCCACCGGACATCCAGGCGGGCCCAGCAGTCAGAGCTCCAACGGTCGGAACCCAACGGCCTGGTGACGTGGCTGGCGCACCGGACTGTCCGATGCACCATGCGACAGACAGCCTCCACCAAATGGCTAGTTTGGTGGTTGGGGCTATAAATACCCCCAACCACCCCACATTCAAGTCATCCAAGTTTTCACACTTCCAACTACTTACAAGAGCTAGGCATTCAATTCTAGACACGCCCAAAGTGATCAAATCCTCCCCAATTCCACACAAGGCTTTAGTGACTAGTGAGAGAGATTTGTTGTGTTCTTTTGAGCTCTTGCGCTTGGATTGCTTCTTTTCTTTCTCATTTGTTCTTGCGATCAAAACTCATTTGTAACTGAGGCAAGAGACACCAATTGTGTGGTGGTCCTTGCGGGGAAGTTTTGTTCTCGGTTGATTTGAGAAGAGAAGCTCACTCGGTCTGAGGGACCGTTTGAGAGAGGGAAAGGGTTGAAATAGACCCGGCCTTTGTGGCCTCCTCAACGGGGAGTAGGTTTGCGAGAACCGAACCTCGGTAAAACAAATCCACGTGTCTCACTCTTTATTCGCTCGCGATTTGTTTTACGCCCTCTCTCTCGGACTCATTTCTATTTCTAACACTAACCCGGCTTGTAGTTGTGATTAATCTTGTAAATTTCAGTTTCGCCCTATTCACCCCCCTCTAGGCGACTTTCAATTGGTATTAGAGCCTGGTGCTTCATTAGAGCCTAACCGCTCGAAGTGATGTCGGGAGATCACGCCAAGAAGGAGATGGAGACCGGCGACAAGCCCACTACAAGCCACGGGGAAACTTCATCAGAAGAGTCCCGCAACAAGAGGAAGGAGAAGAAGGACTCCTCCAACAAAGGGAAGGGGAAGGAGAAGAAATCCTCTTCCCACAAGTCGCATCGAAGAGGCGACAAGCACAAGAGGATGAGGAAAGTGGTCTACTACGAGACCGACTCTTCATCACCATCGACCTCCGACTCCGATGCGCCGTCCGTAACTTCTAAGCGCCAAGAGCACAAGAAGTATAGTAAGATCCCCCTACGCTACCCCCACATTTCAAAACGTACTCCTTTACTCTCCGTTCCATTAGGCAAACCACCGATTTTTGACGGTGAAGATTATAATATGTGGAGTGACAAAATGAGGCACCATCTAACCTCACTCCACACAAGCATTTGGAATGTTGTTGAGTTTGGTGTACAGGTGCCATCCGTAGGGGATGAAGACTACGACTTGGACGAGGTGGCCCAAATTCACCACTTTAACTCCCAAGCAACCACTATACTCCTCGCCTCTCTAAGTCGAGAGGAGTATAATAAGGTGCAAGGGTTAAAAAGTGTGAAGGAAATTTGGGACGTACTCAAGACCGCGCACGAAGGAGATGAGGTGACAAAGATCACCAAGCAAGAGACGATCGAGGGGGAGCTCGGTCGATTCATGCTTCACCAAGGGGAGGATCCACAAGCTATGTACAACTGCTTGAAGACCTTGGTGAACCAAGTGCGCAACCTCGGGAGCGAAAAATGGGATGACCATGAAATGGTCAAGGTTATTCTTAGATCACTCGTTTTTCTTAACCCTACGCAAGTTCAATTAATTCGAGGTGATCCTAAATACAAGCTAATGTCTCCTGAGGAAGTTATAGGAAAGTTCGTGGGCTTTGAGCTAATGATTAAAGGCTCAAAGAAAATCATCGAGCAAGGCACCTCCTCCACGCCCGAGGCACAACCGGTCGCATTCAAGGCGACGGAGGAGAAGAAGGAGGAGTCTACATCAAGTAGACAACCAATCGACGCCTCCAAGCTCGACAATGAGGAAATGGCGCATATCATCAAAAGCTTCCACCAAATCCTCAAGCAAAGGAGGGGGAAAGATTACAAGCCCCGCTCCAAGAAAGTATGCTACAAATGTGGTAAGCCCTGTCATTTTATTGCAAAATGTCCATTATCTAGTGATAGTGACAGGGGCGACGACAAGAAGGGGAGAAGAAAGGAGAAGAAGAGATACTACAAGAAGAAGGGCGGTGATGCCCATGTTTGCCGGGAGTGGGACTCCGACGAGAGCTCCACCGACTCCTCCTCCGACGAGGACGCCGTCAACATCGCCGTCACCAAGGGACTTCTCTTCCCCAACATCGGCCACAAGTGCCTCATGGCAAAGGAAGGCAAAAGGAAGAAGGTTAAATCCAAATCCTCCACTAAATATGAATCCTCTAGTGATAATAATGCTAGTGATGAGGAAGATAATTTGCGTACCCTTTTTGCCAACCTAAACATGCAACAAAAGGAAAAACTAAATGAATTAATTAGTGTCATCCATGAAAAGGATGATCTCTTGGACTCCCAAGAGGACTTCCTAATCAAGGAAAACAAAAGGCATGTTAAGGTTAAAAATGCTTACGCTCTAGAAGTAGAAAAATGTGAAAAACTATCTAGTGAGCTAAGCACTTGCCATGAGACTATTAACAACCTTAGAAATGAAAATGCTAGATTAATTGCTAAGGTTGATTCACATGTTTGTGAAGTTTCAATTCCCAATCTTAGAAATGATAATGTTGATTTGCTTGCTAAGATTGAAGAACTAAACATCTCTCTTGCTAGCCTCAGGATTGAAAATGAGAAATTAATTGCTAAAGCTAAAGATTTTGATGTTTGCAATGTTACTATCTCTAACCTTAGAAGTGAGAATGATATATTACATGCTAAGGTTGTAGAATTAAAATCTTGCAAACCCTCTACATCCACCGTTGAGCATGTTTCCATTTGCACTAGATGTAGAGATGTTGATATTGATGCTATTCATGATCATATGGTCTTAATTAAACAACAAAATGATCATATAGCAAAATTAGATGCTAAAATTGCCGAGCATGAACTTGAAAATGAGAAATTTAAATTTGCTCGTAGTATGCTTTATAATGGGAGACGCCCTGGCATCAAGGATGGCATTGGCTTCCAAAGGGGAGACAATGTCAAACTTAATGCCCCTCCTAAGAAATTGTCTAACTTTGTTAAGGGCAAGGCTCCCATGCCTCAGGATAATGAGGGTTACATTTTGTACCCTGTCGGTTATCCTGAGAGCAAAATTAGGAGAATTCATTCTAGGAAGTCTCACTCTGGCCCTAACCATGCTTTTATGTATAAGAGTGAGACATCTAGCTCTAGGCAACCAACCTGTGCTAAGTTGCCTAAGAAGAAAACTCCTAATGCATCAAATGACCATAGCATTTCATTTAAAACGTTTGATGCATCATATGTTTTAACTAACAAATCTGGCAAGGTAGTTGCCAAGTTTGTTGGGGGCAAACACAAGGGCTCCAAGACTTGTGTTTGGGTACCCAAAGTTCTTGTGTCTAATGCCAAAGGACCCAAAACCGTTTGGGTACCTAAAGTCAAGAACTAAAATTGTTTTGTAGGTTTATGCATCCGGGGGCACAAGTTGGATCATCGATAGCGGGTGCACAAACCACATGACAGGGGAGAAGAAGATGTTCTCCTCCTACGAGAAAAACCAAGATCCCCAACGAGCTATCACATTCGGGGATGGAAACCAAGGTTTGGTCAAAGGTTTGGGTAAAATAGCTATATCTCCTAACCATTCCATTTCCAATGTTTTTCTTATTGATTCACTAGATTACAATTTGCTTTCCGTATCTCAATTATGTCAAATGGGCTACAACTGTCTATTTACTGACGTAGGTGTCACTGTCTTTAGAAGAAGTGATGATTCAATAGCATTTAAGGGAGTGTTAGAGGGTCAGCTATACTTGGTAAATTTTGATAGAGCTGAACTCGACACTTGCTTAATTGCTAAGACTAACATGGGTTGGCTCTGGCACCGCCGACTAGCCCATGTTGGAATGAAGAATCTTCATAAGCTTCTAAAGGGAGAACATATTTTAGGATTAACAAATGTTCATTTTGAGAAAGACAGGATTTGTAGCGCATGCCAAGCTGGGAAGCAAGTTGGTGTTCATCATCCACACAAGAACATCATGACGACTGACAAGCCACTGGAGCTCCTACACATGGACCTATTCGGCCCGATCGCTTACATAAGCATCGGCGGGAGTAAGTACTGTCTAGTTATTGTGGATGATTATTCTCGCTTCACTTGGGTATTCTTCTTGCAGGAAAAATCACAAACCCAAGAGACCTTAAAGGGATTCTTGAGACGAGCTCAAAATGAGTTTGGCTTAAGGATCAAGAAAATTAGAAGCGGCAACGGGACGGAGTTCAAGAATTCACAAATTGAAGGCTTCCTTGAGGAGGAGGGCATCAAGCATGAGTTCTCTTCTCCCTACACGCCACAACAAAATGGTGTAGTGGAGAGGAAGAATCGAACTCTATTGGACATGGCAAGAACCATGCTTGATGAGTACAAGACGCCGGATCAGTTTTGGGCCGAGGCGGTTAACACCGCTTGCTACGCCATCAACCGGTTATATCTACACCGAATCCTCAAGAAGACATCATATGAACTCCTAACCGATAAAAAGCCCAACATTTCATATTTTAGAGTCTTTGGTAGCAAATGCTTTATTCTTGTTAAAAGAGGTAGAAAATCTAAATTTGCTCCTAAGACTGTAGAAGGCTTTTTACTAGGATATGATTCAAACACAAGGGCATATAGAGTCTTTAACAAGTCCTCAGGACTAGTTGAAGTTTCTTGTGACGTTGTGTTTGATGAGACTAACGGCTCTCAAGTAGAGCAAGTTGATCTTGATGAGATAGGTGACGAAGAGGCTCCATGCATCACGCTAAGGAACATGTCCATTGGGGATGTGTGTCCTAAGGAATCCGAAGAGTCTCCAAATGCACAAGATCAACCATCCTCCTCCACGCAAGCATACCCACCAACTCAAAATGAGGACGAGGCTCAAGTTGATGAAGGAGAAAATCAAAATGATGAGCCACCTCAAGATGACGACAATGATCAAGGGGGAGATGCAAATGATCAAGACAAGGAGGATGAAGAACCAAGACCGCCACACCCAAGAGTCCACCAAGCAATCCAACGAAATCACCCCGTCGACACCATCCTCGACGACATTCATAAGGGGGTAACCACTAGATCTCGTGTTACACATTTTTGTGAGCATTACTCTTTTGTTTCCTCTATTGAGCCACACAGGGTAGAGGAAGCACTCCAAGATTCGGATTGGGTGATGGCGATGCAAGAGGAGCTCAACAACTTCACTAGGAACGAGGTATGGCATTTAGTTCCACGTCCTAACCAAAATGTTGTAGGAACCGAATGGGTCTTCTGCGACAAGCAAGACGAGCATGGTGTGGTGACAAGGAACAAAGCTCGACTTGTGGCCAAGGGATACTCCCAAGTCAAAGGTTTGGATTTTGGTGAAACCTATGCACCCGTAGCTAGGCTTGAGTCAATTCGTATATTATTAGCCTATGCTACTTACCATGGCTTCAAGCTTTACCAAATGGACGTGAAGAGTGCCTTCCTCAATGGACCAATCAAGGAAGAGGTCTACGTTGAGCAACCTCCCGGCTTTGAAGACAGTGAGTACCCTAACCATGTCTATAGGCTCTCTAAGGCGCTTTATGGGCTCAAGCAAGCCCCAAGAGCATGGTATGAATGCCTAAGAGATTTCCTTATTGCTAATGGCTTCAAAGTTGGAAAAGTTGATCCTACTCTATTCACTAAAACTCTTGACAATGATTTGTTTGTATGCCAAATCTATGTTGATGATATAATATTTGGGTCTACTAACGAATCTACATGTGAAGAATTTAGTAGGATCATGACACAAAAATTCGAGATGTCTATGATGGGGGAGTTGAAGTATTTCTTGGGATTTCAAGTAAAGCAACTCCAAGAGGGCACCTTCATCAGCCAAACAAAATACACTCAAGACATTCTAAACAAGTTTGGAATGAAGGATGCCAAGCCCATCAAGACTCCCATGGGAACGAATGGGCATCTCGACCTCGACACGAGAGGTAAATCCGTCGATCAAAAGGTATACCGGTCGATGATAGGTTCATTACTCTATTTATGTGCATCTCGACCGGACATTATGCTTTCCATATGCATGTGTGCAAGATTCCAAGCCGACCCTAAGGAATCTCACCTTACGACCGTAAAACGAATCTTGAGATATTTGGCTTATACTCCTAAGTTTGGGCTTTGGTACCCTCGGGGATCCACATTTGATTTAATTGGTTATTCCGATGCCGATTGGGCGGGGTGTAAGATTAATAGAAAGAGCACATCGGGGACTTGCCAGTTCTTGGGAAGATCCTTGGTGTCTTGGGCTTCAAAGAAGCAAAATTCGGTCGCTCTTTCTACCGCCGAAGCCGAGTACATTGCCGCAGGCCATTGCTGCGCGCAATTGCTTTGGATGAGGCAAACCCTGCGGGGACTATGGTTACAAATTAACCAAAGTTCCTCTTCTATGTGATAATAAGAGTGCAATCCGCATGGCGGATAATCCCGTTGAGCATAGCCGCACTAAACACATAGCCATTCGGTATCATTTTCTTAGGGATCACCAACAAAAGGGGGATATCGAGATTGCATACATTAATACTAAAGATCAATTAGCTGATATCTTTACCAAGCCACTAGATGAACAAACTTTTACCAAACTTAGGCATGAGCTCAATATTCTTGATTCTCGGAATTTCTTTTGATGTTTTGCACACATAGCTCATAAGTATACCTTTGATCATGTCTCTTTTATATATGCTATGACTAATGTGTTTTCAAGTGAATTTCAAACCAAGTCATAGGTGTATTGAAAGGGAATTGGAGTCTTCGGCGAAGACAAAGGCTTCCACTCCACTCCACTACTCATCCTTCGCCGTCGCTCCAACCATCTCTCCAACTTTGGTATAATCTTCACTAATATTATTTGTTTGCCAAAGGGGGAGAAAGTAGTTTAGAAGGGCTTATATTTCACTCAAAGTATCCGTTTTTGGCGATTCATGCCAAAGGGGGAGAAAGTATTAGCCCAAAGCAAAAGGACCGCACCACCACCGTAATTTTAAAACTAATGATTTTCAATTGGTAAATTTCAAATTGGTATCTTATTGTGTTCAAAAGGGGGAGAAAGTAGTATTTTCAAAATTGATATCTTAAAACCCTCTTGAACACTAAGAGGAGAATTTATTGAGGGGGAGTTTTGTTTAGTCAAAGGAAAAGCATTTGAAACAAGGGGAGAAAATTCCAAAACTTGAAAATGCTTCGCAAAATCTTATTCATTTACCTTTGACTATTTTGCAAAAGGACTTTGAAAAGGATTTACAAAAAGAATTTGCAAAAACAAAACATGTGGTGCAAGCGTGGTCCAAAATGTTAAAAATAAAGAAACAATCCATGCATATCTAGTAAGAAATATTTATTGGCTCAACTCTAAATAACCTTTGCACTTACATTTTGCAAACTAGTTCAATTATGCACTTCTATACTTGCTTTGGTTTGTGTTGGCATCAATCACCGAAAAGGGGGAGATTGAAAGGGAATTAGGCTTTCACCTATTTCCTAAACTAATTTTGGTGGTTGAATTGCCCAACACAAATAATTGGACTAACTAGTTTGCTCGAGTTTATAAGTTCTACAGGTGCCAAAGGTCCACAATAAGTCAATAAAAAGACCAAGAAAAAGGGTTCAAACAAAAGAGCAAAGGGACAATCGAAGGCACCCTGGTCTGGCGCACCAGACTGTACGGTGTGCCACCGGACGGTGTCCGGTGCACCAGGGGACTCAAAGCTAAACTTCGCACCTTCGGGAAAACTCAGAGCCGTCGCGCTATAATTCACCGGACTGTCCGGTGTACACCGGACAGTGTCCAGTGCTCCAAGGAGAAGCGACTCTGAACTCGCTAGCTTCAGGAATCCTCTCCGCTATAAATCACCGGACATGTCCGGTGTACACCGGACTGTCCGGTGTGACAGCGGAGCAACGGCTACTTCGGCGCCAACGGTCACCTGCAGGCGCATTAAATGCGCGCCAGAGCGCGCAGAAGTCAGGCACGTGCGAGACGGCGCACCGGACACTCTACAGTACATGTCTGGTGCGCCACCGGACATCCAGGCGGGCCCAGCAGTCAGAGCTCCAACGGTCGGAACCCAACGGCCTGGTGACGTGGCTGGCGCACCGGACATGTCTGGTGTGCACCGGACTGTCCGGTGCACCATGCGACAGACAGCCTCCACCAAACGGCTAGATTGGTGGTTGGGGCTATAAATACCCCCAACCACCCCACATTCAAGTCATCCAAGTTTTCACACTTCCAACTACTTACAAGAGCTAGGCATTCAATTCTAGACACGCCCAAAGTGATCAAATCCTCTCCAATTCCACACAAGGCTTTAGTGATTAGTGAGAGAGATTTGTTGTGTTCTTTTGAGCTCTTGCGCTTGGATTGCTTCTTTTCTTTCTCATTTGTTCTTGTGATCAAAACTCATTTGTAACCGAGGCAAGAGACACCAATTGTGTGGTGGTCCTTGCGGGGAAGTTTTGTTCCCGGTTGATTTGATAAGAGAAGCTCACTCGGTCCGAGGGACCGTTTGAGAGAGGGAAAGGGTTGAAATAGACCCGGCCTTTGTGGCCTCCTCAACAGGGAGTAGGTTTGCGAGAACCGAACCTCGGTAAAACAAATCCACGTGTCTCACTCTTTATTCGCTCGTGATTTGTTTTACGCCCTCTCTCTCGGACTCATTTCTATTTCTAACACTAACCCGGCTTGTAGTTGTGATTAATCTTGTAAATTTTAGTTTCGCCCTATTCACCCCCCCTCTAGGCGACTTTCACAACCTCCACAAGGTTGCACTCCTTCCACAACGAGACAAAGATAATGCGGGCGCTCCCCATCCGGGGGCTCGGAAGGCGGAAGGGCGTGACACATGAGGAAAGTGCGAAGGCATGGCTACCACCCAGGAGGTCGACCCCTTTTTAAAGGCAACTCTCCCCACTTGTGTCCTCAGCCGTCGCGGACTGAGTCTTCACCAACACGCTCCAAGGTCCTCCCCCTACGACACGGGGGCTGGGTCCCACGCGTCATGCGAGCTGGCCCAGGACAGAAGAAGCCAAACCGTCGCGCACGGAGCGCGCAACTGCCCAGTGGCTACAAGCACTCCTCCACTTTCGCCCAGACCAGCGGGTGAAAGGGCGGACCGCCATGAAGGCGGCATGCAACTACACCAAGGGGGCGCACCCTTTCAACTTCGACGCATCCAGCATGGAGGCCCAGGCCCACACGTCATGTAACCAGCGCGTCGGTTACTACGTGCGAAAAACTGCACCGCCACTCGCGCCAGTGCCGCGCATCCTCGACCGTGGAATCGGTGCCGCGACTCGGGGCAACCCTGCGCATGGCCCAACAGCGCCAACTAGGCACGCCGGTCACGGGTCAGTCAGCCGCGGGAGAAGGCGCGACGGTCGACATGGCCAGAAGTGGACCGACAGTAATGGCGGCGGTAGGCGGGCGGAAGCAGCAGTCAAATCGTCTGCAGGCTCACGTCCTCTCCTAGAACAGCGAGAGAGCCCTCTCCCACGGCATGAAGACGACGCGCCTGTGTCCCGTTCCTCGAACGACTCGCACATGCACAATGGCTGCCCCGCGAACCACTCATCACGTCGCATTAACTCTGCGGCAGGGCAGGCGACACCTTTGGCAGGCGAAGCGGGCGACGCTTCACCTCCGCCATAATGACCGCGTCAAAAAAGGTACGCCACGTCGTTCAATTTCGTACCCTTTTTCGCTTCCCCTTTCTCTCTCTTGCTACAAGGACCGAGAAAGGGGACACTCCGAAAGGGATCCTTCTCCGCGAAGGAAGCGGGCCCCGAGCCCCCCTACTGATCAGAGGTTCGAAGGCTGGCCCCTCGGAAGGGTTCGACAGCTGCCTCAGAGCACTCGGGCTCTGCACCCACTACTGGTCAGAGGTTCGAAGGCTAGCCCCTCGGAAGGGTTCGACAGCCGCCTCAGGCCACTCGGGCTCCGCGACCACTACTGATCAGGGGTTCGCAGGCTGGCCTCTCGAAGGGTTCAACAGTCGCCCCAGAGCACGCAGAGTGAGGGATGGCTCTGGGTACGTTCGATACATAACCAAGGCTCGGGCTATGCTCCCGAGGTACCCTAGGACATTTCCGAGACCAGCAGGAGCGATTCAGTAACGGAATCCCATCAGAGGGAGGCATCGAGCCCTCGGACCCTATCAAACGGGACCGGGTCCGGCAAATCACCTGCAGGTACTTTTGGAGTGCGCCTCTGGGCCACTAGCCAACCCTTATCGAACAGGGCACGGGCGTCCACTCGGATCACCCGTTAGCAACTCACCGGAGACACCATGTTCGGCGCCCTCCAAGGGCAACATGGCGCTTTCCCCCCTCCTCCTTGCGGAAAGGCGACGAAGGGGTGTATGAAAAAAGCCGAGTCAGTCCTTGACCGTCCTCTCGCCCTGTGCAGAGGCTCAGGGGCTGCTCTCGCAAACCCGACTCCGGCCAAACCGTTGACAGCATCAACATACCAGCCCGAGAACTCGGAACCTGACTATGCACCCGGGCAACGACCAGTTCGCATGAGGGAACAACCAGACCGGCCGAGGCATCACAAAAGCCATTAAGACCTCGAAGGAGTCAAACCACTCCTCCGAGGCCTCGGGGGCTACATCCGGCGGGTGCGCTCGCGCGCACCCATCGGAACAAAATGCAACCGAGAAAGGCCGGTCCCCTTGCAAAAAAATGCGACAAAGCCTCCAAGCGAGTACCCACACTCCCTTTGAGGCTCGGGGGCTACTGTCGGGGACCGTAATTAGGGGTACCCCCAAGACTCCTAATCTCAGCTGGTAACCCCCATCAGCACAAAGCTGCAAAGGCCTGATGGACGCAATTCTGGTCAAGGCTCCGTCCACTCAACGGACACGATCTCGCCTCGCCCGAGCCCATCCTCAGGCAAGAACGGTAGACCAAGGCAGATTCACGCCTCGCCTGAGGGTCCCCTCAAGCAACGGGCGCACCTTCGACTCGCTCGAGGCCCAGCTCGGGCAGGCTTCGCGGAGAAGCAACCTTGGCTAGATCGCCTTGCCAGCTGACCGGATCGCAGGAGCATTCAATGCAAGGATCGTCTGACACCTTATCCTGACGCGTGCTCTCCAGTCGACAAGGTCGAAGTGACTGCAGTCACTTCGCCCCTCCACTGACTGACCTGACAGGAAAACAGCACCACCTGCGCTGCTCCGACTGCTGTGCCACCCGCCAGGGTGAGGCTGACAGCCGCCAAGTCCAGCCTCGGGCGTCATAGGAATCTCCGCCTCGCCCGACCCTAGGGCTCGGACTCCACCTCGACTCCGGAAGACGGTCTCCGCCTCGCCCGACCCCAGGGCTTGGACTCCACCTCGACTCTAGAAGACGGTCTCCGCCTCGCCCGACCCCAGGGCTCGGACTCCACCTCGGCCTCGGAAGACGGTCTCCGCCTCGCCCGACCCCAGGGCTCGGACTCAACCTCGACCTTAGACGGCGGTCTCCGCCTCGCCCGACCCCCAGGCTCGGACTCAGCCTCGACCTTGGAGGAGCCACCGCCTCACCCGACCTTGGGCTCGGACCGACCACGTTGCAGGGGGTACATCATTACCCTACCCCTAGCTAGCTCAGGCTACGGGGGACAAGACCGGCGTCCCATCTGGCTTGCCCCGGTAAAACAACTAATGATGGCACCCCACGTGCTCCATGACGACGACGGTTCTCAGCCCTTTACGGAAGCAAGGAGACATCAGCAAGGATCCGATAGCCCCGACAGCTGTGCTTCTACAGGGCTCAAGCGCTCCTCCGACGGCCACGACGCCACATGAACAGGGCTCCAACACCTCTCCGACAACCACGTCGGCATGTACATAGGGCTCTAGCTCCCCTCTGCTAGACACGTTAGCACACTGCTACACCCCCCGTTGTACACCTGGACCCTCTCCTTACGTCTATAAAAGGAAGGTCCAGGGCCCTCGTACGAAGAGGGTGGCCACGCGGGAGAACGGGCTGACACGCCGTCTCACGCCCTCTCTCTCTCTCTCTCTCCCTCGCGAACGCTTGTAACCCCCTACTGCAAGCGCATCTGCCCTGGGCGCAGGACAACACGAGGCCACGGTTCCCCTTACTGTTTTCCCCCCTTGTGTCTCCGTCTCGCGCCGACCCATCTGGGCTGGGACACGTAGCGACAATTTACTCGTCGGTCCAGGGACCCCCCGTAGTCAAAACGCCGACACTTGTAAAGCTAGCAAGAGACACCTAAGTGTGTGGTGATCCTTGTGGGGTCTTAAGTGATCCTTGAGAAGAAGAAGAGCTCGCCGATCATGGTGATCGGTGGAGAGAGGGAAAAGGTTGAAAGAGACCCGTCCTTAGTGGACTCCTCAACGGGGACTAGGCCTTCGAGGGCCGAACCTCGGTAAAACAAATCACCCGTGTCTCTTGTGTTTATTGCTTGTGATTTGTTTGTTCCCTCCCTCTCTAAGTTCTCTTGCTCTACTCTTTGCTAATATTATTGTGTGTTGCTCCAAGTAAAATTCTCATTTAGAGAAGCAACTCCTTGCAAGAAAGAACTTGTGTTTATCCTCTTCTTATCTAAGCCCTCTTACATTATTATCCACCAACATTTCTAGTAGTATTGGTATTGATTAAATTCCGCACTCTTTGAATACAATACTCGTTGCAAGCAAAGTACTTAGTTTTATACTCCGATAATTGTGAATCTTGTTCTAACCACTAATCAGGGGATCTAGTTTGGATTTAAAATTATAATTTTCAAGTTTCGCCTATCCACATCCCCTCTAGGCGACTTTCAATTGGTATCGGAGTTAGGCACTTCATATTAAGTCTAACAACTCAAAGTGATGGCTTGAAGAAGATCCCAAAAGAACAAGAAGACCAAGGAGAACGAGGAGGTAACTCTTGAGATATTACTTTCTGATTGGTCTAATTATGATTCATGGTCCACTAGGGTGATAAATGCTTTTAGAACCGTAGATCCATAATTAGAACAAATTTTAGACAAGAGTATCATTCCTTCTAGTTATGATAGGAAAAATGCTTCCGAGGAAGATCAAAGATGTATACACTTAAACTATCTAGCTTTTGATATCTTAGTTAATTCTCTTAGCAAGGAAGATTATCATGCCTTCGTAATCAATTATTATGAACATATTCCTGATGCGCATGATATTTGGACTAGAATTAAAAGTAAATTTGATGAGTCCAAACATGTTAGTTCATTTGTTGCTTCTACTTCCTTTAGTCCTTGTAAAACTAACCCTTTGAAGGAAGAAGAAGAAAATGAACATTGGAGAACAAACGATGAATCCACCTCTCTAAAAGGTTTGTCTTCCAATTTCGATTCCCACATATGTTGTGTGGCTAATGAAAATGATAGTGGAAACACAAATGAGGATGAGGAGGATGAAAGAAGCTTCATGCAACTCTATGCTCATCTAAGTCAAGAAGATAAGGCGATCATGCTCAAACTTCTAAAAAGAGCGAGAGAGCAAAGCGAAACTCGTCAAAGGCTAGAAGATATTCTCTCCATAAAAATGCTAAGCTTTGATGAGTTGACTAAAGAACATGAGGAGCTAAAGTGCTCTCATGTTGATTTGGTCCAAAGGTATGAAACTATTTCAATTGAGCAAGAGAACTCTTTATTTTGTATCGTTCAATTAGTAAATAGGAATGCCTTGCTTAAGGACCAAGTAGAAAAGCTAAAAGTTGAAAATCTAGCTTTTCAAGAAAAATATGATATGCTTCAATATTCTAATGAAAATCTTATGGATGATCATATCATATTAAACATTGCTCATGAGGTTGTGATAGAAAACTTAAAATCCCAACAACCTCACTCATGCACATGTATTCAAATTGAAACTATATTACCATGTGCTAATGCTTGTTGTCCGTCGACAAGCAAATTTTCCTTTGAGCTAGAATTTGCAGGAACAAAAGATGATACGTATCAAAAGCTCAAAGAAGAAAATGAGGGGCTAAAGATGAGCTTGACACAACTAAAAGGGAAGTGCATTGCTCAACCTTCTCAAGATAACCGTGATCACATGGTGAAGAAGCTTGAGATGGGAACAACCGTGGCATGCACTAAATCCCTTGAAGAAAATGTCAAGGACTTAAGGATTGCCAAGAGGAAGGAACAAAAGAAGAAAATCAATACCTCTGCCAAAAGCCTCAACCATGCCTCCATGCAAGGTAACATCCAAGGTAATGATCAAGCCACACTTCACACTAATGGCTAAATATTAACAAGGATGATAAACTTTGTTTTAAATGCTCAAAGAAGGGACACTTAATTAAGTCTTGTCCCTATTTGAAATAAAAAGGCATAGTGTTGGAAAAGAAAGTATTAACTAACCATGTAGCAAGCAAGAAACAAGGAAAGAAGAAATCCTCAAGACTTAAAGATCGCCTTTGCTACATATGTCGAAAGAAGGGACATCAATGCAGGGATTGTCCCGTTGGTAACTATCCCGCTCCTAGCTTGTCAATTAATTCTCATGTAACTAGGCAACCCAAAATTGCAACTTGTGCTAGAAAGCGATGGGTACCAAAATATGCTTGACAAACTTTGCAGGAGAAGGAGATGATATGAAGCTTTGGGGTGCTTGAGAAAGTCAATTCAATTTTTATTAACTCAAGCTATCAATCTTACAATGATCTATATATCCAAGACTGACCCAAAGTTATTTTGAATTATTATATCTAAAACTCATATCATCTCGGGAAAGATATTGATGTTGTAGGAAATAAAGAAATACACTGTGCGGAAAATCAAGGCCTACAACATGGAGGAAAGCTAAAGGATGGTAACATTTATGCTTTTGAGTGCAAGTATCTTAACTTATCATTTCTTATGTGTCTTGTGTAGCCACATAGAAAAAGGAAGCACTTCAATTGTTTTAGTATTATGTCATCATCCTTTGAAGAAATTCCTCTCATATGGTAGATTGCATATTCATCATTTCTATACTATGGCAATCTACATGCTTTAAATTGTTGCAAGTACCTCATGGCATGTTCTACACTAATTATCTTATTGTTGCCATGTTCAAGATATAGAGAGATATTCCAAGTTCTTAAAAGAATAAGGTGTCATGTAAGAAATTCAAATCCTTAGGACACTTATAACGGGAATCTCTCTTTATAACTAGAATAGTGAAACTAATGTTTCTGCTCATTTGATCAAAATAGTCTCACATATAGAGAATGAGTTTCTCTATGAAAATGCGTAATCTAACATGAAAAGAAAATCAGTCCAATAATGATGTATTTCTTCTTGCTTAAATTGATATGATTCTTCTACATTTATCGCTCTCCATGTTATGAACTAGATTTGTTCCATAATCTTAAGAAATTATTTATGCTTATTTTATGAGTTAAAATTGAGCATAACATCATCTATGGATAATCTAGTTCATGCTATGAAGTTTCCATGTTTTAGTAATCTATCTTTCATTCCTTTAAAAATGATTACTAAAAAGGAAACTAGTGCTTGTGCTACTAATGACATATCTCTTGAGCTTACTAATGGAAATCTACAAGAGAGTAAGTGCAAGCCACAAGCCTCAAGGGTTGCTCTTCACCCAAAAGAAGAAAGGTAAAAGCAAAGGTATGAGAACTCATCTTCTTAAATCAAATATAGTTCCCATCAATTGTTATTTAATCTAAATTATCATATTCTACCTATGTGAAGAATAGATTCTTTATTGGACTTCAATTAGCTAAATGTGCATTCAATCTCGTTCTCTTAAATGCACTAGCTCATTAGAATCTATTTCATACTTTTGCTATATCTGTTCTCATATTGATATGCTTCTGAATGATGATTAATAAATTCAATATGAAGAAGTAAATTTCCTATGATTGATCAAAATGTAAAAAGGTGCATATTTCTCTTTTCTAATGATATCCACTAATATTAAGGATTTTACTTAATGTCTATGTGACTTGTGGATGATGAACTGTTTATATTCCCTATCTAAAGAAATCATCCTTCATAATATACTTCCTTGTGCTATTAACATCTCTCTTGAGTATTTTCAATAAGTTTGAAAGGAGAAAGAGACAATTACAAAGGGAGGACACTCAAATGAAAGAGAAAGACATCAAGAACAACAACACCTATTGGGACAATAAGATCTTCAAAACAATCAATGGTGTGGTTGTAAGCATTCTAAACCTTTTTCATTGTGAGTATACCAGGCATAAGTTGTTTATTGCAAATTTTATAAGCCTTGATCAAGATATATAATGCTTCTCCCTATTTGTCTTTAAAAGTGAGTGCATCTAACCAATTCATTCAAATATTTGATGCATATCTTTAGGGGGAGCCTATTTCTATATCTTGATTATATTGAGACTAACACTTTATCTTAGTAATCTCATATAGTCTCAATTATGAGAATAAGTTTCTCATGAAGTATGCTACTACATTTCAATCCATCTTGGTAAAGTAATGTCATCTTTATTGTAACTTTCACTATTAAAGTAGCATATTTACTGGATTCTGCTAATTTAAGCTTGTGTGATAATCTAATGCATATGTTGTTCTTTTGATCACATTTGTTATTTGTTTAATCATTGAATAACTTCAATTAACACTTATGCTTCTTAGTGCCTCATATACTTTGAATCAATATCTCTCTTGATATGCACTAAGTTGAAAGGAGAATTCATGATACATTTATGCAATTTGTGATCCACTTGATATATGATAACATTGACTTAGAAAAGGATCACTAGTTGTAGAACTCTCTCTTATGCAAAATATTTCCATACATTGTCTTGAATATAGGTCTTAAGTAACTAAGACTAAGGACAAAGCACAATGAAGAGAGCGTCTCTATGTGAAGGTATAAAAGGGTAAAACTACTTCCTCTCATTTATACATGTACCTAAATCTTCCTCTTATATACATTCTTTGCATATCTTGTATAAAAGGAAGAGAAAGCATGTCTATGCATATCCCTGCTTCATACCTAGTTTAACCTCTCAAAAATTTCATTCTTGCATTAATGCATTTTTGTTAAAACTAGGTGAAGTGATTTTGTCAAAGAGCTTAAAGCTTAACCTTGTAACAAGGATAAGCTACCTTTGTTCCAAAGGTGGAGGTTCCTTAAGTCTCTTTGAAATCCTTAAGGGTAATTGCTCAAAATGTTTCCAACATGCTTTCATAAGTGCATAGTGTGTCGTGAGCATCACTCTTTTATTATGACACATTGCACTTCACAGTTTCTATGATATAGATATGTTCTCATTATGTGCACATGGCATTTAAGGCCAAAATCTGTATTCCTCTCAAGGCACATATTTAGGGGAGCAATCTATATTATATAGAACTATATAAGCTTAATTGACATATCCTTTTAACCATGTCTCTTTCCTTTGGTACATTTGCATATTTCCTATCTCTCTTGTGCCAATGCTAAGACTAATATGTTTTCATGAGTATCTAGTGTATTAAGTCTTAGATTGAAAGGGAAATGGAGTATTCGGCAAAGACATCGCTTCCACTCCATCGGTATTATTCACTCTTCGCCGGTATTCCGCCATCTCTCCACATTGGTATGATCTTTCACTCATATATTGTTTGCCAAAGGGGGAGAGAATTTACAAAGGGCTCATATTTCACTCAAAGTATCTATTTTTGGCGATTAATGCCAAAGGGGGAGAAAGTATTAGCCCAAAGCAAAAGGACCGCACCACCATGCCAAAGTTCAAAAATTTTCGAAGTTTAAGTTTTTAAATGTTTTCAATTAGTATCTTTGAAATTAGTATTTCTCTAAGAAATTCTATCTCAATTAGTAAAACCCTCTTGAACACTAAGAGGAGAATTTCATTAAGGGGGAGTTTTGTCTAGTCAAAGGAAAAACATTTGAAACAGGGGGAGAAAATTTCAAAATCTTGAAAATGCTTCTCTAAATCTTACTTATATACCTTTGACTATTTGCAAAAAGACTTTGAAAATAATTTCCAAAAGAATTTGCAAAAACAAAACATGTGGTGCAAATGTGGTCCAAAATGTTAAAATTGAAGAAAGCAATCCATGCATATCTATTGAAATAATTATATTGGTTTAATTCCAAGCAACCTTTGCACTTACCTTATGCAAACTAGTTCAATTCTGCACTTATATATTTGCTTTGGTTTGTGTTGGCATCAATCACCAAAAAAGGGGGAGATTGAAAGGGAAATAGGGTCAAACCTTTTCCTAAATGATTTTGGTGGTTGAATTGCCCAACACAACTAATTGGACTAACTAGTTTGCTCTAGAGTATATGTTCTACAAGTGCAACGGTTCAACTCAAACCAATACATAGATTAAAAAGGGTTCAAAAAGAAGGAGCAAAAGGAACGAGAGTGTGATGAGAAATGGCGCACCGGACTGTCTGGTGCACCAGGATCGAGCAGCTCAAACCAACCACTCTCGGGTTTTCTTCAGGCGCACTCCGCTAAAAATCACCGGACAGTCCGGTGTGCCACCGGACTATCCGGTGTGCCAGCGGAGCAACGGTTATCTACGCGCAACGGTCGACTCTGACAGTGAACAGTGCAGCACAGTAACGCGGCAGAAGTCAGAGCAGAAGGTCAGAGGGGCACCGGACTGTCCGGTGCCACATGAGGACAAAGCCTCCAACAGTCGACCAGCTCCAAGCCCTAACGATAGGATGACGTGGCAGCGCACCGGACACTGTCCGGTGGCACACCGGACTGTCCGGTGCGCCCATCGCCAGCAGCCTTCTCCAACGGCTACAATTTGGTTGGTGGCTATAAATACCACCCCACCGGCCACTCCAAGGTGTGAGAGTCCAAGCAACATTCCAAGTCATATAGTTGACATATCCAAGCCCTCCCAACCACCTCTATTCATTGATCCATCCTATACACAAGATTTAGACCACTACAACCAACACAAGAGCCACAAAAGAGAGAGCAAGCAAAAGAAAGCTTCTCGTGTGAGTTTAGCAATAGTGCCTTGTGAGAATCATTGAGAGAAAGTGTGTGCTACATCTTGTGATCGTTCGCGCGTGGAGTTTTGACTCCCATTGAACTTCCTCCAAAGTTTTGGAGGCTTGTAAAGCTAGCAAGAGACACCTAAGTGTGTGGTGATTCTTGCGGGGTCTTAAGTGATCCTTGAGAAGAAGAAGAGCTCGCAGGTCTTGGTGATCGGTGGAGAGAGGGAAAGGGTTGAAAGAGACCCGTCCTTAGTGGACTCCTCAACGAGGACTAGGCCTTCGAGGGCCGAACCTCGGTAAAACAAATCACTCGTGTCTCTTGTGTTTATTGCTTGTGATTTGTTTGTTCCCTCCCTCTCTAAGTTCTCTTGCTCTACTGTTTGCTAATATTATTTTGTGTTGCTCCAAGTAAAATTCTCATTTAGAGAAGCAACTCCTTGCAAGAAAGAACTTGTGTTTATCCTCTTCTTATCTAAGCCCTCTTGCATTATTCTCCACCAACATTTCTAGTAGTATTGCTATTGATTAAATTCCGCACTCTTTGAATACAATACTCGTTGCAAGCAAAGGACTTAGTTTTATACTCCGATAATTATGAATCTTGTTCTAACCACTAATCAGGGGATCTAGTTTGGATTTAAAATTATAATTTTCTGGTTTCGTCTATCCACCCCCTCTAGGCGACTTTCAGCTGGCACATGCACCTATCGTGGCACCGTCTTCTATCATGCCTGCGAGGCCTGAAGGCGTGAGAACTCGTGCTCCATGCCATCATCATCCTTGCAAGTCGCTCGGAACTTTTTGGAAGCTCATTATAAAGATTTAGATGTGCTTTAACATGTATTGCATTTAAATAGCCTTTCTATCTAATATAGAAACCATAGCAACGTACGGTTATAGAACTAGTAAAAGATTATAACTGTAGATATATATCATTCCTATCTCACTTACATGTGGGGTTCACATGTGTTAATGACACGTAGAATTAATGGTATATATTTAAAGTTATAATCTTTTAACGGTACACATCTAATTATTAAAAAAAATCAAAAAATCAAAAAATCTGAGACCCCCACTTGGGCATTCGACGAAACGGCGACTCCTGCGCCGGGGGATCCCCATACCATACGCCGCGCCGCCGCCACGAACAGCGACAGCCGAGAGGGCGACCCGCTGCCCGCGGGGCCGCGACACGACCGGCAACCGGCCGAGGGGAGAGACGATAGGCGAGTGCGGACGGTCTATCGCCGTGCGACAGCGGCACCCCGGTGTGGTCGCGTGCGCCGCCGGCGCCGCGCCAAGGCGTCAAGCGCTGCCCAGTCCCGATTCCGCCCTGCACTGCCTCTCGCCCTGTCTTGTCTGACTGTCCGAGACTCTGACTCCGCCCTGGTGAGCGTGCTTCACTCCTTCTCCGATTCTTCACCTCGCACTGGTACGATGGAATCCGACGCCGAGGAGGAAGCGGCGGCGACCCCAGCAGCGGCGGGGGCACCAGGCGCTGGGCGTCTGAAGGGGAACCCGGAACTGACTGTGGACGCGGACATGCGAGAGATGGCGAAGACGGCCGCGTGGAGCGTCAGTTCCTGCAAGGCCGGCAACGGCGTCGCGGCCCTGCGCGACGACAACCTCGACACCTACTGGCAGTCAGTGGATCACCTTTTTTTTTCTTTGTCGAATTAGTTGAAGCTAGAATGTGAGAGTTGGTGATTCGGGTCCTGCGATTTGGTTTCAGGTCTGATGGGGCGCAGCCGCACCTGGTGAACATCCAGTTCCAGAAGAAGGTGCAGCTGCAGGTGCCTGCTTCAGTAGAGATGCTACTCCTTTGCCTTGTGATTCGATTGTTTTGAGACTAATTGGTTCTATGTTGTGCGGCAGCTCGTTGTGCTCTACGTGGATTTCAAGCTCGACGAGAGCTACACGCCGAGCAAGATCTCCATCCGGGCCGGGGATGGCTTCCACAACCTAAAGGCACGCTTTTTCTCCAATGAGATATCATTTGAAGGATGTTCAGAACCTCGTCGGCTGTAATAGATTTAAACAAGATTATACATGTTGACTCGTCCGAGTTGAGTATGACACAGAGTCCGAGTTCCGAAACCTGTGAAATAATCATTGAGGCTAAACTTGAACTGATTTTATACACTGTAACTATATCGTTTTTCTGGTATTTTGTGCCTTCCTAGAAGTTAGATACAGTTAATATGACCTGACATTACCTGGAGGTTTTCTTCTGCATTGCAAGTACTGCTGTATGAACTAGTCGTTTGAAATTTGAAATGTTGAGCTTACTAACTGCCAGTTTTGGCATCATTTGAATATTTACAGTAACGTATCTCATGATTTCAGGAGATTAGAACGGTGGAGCTTGCAAAGCCAGTTGGATGGGTCCACATATCATTATCCGGGATTGATCCACGGTATGCATTGTAATATGAAGATGAATAACCGTTCCTAAAATTATGTGTATACTCCCTTTATACATGTAGGAGGACAAAACAAATGTGCAGACCTAAGCTAACAGCCTTGGTTTGTTGTTTTGGTTCGAATCTATGTGTTGAATTTGAAAAGACTTGGATATCCTGTCGGGTTTGTCGTTCCATACCGAAACATTTGAGCCAGATAATACTGCATCCATAATATTGTTAAGGCCCATTAGGCCTAGGCCTACTACCTATATATATAACCTATAGTCCTTAGGGACTGATTATCAATCGTCAATCCCAAGGTTAGTAACAAATATCACCAGGAAAGAGTTAAAATATTTTATGTAGTGAATGCTTGAAGAATTTGACCATCATAATAATTTAGGAAGTGAAACTATTTTAGAAATTAGTGGAAGGGACACCCTATTTAAAGCTTGTACTACTTGATTTTACTTCTGTAATGTAGGCAGATATATTACTGTCTTTTTTTGGGTATGTATGCAGAGAAACATTCATTCACACATTTATGCTCCAAATTGCTGTTTTATCCAATCATCTGAATGGGAGGGATACTCATGTCCGACAGATCAAGATCTACGGGCCAAGACCGTAAGATGGATATACCTTGCATATCTATTACTACCTCTGTTTGTTTATATATGTCATTGGTCAGTTCAATTTTGAACTAAGCGGTGTCATATAAAAAAACGGGGGGAGTATTATTTTGTAATACATGAGTATGTTTGACTAAACCAAGATCTATGGAGCTACAGTACAGTTAACAGACGCTTGTACCCATACCATGCCACATGGCCTACATAGGATTTGATGCTTTTGTACTCATCACATGCCACATGACCTAGATAGAATGATAGAACTTTATGTACAATTAAAATCTTGATTTTTTATGGTTTTCTTGTTTCAGGAATCCTGTTCCCCACCAGCCGTTTCATTTTACTTCCAGGGAGTTCATCACATACTCTACTATTAGATGACAGTGGATGAGCAATCAAGATAGGATCGGCAGCTCATGGCTCTGGATGATCGCGCCATATTAGTATATTTGCCTGCTTGTGTGCTGTCTATCGGGTCTTGGACGTGTATGTGTAATGAAGTTGTTAGGCTATCTCAGCAGCATCCACATCTCATATTTTAAACCCCACTACATAAAGAGTGCAGTGCAAAATAGTGATTTGCAGGGCACATGTACCTGCTGGCCATAGCCTTAGGTAGCAATAACATACTTTTGAATTTGTTTCGCGGCCTCTGTTGGCTTGCAGTGTTTGCTTGGTTCATTGGTTGGTCCCAATCATTTTGTGCCCTTGGTGTTCAGTGCCTTAGGTTAGCCTATACTGTTTGTGGACGGTCGTACTGTTAAACCTTTGAAACTTTGTAGTTTCATTTTAAAAAAAAAACAATTCAGTTTTATGAAAAATGCCAACACACGCATGTGGCATGTAACGGTGTCTGCCAAGTCTGATTGGCAGTGTCCTTGTGCATATTATAGGGAAAATCCCTTTAATACCATCTAAATTTATATCAATCCCTTTAATACCATCAAAATTTATATCTTCCCTTTAATACCATCAAATTTAAATTTTAATCTTTTCGATGCCATGCCGTTAGTTCCAATCTAACGCCTTTATTTCAATTTAAAAATAAATCTCTCCAATGCTAACAAAATCTATATCAATCACTTCAATGCCACTAGAAATTTATTCAACCTATTTAAATTTTTTTTAAAAAAATCTAAAATAAAAAAAATATAGACCAAAGTTCAGTCCATACTTTTTGAACCCTAAAATTACTCCAATATACTAGTTCGATCTATTTGCTTCCTAATAATTTTGAAAAAATAAGAAAGATTGAATAGATCGAATCGGTATAAACGAATAACCACATAGTTTTTTGGGTTCTAGAAAATATGGATTGAAATTTTAAAAAATTATTTAAAATCTCTATTCATATCAATTAGGAAGAATATAAAGAGTCTCTGCAATGCATAAATTTGCATATGAATTATCTATCGGAGAAACAAAATTTTGTATGTCACACGTATATGTTGTTCATTACACAAATAGCTAATTGACTCTAAAAAATTATTTCCTTGTTAAAGCTAGGGCCAAAGAAACAAGCTAGGGCCAGAGAAACAAGTGCATGATTTGTTTTGCTGATAAATGCTAGCACTAGATACGTGAACGGTATACGTCTTCATCGGCCGTGTAATAAATGACATTTGTACGTTATACAATTACCCGACAATTTTTTTATTCTGGATTTTTTAAAATCCAAATATATCGAAACAATTTCTAATGACATTAAAGGGATCAGTATAAATTTTGATGTCATTGAAATGATTTGATTTAAATGGAACTAACTACAGCGTTAGCTTCAAACTAACGACAATAGCATTCAATGGATTAAAATTAAAATTTAATGCTATAGGAATTGGTATAATTTTGTATAGCATTAAAGGGATTTTCTCCATATTCTACGCTAGGCATGAAGTTTAATATTCATACTAGCGGCTCATATAACCTACAGCTAGCGACTTATATAACTTACCGCTAGTAAAAATATCTCTTTATACTGCAATTAAAAATTACGGTATTAAGACTAGGTAATTGGTTTAAACCCACATTTTGGTTTGGTTTCTTCGGTGCAACAAAATTTTGGTGTGGGCAAAATTAAGAGAGTTGAATACATGAGTGACCCTGAATTTGTTAAAAGATTTAATTTAGATTCACGAACTTTGAAAATGTATTTTTAGATACTTAAACATGTTGAGTGACACACCATAGAGTAAAAAATGGACGTTGGATGCACCATTTTAACAGGTTTAGGTACCTGTACCTAGGGGTGCATCACTAAACTTGATGATTGCATGAAAGCATTACGCTACATGATATGATTCTAACCAAATAACCGGTTTAATTTTTGGTGCTGCTATTTTTAGTTTTTCATATAAACACGAGCACATGCGATTTCATTTACAATTACGTATTAGCACGCAATCAGCTATACACCAACTTCCAAGATTATAATTTAGGGTAGCACACAAGTGCTAGACCACACATTCACCTCGGGGAGGAGAGGCGCACAAAACAACGCACCTATTTTCTTTCCTACTATACTTTACACACTTCTAAAGATGGACACGTTACATTCTACTACATATTAGCCGCAATCCAATATACACATAAACGGCTCCGGACATGAACAGCTGCTCCACGGTCAAATCTTAGAAGCAGAACTTCTTTTTCTGCACAAGGCAAACAATCAAACATAGTGGACAACAATCAATTTGATGGGACTCAAAAACTTAATGATCAGACATTCAGCGGGTGGAAATGTAATTACACATTTATATCTCAAAAGATGGAAAAAGGTGGGAGAACAGTAACATACACGAAATTTGATCAGCTCCTGCCTATCAATGTACGCGAGTAGCTCATCCTGTCGCATCAAAGCATCATAAAGGGCCTGCTCATGGAAATTGAGTAGATAGTCAAGTTAATCACCTTGTTAGTATTTCCTTTTTTCCCTATATGATGGAATAAATAAACATTATCCCAGCCTCTACAGACTTATTTAATTTTTCAGGGAAAAAAAAGGCTCGAACAATAGTTTTCATGTGTTGTTGTCATGGAATAATAGTTTTCATGTATTTCTGATTTGTACCAATTGAGACCAAAGATTGAAAACAGCAGGTTTGAACAGAACAAGCTCACTTTCTTTGTGGAAATCAGCTCAGCTTCCAATGCATCCACACGGCGGACGGCTGCATTGAGCAATTCTTCCTTTTCAAACGGCATCTCAGACGGCTTCGTTTCAAGCACCTGCACCTTGTCCTCCAACTCACCCAGCCGTCTCAGCATCGACGAAATCACATCCTTTTCTGTGTAGGATGGGGCAGGAGATGGAGGTCGAAACTCCTCCTTGCACTCCTGCTCTTGAGGATACTTAACATGATAGTCGTCATGCTTACCAGATTGGTTGGAGATCCTTCTAGCCATCTTGCTTGGGACAGAACAAAGCATGGCAAAAAGGGTCATCATCAAGAATGTCAGCCATGTGATAGTTTGAGCTCTGAGTCCTTCAAATGTGCCATGCAAATTCCTCAGGGACAATGAACCTGGTGTGGAGAATTGTAAAAGGTTCAGGGTTCAGCACAAAGTAATACAGAACAACTGAACAAAATACAGAACAATATTCTTGCATATGTATCGCATGTTTCCGTAATTTTGAGAACGAAATCCTAACTAGAGAACACTTTCCAGCTTAAGTTGTAAGCTGTGGCCCTCAAAGTTCGTTTTTTTATAGAAGTAAAAAAAAAGTAATCAACCAGAGGATGTAGCTAAAAAACATTGGTATGGATGTAAGCACATTGGCATAGGAGCTAAATTTTTTTAGGATTGATGAAGTACAGCAGTAGATACTTTGCTAGTCTAATTATCTATCTATAAAGATTAGATTTTTTGTATGTGGGAAAACACATGGGCTAACTAAAACTGAGCGGATGTAAAATGAAGAACAAAACTTTAGGCAAGAGATTCACAATAAAATAAACAATTATATACCAACATAGAATACCTGAAGAAGCAGCTTGTAGACTAGCTCTGGGACTACCCCATCCATCATCAACAATCTTGTCCACAACAGGAATGTTTTCTCCAATAGAAGCATGAACAAAAGATGCAGAACCATGTGCCGACAATTTTGACTGGAGGTAGCAACAGAGGTTACACATTAATACTGGTAGTCTGGTTGACAATAACAAAAAGAGTATAACCCAAAGGTACATTCCAACTGGTTTGGGAAGTGAACTGGTTAAATTCACATATTACCAAAAGCAACAAGAAAACAATGGGGGTGTGGTACCATTTCCCATCCAATAAATGTTTACAGAGTAATTATAATTTAGTGGCCTTTCATCAATAATTTCCAGATTATGCTAGTAATGTCCAGTTTTTATTCTTATACTAGACTGTACAGGGTTAGCCACTTGCCTCCTCGTGAACGGGGGTCAAAATAGGATGTGTAATCAGGTTCCTTGATGCAGTAGGAGATGTTACGTCTTCCACTTCAGACCCAGACTCGGCAGATGCATCACTGCCTTTTCTCTGCTTCAGTAAATAATGGAGTAAGTACTGACTGAGGATCGAGAATGATGTTTCTCGAAATTTCTACACTCAGGAATTCAGACTTACATTTGGGTGCACTGGCCAAGCATAACTGACTATCTTTCCATCAGTGCTGGATATGGTCACAATTTGCCTGCCATAGTTCGCCTCGCCATTGAGGACTCTCTGGACAGAACGAAGGCGCATCAAAAGTTAGCAACAGAAGGCATTGTCCAGCTGAAAATCTCATCTGGAAACATCTCTCTTTTCTTCTTTGATATTTATTCATGTTCTCTTTTTTCATAACACTTGGGGACTCAGGACAGGTCAAGTGACACGTGACTGGATATTTTTACCTTTATTATGTTGGGATCCTTCCAAGGACCTTTGTCAGATCTTTCGCAACCTTCAATACACTTGCATTTGCCACCAAGAAATTCTGGCAATTCACTGCATGAATGCATTAAGCAGAAATTAGAATGGAAGTAAACAACATAAATGTACGACCAAGGACCAACCAAGGGGAGATGGATTTAACTTAATTTATAAAGATGAGGATAAAAATAACTCCAATCTGGATAGGCCAATGATGCATAGTTTCCGGAGATGGATTGATGACTTGGCTCTTAAGGAGTTGCCTTTGGTTGGGCGTAAGTACACCTGGTCGAATGGGCAGCATAATCCAACTCTTGTCAAATTGGACCGTGTTTTCTGCTCCTTGGATTGGGATGATCAGTTCCCTTGGGCCCTGCTGCAAAGTTCGGCCTCATTCGATTCAGACCATTGCCCGCTTCTTCTGGGGCTCAAGGATATTGTGCAAGGAAAGCCACGGTTTCATTTTGAAGCTTTTTGGACAAGATTGGAAGGGTTTCTGGTAGCTGTTGAGGAAGCCTGGGCTGCTGTCCCTGCTAGTCACTGTCTGTTGCTCACTCTTTCCATGAAGCTCAAGGCCACGGCTAAAGCTCTTCAAGGTTGGGGCGAGAAAAAGGTTGGTCATATTAGATCACAGCTTGGTCTTGCCAGGGAGCTGCTCCACCAGTTCGACATAGCTCAGGACAGTAGAAGTCTTTCTCCTGAAGAATTTTGGTTGCGTAATAGTCTAAAGCAGCACAGTCTTGCTCTTGCGTCTTTATGGCGTTCCTTGGTCCGGATGAGATCTCGGATTTATTGGTTGAAGGATGGGGATGCGAATACTGCTTTATTTCACTCTCATGCGAGGTATTGCAAAGCTAAGAGTTTCATCCCTAGAATTGTCTCAGAGGATGGAAAGGTTTTCACTGCCCAGGAAGAGAAGGCGGACTTGTTCACTGATTTCTATATGAATCTGCTTGGTTCTGCAATTAATAAGGGGGCTGCGGTTGATTTGGAACAGCTTGGAGTTCCCACTTTTGATCTAGAAGCTCTTGACAGCCCTTTCTCGGCGAATGAGGTATGGAATACAATCATTAGTCTTCCTCTTGACAAGGCGCCAGGGCCAGACAGGTTCACAGGTCGTTTTTACAAGGTCTATTGGTCCATCATCAAGATTGATGTCATGGCTGCAATATCCTGTGTTTGGGCTAGAAAGTTTGCCAACATGAATTGTCTGAACTCCGCTTACATCACTCTCATTCCAAAATTGGAAGGGGCCGACAAGGTCAAAGATTTTAGACCTATCAGCATTATTCATAGTTTTGCAAAGCTAGTGTCTAAGCTTATGGCTACTAGATTGGCTTGTCAGTTGCAGCATCTTGTCTCGCCTAATCAATCTGCTTTCATCAAGAAAAGGTTTATTCAAGATAATTTATGCTGGTACAACATACTGCTCGTTTTTTGCAGCAGCAAAAACAACCCCGTATCATGATCAAACTGGACATTTCTAAGGCTTTTGATAGTGTTTCCTGGGCATTTTCAATTGAAGTTCTCATTAGGCTGGGTTTTGGACAGATTTGGTGCAACGTCGTTTGCGGCTTGTTGTCCTCTTCCTCAACTCAAATTTTGCTTAACGGATGCCCAGGAGAAGTCATATATCATCGGCGGGGTTTGCGTCAAGGGGACCCATTGTCTCCTATGCTCTTTGTCTTGGTTATGGATGTCCTTAACATTATGGTGCAGTGTGCCTCTGCGGAAGGGGTTCTCTAGCCCCTTTCTTCGAGATTCCTTCACCACCGGATTTCTTTATACGCGGATGATGTGGTTGTTTTCCTTCGGCCGGATGTGGTTGATATTGAGGCATTTAAGGGGATTCTACATCTTTTTGGTGAAGCCTCTGGTCTGAAGACCAACATTCAGAAGAGTAATGTTTTCCCAATTCATTGTGATGAGGAAGATCTGGCTTCAGTGCAGGCATCTTTACCTTGCCAGCTGTCTAATTTCCCATGCAAATATCTTGGGCTTCCGTTATCCTTGAAACGTCTATCTAGGCCGCAATTACAATCTATCATTGATCGTATTGCGGTCATGCTTCCAGGATGGAAGGCGGAGCTTATGTCCAAGGCTGGCCGGGCTGTTTATATTCAGTCGGTTATGACTTCCAGCTTTGTGTATTTGGCTATGGCCCTGGATCTCCCTGCTTGGGCGATCAAGGCAATTGACAGATTAAGGAGAGCTTTCCTTTGGAAAGGTGGGAAAGAAATCAAGGGAGGGCACTGTTCTTTGGTTTGGAGTAAAGTCACTCGTCCTAAAGAATTGGGTGGTCTTGGTCTTTTTGATTTAAAATTGTTTGGTTGGGCTCTTAGAGTCTGGTGGCTTTGGTTGCAGAAATCAGATCCTGGGAGGCCGTGGGCTGTTTTTCCGCTTCATTTCATAAAGGAAGTGGTTTGCCTATTCAATTCTGCTGTGTATACTGAGATTGGAAATGGTTTAAACACACTCTTTTGGACTGATAAATGGCTGCATGGGCACTGCATCCAAGAGCTTGCCCCTGCAGGGTTTGCCTCTATTCCTAGGAAGGTTACCAAAAGTAGATTGGTTAAGGATGCCTTGACTAATTTGAGTTGGGTTCAAGATGTTCAGGGAGCTCTTTCCTATGCTTTCTGGGTGCAGTTTTTGGATTTGACTGAGATCCTGGAAGGAAACTTGCTGCAGCCCAATGTGCAAGATCGTCATGTTTGGAGGTTTTCTAATTCCGGTGATTATTCTTCAAAATCCGCTTACACTGCTATGTTCCATGGCTCGGTGTTTTTCAAGCAGGCTGATCGAATTTGGAAGACATGGGCCCCTAGCAAATGTCGGTTTTTTCTATGGCTTGTGGCTCACAACAAATGTTGGATAGCAGATAGATTAGCTAAAAGAGGATTGACTCAGTCGCTTCTTTGCCCGCTCTGTGATCAACATGATGAGACTATCAACCATCTGCTGGTGGGCTGCTCCTTTGCGCGTCATTTCTGGTTTGAGTTGCTCAGGCCTTTTGGTTTGCAGGACTTCCTTTCAGGACAGGATATAGATGATTTTGATCACTGGTGGTGTTTCAATAGTGCTCGGCTGGGTGGGTTGAGTAAGAAGGGCTTTGACTCCTTGGTCGCTTTAGGCGCTTGGATGTTGTGGAAGCATAGAAATGGTGTTGTCTTCAATGGTTCCCATCCAAACTTGGTGGTGGCCGTTCGGCTGGCCAGGGAGGAAGCTTTCTTGTGGTCTTTGGCTGGGGCTAAGGGTTTTTCTTACCTCCTAGCTCAAAGTCGGGTGGTTTAGTTTTCTGTTTTAGTGTTGGGGTGTCTGTCAGCTGACAAACGCTCTGTCCCTGCCCCTGCTCCAGATGTTGTTTCTGGCTAGGTGGGGTTCGGTGTGTGTGTGTTTGTGTGTGTGTTGTACTGTCTGTTCGGGGTCTTTTCCCCTTTTCTTCTTAATACATTGACCCGCAGCTCTCCTGTGTGTTCGAGAAAAAAATGTACAACCAAGAAACAAAATACTAACCACTCGTCAATTATTTCGAGCAACTTATGTTGATACTTATTCCCAAGAACCTTCAAAAGAAAATGAGAAAGGGTCACTAACTGACTACTATCTGGATATCATATTACTAAAGAAAGATGCAAATGCTTAACAAAGCACTACATACATGAATCTTGGAAGCAGTTTTTGGATCAAGGAATGATTTTATTGTGCTCCATAACATCTTGAAGCCTTGTCCCGCATTAATTATATACATCTGGCACAGTGTCTGTAACAGCATCCAAAATGGGAGATGAGTGTGATGCCCCCTCAAAAAACACATCCAGAATACATTAGGGATTGTAAAGTTAGGCCAAGATAAACATAGTGCCAAGAAGGAAGTACATTTCTTCTTTTTAATTTTTTTAATCTATTAATGGAAATATTATTTGAAAACAATCAAGATGTTGGAACAAAACTTGTCATTCAGGATCCTTGACAGCGTTACCAACCTCTGGGTAGTTATCGTTGTCGATCTTCTGTAATCGTGTGATTAATTCCCTGGCAGATTTTGAGAAGTTTTTGAAACCCTTAATTTACAAAGAAATAAAGAACAAAGCATTAATTCTTAGTAATGTGGATTTATATGTAAACAACAATATTTAGCTATCATATAATGCAGCATACCACGCCTTGCACATCAAAAATAGTAGTCGACGAATCTATGTGCTTTTTTGCAGCAATGGAGCAAGCTGGAAATCTCATCTGGAAGCACCTCTCAAATTCCTTGACATGGTATTTCACATACCGATCTAGAGTTGTCACTTGTACTAGCTTGTTCGCATCAACTTTCCCTATTAATTCTATGTAGACAGGTCTTCCCTCTTTATCTACCCCATGATAAAATTGTGGGTAATACTTTTTAACTTCATCTAACTCGGCGTACTCAAATTCCTGAGTTATAGAACCAAGAAGGGTTAAAATATAGAGGTTACTCTGAGAAAGATTGATAACTATGAAATATTATGGTATGCTAATTTAACTTCAGCTTTACCTCTATTTTGTCAACCCCGAATTCCTTCCTCCATTTAAGCATGTCTGACCACATATTCTTAGCTTTCTCAACATCAAATTTCCGTGCTTTTAGGAACCTGCAATGCAAATGAGATCAAATGAGAATCCCAGCCCAGTCAACTAGGATGGCAACCACTTTCTTCCAATCATGGCCTCTCAAGCACATGTACAAAGTTTTGTGTGTGGCTATTAGAAAGGTATGAACATGGAAGAATATATGCAGCATAAATAGAAATCAAAACCTTGCGAACAAGAAACTTCCTGTCTTTTGAAGGTTATTCCAAAGAAAAGAAAAAAAACTGTGAACAAGAAATGTTGTACCTTAACATCATGTGATAATCGTCATGCTGTGGTGGCAGCAAATCCTCGTCAATTAAGCATTGTCGAAATGTCTCAACATCTTGAAGCTCTTTAATGTCCCTTATATCCTTGATGGAATCCCCCCTTTCTGTCTTCTTTTTGCTTCTCCTTCTCAGGGAATGCCTGAATTTGTTCCCCGCGTTAATTGCTTTTTTCTTGAAAGATCCGATCTTAGTCTTCTTATCTCCTTCTGAGTTGTCTGCATCAGATCTGTTCTCTTTCCTTTCATCGTTATGTACAAACCCTTCAAAACCTGCAAAGGCTGTCTCAGTTTTCCATCTCCAAATCCAAGCAAAGACAGCTATTTTTGTTCCGTAGCAGCAGTTACTCTTAGGTGGGTTAGACTAGACAGAAAATTGTGCTTTACGATGAGAAGCTAGAACTGCAACCTGTCTATTAGATGAATGCTAAACCAGAGGCCCAGAGCGCGAGAGAGATGTTAATATCGGTATTAACAGACCTTCATAGACACAAAGAGTACATGGTAATAATAGTTGACACATGGACTGGTTGAATGCTTTATGAACTTGTTAATTTGCACATGTTACAACATTGCTATATGTCGATTATCTGCATTAACTCAGCTTCAAGCATAAGGTTTAAGCCCTCGAAAGAGCATCTCCAACAAGGTGTCTCAAAATAATGCCCAAAAATTTAAACACTACATTATTTAATGTGTTTAGGCCACTAAAAATAAATTGAGCTCTAACAGTTAGGCCCTAAATCATGTATTTTAGGAAGTATATTACATTATTATGAACGAAAATATCGAGAATGATGTAGAAAATAAGTATAGAGCACTAACCGGGGTGTAATATATTTGGATCACTTTATGGTGTGCCCTATATTTGTTTGATAAAAATTTATAAAACAGAGCACTGTTTTTTATGAGTTGAGCTCTATATTTTAAGATAGAGCACTGATTTAAGACACTGTTAGAGATGGGGGAACAGGCACAGCTTAGGCAGTTGGTAAATAATCTACTTCTGTATTAAGATTTTTTTTTTCAATAACAAAGTACGCTGGATTTTTTTTCTAGCCCCCGAACCTATAAGGCTATAACCATGCAGGAACAATTTAATGTTATGCTTTATGTGCTCAATAAGAGCACTATTACCCAAACAGAACTCCCTCAATTTGAAAGAAACAAGAACAAGATGAACCAATAGCACGCGCTAATTCGTCGGGAATCGATTGATTGCGTCCCAACGGGAAGAAGCACTTCATACTCACATGGCCTAGCAAGTCGGTCGAGGGGGGCTGACATCCCGTCCGCCGATGCCAGAATCGGTCCCCGGAACAAACCCCAAGCTCAGAATCCCCTGCAACCGGCCATTCGGGAGAAAAACACTGTGATTGATGAACGGTGCACCGGAAGTCGAAATTTTTAACAGCCCCTTTCTTCTTACCTGTTCCAATTTGGATTTCGGGAGCCGGTGGTTTTGTCCACGAGGAGAGCCGAGAGCCTGCCTCTGCCGGTCTGCCGCTCTGCTTTTCAATGGGTGGCGGTGGAGGTTGGGGTGGGGCGAGGGAGACTCCGGAGGGAGATGCTGCGAGGTCCCGGTCACTTCCCGAGTGAACCCGGCTCATGCACCCGGACCAGCCGAACGGTTGAGCTGTGCCCATGGACCTTATTCGGTCTTGTGTCTGGTAGGCTCGTTTACATTTGGATTCGGAGGCGCGTGCCCTGGGCCTGGCACGATTTCTGTGGGGACCACGGAACAGTGGCCGTGAACCGTAGACCGCGTTCAAGGAGAGCGTGCCGGTGATGTGACGCGTGGAGGAGGGGTTGGCCAGGTCGGACTGGAGATTGGTTTCGTTTGGTTGGACAAACTCCTCTCTCGGCACTCTGAGCTCCGCTGGTGGTTCCGTGATTATTTTTAGGGAATGGAAACCAAATTGTGTCGCTCTGGCTAGCTAGTGTGTTGTTATTGCCTTCGATATTCTTCTGCCGTCTCTCTTGATCAGTTGCGGCTGCTGCATGCCATGTTTTTAGTCTACCAAAGAGGAAGTGACTAGACAAATAATCTGGTCTAGATTTCGTGGCTACAAGAACAAGAAACCTTTTCGGACATACTCTATTTTACAGTATGTCTTTATATAATGGTGGAGTAGCCTGTTCCTGACCAGACCAAGAAAAACAACGCTAGTATCAGGAGCCGCCTTGCGTACCCAAAGCAAGATCATAGGCTGTGTTCGCTGCGGCTTAAAGCGGCTTTAATCCGGCTGCGGCTGCGGCTTCTACAGTATTTTGTCTCTACTGATTGCAGCTGCAGCAGTACAAACAGCCGTAACAGTACGGCTTTAAGCCGCAGCGAACACAGCCATAGATGGTTTCACCGCTGTAAGTATCCATCCATGTCTCAGCCCCGGCACCATTGGCTGCAGCTGCAATCTATAGGCGGCCGTAGCCGTAACCGAAATAAAGCCGCAGCAAACCGCTACAAATTTGAAACTCTAATGGAACTACGGTTAAAAAAATAGTAGTAAATTTCGTACGCAGTCAGTAACTGCCAGTAGCACAGTGCAGTGGCCCGCCAAGTGCCATGCTCTCTTCAGATAAAGAACAGGCAGACAAGCCAGAGGAACCGATGATTTTAGCGCTCACTGTCCTGTGTTTTTTCTGCTGGCATCAATCAGAAACAGTGGCTAAACAAATGGGTACATCAATGGGGTCGGCACCGAGGGAACTTTCTGTCCATGTCTACGCATCCGATCCGCTAGCTACGCTACCTCTGCCTGAATATCTTTAGTTGTTACACTGATTGCAAAACACCCGTGAGCCATGCTAATTAAAGCGGCTTTGGCTGTCATCGCATCACACGGGAACGGGGCTGTTGGCGAATCAAGCAGGTTCGTAGCGTGATCTGATGAAAGCCCGAAGGACGAAAGGATTAAAGGGAGCATGCGCCTCTATATTTCTATATTAGAAAGCCGGTCCGAAACGGCATCCATTACACTGTCTACGTCAGCCAGCAAATTTTCAGTCATCCGATATTTGATCAATGGTCACGGCAACGTCAGAGCTCTTCTGGTTTCCCTTTCATACAGGCTTTCGAACCTTCGTTCCCATCTATTCTCTCCTCCCCCACCACCAGGGCCGGCCCTAGGGGGGGCAAGGTGGGCCACCGCCCTGGGCCCCCAAAAACTATGGGGCCCCACCCCAAGTATAAATGTACAAGTAATATGCCGTATATGATACACAGTGACTCAGTGAGTCAGCGACGTATAGGGGAAACGAATCGCCGCAGCCGCGTGGGATGCGATCGCCTTCTTTCGCCCAATCCTGCGTGCGTGCCGCCGCCGCCGTGGACGGGCAGACGGCTGGACGCATTCGCCAGGCGCCAGCTCGTTCGGTCTTTCCTCTCTGCCTGAATCGCCAGATCGCTATCTCACTGATCGCCACGACGGCACACAGTTCTGTTCCTGAATCGCTGCTACTGCTAGCCTGCTGCTGGACGCCTGAACTGGACAGGCTGTGTTCCAAATTCCAATGTGAGTTTACCGCTTTCCAGAGATCATCTTGAATTATTATTAGTTTATTACACAAACACAAGTCCGGTGGATTGCTATTAGTTTACTATACTTGAATGCCTTGATGTTTATATATTTTTTTAATCTTGCAGACTAACGGTTGATCTTGATATATTTTAAGTCTGAATTTTTCCCAAACTATCTTACTCCGGGACCAAATAATTATAAAGGCCAAGGTAAGACAAAAAGACATGTATTCTAATATCTAATTTTTTTAGTGATTTAGTAATTATGTGAACCGTGCGTCCGTGCATAATTTGTTTTTATGTGTTTATAAGTCTCTCTCTGTATATAAGGGGGCCTCTATACTAGTTTTCGCCCAGGGCCCCCAAATTGCTAGGACCGGCCCTGCCCACCACGCTCCACCCGTGTTGTACGACATGGACATCGCCACCCACTCCACTGTCTGTTCATCCTAGCGTCGTGCTCTGCCGCGCCCTACAGGTCCTTCTCGTCCACGCTCCCTCCTTTGTTGTGCACTGCTCGTAGCTGCTGATTTTGGTTTATTGCCATTGATTGGTCGCCTCCTTCGTTTTAGGGTTCCTGTTCTTCGACCGAACGCGCTTCAAATCAAGGTTTCTTTGCTATCTCAGTTTTGGATTTGAGTTTGCCTCAAGTAATCAGTGACTTCCATCACAAATCGTTCAAGATTTGCGTTTTTCTGTCATTAATCAGTAAAATCGCATGTACGGTTTCGAATGGTTACTATATATTCAAATGTGGTAGACATTGTCTTCTCATATTTTTTTTCCCTATATGTATAAATGGCCTTGTCCGTCTTTTGGGTTTCATCATTCCAGAAACCTCTTTCTTAGGGTTTTAGTTCTTCCTTCGTCACATCCATCGGCTAAAAAAGGATTTTTTTTCTTTTTGGTCGGTCATTTAGTATTGAAGGGGATTCACATTTGGACATTGGGGTTGTATTGTCAGTATTTTGTACCAGAAAACTTCTTTTTTATGTGGGGGTTTAGATTCTAATCCCCTTCTTATGCAGTGCAACTCCGTGGACAAGCAACAAGCAATTGGCGTTTTCAGATGCGGAAGCAGGTCTTCCTATAGCCCCCTGCTTCAAAATAGTTTGCTTTATATTTTGTAGATTGCATCAAAAGAATAGGAGTATTGGCATTATGTCTGGATTAACATTGTACTTGCCAATTGTTTGTATCAGCAATCTTGTACTTTCTTGGTGGTACTGGTACGTGCAAGAATTATCATCTATCCACCATCTATCCAAGGAGGTAATTGCCTTTTGTCTTTCCTACTAATTCAATTGCCTACAAATTTGCATATAAATCAATTTGTTCCATATGTGAATGATGGTCCTTCTGCAATGTTCTACATGCCTTCCCTACTAATTCAATTGCCTACAATCTTGCAAATGGATCTTCTGCCATGTTTCATATGTCTTCCCTACTAATTCAATTGCCTACAAACTATGGCTTGGCTCACAGAGACCATCTGCCATGTGCTTATTGAACCTTGTACTTGCTCCCTTGACCTCTTTTTTGTCATACTGGTTCATCATGGCTTCTCTGTATGTAATTTGCCTTCCCTGCTAATTCAATTGCCTATAAATTTGCATAGAAATCAATTTGTTTAATATGCAAATAGTTCTTGCAATGACCAACACTACTCTTACTAACTTATTATGTTCTAGAGAACACCAAACCACATAAGCTAAGGCTTAGCTCACACAGATCTTCAGCCATGTGTTTATTGAATCTTCTACTTACTCACTTGACTTCTCTTTGCCATACTAACCCATTGTGTCTTGTAGGAGATAAATTTACAAACTAGCAAAAAATATGTTCATATCTTGTAGATGGATAATGCAGTATTTTCATATGTGAATTTGAGGATGCAGTTGATAAGTAATTTAGTGTTTACCATTTATATATCCTAGAATAGAGTGGTTTATGCAACCATCCTAATCATGAAGTTGTATTCTGTTCTTTCATTTCCCTAAATAGTGTCATTAATTCCTAGAGACTATTTCTTTAAAAAGTAATAATCAGACACTTCTAGTTGGTTTGAGAGGTATTGTATTAGTTCTCTTCTTTTTTCTCCTTTCTATTTCCCATATCATTTTAATGCCTGATTGTTATAGATGTACTCGGTTCCTTAAATTAAAGGAATTTTGGTTCAAAGAACATTCGTTAAGCAGTGGCCATATTGGTTATGCATTGAGGTTCTTTGTTCAATAAACTACATAATACACCAACTGTAAAGTACATAGCTAAATTAGGCAACCAAGGATGTACATACATAGAAGCATAAACATACAATTACATGTACACATACAGAGTGTATGTCTCGGATTTTTCCCTAGGGATAACATAAGAGATTAGTGCCACTATATTTCCTATATACAAACATACCTGGATATATGCACACATATAGATTGTCTGTATCGAGTCTCTAGTATGAATAACACATACCTGCATTTTTTATTTTCCCCTATTGTCATGGAAATCTGTGTATATAATTATCTATTTATATATGCCAACGGATCAGTATATAACTGATCTATGTAAGCATGTATATACGTATATAGTGTACATGGAAAACTGTATATATATATACCTATATGTATATTATATACATTGAGGTTTTCCTTCGTGCAATTTAGAAGATCTATAGAAAAGTATCCTATGCTTTCTCTGCTAGGTTTAGTGATACTACTTTGCATTAGGACGAAATGAAGAAAATTTATGAGAGCACATTGGAAATGAACAATGGTAGTATTTCAGTCAGCCACAAAAAGCGAAGTAAGTATCTTCGTACAATCATAAATAAACATCGCTTTGTTTCAATTCATTTGAATTCCACATGTTCCCATAATTACATAGCTATGTACTATTCTTTTAGCAAAAAAAGAAAAAGAAAGGAAAAACGTAATGTGCAGTACATAGTCCATTGCTACATGTTTCAACAATTAAACTACATATATGAAAGTAACAAAAAAAATTAACTCACTGTCTTGTACCCATTCATGTTTTTACCTATCTTTGTTTTAGAGTCATCACTATTTCACATATTCTAAAACACATGAAATTTTGTTAGACACTGTTCTAATAGAACATAACTTTCTAAGATTTACTTTCCAATGGCTAAAATCTCATTTTAGATGCGAATGGAGAAATGAAAATCCTACAAACTGATGTTATTCCGCATCTCTGGTGTTTTTAGCTTCCACTCTTTTTTTCACGAATCGTTTACTCCCTCCTACAGTTTAATTATCATCAAAGTATTTCTCGGTACTTTCCATTACTTCCTCTAACTTCATCATGTTACATAGTTTTGACATCCATATATTATACACCTAAATCATGTGAATTCAAGTTCTTATGAAAGCACACCTTGGTTTCTTTTCTTTATATAAAGCTACCTGGTTTATCTTACATCAATCTATTTTTCCCCTACTAATGTCAAGACCGACCTACAAACCTCTCCGCCTCACTCTTCTTTAAGAACAATATTTTCACATACTTGAAACCAGATATGAAATTCTGTTATACATTAGAGACAATATCCAACAGTTCTTATGCACTGACTTACAGGATAATAACCAGGTTTAGATCACCCTAACCCAAAAGATCTATCATCCCCACCAAAAAAATAATGTTTCAAACATGCTTATTCTCTTTCAACAATATGTACCATAGTCCTTTCTAACATTGCAGACCATATACACGATGAAAAGTAGAGCGCTTCAGATACAACAATCTGGTTTAACCGAGCCTGAAAGCAACGACGAGTAAATCAACGTCATTTTCATGAAGGTGAGACATTATGTACAAATCTTCTTTCTACACAGCTTCTAATCAATAGAAACTGCACATTATTCTTCACTCTCATTTATAACCTTTGCGCAACAATAAATTACCTCGCAAACTCTTTAACAACAACTAATCTTTCCTTCTTTTTCCTCTATAGAAAACTGCCTTGCGTATCTGCGATGAACATTGTCACTTTTGAAGCGTGGATACTTTTATGTACATAACTAGGCTGATGAAACTACTTTAGCTTAGTATTTGTTTATGTGATACTCATCTCTGCTTTACTACCTATGACGACCATGTCACTTTTGGAGCGCAAATGCTTTTGTGTGCATAAAACAAAGTTGATGAAACTTCACCAGTTTAACCTATGCTCTATGTAATCTGTAGCTCTTGCAACACATTGCTGAAACATAATGTAATATGTGTGGTCCTCTCAGTCTAATATAGACCGACTGTAATCACTACAATTATAAACTCAGTACAACTTATGTAATCACTGCATCGATTAAAATTTGCTCTTAAACTTATGTTACCATGTTCTAGAAAACAACTACTACAGGTGTATGTATAATATATCAATATATTACCTTACTAAAACTAAATATAAAAAATAATTGACATAGATGCTTGGTACGCGCGCTTGGGCGCGCCTGATGCACTAGTATATATTCAAGCAGGTTCATAGCGTGATCTGATGAAAGCCTGAAGGACGAAAGGATTAAAGGGAGCATGCACCTCTCTCTCTCTATACATACATACATACATACATACATACATACATACATACATACATACATACATACATACATACATACATACATACATACATACATACATACATACATACATACATACATACATACATACATACATACATACATACATACATAGTTCCAAGCAAAGAAAACAAAACATTATGCCTTGTGGTGTGTGACCGAACTTGGCTTGGCTGGGTTCTTCACGACCCATTTTGTTTTATTTGTAGAATTTGCTCCTTTCCATTCTCTGTGGATGGAATAGTCTAGAGTATTGTGGTTGGAACAGATAAAGCAGGAAAAATCTTATGACCAGTTTATAAAAATTATCGATCAAACGTGTTGGCATCGATCCAGGAATCAATCACTGCGTTAAGAATCGGCGGCGGTGCTCTCTATGAAGGCACGAACGGTCAACAGTCAGGGGCCAGATGGTCTGCGCGTGCGTAGGGGCGGCGGAGTTTACCGGCAACGCTTGGATCTCGCTTTCGGGAGTGACCCCATCGGGGAGGAGATGTCCTAGGCCTTATCTAGGGTCGGCAGGCCACCCTAGACACCTCTAATCGACGTAGAGGCGAAGAGAAGTGGAGAATTTAGAGTTGAGGAAGGCTAATCTAGGGCTAAACTAGAACTACTCCTAATGCCTAAGGTTAAAACTAGATGTAAACTGGTTATTGATTCGATTGTTGATGATTATCGGTCGTAGTACTCTATGTATATATAGAGGGGAGGTTTGGACCCGTTACAATTCGTATCTCGAGCTAAATCCGCAGTTTTAGCTGACAAATTCCGCAAGAAACTCAGAACCCTAACTAATTCTGCGCGCGCGGACCGTCCGCACCACCTGTGCGGACCGTCCGCACCCCAGGGCCGGACCGTCCGGCTACTTATTTTGGTGCCCAACATATGACCCCCGTCCTTTTGACGGAGCTGAGCAAACCAAAGGCAACTAACTCAATGTGATCACATCGGTTTCCTTAGGCATCTTGCCACATATACTAAGATGGTACTTGTCGGGGGCGATAATTTGGGACACCCGAATTATCCCCTAACAAATGCACTCCAAGAAATAAGGACTAAACTCCCAAGGGGTGACAACCAAGCCACCTATAAAAAGCCAAGACATCCCCCCGAGGGTCTCTTACCTCGAGCGGGGCTCCACCTCGCCCGAAGTCGACACCACTCACTCCGCCTCGCCCGAGCCGGCCTTGAACAGATAGGACAAGGGCGCTCGAAAACAGGCAGGGGACATGTGCATTTAATGTGTGTGCCAACCCACGCTGTGGCAGCGGAGCACAGTGGTGGACAAGACAGCGATCACGTCTAAGCGCAGCGGTATGATTACGCCTGTGCCAAACAGTGTGCGCACGCCGCCTGACGCCTTCTGATGGGACGCCTAATACAACAAGCCAAGCGGACAAGTCTTCGGGCGCAACCTCTCCGCCTCGCCTGACCTAAGCTTAGCCCTCGGGCAAATTCTCCACCTCGCCCGAGCTCGATCTCGACCACCAACTACGCCGCGAATCCTGTAGATGGTCACTTTGCCGAACTATAGCGCACGTCGAGAGGCGGCTCAGCTAGCACCTCAGGAAGACTTCTGCGTCAACCAAGCAAGGGCTCTGATCTCGATGAGTGCTGTAGAGAATTTCAACGTCATCACGCGCTAGGACAATGACGCACCTTGTAAACAGCCTTTGGCCCATACCCCAACGCTGTTACAACCACTACGGCATGGGCGACCTCTCCCTCAGGAGCTCGAGCATACGGATGACCCCTCGGTCTCGACCTCAGCTCTCTATGGGAATTAAGCAGGCGCGAATCTACTGCACAATTCACCATCACTCAGATGCCAAGGCATCTCTCCTTCAAAATACAAGACTCGGCTTCACCACGGACGCTCCCCTAGATGTATAAATAGGGCAGTGGTCCCTCCATTGAGGGACACAACACACGTAGACGAGTTCTTGTTTCTCACTCTGTCTTAGATAATGGCACTTGCCTCAATCATCTCTAGGGACCTAGGGACTTTCCCTCTCCCGTTGTGCTTGTAAACCCCTACTACAGGCACCACGATGCGAGTAATATAAACCTCATTCCCTCTACTAGAAGTAGGGCCTCAAGAAGCCCGAACTAGGATAATCGCTTGTGTCATCTTGCACACCATCTAGAGCCAGCCACACGACATTTCACTGGTTGGTTCAGGACCCATGGTCCAAACGCCGACAGTTGGCTTGCCAGGTAGGGGCCAGTCGCGTGCAACATCCCCATTTCTCACCAACACTCTAGATGGCAGATTCTCACCACTAGCTCAGGCTCGGGACGACGATTAGGTTCGAGAGTCTTGAGTTCATGTCTCCCGCCTGCCCCTCCTGAGGATCGAAGCTCCCCTCGCCGCCCTTATCATCGCAGGAGGCAAAGACAGAGCAACCGCAATTGTGCCTCACGGGGCACTCTATGCGCAAAATATGGCATTGGGAATGATGATGGCATTGAATCTATCTCAAGGGACTTGGCCGGCGTCAACATTTCACCCGGAGGGCCTGTGCCAACATTCCTAGCACTGCCTACTCCAACATGCAGGTCACCACTCCCCCATTGTGTCGAGCAAGGGGCGTTAGCAGCACTTGCCCTCCCACCCGCGGGTCGAGAGGAGCCGGATGCTCCTTGGAGAGACATGGGAGGAGACAGAGGAGAACCATCTATGTTCAACCCCATCCCCTTCCAACCATGTTTCGACACCGGCTACGACGCTTAGATGTACGTTGGGCTACCGTTCCCCTCTGGGTGCTTGGACTCCGAGGAAGAAGATGGCCCAAGCTTTGCCCTAAACTTCTCCGGGCTAAGAGACCCCGAGTCCATGCTACAATTCCTGTAGGCATGTGACGAGATGGTCTGCGAAAGCTCGGAGGGTTACAGGTCCAGTGGAGAAGGCTATGATCTGACTTGGGAGTGCTTCCATGTCGACTCAAGGCTCCTCGAGGAAGAAGATGCCTTGGCATGCCACAGGAGGACAACTAGCCTCCATCACACAACCCAGACAGGGCCCACACCCCACCGAGGAGTTGCACGACAAGCTCGAGGAAGAATAACAATGACTACAGCAACTGTGACAGACTTTGGAGGGAGAGGCTACGGGCAAAGCCCTCGACGGAGGCGCGCGGGCGAAGGCCCACGACGTCCTACGTTGCATTGAGGAAGACGTCGACGCCGCTGAACCTCCTGCCCTCAACCAGGCAAGCCAAAGCCCAGAAGCAGCTACGCTCCTACTCCGCACCAGGCTCTGAGCCCTCCACCACCAAGGGACGTCACATCCACGACGAACTTCGGGGGCTTCTAGAATGCGTGGCGGTCCAGTAGGCCAAGAGTTCGGCCTCTCGGCTCTGGGGACCCGCTTCGAGCCTCCAGCCAGAGCCCTCTCACTTCGAGAGGGAAGCCTCGGTGCATCCCATGCATACCAGGCAAAGGGCACCCATGGTGCATGACCGTCTCCGGGACAATCACCAACCCAGGCGGTTCGACAGCGCGAAACATTTGGCTACCGCCCCCGACGGGGCGGACGCTATGATAGCCAGGAGGACCGAAGTCCTTCTCCCGAGCCACCAGACCCTCAAGTCTTTAGCAAGGCCATTCGCAGGGCACCGTTCCCGCCTTGGTTTCGGGCCTCGACTACTATCACCAAGTAGTTGGAAGAGACAAAGTCAGAGCTATGGCTCGCGGATTATCGACTCGCTTGCCAGCTCGGGGGAACGAGTGATGACAATCTCATTATTCGGAACCTCCCTCTCTTTCTCTTTGACTCTGCCCGAGCATGGCTCGAGCACCTTCCACTGGCGCAAATTCATGACTGGGAAGACCTAGTTCGGGTGTTCGAAGGGAACTTCCAGGGCACGTACATTCGCCCGGGAAACTCTTGGGACCTCCGAAGCTGCCGGTAGAAATCCGATGAAAGCCTCCATGATTACATCCGCAGGTTCTCAAAATAGTGCACAGAGCTCCCCAATGTCATTGGCTCCGATGTCATAGGGGCTTTCCTCGTGGGCTCCTCCTACCGAGACCTAGTCGGCAAGTTGGGTCGCAAGACCCCAACTAAGGCCAACGAGCTAATGGACATCGCCAAGAAGTTCGCTTTGGGGCAAGAGGCAGTCGAGGCCCTCTACCACAAGGACAAAGGAGGGCGCCCCTGAGGCGTATGCCCCATGTAACCCGAAGAAGGGCAAAAAGAAGAATAAGACGCAACAGGGTCTGCTCGAGGCCCTCGCCGCCGAACTCATCGCCGCTGCAGAAAAACGCAATCCTTAGGTCCCCCAAGGGGGACCCAGGGTCTTCGATAAGATGCTGAAGGAGTCGTGCCCTTATCATAAGGGCCCGGTCAAACACACCCTCACGTGAATGCGACATGCTCTGGTGCTTCTACAACAAGCCCAGCCCCTCCGTGGAGGGAGGAAACAGGAAGGCCACTGATGTCGGAGATGACGACGAGAAGGGCGATGGCTTCCCCGACGTACATAACTGCTACATGATCTTCAGGGGGACACCGTCAACATGTCCTCGAGGCAACGCAAGCAGCAGCGCTGGGAAGTCTTCTCGGTTGAAGTGGTGACCCCGGTCTACCTAGACTAGTCGGATCGCGCCGTCACCTTCGACCGAGATATCCACTCGTTGTTGACCCCATCATCGACAATGCACGCCTCACAAAGGTGCTTATGGATGGAGGCAGTAGCCTCAACATCATCTATGCAGACACTCTAGATCTCCTGGGGGTCGGGCGATCTTAGATTCGACCGGGGCCGCACCTTTCCACGGAATCACCCCAGGCAAGAGGGTGCACCCCCTTAGGCAGATTGATCTACCTGTCTGCTTTAGGACCCCACTAACTTTTGAAAGGAAATCCTCACGTTTGAGGTGGTAGGGTTCTGAGGCACGTACCACGCTGTGCTCGAGCGTCCATGCTACGCCAAGTTCATGGTCGTCCCAAACAACACGTACTTGAAACTAAAGATGCCTGGGCCCACGGGCATCATCACTATCGGCTCCACCTACTTCCATGCCTACGAGTGCGACGTCGAGTGCTTTGAATACGTCGAGGCGCTCATCAACTCTGAGGCCGTCATCACCAATCTAAAGAACCACGCTGGAGAGGTGCCCGACACCAAGAAGCACGCTAGCAACTTCAAGCCAGTCGAAGCCACGAAGACCGCCCCCTCGACCCAAGCAGCTCTAGGGAGAAAGCGCTGTGGATTGGCTCTCAGCTTGAGCCCAAATAGGAAGCAGTGCTCATCGACTTTCTCCGCGTGAACGCCGAAGTATTCACGTGGAGTCCCTCAAACATGCCGGGCATACCGAGCAAAGTCACAGAGCGCTCCTTGGACATCCGAGCCAACTCTAGACCCGTGAGGCAACCACTGTGTTGATTCAACGAGGAGAAACACAAGGTCATCAGGGAGGAGGTCCACAAGCTATTGGCGGCAGAGTTCATCAAGGAAGTGTTCCATCCAGAGTGGTTAGCAAACCCTATATTAGTTAGGAAAAAGGGAGGGAAATGGAGAATGTGTGTAGACTACACTGGTTTAAATAAAGCATGTCCGAAAGTTTCTTACCCTCTTCCTCGAATAGATCAAATCGTAGACTCTACCGCAGGGTGCGAAATGCTTTCCTTCCTTGATGTGTACTCGGGCTACCACCAAATCCGGATGAAAGAGTCTGACCAGCTCACGACCTCTTTCATCACCCCACAGGGCATGTATTGTTACACAACCATGCCCTTCGGGTTGCGCAACGTAGGAACCATGTATCAACGTTGCATGAACCACGTGTTCGGTGAACACATAGGCTCCACGGTTGAGGCCTATGTTGAGGATATAGTGGTTAAAACTAGGAAGGCCAACTACCTTGTCGCTGACCTAGAGACTGTGTTTGCTTGTCTCCGAGCCAAGAACGGCTGACTTAACCCCGAAAAGTGTGTCTTCGACGTCCCCCGAGGCATGCTCTTAGGGTTCATAGTCTCGAAGCAGGGAATCGAAGCCAACCCGGAGATGGTCTCAGCCATCACCAACATGGGACCCATCAAAGACATCAAGGGAGTTCAGCGGGTCATGGGATGCCTCGCGACCCTGAGCCGCTTCATCTCACAACTCGGCGAGAAGGGTCTGCCCCTGTATCGCCTCTTGAGGAAGACCGAGCACTTTGCTTGGATGGCCGAGGCCGAGGAGGCCCTCGAGAACCTCAAGAAGCTTCTCTCTAACGCCCCATCCTGGTAACCCTTGCCGAAGGGGAGCCCCTTTTACTCTATGTAGCCGCAACCACCAGGTGGTCAGCGCTGCTATCGTGGTAGAAAGAAAGGAGGAAGGACGCACCTTGCTGGTCCAAAGGCTGGTTTACTTCGTTAGCGAGGTGCTATAGAAACAAAGGTGCGCTACCCACAAGTACAGAAACTGCTATATACGGTGATCCTAACTCGAAGAAAACTGTGTCACTATTTTGAGTCCCACCCCGTAACGGTGGTATCGTCCTTCCCTTTGGGAGAGATCATCTAGAATAGGGAAGCCTTAGGTAGGGTAGCCAAGTGGGTCGTCGAACTCATGGGAGAAACTCTCGCGTTTGCCCCCAAGAAAGCCATCAAGTCGCAAGTCCTGGCTAACTTTTTGGCTGAATGAACCGATACCCAGTTACCAACGGCTCTGATCCAAGCCGAGTTATGGACCATGTACTTCGATGGATCGCTGATGAAAACTGGGGCAGACGCTGGGTTGCTCTTCATCTCACCCCTCACGTACATCTGCGATATGTCATGCATCTCCACTTCGCTGCATCCAACAACGTCGTCGAGTATGAAGCCTTGGTCAATGGTTTGCACATCACCATCGAGCTAGGGGTCAGATGCCTAGACGTCCGAGGGGATTCCCAGCTTGTCATTGACCAGGTGATGAAAAACTCGAGCTGTCATGATGCAAGCATGGAGGCTTACTACAAGGATGTTTGGCGCCTCAAAGATAAATTTTTTGGCCAGGAGCTCAACCACATCGCACGCGGCTACAATGAGGTAGCTGATGAACTGGCAAAAATTGCCTCGGGGCGAACCACAACCCCTCCCAAACGTCTTCGCCAGGGACATCTTCAAACTCTCGGTAATGCCCAAGGAGGCGTCTGAGCTCGCCCCCCATGAAGAAGCGCCACTAGCTGACGAGCCCAAGGCTATGCAAATCGACGGCGACGATGACCGAGCCGCTCTAGCTTTGGACTAGAGGGCACCTTACCTGGAGTATCTTCTCCTGGGAGAACTTCTTCTAGGGAAGACCAAGGCCCAGTGCCTTGCCCGCCGAGCAAAGACCTTTGTGCTGATAGGAGAAGAAAATGAGTTGTACTGACACAACCCCTCGGGAATACTTCAATGGTGTCACCAATCAGCCAAGGGCAGGAGTTGCTGGGAGAAACCCACTCGAGGCTTGCGGGCACCACGTGGGGCCCTGAACCCTCATCGGCAACGCCTTCAAGCAAGGGTTCTACTGGCTGACTATAGTGGCGGATGCTATCAATATCGGGCGGTCCTACCGAGGCTGCCAGTTCTACGTGAAGCAGACGCACATGCCAGCTTAGGCCCTTCAGATAATTCCAATAACGTGGCCATTCGCTATGTGGGGATTGGATCTAGTCGGTCCTCTACAGAAGGCACCCAGGGGCTTCACGCACCTGATGATCACCATCGACAAATTCTCTAAGTGGATCGAGGTCCAGCCCCTCAACAACATTAAGTCCGAGCAGGCGGTCACGTTCTTCACGGATATCATTCATCGCTTTGGGGTCCCCAACTCAATCATCACCAACAACGACACCAAGTTCGTAGGGAAGAAGTTCCTCAGCTTCTGTAGCGACCATCACATCCATGTAGATTGGTCAGTAGTAGCACACCCAAGGTGCAACGGGCAAGTAGAGCGTGCCAACGGCATGATCCTATAGGGCCTAAAGCCGAGGAACTTCAACGACCTGAACAAGTTCGGCAGGTGATGGCTCGCTGAGCTCCCTTCAGTAATCTGGAGCCTGAGGACTACTCTAAGCCGAGCCACAGGGTTCACACCATTCTTCCTGGTCTACGGGGCTGAGGCTATCCTACTCATCGACCTAGAGTATGGTTCTCCGAGGCTACAGGCATACAACGAACGCAACAATCAAGTCAGCCGTGAAGACTCTCTGGACCAGCTGGACGAAGCTCGTGACGTAGCTCTCCTTCACTCAGCAAAATATCAACAATCCCTTCGGCGCTACCATGAATGGCGAGTTCGACCCCGGGGGTTCCAGGAAGGCGACCTGGTGCTCGGCTATGACAAGACAACCGAGGACACCACAAGCTCACTCCCCCTGGGAAGGACCCTTCATCATTGCCAAGGTGCTGAAGCCGGGAACATACGAGCTCTGCAACGAGGAAGGAGAAGTCTACGACAATGCCTGGAATATAGAACAACTACATCACTTTTACCCTTAGGCATACAGGCCCAGACCTAATTATACTATGTTCTGCATATTTAATAAATAATGGCTCTCAAGAGAGGCTCGGCCTTGCTTTCCAAATCGAGCCTCCCTTTGGGGCTAGAAGGGGGAACCCCTCCTTTGTGTTACCTTTTTCTCGCAATTTTGAAAAATGAACATATTTCATAGCCTCACCCTAAGTTGTAACGTGAAAACCCCTAGGGATAGAGGACGTCCCGACTATGGAAGAATAGACGAGCCGCTGGAACACCTACGCCTCAGGGATACGGTTTCCTCACTCACTACTCTCTCCCCAAAGGGAAACTCGCGTTCTAATAGGGACACCGTGGTAGGACTAAGGAAACAGGTGCAAAACAGCGGAAAAAACACACAGCAAAAGGATACGAGTTTAAACACTTAGTATCTGCAAAGAGTCTTAGAATATATTACAAAAAGATTGATAATTCCACGTAGGGCTAGGGCCATCTTTCACACCGCTAGAGGAGGTCCCGCAGGAGGCTCAGCGTCCACAGGCGACGGGGGAAGAGGCACCGCTTCGTCCTTGAAGTGATGAGCCAACAAAGTCCCCGACCCCTCGACAGCGTCCATCAACCTCTGCCCTTCAACAGCAGCCAGCTCAGGCTCGTCGGGGAGCTTGAAGTCGTCGCACACTCGCTCGAGGTCGATCTCGTAGTGGGAAGCGACCACCGCCAGGGCCCACTTCACCCCAAGGTGGATGGCCCATGTTGAGCTCACCCTGGACGAAGTTGCCCAGGGCTTGCATGCAAGGCCGCATGGGTCCACCCTGAGGCACGCCCACCACATTGAGGTCTTGAAAGATGTCCACCACTGCCTCGGACAGCTCTCTCAGCTTGGCCCCCCGTTGCTCCATGGTCTGGGCTACGCCCTCTAGACTCTTCTCAAGACCTGTAAAGTGGACAAAGGGGTCAAGACAAGGCAAGGACAAAGAGGCGAACTCAAAAAGCAAAAATAAGATGATATCGACACACCTTCTATCCGGGTAGCCAGGGCTCGACCCGAGGACCATTCTTCCTCTAGGGACTTGGCGAGGGAGTTACGCCTGGAGGCCCTCCTACGCCCGCTGGAGCACCTCCTCACGGCGGTCCGCCTGTGCCTTCAACCCGAGGACCTCAGCCCTCAATCGACAGGCCTGCTCGCGATTGGCCGCACCCTCCTCCATCAGTCCCACGCACTGGGACGTCAGGTCAGCCACTTTGACACTCCTCTGGGCCAGCTGCTCATTTGACCAAAGCAGTGAGGCCCAATGTCGCTGCAGCGCTTCCTAGACCCCCCGTTCGCGGCGGAGGAAGATGGACTTAGCAATCGACCGCAGCATGAGATCCTATAAAGAAACAAAACTCCCATCACCACATGCTAAGGGACAAGCAGCCTCAGCAAAGAAGAGGCCAACACCCTTACATGGCTTTGTGCCGGAACTCAGCCCAGGCATCTCGCTCGTCGACATCATCGAGAATGAAGTACGGATCACCCTCGGTAGACACCCACGCCAGGGGCACCTTCAAATGGAACGAGGTATCTAGCCTGGAGCGGACAAGATCATTGGTAACCCCCGCGATAGGGGCTCGACAATAATAGTGTCGCTGCGTAGCGGCCCGAAGGGTATCTTCCACCACCCCTCCTAGGTGTTGGCCTCCTCTGCGTGCCCCACCCTTGAGCTTAGCGCAGCTTCGGGGGTGTTAGGGATATCGTGCAGGAGGTTGGAGACCATGGGTGTCGCGGCATGCGGCGCAGCCTCCACTTCATCCTCGGAGGAGACAACGATGGCCCGCAGCTATGTCGGGCTCGATCGGTGCCCAGAGAACGAGCATAGCCACCTCAGCACCCTGCTGAGATGGCTCCTGGATAGTTTGGTGGGACGAGGCCCCCGTGGATGTCCCCACGCCGTGCTTTACCGCCTTAGTGGCAGTAAAGATCGGCGCATCGGCCCAGCGCTTGGTGCTAAAAAACAGAAACGACTATCAGAAAGAAAGATGGTACGCAAGTAGACTTTCTCGCATTATGAATACTGTAACACCCAAAACACATCAATTAAATGCAATTCAACTCTAGTAGATAAAATTTTCAGAGAGAAAAGGTTATTTTTAGAATAAAAAGAATATTGACATAACAGGTAACTAATCTTTTGAGTAAATTAAAATTTAAATCAAGTATTTGATGCATTCATATTCTGGAGCGTGATTTTTGTCCGCTAATGTATTGCAAGGTTTTTTTTGGTTGTGATAACCAATTTATTTAAATAATAGGCTTTCACCTAAAATTAATATTTGTATTTTATTTATGAAAATACTATTATTATTTCATATTTATTATAATTTTTGAAATGTATATATATTAGTTTATATTTTAATGGATAATATATTAAAAAATCACACGACACCATCATAAGCACAAGACCATACGTTCTTTCTCCCCACAGTAATGCTTCATGTTACGTGGGCTCCTTTCCCTTCTCACTTATGAGTGGACCCCATACGTCAGCACCTCCTTCAATGTCTAGCCGTGTCTGTTCTTTCGAACGTACAGGGTCACCGGCGGTTTCGACTCGTTGTTGCCTCCTCATCTTCCCTATGCTCGGGGCCGAAGCCGGCACAGACCTCCATCCCCTCATCATCATCGTCATCATCACCATCCTCCTCCTCCTTAGTGCTGGGAGAGGACTTGAGCAGAAGCCCCTCCCTCGCCTACGCTCTGCGGCACTTCTCTAGCGCGTCATGGGCCACCATCTTCTTGCGAGCTAGCCTCTTCGTCTCGTCTTTCTTCTGCTTCTGCTCTTCGGCCGTCAGCCGACGCACCTGCCTGGCTGTCGCATCCTCTGGGACCACGGGTCAGGCGGTCTAGAAGCCCCGTAGGCCCTGCCGAGAGACATGAAGGTAATGATGGGATGAAAAAGAAGAAGTTGAAGATCAAAAATGAAAAACAAAAGACTCACCAAGGACACGTAGCCCTCCTCGGGGCGCATCGGCACTACAACGGAATAATCCACCTTCCCCACTGTTCCCTTCACCCTTCAGAGGAGTTCGTCGGTGGAGAGGGCATCCGAGGCCATCCGGGAACTTTTCACGGAGGCCTCGAGGGTCATATCGTCGAGGCAGAGTTGACGGTCGGCCAGCGGTAGCACCCGCCACCGGTGGAAGGCCATGACAACTCCAGCTGCAGTGAGTCCGTGGTCCCAGAGCTTCTACAGCGCCTCCAGCAGCGACTTTAGGTGGGTCTGGAGATCTTGTGGTAGCCCCCACCTCCACTTCTCCTCCGCTCTGAGGACGACGCGGTGAGTAAACTCCGGAAGCCGCCCATCATCGTTATGGAGGTAGAACCATCGGCTCTACCACCCCATGTTCAACGAGGTAAGGGTGACAGGGATGTACAACACCGCCTGATCCGAGCATAGTTGGAGCATGTAGCCACCAGCGCGGACGGCGTGGCGCACCTTCCTCACCTCGCTAGGGAGGGAGAAGGGCTCCGCGTGGAAGAGGTGGAGCCACAGGTCCCAGTGGGGCTCAATCCCTAGGAATCCCTCGCAGATGGCGAAGAAGATGGTCGTCTGCATGATGGGGTTGGGGTTGAAGTTGTGCAGCTCCACCCCATAGTAGTGCGGCAAGGCCCACATGAAGCGGCTCGCCGGAACCCCGAAGCCCCGTTCATGGAACGAGGTAAAGCTAACGATGTAGCCTGCGGGCGGATTCAGCACCTGCTCATCGTGCGGCACGATCCACTCGAGCTGCGGGTCGGTGGTTCAGTGCTGGAGCAGGCCGGCGTTAACCAGCGCTTCTAGATCCGCATCGGTAACAGAAGACATAGGCCATGGGTCATGGGGTGGAAAGACGGTGATCTTTTTCACCATCGAAACAAACAGAAGGCGAGAGGAAGGCAAAGAGCTCTCTAGGCAGAAGGTGAAAACGATGTTTGAAGATAAAGGATTGAAACTGCAAAGGTAACAGTCCAAAGCCCTCCCTTTTGGTCAGCTTTATAGGATATACAGAGCCACCAAGGTACGATTCGAAAAGCGACTGGACGACGGTCATTTCAAATTCCGTGAGCACTCGTGCCGCGAACGGTCGGTTGGCAGGTAGAACGTCTTATCGCATTAAATGACCATGTCACTTTCGAGGAAAAAACACGCCGAGCGCTGTTCCACACTCGCCTCAAAAGGTACGCCCTCACCTTTCGACTATACCGCCTCCTACTCCCCTCGACAACCAAACTAGGAAGAAGCGTCATCTGCCTCGGGCGACCCCGCTCGGAAAAGGAACAATGAATCGGAAAAAGTCGTCTTCTACCTCGGCCTATCACTTCGGGAGGAAAAAAAGGCATGTGAAGGTACTATTCAGAGGTTCGAAGGTTGAGCCCTCAGCAGGGTTTAGACGAACCGCCTTAGGACTTCAGGGCTTCGAGCCCGATACTGATCAGGGGTTCGAAGGTTGGCCCCTCGAAAGGGCTCCAAAGCTGCCCTAGAGCACAAAGTCAGGGATGACTATATGTATGCCCGTACATGGCCTTAGCTCGGGTTGCAACCCGATGTATCTTAAGATATATCCGAGAACCCCCGGGAGTGATTCATGACAGTATCCCATCGTAGGGAGGCATCGAGCCCTCGGACCCCATCGAACGGGTCTGGGACTAGGCGAATTACCCATGGGTACCTTTGGGGCATGCCTTCGGACCTCAAGCTAACTCCAATCGAAAGGAGCTTGGACCCCACTCAGATATCTCATCAACAGCTCAATGGAAACATCATGCTTGTTACACATCGAGGGTAGCATGACGCGTTCCCCCTCTTCCTCCTCGTAGAGATGCGACGAAGGGGCATACGAACTAAAAGTCGAGACATCCCTCGATCGACCTGTTGCTCCATGTAAGGGCTCGGGGGCTACCCTCGCAAATTACACCAAAAGTCTCCCACGGTCTGACGAAAGGTCAAACGGAACCTATCAAACAACAAAAGCCCCCGAAGGAGTCAACCACTCCTTCAGGGCCTTGGGTGCTACACCCGACAGGTGCGCTCGCGCGCACCCAGCGGAAAACAAGCACGTCCTATCTCTTAAAAAGCAGTATGCTTATGGGCTAGCGGCAGAACCTCCAAATAAGTACCAAAAGTACTTCAGAGAAATAAGGACTAAACTCCCGAGGGTGACAACCGAGCCACCTATAATAAGCCAAGAAGTCCCCCTGAGGGTCTCCCACCTCGAGCGGGGCTCCGCCTTGCCCAAAGTCGACACTACTCACTCCGCATCGCCCGAGGATGCCTCGGCCCAGTCCGTCTCGCCCGAGCTAGCCTCGAGCAGATAAGACAAGGGCGCTCGAAAACATGCAAGGGACAGGTGCATTTAATGCGTGTGCCAACCCATGCTGTTGCAGCAGAGCACAATGGTGGACAAGACAGCGATCACATCTAAGCGCAGTGGTATGATTACGCTTGTGCCAACCAGTGTGCGCATGCCGCCTGATGCCATCCGATGGGACACCTAATATGACAAGCCAAGCGGACAAGTCTTCGGGTGCAACTTCTCCGCCTCGCCCAACCCAAGCTTAGCCCTCGGGCAAATTCTTCGCCTCGCCCGAGCTCGGCCTCGGCCACCAACTACGCCATGAATCCCGTAGACGGCCACTTCGCCAAACTGTAGCGCACGTCGAGAGATGGTTCGGCTAGCACCTCAGGAAGACTTCTGCATCAACCAAACGAGGGCTCTGATCTTGATGAGTGCTACAGAGAATCTCGACGTCATCATGCTGGGGGATTTGAAGTGTTTCCTCGGATTCTAAATCAAGCAACTCCAAGAGGGCACCTTCATTTACCAAACAAAGTATATTCAAGATATTCTTAAGAAGTTTGGAATGAAGAATGCCAAACCCATCAAGACACCCATGGGAACAACTCGACATCTCGACTTCGATACAGGAGGTAAATCTGTAGATCAAAAGGTATACTGGTCAATGATAGGTTCCTTACTCTATTTATGTGCTTCACGATCGGATATTATGCTTTTCGTATGCATGTGTGCAAGGTTCCAGGCAAATCCTAAGGAAATTCACCTTAGGGCCATGAAAAGAATCATGAGATATTTAGTTTACACTCCTAAGTTTGGGCTATGGTACTCCAAGGGATCTACCTTTGATCTAATTGGGTATTCCGATGCCGATTATGCCGGATATAAAATTGACAGGAAGAGCACATCAGGGACTTGTCAGTTTCTGGGGAGATCCCTGGTGTCTTGGACTTCAAAGAAACAAAACTCAGTAGCTCTATCCACCGCCGAGGCCGAGTTTATTGCTGCAGGACATTGTTGTGCACAATTACTCTAGATGAGGCAAACCCTTAGGGACTATGGCTACAAGTTGAGCAAAGTCCCTCTCCTATGTGGTAATGAGAGTGCAATCCGCATGGCGGATAATCCCGTTGAACATAGCTGCACTAAGCACATAGACATCCAGTATCACTTTTTGAGAGATCACCAACAAAAGGGGATATCGAAATTGCTTATGTTAGCACCCACAACCAATTAGCCGATATCTTCACTAAGCCCCTGAATGAAAAGACTTTTAGCAAGCTTAGAAATGAACTCAATATCTTAGATTCTTGGAACTTTGATTGAAATTTTGCACACGTTGCTCATTTATATACCTTTGATCATGTCTCTTTCATTTGGTACAAATGCGTATTCTTCTTATGCCAAAGCTAAGACTAATGTGCTTTCAAGTGTATTACTATCCTTAGTCTTAGATTGAAATGGAAATGGAGTAATCAGCAAAGGCAAGGCTTCCATTATGACTATGTCGGTATCATCTATCCTTTGCGCTACTCATGTATTTACATTCCTATCTTTCTTATAAAGGCCTCTAGTTTTCTTCGTTTCTGGCGCTGAATGCCAAAGGGGGAGAAATTAATAGGCCAAAAGCAAAAGGACCGCACCACCACCCTATTTTCTAAAACCTTATTCAAAAGGGGTAAAAATTAATAGGCATTTGCAAAAACCCTCCTGACAACTAAGGGAAGAACTTCTTCAGGGAGAGCTTTTATGTAGCCAAAGGAAAAGCATTTGAAACAGGGGAGAATTTTAAAAAACTTGAAAATGGTCTTAGAAATCATATTCTTATACCATTGGCTATTCACAAAAGAATTTAAAAGGACTTCTCCAAAAGATTTGCAAAAACAAGCTAAGTGGTGCAAACATGGTCCGAAATGTTAAATATAACAAAACAACCATGTATGCTTAGAAATGCTTTCATTTCAAAGTAACTTATGCACATCTGACAAAATGCAATCTAGTTACATTTCTACAATTTGTATTTGCTTTGGTTTGTGTTGGCATCAATCACCAAAAAGGGGGAGATTGAAAGGGAAATGGACTCAACATTTCTTATAATCGATTTTGGTGTTTGACGACCATCACAAACCTTATGGACTAACTAGTTTGCCTAGTTGATATTTTCCCAGGTGCATAAAGTTCATATACTTATACAAAGAAAATGACCTTAGGGCGATTCTACAAGTTTGGAGCAAAACAGACCTGCTGCAGCCAGTGGCGCATCGGACTTTCCGGTGTGCACCAAACAGTGTCCGGTGCCTTGGCTGGAGCACCTCACGAACTGGCTGCTCTCGGGTTTTCTCAGTGCTCATCCACTAAAAATCATCGGACTATCCGGTGTGCCACCGGACTGTCCGATGACACAATGAGCAATGGTCAACTTCGTCCAACGGTCGACTGTGCGACTGCGCGCGTAGTCTGCAGCGCCAGAAGTCAGAACATAGTTTGCGACGACAAGTCGCACCGGATTGTCCGGTGTGCCACCGAACTATCCGGTGTAGCAAAAGGACAAATGACTTCAACGGTCAACTGCTCCAAACCCCAACGGTCGGCTGATGTGGCACGCACCGGACAATGAACAATACTATGTCCAGTGCACCACCAGACTGTCTGGTGTGCCCATCGACAGAGCAGTCAGCCAACGACCAGAATAGTGGTTGGGGCTATAAATACCCCCCAACCACCACCATTCAAGCCATCCAAGCATCACACAATCTTCATTTAATACAAGAGCAAAGAATACACTTCAAAGACATGATCAAAGCCTTCAATCCTCTCCAAGTTCCAAAATCAAGTCAAGTGATCAAAAGTGTTTAGTGACTTGAAAGAGGGTGACTTGTGTTTATTTTGTTGCTCTTGTTGCTTGGTTGCTTTATTCTTCTCATTCTAATCTTTCCAAGTGTTTTGTAAAGCAAGCAAGAGACACCTAATAGTGTGGTGGTCCTTGCGGGGTCTTAGTGACCCATGTGATTAAGAAGAAGCACTCGACCGGTCTAGGTGACCGATTGAGAGAGAGAAAGGGTTGAAATAGACCCAGCCTTTGTGGCCTCCTCAACGGGGAGTAGGTTCTTTGGAACCGAACCTCGGGAAATAAATCGTCACGTCCACTTGTGTTGATCTTTACCATTCAATTTGTTTCTTCCCTCTCCTCTCTCATTAAAAGTTCTCTTGCTCACATTGTTTTGAGTTTGCTCCCAAAGTTATCTGCATTGATTGAGCAACTCATAGCAAGAAGAACAATCTTCCGCACTCTGAATTCAATATTATTTATTTCTAACCCTAACCCTAGGCGAAGTGCGTGTTCAAAGTTTATAGATTTCAGGTTTCTCCTATTCACCCCCTCTAGGCGACTTTCAGTACCCATTTCATCTAAACATTGATACTCTCCCAATACCTGTTGGACAACCAGCTGAGTATCACCAAATGCCTTCACATGCTTTATTCCCATACAACTTAAAAGCTCCAAGCCGAACAAAAGGGCCTCATATTCGGCTTGATTGTTAGTGCAATAAGTTTCTAATCGGCTAGCAAAGTCAAAGTAGCCGTTACTTGGTGAAACAAGCACGATGTCAATCCCTTGTCCTTCATTGCAAATCGATCCACGAAAGTATAGGGTCCAGGGAGTAACAGTGAGGTATGATATATCTAGTTTATAAGTATCCTCAATCCGATGTTCTACAATAAAATCTGCTATGACCTGACCTTTCATAGATTTCAATGGTTCATAGGCCAAGTCATATTTTATAAGTGCATAAGCCCATTTACCAATTCTACCACTCGTAATCAGGGTTTTGCAACATGTATTTGATCACATCGGTTTGACCTGAAACAATGCAATGACTAGATAGCAAATAACACCTACATTTGGTGCATGCATAAAACAGGCATAGACATAACTTCTCAATGAAAGTGTACCTTGTTTCAGCGTCCACCAGCCTCCGACTTAGGTAGGTTACCACATGCTCCTTTCCTTCAGTCTCTTATGTCAGAACAGCTCCAATAACTTTATCCTCGGCTGCAATGTACAATCTGAATGGCGCTCCTACCTATGGCACTTTTAACATAGGAGTCGAAGACAAATATTTTCTAATGAGATCAAATGCTTCCTGCTATTCTGCCCCTAGGTGAATTCGGCATCATTTTTATGTCGAAGGATAGGAGTGAAGGCATTGATCTTCCCGGCTAGATTAGAAATAAACCTTCGTAAATAATTTACCTTGCCAAGGAACTTCTGCATTTCAAGCTTACATGTCGAAGGTCCCACATTTTGATGGATTTAATTCGGTTAGGGTCTCTATACCATGTTCATGAATGATAAATCCTAAGAACTTACCAGCCGACACTCCAAAAGCACATTTATGTGGGTTCATTTTTAGACCATAGCGACACATTTTATCAAAGGCTTTGCGCAAATGAGCTATATGAGAACTAAACTCAGCCGATTTGACTACAATATCGTCAATGTAGACTTCCACAGTGTTTCCCAATAGCTCATGAAAGATCAAATTCATAGCTCTTAGATAAGTAGCGCCAGCATTTTTCAGACCAAACGTTATGACAACCCACTCAAGTAAACCAATAAAGTCTAGACATATAAAGGTCGTTTTAGACACATCTTCTTCGGCCATGAAAATCTGATTATACCCGGTATTACCATCAAGAAAGCTAATAATTCTATTTCCTGACGCATTATTAATCAACGTGTCGGCTATAGGCATAGGATATTCATCTTTATGAGTTGCTCTATTTAAATTGTGGAAATCAATGCATACTCTGAGCTTACCTGATTCTTTCTTTTCCACCGGCACAATATTGGGGACCCACTTTGTGTATCTGCAAGGTCTAATAAAATTAGCTTCTAACATGTGGTGAATTTCGTCCTTTATTCGTGGGAGTAAGTCTGGACGAAATGTCTTGGGTTTCTACTTGAAAGGTCTGAAACCAGACTTAATAGGCAGTCGATGCTCTACAATCTCTCGGCTTAATCCTGACATCTCAGTGTAATTCCAAGCAAAACAATCAGAATATTCTTTTAGTAGACCGATCATTTCATCTCTAGGATTGGTCTCTAGGGTCCTGTTTACAAAAGTCGGCCTTGGAGTTTTACCATCTCCTATGTCGATCTCTTCTAAAGGATCGGCCAATATAAACCCCCTGTCCTAACTTGTCGAGATCCCTAAATTCCTCTATTATGCCTCCCTCAGAAAAATTAGGCGGTCTCTGCGTCACTGCGGACCGTCCGGTCTCGAAGGCTAGACCGTCCGTTACACCGGGTCCATGCTGCAACGGCTGCCCGGCCTCAAAGGCCGAACTACTCTACGAAACACCGGACCGTCCGGCCTAAGGGGCAGGACTGTCTACGCCCTGAGACTTGTTCCTTATGGGTGTACTCATCAATTAAACTTTATTTAGGATTCAGCCAATTCTCCATCGGCTCTAGCATTACAGGAATGAAACATTTTTTATCTATACTTATGAATTGATAATTAGAAAAATCTACTCCTGTGAGACATGTAACAGTCTCATAGGTCTAAAGTACAGGGGCATCGGCCACAGCAATACAGGCCGATGCATCAGCATGCACTTGCTCTACATCATCGCCTACCCATTAGATTGTAATTTCCTTCTACATCAGCAACGAAGAAGGCAACAACAAGGGTCTTGGTCCAGATGGTTAACTCAACGGACGTGACTCCCTTGGCTTTGGTCGAACTATCAGTCCCAACACCACTGAACGTCATGTTCATCTTGACAAGTTCGTCGTCTTGCTTTCCTAATTTTCTGTACAATGAGTAAGGCATTAAATTTACGTTCACCCCTCCATCTACCAACATCTTAGCAATCAGTATTCCATCAATATGGCCACGCATGAAGAGCGACTTTAGATGGTTGATTGATTCTTTTGGCTTAGTGAAAGCGGCCTCTTTAGAACCAAAATCGAATTGAGCGACAACGGGTTCATCGTCACCGATAATAGTAAAATCGATGGAGAACATAATAACATTTACGTCCATACCTAAGTGTTCTGGTGTAGCCCCGTAATCGATCAAGTCCTCTTCTAGAAGGTTGTCCTCCTCCATAGGTATTGGCGCGTCCCTAGAGGCGTCCTAGCGTAGAGCAGACGATCCGGACTCGAGAGTCAGCCGGTCCATGTCATCCGCGGATGGTTCGACCTTTATAGCTAGAATGTCCACCGTACCTGTAGAGAGCTGTGAAGTTGCTGTCTCATTTTCTGTCTTCATGGCCGTTTGATTTATTTCAACGTCCTTTGGCCTCCATCTCTTTTGCGGTGGTGGGTACTGCGGATGTGTGTCATTAAATATTTTTTCTACATCCTTTTCCTTGCTCTCCTTTGTTGTCAAGCGTTGCAATTTTCGCTTTTGAGACCGTGTCAGTCCCGATGGCACCACCGGGCCATGGAGTATTTTGGGTCAACTGTTTTGATGGCAACCGTGTCTCCTTCTTTGCTTGTATTGGCCAATTTACCAAAAATCATCGGCCCTTCATTATTTTCCTGTATAACAACATCTGTTGTACCTATTTTGATGTTGTCCCATTTTGTTGTTCTCTTGGTAGCTGTAGGTATATGCCCCCTATCGGATTGGTCGACCTTTACGGCCGAGTGGTCCGACAATCTTGCTAGTCCTGTGCCTGGTGACCGGATTGAGTGGGCTTAATCGGTCTTGTACTAGAGGTGCCAACCTATTGAATACAGATGTTTGGGGTGCCCTCCAAGCGGGGTATTGTGGCATCCAAAATGGATATGGTGGCATGCTCCACATTTGATTCGGGGCGTATGGTGGTGGTATGTACGTATATTGATATGGCACAGGTGGATATGGGGGTGGAGGTGTCCATGCAGGTACGTTAGGTCGTAATTGGACATTATGACCTGTCGTTCTTTCCGATTGGTGAGGTGGTCCAATCGGTCTTACCTGCTGTCGCTCTTGAGTGGGTGAGCGAGGTCGCTTTACTGGCCGGTCGCTTGGGCCGGCCTTCTTTTTTACATATAGACAATAATTGGTCAAAGGTCGGGTCAGATTTGATCAGTCGACCAGCTGCCTTTACCAGGTTAGTTTTCCACATACCTATTTCTAGTCGTCGTGGTTTGAAGGTACGTGGTCGTCGTGGTTCCTGAGCATTGCTGGACTGTCTGCTGGAATGAGCCGGACTGTTCGGCAGTGTCCCAAACCGTCTGCGTCTGTGCGCCGGACCGTCCGCGATGCGCAAAACAAGTGCACACGCCTGGCTGCTTGCACCTGTACCCCAACATTGGAGGTGGTGATGCTAAATTTCAAAGTCTCCCCTCCATCAGGAGTCTTTTCTGCCACCACTTTCCTGCAAGATTTTTTTATTATTTTCATCGGCCTTTTGTGCGTCGCCGATGATGACCTCCTTGCCTTTGCCCTTATCGGCTGCACTGGGACGAATCAGAACTTTTTTGCCATCAAAGTCGATCACATTTATTGGGAAGGGCTCCATGTCCACCTGCATTTCCTGAAATTTCAATCGTCCCTCGTTAATGGCCGATTGGATTTGTCGTCGAAATACATTACAATCATTAGTGCCATGAGAAAACAAGTTGTGCCACTTGCAGTACACGCGACGTTTTAGTTCGTTAGCGGGTGGAACAGTATGGTTTATTTTAATGTTACCATTTTTGAGTAATTCATCAAATATTTTGTCACACTTGCCAACATTAAATGTAAATTTAACTTCCTCTTGCCATTCCTTTTGAATCGGCTGTAAGGAGAAACAAGCCAAAGATTGGGCCTGTTTTGGCCAAACCATTTCAGCAGCGTATACTTCTTTTGATTCGTCGTCCGAGCTACTTTGGTCGCATTCTACTATGTGGACATTATGATGAATAGTTTTGGTAGTTTCTTTGCTTCGGCTTTCACAAGCCAAAGCTCTCTGGTGTAATTGTGCTAGCGTGAAAAACTAGATGCCTTCTAATCTTTCTTTTAAATAATACCACAATCCATTAAAGGCTAATCCCTCTAGCTGTTTTTTCTGTCAAATGAGTTTGAAAACATCAGTTTCTTGTATCCCGGAATCTTGAATGTAATCATTAATCGATTCGTCTTTTCCTTGTCGTAGGGCCACTAAGTCTACCAAATCTAACTCATAGTCACCGGAAAAGAAGTGATCATGGAATTTGTCGCACCCGGTTTTGGGGGCAAAACCGAATGCATAGCATATGTGTGCCAGGATCCATTTTCCACACATATATTGACGTCACAAGTGTAATATATCAAAAGACAATGCAATAAAGGCGTAAAAAGGAGTATAGTAACTTTATTACATCATCTGGATCATAGTATCTTAAACAAGTATCATTATCAAAGTATGACGAAACTAAACATGGACACTCTTCCACAGGAAGGTGACTGGCACATTGTTACACTCAAAATTCATCAATGTCACCTGCGAAGTCTTCGTCATCACCCTCTGATCAAAATATTAGCAAGGGTGAGCTCACTTATGGTCGGAGCTCAGCAGGTGGGAGGAATAATGCAAAGTTAACAAGGTAGGTTATGGATAAGCGGTAAGAATTTTAGTTGGCCAATATTTTATTATCAACACCTGACTTACTAATTGTAAGTGTATCCCAAAATTCCCAATTAAACATAAGTACAAGATTATTTCAAAACACTTAAGTGAAACCACTTAAGCAAACCACCTATGGATCATTGGATTACAATTTATTTTCCATCTTTACGTTCAATTATCATGTGAGGGTTCAGGTTGCTCTTAACCGTGAGCACAGCTGATATATCAGTTTTACACTCTGCAAAGGTGGTACAACTTTATCCACAAGTCATGTATCCCATCTAGCCTGGGTTGATCGGACCCATAAACACTGCCGAGGTGAATGGCTAGGGATCCACTATGAGGCTTTCACAAAATATCCTTAGTACAAAGCCACCCGCTAAGGTTTCCACGTCAGTATTGATGGCCCTCTCAGTGAGGTAACTTAACCAAGACTACCACCCCATGTTAACATGAGCTGCCACCAAACCACTACCACCCCCTCTTGCCCATCTTTTAGGTAGGGTTGCTAAGCACTAAGTCTATAGAGCTAATTACCAAAGCCAGAGCCATTATAGCACTCGTGGTTGCACTGTTATCCTGGGTGGTCACTCCATGTTCCATTTAATACAAACTGTTCTTGTTTAACCATCGGGTTAACATCATAATAAAAACTTCATTTCCGGAACATTAGTATCCATAATGAGTGACATCATAATTATCAAGTTGAGCAATAGCAAAAATTGCTAAGCATAGCATTTATCCTAGGGTAAATTAAGGAATAGAGTTGGTAATTCTAGAAAATCCTATTTAGGCAAATCCCATCAAATTATGTAATATCCAAAAAGTAAACATTATTATATGCATTATTTGGGTACAAATAGAAATGCAGAGGGAGAATCCACTTGCCTTGCTCGAACGTGTCTTATGGGTCGTCCTCGAACGAGTTTGGTTCGTCTACCTCACAGTCAACTTCTAACATCGATTCGCATATCGTACATACAAAAGAATGCATATGCCAAATAAATAAACATACACCATTACATGGGTAACATTCACCATTACATAAACAATCACATATCACACAACTATACTTATACATAATGTCTAAATCATAACTATTTATTAATCCACTAAGTTTTCCACTTGGAGTTACCATTGGTGAAAATTATATGGGCATGTGACTTCAAAGTTATTTTATCTAATATAGCGTCGATAACATGACTTAACAAACTTTACGGGATAATTATTTTCTACATGACTAATAATAATCCTTTGGGTTTTATAATTTCCTTTCTAAATAGAAATTACACGCATGGCTAAAATGTTTATTTATAAATCGCATAAAATTAATATTGTAAGAATTAATGTAAATTACTAGTTTTGGACTTTAGTAAGATAATCGTGGTTATTTCGTCATGAATAGATATTTTACTAATTCTAAGTGATTAAGTGATATACGTACGAATACTTATACCCTGATTAGTGAAAATCTATATTTTAACCTGACCGACAATACGTGGCCAATTACTTCTTCCATTTTCTTATATCAATAAAATTATACTTAAATCACTACTAACATAATATCGTTCCATGTGCTAAAGTGAAGTTGGTCGCATATGTTTCTAGTTTTGCATCACAAAATTAAAGAATCGTGACATAACCTATTTATTCTTCGAATTATAAAAATAATATCCATATCTAAAATACTATTGTCAGGGTTGATTTACAATTACATGTATACTTCAAGGAGTAGCACGTAAGATTTTTGGACTTCTTTTAAATACATTTGTACAGCAGAAAATACAGAAATAATTTTCAGAAAATCAGAGGGACAAAATGCCAAAACCCTAAAAACCCTTTCTAGAGGGCAATGGAACACTGAAAAGAAACTCAATGAAAGACCAAGAAAACTACATTGTCATGACTTAGGCGAATTATAAAAGTTGTAATACACTAAATAAGCTACAAAAAATAGTAAGAGAGTTTGCCCAAAAGAATTTGTCAAAATCCCCAAACAAGCCATTCAAGTGGAGGCCTTCTATAAAAGTCAGAATTTCAGATTTCTGAAATTCAGCCCCCTCACCCAAACTCGAGCGCGTTCACCATGATCCCTAATTCAAAATCATGAGCTCCCATTGATAAATATGTGCTAAACTAACCCCTCTACCACATATCTGAAGATGGCATTGGGATTCGGGCCTTAGACACGACAAAACCAAAAATTTGCCTCGGGCTCGGGCTGTGTGACAGATCCTACTTGAGTGCTACATATCTCTGGAACTAGTAGGCCAAATCCTTTGACCACCAGACAAGATCGGTAGCTTGAGGGAAGGGGAAGAGGTTTTATGACTGACCAAGGCAAGAGCAGGCATGGACGAGTGACTACACGCGCCAGAACTCAGGCAGAAGCAACGCGCACATGTGTTTGACCATGGTCGGCACGCCGGCATTCGCCCAACCCGCATGCGCGCTCGCCCCCATGCACGGTCAAGTCCGCCGTGCGCCCTCCTCGCGCCCACGCCTATAAAGGCCATTAGCCCTTGGACATCCTTGCCTCAGCCTCGCACACCCATCGCGCTCAATCACTAGAGCCTTGGCCGTGAACCGAGAGCTCCACCACCCGCCGAGCCGCCCGAGCTCCGGCCACCATGGCCAGCTCACCCCAGCCACCCCTCGCCCACGTCAGCTGCTCGGTTAGCTTCACCAAAGACCCATGAAGCTTCCCAAACCCTCAGACTAAGCGCAACCCCGCTGGAAACGCCAGACCACCCTCACCGGACTTCCTCCACCCACCAGAGCGTGTGGACCGGGTAAGCCACTGCACCATTTTCAAATTCCTCATGCGCACAACTTCGACGTCACCTGGTAAAGCTTCCTGAACCAACCAATTGAACTCTATCACCATTTTTAGGCTGGACTCCTCGCCACCGACGAGTTCTTCTGCCCTTGCGCGTGGCCAGAGCGACTCCGACCGCCATCAGCCCATCGACGTGTTCGCTAGGACCTCCCCGACATCCGTGGACACTTCACCGGAGCTAGATCACTACTGGTAAGCCCCGCCGCCCTTTCTTCCACCACAGTTACTATTCCGGTGAGGTTACGAGCGCGGGTTAGATAGTTCACAAGCCTAGGGGGTTTTCTACAATGTTAGTGACTCAGATAAATAGTAGCCCAGGGACCCATCTATAAGGAACGCAGGAAAAATATGCCAGGGACCCAAGTGCAAAGTGGATTTCCTTTTCCATTTAAAATTCAAATCCTTTTTAATCAACAACAGACTTAGAAAAAGCATAACTTAAGTATTATTCATCCAAAATTTGTCAAACCAATTTTGCCAGGCTCCACGTAATGTAATCTACCAAGTAAAAAATAGCAGAACCCATATTTCCTATATTACTTTTTAGAGTTCTGATTTAAATAGAAAAAACCACTTAAACCTTGGAAATAAGGAAAAGGGTAGAAAAACTTTTAGACTAGGCTTGAGAAAATTTATGGAGATACTTGACCAGTAGTTGCACTGCTTAAAAATGTTGAGTACTCCAGTACCCAAGATTAAACAAATTTTATCCCCTAGGATATGTTTTTACCCAAACCTTGGAAAATTAGAAAAGGGCACAAAAAATGAAAACCAGAGAGCAATATTATTTTCCTAGCATGATTAAGTGATAAAGTTCATCAGAAAAATATATGGAACCCTAGTCTAGTACTAATCTGGAATTTATGATTTTATTTAGGTATTGAGTATTTAAGAAAGATAATGATTAAAAATAATTGGACATATGCAATAGTAATAAGAAAAACTCAGTAGACCCTTGACCACTATTGTACCACTGTAAAAATAGTAACAACCCCAGAATATCACAGTAAGTGGGTTAAGCAAATAAAACTAGGATTTTGCCAATACTTCAAAAAAATAAAAAGGGAGACTAAAATTGGAAAATAGTGAGTAACACTATTTTTCCTAAGTACTTATGAAGTGTACTATAAGGGAAAAATATAAAACTAAGGTAGATATGCAAGGGAATACACCCCACCCCCTGCCCCATGGGAAAGGTTATATATTCTATGAAATCATATAACCCATCCCCTTTAAGTAAAAATAACCAACTTTAGGAATGATTGCTCTTGCGCAAAGAAGAAACTAGAAAAAATGGAAAATTTGTTGTTTGACATTTTTCAAATAGAGTGGTAGTAGAGAGCACCCACTAAGCCCCCAAACTTTAGAAAATCATTATTAATTAACCATTAGATATCTTTGGCTAAAAATTGACATAAAAGCACATTATCACCCACAAACACCAGCGAAAATAAGTATTAGGGCAGAAACCATTTCTACTCAAGGGTTGTAGTTCAAAGTACCCCCTCTACCCTAGATTTTGTTATTTTTACAGAGAAAACCACTCCTATTTTAGGCCTCAATTTTTGAGACAGACTTGTGTAAGCTAATAGGAAGCCACTATAATTTTTATAGGATTTTTGGAAATTTCTAAAACAGAGGCGTAGTTCAACCTACCCTATAAAAGACCTTAAGAATTAAAAAGGGGAAGAAAACCTTGCAACCTAATATGCACTTGGACTTGTACAAATGAATATAATTATGTTGCATTCATACTCATACATTTTCATTCACTAGATTGCAATCTCGTGGACGGAGAGTACGCCTTGATCCAAGAGCCAGAAGCACAGCAAAAAGAAGCTCGGGAACCAGCTCCCGAACTCGTTGCCGACGAATCTTCCACTGCACCAGCAATTGAAGGCAAGCTCCGGTTTTATGCATAACCATTTATATATTTAATATATGCTATTTTACTACACTTAATGTTTGTAGGGTTGTAATGTGCACCTAAGTGTAGGAGTTGGTTGAAACCCTAGTTGCATGAACTCAGGATTCCTTTTTGAGATGGATACTAGTATGCTAGGTCGAGTAGTTGCATTGCTAATTAGGGATATCGGTAGAAGTCGAGTGATTTTTCTAGCACTCGCGCGAGGTTAGGAATCGATTGTATTCATCTTGATAACGGGATCTATGGTGGTCTATGGACTTGGATCCAGGGTGGATGCCTTGTCTATGAGACGAGAATGGAGTTAAGGATTAATGTGCGGATACCTGAGTCAAGCATTTGAATTACTAAACACATGTCGGGAAATATGGTAACCGGTAAACCTAGTACCTGAGTGAAGCCGGGCGTTGACTTACCCCCTCACTTGTCCTGAGACGTGGTCTCCCATGCTAGCTATGGTGGGTGTAAGTGCAGCCTCTGCACGGCGGCAGCCGGGGTCAGTGGGGCATTGCATGCCAAGGCAGTGAGCCCTCGCCGCGAACGGAGGATCGATGGGGACGGCTGATATGTGTGGAGACGGAGTGCCCCTACATGTCATGTGTTTAGGTTTACCGTGCAAGGTTAAAACTTGATTCGAATTGTTTGCTTTTTGCAGCTAATGAGATTGCTTGACCCCTTGTACTGCATCGAGTAAAAAGTGAAATGAGGTTTTTTGAGATAACATGTTGGTTACACTAAATGATTGTTACCATGTATGCTTAGAGAGGAGCAAACCTAGCTTAATTAAATATACTAGAACTGGAAAAAGCTAAAACTGTTTTTAAACTCAGCTAGTGCTTTTGGCAAACCAAACCCCTCAGCCAAACAACTTCATGGTCTAGAGGTAGAGGAGTAGACTCCTCACACCAGGTAAGTCTAGCTGAGTTTTAGTATACTTAGCCTTGCTTGTGGCATATTTTTTTAGGTACACTACAGGACATGGTTGATGGTGTGACTTGGCCTTCCACCCTGCCACCTGGTTGGACGGTCGAGTGGGATGCCACCATGGCAGGAGAGGACCAGGAGGAGTAGTGGGCTAGGCCTTGCCTATTCCTCAGTATCGTCGCTATCGATTATCCACTGCATTATTAAGAACTTGTTATCTTTTATCAAACTCCGATTTATGTAATAGCTCTAGTACTTTAATTTGTGGTTTCATGTTTATTGTATTCCCTCTCAGTCTCATCATCGTGTGAGCTAATGGTACTCGATCCTTGGTAAGTGGCTCTATTGGACGAGATCCGAAGAACTAAACGGTTTATTCCGGTTTAAGTGTGTTGCTACCTTTAAGGTGTGACTTGGGCACTTAAGCTGGAATAATTCGGGTTGTTCTGCCAGAGCTGGTATCAGAGCGAATACCATTACAGAGGAGTCAATAAGTCATGAATACCAACCTTTTAAAAATAAAAACTTGCTTAGAAACCAGTGTTGGATCATCAGGTCTAGAACGCTAGACCTAGGACGAAAGGCCTTATGAGTAGTGGGGTAGATAGGTGGCTATATAAATAGGCCATAAAGGCCGACACTAGGATAGCAGGGATGCCCTAGGAGCACCCCTATGATGAGGAGAGGATGTTCATTCAAGCATGCATGCATTGTAGAACAGGAGTAATTAATTGAGAAAAATGCATTGAATCATGACCCCTAACAAAAAAATAGTTAAAAAATGAGTAGCAAGAAAATGAGTTGGAATAGATAAATCTAAGATAATCCTCCTCCTTTAAACTTAATCACACTTGTCTCCTCACCGCTACCTTAGCACTTACACTTAACCCTCTTTCACAGATGTCTTCACCCACCCTCGCCGATGGAGGAGACACTCGCTTCAGCTTTGACTAACTTTCCCGAGAGGGCTTTCCCTCTTTCTTGTGGGAGGTGCTCTACTCCACTGGATACCCCCACACCCCCTCTGTACACAGTGCACCTGTACGAGGAGCATCGAGTGCCACATTGTAGGGTTTGGCTGACCCTGGAGTCTCACCCTCTGCAGCCTAGGTGGCATTCCCTAGATTCCGAGACTGTCGGGTTAGGGCGGACGACACCACTGAGGCCGCAGCACTCAAAGCTTTGACGACCTTCTGTGGATATCACCCCCTAGAGATGATGATGCACCCACTTGGACTATTCCCCGCCGAGAAGAGGGATGACCCAATGTGGTGCAATAGAGTGAGTCACGCGAAGGATGTGTGGGCCATGCATCCTGACCAGGTTGGGAGGATCACTGTCGAGTGCATGAGCGCACTGTACCGCCTGCAGGCCTTGCAAAGCGACGCAGTGACACACCTCACTGGGCTCGCTTAGGCTACAAAGATCACCCTCGACAATCGGGAGGACTTCGTAGTCGACTTGTCTTCGGAATTGGTGGAGAAAGATCTACAGGTGGAACAGATGAACCAGCACATTCTGACTCTAGAGCAGTAGGTGGAAATCCAGGATAACACCATCGATATCCTGGAAATCTAGCTCCACGATGTGCAGGAAGAGCTTGCGGAGGCCAACGCTCACCTGGAAATGCATCACCAAAACATGAACCCTAATGAGGCAGGCAGCGAGGGAGAGGAGGATCCCGAGGAAATAGAGCCAGCTTCCGGTCCGAACGCGGCTCCCTCTGGAGTGCCCCCTTCACCTGCATCCAGCGTTGCCTCTACCAATCATGGCTAGACGGGTTAGATTTAACATGTTAGGAGAGCGGGAAAACCACATAAGCTTAGTTTTGGTACCAACTTTTGAACTAGGCTTTAGGGTGGATCCCCTAATATGTTGTAACCTGGAAAACCTTTTCTGAGCGATGCAATGAATGAATGTTATCCTTGTTTGGTTTGATATAATTTTATGTCATTTTTCTTCTCATGATATAAAGTCTCTATTTGGAACCATGAATCAAGGTAACAACGACAGAATTTCTGTTTTCAGATGGCAGCTAGACCTCGTCGCGGGTAGAACGAGCAAGTTCCCCCGCCACCTCCCCTAGCTCTCACAATGCAAGAACTTATGGCTCAACAAAATGAGATCCTGCGGTAGCTAGTGCAGCGCCAGCCCTACCCTCAGCAGTTTGGTGGAGGCCAGCAGCAACGCCCACCGGCTGCAGCTACATATCAGGAGTTCTTAAGCACCCAACCGCCGCTGTTCACCAAGGCGAAGGACCCGCTGGACGCCGATGTGTCGCTCAAGGTTGTGGAGTCTAAGTTCCCACTCCTCACAGGAGCCTGCCCTAACGCCACAAAGACCCGTTTCACTGCATAGCAGCTCCATGGACCTGCAAGGACACGGTGGGACCATTTCCATGCCATGTTACCTGCTGACCACGTGGTGACATGGGAGGAATTCAAGACTGCGTTCAGCGGACACCACATTCCTGCCAGAATATTGGATCACAAGCTTAATGAGTTCTTAGCACTAACTCAGGGGACCCACACCGTGCTTCAATATGCCCAGGCCTTCAATGACCTGTGCCAATATGCGGGTTATCATGCAGATTCAGATGAGAAGAAAAGGGACCATTTTAGAAGAGGACTCAACACCAAGCTCCGTGAGCGCCTCAACACTGTTCGTGCTGATAGCTACAATGAATTGGTCAACCTTGCCATTTCACAGGAAGACTGCATCGTAGCCTACCGACAGAGAAGAAGAGGAAGGCACCAATGTCAGGGTCCTCAGCTCCACCTTAGAGGTTCTGGATTGTCTCCAATAATCAAAGCACGGGATTCCATCAGCAAGTAGGGAGATGGGTCATCAGGCTGCCACAGCAGCAGCAGCGTGCCTGTTTGTTTCGGCTTCTGGCAGCTTCTGGCCACCAAAAGCTGCTGCGGACGGCCAAACGCTCAGCTTTTCAGCCAACTTCTATAAAATTCGTTGGGGCAAAAACCATCCAAAATCAACATAAACACATAATCAGTTGAGTCGTTGTAATAGTAGGAATCTGTCACTTTCTAGATCCTAAGCCCTATGAACAACTTTATCTTCCTTCACACGTAATCATAATGATACTCAGATTCTCCCCACAGACAGATTCTCTCCACAGCTAGATTTTCAGAAAAGCTGGTTCGAAAAAAGCTGAACCAAACAGACCTAGCAAGCGCCCAACTGTTTCCCCGCTCCCGCTCCAAGGAATAATTAGCCCCAGCGACCGCAGCAGCAATTCCACCAAGGGAACAGAAACAAATGCTTCACGTGTAGCAACACAAGCCACTATGCCAAATATTGCCCACGGAATCAACCAAGGTAGATGCCAGTACCTAACCAAGACAAAGGGAAGAAGCAAAAAGTGCAAGTCAGGCAAGGGAATCTCAACTTCACTACTTTGGAGGAGCTACCTGAGGGAGCACCCATCATGACTGGTACCTTTTTCGTTTTAAATCAACCTGCATTGATTCTCTTTGACTCTAGTGCATCACATAGCTTCATTAGCCAGAAATTCAGTGCCAAATGTAAACTGTCTTTCTACCATACCCAAGGGGCTTTCATGATCGCAACGCTGGGAGGTAAGATTGCGACTAATCAATTAAATCTAAGTGTACCTATCCTGTTGGGAAGCAAAATCTTCAAAACCACACTTCTAATTTTGGGGCTGGAGAACGTAGATATCATTTTGAGAACTAACTAGATGACTCAGCACCGAACCGTGTTAGATATAGCTGTCAGGGCTCTAGAAATCCATTCTCCCACCTTCGGGGACCTTACGTTGTATCTACCTAACCAAGAAACCACTCGGTCATGTGCCTTTTCCATGATAGAGCTACCCTTGAAGAAGATTCTAGTGGTCTATGAGTATGCAGATGTCTTTCCTGATGAGTTGCCAGGAATGCCGCCAGATCGGGATATCGAGTTCGCCATTGAATTGCAACCAGGAACAACACCTATCTCCAAGAGGCCCTACCGGATGCCACCCACCGAGCTGGTAGAATTGAAGAAGCAGTTGCAAGAATTGTTGGACAAGGGATTCATCCGCCCAAGTACTTCACCTTGGGATGTCCAGCCTTGTTCGTGAAGAAGGACGAGAGCTTAAGATTATGCAAAGATTACCGCCCACTCAATGCGGTGACTATCAAAAACAAGTATCCTTTGCCTCGTATTGATGTTCTTTTCGACCAATTGGTTGGAGCTAAGGTGTTTTTCAAAATAGATCTTCGCTCCGATTATCACCAAATCAAGATACGAGCAAGTGATATTCCAAAGACGGCCTTCTCAACCAGATATGGGTTGTATGAATATCTAGTAATGTCGTTTGGGTTGACGAATGCACCCGCATACTTCATGTACCTGATGAATTCAATCTTCATGCCTGAACTGGACAAATTTGTGGTGGTCTTCATCGATGATACCTTAGTATACTTAAGAAATGAAGAAGAGCATGCTGGTCATTGCATGTAGTACTCCAACGTCTAAGAGAGCATCGTCTTTATGCCAAATTTTCTAAGTGTGATTTTTGGCTGAAGGAGATTAAATTCTTGGGTCACACTATCTCTCAAGAAGGAATAGCAGTTGATCTGGATAAAGTACAAGAGGTGATGAATTGGAAGCCACCCACCACTGTCTGTTAGATTCGGAGTTTCCTAGGATTGGCCGGGTATTATCAACGATTCATTCCGGATTTCTCTCGAATTGCTAAGCCCATGACAGAACTATTGAAGAAGGGAGCAAAGTTTGAGTGGGGTCAGAAATGTGAAGATGCTTTTCACACCTTGAGGCAACATATGACCACAACACCTATGTTGGCGCAACCTGACAACAACAAGCCATTTGATGTGTATTGTGATGCCTCTGGCACTGGACCGGGTTGTGTTTTGATGCAAGACAACCAAGTAATTGCCTACACGTCAAGAGCACTCAGACCTCATGAGCAAAATTATCCTACTCATGACTTAGAGTTGGCAGCCGTGGTTCATGCCCTAAAAATGTGGAGATATTACTTGATGGGAACTCGCTGCAACATCTATACAGATCACAAGAGCCTCAAGTACATCTTTACTCAGGCTGATTGTGGCGGAACTGCCCGAATTATTCCAACTTAAGTGCCTAAGTCCGACCTTAGAGGCTAGACCACACTTAAATGGGAATAACCCGTCAATCCCTCGGATCTAGTCCGACACGGCCACTGATAGGATCAAGTACCACAGTCTCACTCGATGGTGAGTCACAGAGCAAATACAATAAAGCATAAAACCAGGCATGGAAGAGTATTAAATTATTACATCACCATTGTCACCATCGGAGTTTTCGCAAAAGTAACCATCATTGTTTTTGAAGTGCAGCGGAAATAAACTAACGATAAATAAATGGAGAGATGGGGAAGCCTATCCCATCACTCCTCATGCTCCTCCTCAGCCGAGGCGGGGTCCCACTCAACAGTCCAACCCGGTGGTAAGGTGGACGGCCAAGTCACTCCAGCAACCATGTCCTCCAGAGAACCTGTAAAAATTATGCCACAAGCAAGGCTGAGTATACTAATACTCAGCTAGACTTACCCGGTGTGAGGAGTCTATACTCCTCTACCTCTAGACATGCAGCTGTTTGGCTGTGGGGTTTGGTTGCCAAAAGCACTAGCTGAGTTTCTAAATCAAGATTTTAACTTAATCAAAATTAAGTGTGACTCTCTTAAGGCTAAAAGTGTACTATCTATTCATACATAGTAGCAAGCATTATTAGCAATCAACAGTTTGTATCATCTCAACCAGTTCCACTTGTTACTCAATGTAGCAGCATGGATCAAGCAGTCTCATTAGCTGCGAGAAGCAGACGATTCGAATCGAGTTTTTATCCTTGCAAGGTAAACCTAAACACACGACATGTAGGGGCACTCCGTCCCCACACACATCAACCGTCCCCATCGATTCCCCGTCAGCAGATCAGGGCTCACCGCCTTGGCGTACAATGCCTCACTGACCCCGACTGGCCGTCGTGCAGTGACCGCACTTGTACCCACCATAACCGGAATGGGAGACTACGTCTCAGGTCGCGTGAGGGGGTATGTCCACTGCCAGGTTCACTCAGGTACTAGGCTTACCGATTTACCATATTTCTCGGTATGTGCTTAGTACATTCAAACGCTTGACTCACGGTACCACACCTTAATCCTTAATCAACTTTTCATCCCGTGAACAACCAATCCCCATGGATTGTTGCCCACAACCAACATCAATATGATAGGAAAGTGGATACAGCCAATTCCTGACCTCGCGCGAGTGCTAGAAAAATCACTCGACTTCTACCGAGATCCTGATTAATACAGCAGCTACTCGACCTATCATACTAGTATTCATCTCAATAGGATTCCTGAGATCATGCAACTAGGGTTTCAAACAATTCCTACACTTAAGTGCACAAACAATCCTACAAACATTAAGTGTAGTAAAGTAGCATAAATAACAGGTTATGCATAAAACCGGGGCTTGCCTTCCAAAGCAGTGGCAGGCAGGTCCTCTGGTGCAGGCTCTGGTGCTGGGTCTGGGGCAACCTCCTGGGTAGCTCCTTGCTCCGGCACGAGGACGTACTCTCCGTCAGCAAGATTACAGTCTATCGAAATGCAATGAACATGTATGTCATGATTATGCAAGATTTAAGAACATTAAGCTACAGAAATTAAGTCAAGAATTAACTTAGGGTTCCTTGGCTACGTGGGTCTTCTAGTGGTATACATAGACTTATTACCTTTTAGGTTTAGGTTTTCTTTTAAGATAACATATTGGATTTGTATTGCCTTTATAGATTTCAGTGGACAATTATAAAGGTCTTAGGAGGACATTAAATTCCATCATCCGTTTTCCTTTCTTAATTTCCATCTAGGGTTTCTAGTAGGGGTTTGAACTATGACAGTAGTTTAAAAATTTCCAAAAATTTTGTAAAAATTACAGTGGGTTGTCACTGGCTATTCTAGCTTGTTTTGATAATTTGAGGCTTAAAGTACAAAAGCTAGGCTTTAAACAAAAATAACAATAGTTAGGCAAAATGGGCCACTTTACACTACAAGTCCTTTATTAAAGTGGTTTCTGACCTAATGGTTATTTTTGCTGGCCTCAAACAGTGATGAAAAGCTCTTGTGCCAAAAATGACAGAGAGCCACATGAGGGTTAATTAATGATGGATTTTTAAAATTTGGTGAAAAAGGGGTGCTTAAAACTAACTTGCCCTTTGAAAAATATCAAACAACAGATTTCAGATTTTTCTTAAGTTCTTATTATCAAAACATTAGTTATCCTAAGGTTTGGGGAGGTTTCACCTTAGGGTTATTTTTGTAGGGTTTTTCTAAGTTATCCTTATTTTCTTCATTTAAAAGGTAGCTTTCTTATTTTATACTACAACAGGGTATGATATATTTTTCCAGTGAACTACATTGACTAAATATCTTAACAAAAATAGGGGTGCTCTCTGGTTCATTATTTATATCACTTTTTCTATTTTTCTTAAACTTAAGCATATTATAGAATAAGGGGTTAAAACTAACTTAATGTAATGGACAGAGAGGTTTAACATTTTTAACTAGGTCAGTAGGTAGACAATAACTTCTCTAAATTTTTCTAACCTTAGTTAAACAGTACAACCATTTTTCTTACCATTATTAAGCTTTTGGCCCAAACTGAAAATAAATCAGACCCTTATATTTTTCTCTAGTACTTATGGGGTTTTATATTTTTCTTAAATAGGTTACATTATTTAGAGTCTGGCAAAATTAGTTTGACCAAATTTGGATAAATCAAACAGAAGTTATGGGTTTTTAAAGTTTCTGCTTGAATTTAAAACAGGTTTTATTTAAGTTTTTCTGGAAAAACAGTTTGCGCCGAGACCCCTGGGGTTAAACTGATTCAAATCTCGCAGATCTACCCTCGGGCCACTATTCATTTGAGTCTCTGACTTTTCACTTAACCCCCTGGATTCCTCTCCCTCTCACCCGCGGTCCCTCCCTTAACTAAAACAGTAGCCGCGGGAAAAGAAAGGGTGGCGCGGCTTACCGGCGGCGAGGGAGGCCCGGCGAGGTGGTCAGGGGTGTTCAGGAGGTCGCGACGGTCACGTCGATGTGCGGGTCGTCGCCGGAGGTGGTCGGAGCTGCTCGGTCCACGTGCGCAGGCGGGCGAGCTCGTCGGCGGCGTGCGCTCCGGCCTATCCACGGCGGTATAGTTCAATCCAAGGTCATAGGGAGCTTCATGGAGGTCTAAGGAGTCTAACCGTGCAAGGAATCGAAGAGAGACTCACCGTGCACCGCGGTCCACGGTTGCCGGCGGTCGGGTGAAGTCCGGTGAGCGTGATTCGGCTACTCCGGTGACGCAGGCCCTCGGTTCAAGCTTGAGCACGGCTTACGGCTTCACCAGGAAGCTAACTGGGGGCTTGGATCGAACGGAGGGGGGCTGGAGAGGGGTTGGCCACGACGGTGGCTTTCGGTCGGCACTGGCGGGTCGCGGGGAGGTCGCCGGAGGCGATGGCTGGTTCGGGCGAGTCCGGCGGGGTACGGATGAGGCACTGGGGAAAACAACCGAGCGCTGGGACGGGTTTTATAGGCGCGGACGCGGCCGAGGCACCGGCTCGACCGTTTGGCGCGACGCGGGCACGCGGGGCGCGCGCGGGGGCGTGCTCTGGCGAGCTCAGAGCGCGTCGAACACGTGGCACGTTGCTTCTGCCCGTGTTCTTCGCTCTGCTGAGCGGCCAGGCGTACGAATCTTGCCCTAGCGCCTGTAGGAGATCTCTTCCCTGCACCTAGGGCTACCTAGTTCATGTAAGTTCCAAGGGGAGATGTGGCCTGGTTGAAGAGATACGGCAGCGCCAAGTCTTGTCTGTCTGCCCTGTGCAAACCGAGACAAAACCAATGCCAAGGCGTGTCAAACGGTTTTGGTTTGGGTTCAAACTTTTCCAGGGCATTCTAGGGTTCATTTGGCGCCATTTTGTTAATTGGGTCGACTGGTTTTGAAAAGGAAATCAAGGTGAACATGAGGGATCTTTGCTTAAGGGTTGGTTTTTGACTTAGGCAAAATCTGAATTCCTCCCTTGTGTTCAATCTTGGGTGATCTTTTTAGGACCTTTCTGAAAACTTTTTGGGGGTACTTCCTTACTATTAATTGTAGGTTATTAAGTATATTACAACTTTTATATTTGGTCCAAACCATGATCATGATGTTTACATGATCTTTTGATCATGGCTTCAATTAGGGTTACTATTGCATATGGGGGTTTTGCTCTAGGGTTTTGGGAGCTCCCTACTTAGATGTGTGTTACAAGCTAGGGCATGATTATCTAAGATAGTTTGCACTTGATTAAGACCTTGAATTCCAAGATTGAGATACCTGGCCCACAATTCTCTATGTAACTATGGGTTAAAAGGGGGTAACCCTGGGGTAGACACCCTGAGTAACACCTAGGGTGTTACAGCCCTCCCCCCTTAAAGGAATCTCGTCCCGAGATTTCAGATAGAGTCCCTTGGAGGGATGCTTTGAAGGTGTGTTGGTGCTACTTTCCTTTAAACTCAAGTTCCACTTTCCTAACTGCTCTTCGAATGTCATCCTCTTTGCAACTTCAGAAGGAAGCCCTTCTTAAGTTAAGTCCATAACTTAGACTATCCTTGTTATCTAAGTTTTTCTTATAATTGACTTCAAAGGGCAGGTGGGGGTGGGGTTTTGGGTTACATACCGATTCCTTTGGGCAGAAAGTCGGGGAAGCGAGAGCGTAGAAACTCCTCCGTCTCCCATGTAGCTTCTTCTGCTGAATGATGACTCCACTGAACCTTATACATTTTGATTGACCTTGCCCGAGTTGATCTTTCCTTCTGATCCAATACCTTGACGGGGTACTCTTGGTAGGACAAGTCTGGTTCTATCTCAATGTCTGGTTCTGGTAGCACTTCAGTGGGTAGACGAACACATTTCCGCAGCTGAGATACATGGAACACATTGTGGACTGCTGACAAAAGGGGTGGCAATTCCAATTGGTAAGCTACAGGTCCACAACTTTCCTTGATCTTATATGGTCCAATGTAGCGAGGGGCCAACTTGCCCTTGATCCCAAATCTCCGGATACCCTTGGTTGGTGATACCTTAAGATAGACATGATCTCCCACCGCAAACTGTAGAGGCTTCCGCCTTTCGTCATGATAACTCTTTTGCCTGGCCTGAGCAGCTTCCAAGTTCTTCCTGATGACTCTGACCTTTTCCTCTGCTTCAATTACCAAATCTGGCCCAAATATCTCCCTCTCTTCTGCTTGAGACCAATTCAACGGGGTTCTGCATCTTCTCCCATACAAAGCCTCAAAAGGTGCCATTTTCAGACTGGACTGATAGCTGTTATTGTACGAAAACTCTGCCAAGGAAAGACACTTATCCCAATCCTTCCCATAATGCAGAGCATAAGCCCTCAACATATCTTCTAAAATCTGGTTCACCCTTTCTGTTTGGCCATCTGTTTGAGGGTGATACGCTGAGCTTCGGATTACGTGGGTCCCAAGTGATTCTTGTAATTGCTCCCAAAAGCGTGCCACAAAAGGTGCTCCTCGGTCAGAGACTATGGTCCTTGGTATCCCATGCAGACGAACTATCTGGTCGATGTAAATTTCCGCATACTTCTCCGTCCGGTGGGTGGTGTGCACTGGCAAGAAATGAGCAGTCTTGGTCAATCTGTCCACAATAACCCATATGGAATCATGGTGCCTGGAGGTATTGGGTAATCCCACTATGAAGTCCATGCAAACGTCCTCCCATTTCCAAGATGGTATGGGAAGGGGTTGCAAAGGGCCTGCTGCTTTCAGATGACTAGCTTTTACCCTCTGACAAGTGTCACATTCTGAAACGTACTTGGCAATTTCCCTCTTCATCCTGGTCCACCAATAAAGAGGCCTGAGATCATGGTACATCTTGTTGCTACCCGGGTGCATGGAAAACTTGGATAGATGAGCTTCCTCCAATATCTTCCTTCTGAGCTCAGGGTTCTTGGGAACAACCAATCGATCTTCAAACCATAAAGTCCCCTTGCTATCCTGACGGAAACACTTGTATTTTTCGGCCTTCAGCTTGATCATTTCCTTAATAACCTGAACTCCCTTATCCCCAAACTGTGCCTGAGCTATTTGTTCTTGCAATGTGGGCTCCACTGCAATATATTTCACTTCACCGGAAGGAACAACTTCTAGGTTCAGCTTGCACAACTCATCACATAAGGTGGTGATTCTTGCATCCATGTTCATGCAATTACATTGGGCCTTTCGGCTCAAAGCATCTGCCACAACATTTGCCTTGCCAGGATGGTAATGCACCTCCAAATCATAGTCCTTGATTAATTCCAACCATCTTCTCTGCCTCATGTTCAGATCTGCCTGAGTGAAAATGTACTTGAGGCTCTTGTGATCAGTGTAAATGTTACAGTGAGCTCCCATCAAGTAGTGTCTCCATATCTTGAGGGCATGAACTACTGCTGCCAACTCCAGATCATGGGTCGAGTAGTTCTGCTCATGAGGTCTGAGGGCTCGGGAAGCATACGCAATGACCCGGTTACCTTGCATCAAGACACAACCCAATCCTGTACCAGAAGCATCACAATAAACTTCAAATGGCTTGGTGTTGTCGGGTTGGGCTAGCACCGGAGCTGTTGTCAATTGTTGCCTCAAGGTATGAAAAGCATCCTCACATTTTTGGCTCCACTCAAATTTGGCTCCCTTCTTCAACAGTTCAGTCATTGGCTTGGCAATCCTGGAGAAATCCGGAATAAATCGTCGGTAATACCCTGCCAATCCCAGAAAACTCCGAATCTGTCTCACTGTAGCCGGAGGTTTCCAGTCCATCACTTCTTGCACTTTCTCAGGGTCAACTGATATCCCATCCTGAGAGATTGTGTGACCCAAGAATTTTATCTCCTTCAACCAGAACTCACACTTGGACAACTTAGCATACAACTGATGGTCACGAAGTCTTTGAAGCACAATATGCAGATGCTCCGTGTGTTCATCTTCATTCTTGGAATAAACCAGAATGTCATCAATGAAAACGACCACGAACTTGTCTAGCTCTGACATGAATACCGAGTTCATCAAGTACATGAAGTAAGCCGGGGCATTGGTTAGCCCAAAAGACATTACCAAAAACTCATAGAGCCCATATCTGGTAGAGAAAGCCGTCTTGGGAATGTCACTGGCACGGATCTTGATCTGATGGTAGCCCGAGCGAAGGTCTATCTTGGAGAATACCTTGGCTCCTACCAACTGATCAAACAGAACATCAATGCGGGGTAACGGGTACTTGTTCTTGACAGTCACCGCATTGAGAGGACGGTAATCAACACACATCCTCAGACTCTCATCCTTCTTCTTCACGAACAAGGCGGGACATCCCCAGGGTGAAGTACTTGGACGAATAAACCCCTTGTCCAATAATTCTTGCAGTTGCTTCTTCAATTCTGCCAACTCCGCGGGAGGCATCCTATAAGGTCTCTTGGAGATAGGAGCAGTTCCGGGTTGCAATTCAATGGCAAACTCAATATCTCTGTCAGGTGGCATTCCTGGCAACTCATCCGGAAAGACATCGGGGTAGTCACAGACTACTGGGATCTTCCTTACTGGGGATTCTGCCATAACAAAGGCACAAGACCGGGTACCACCCTGGTTGGGCAAATACAAAACAGTCTCGCCATACGCAGGGGAATGAATTTCAATGGCTCTGGATGCAACATCCAATATTGCCTGATGTTTGGTCAACCAATCGGTTCCCAAGATGATATCCACGCTGTCCAAACCCAAAATGAGGAGAGTGGTTTTAATTATTAGGCTACCAAACTTTATGGGCACATTCTTGCTGATTTGATTTGTGGCAATCCTGCCTCCTGGGGTTGAAATGGTAATAGCCCCGTTGGTGTGGTGAAAAGGCAACTGGCACTTGACACTAAATTTGGCACTGACAAAACTATGTGAAGCACCAGAATCAAAAAGAACAAGAGCAGGAAAATTTAAAACTGTAAAGATACCAGTCATGACGGGTGCTCCCTCTGGAATGTCAGCCATTGTAGTGAAGTTCAGCTTGCCCTGCCTCACTTGCACTTTCTGCCTCTTTCCTTGGTTCTGATTAACATTCTGCCCCTGCCTCTGCTGATTCTTGGGGCAATTCTTGGCATAATGCCCAGTGCTGCCACAAGTGAAACACCTGTTATCATTGGCCTGGCGGTACTGCTGCTGCTGATTGTTCCTCTGAGCTGGAAACTGGGCGCGGTTGGGTGCCTGCTGCTGCTGCTGCGGTGACCTGATCACCCACCTCCCTTGCTGCTGCTGAGGTCCCCTGCTCTGTGAGTCAGACACAATCCTGAAGCGCTGTGGCTGAGACGAGGGTCCTGCCACAGGGGTCTTCCTCTTCTTCTCCGCCTGCCGAGCCAAGATGCAGTCCTCCTGGGAGATAGCCATGTTAACCAACTCATTGTAACTGTTGGCCCTGACGGTGTTGAGACGGTCACGGAGCTTGGTGCTGAGCCCCCTCCTGAACCTGTCTCGCTTCTTCTCATCCGTATCTGCATGGTATCCGGCATACTGACACAAATCATTGAAGGCCTGGGCATATTGCAACACTGTCCTGCTGCCCTGAGTGAGTGCCAGAAACTCATTGAGCTTCCGGTCCATGATGCCAGCGGGAATATGATGCCCTCTGAAAGCGGCCTTGAACTCCCTCCACTCCACCTCTCTACCATCTGGCTGCATAGCAAGAAAATGGTCCCACCAAGTCCTTGCGGGTCCGCGAAGCTGCTGGGTGGCGAACCTGACCTTGGTGACCTCTGAGCAAGCCCCATGGAGCAGTGGGAACTTGGATTCTACCACCCTCAACCACACATCTGCATCAAGTGGGTCCTCCGTCCTGGTAAACAATGGTGGCTGGGTGCTGAGAAACTCCTGGTAAGTAGCAGCGACGGGGTGACGCTGATGGTCTCCACCATAATGCTGAGGTGGTGGCTGACGCTGAGCTAGCTGCCTCAGAATCTCATTCTGCTGGGCCATGAGCTCCTGCAGAGTGGGAGGCGGTGGCGGTGGAGGAACGTGCTCATTCTGACCACGGCGCGCTCTCCCAGCCATCTGAAAAAGTCACATGGGTGCTCAATAACACATCTCCAAGCTTAAGGTTTGAACATGGTAGGGGAGTCAAAGTAATTTGATAGATTCCAAATAAAACAAACGAAAACATAATCCTTCCGTCCAAATTTAAATTACCATTAATCATCCCTAAACATCCAAAAGAGTTTTAACACTTGTTACATCAAGGATCAAAAGACTCAACTCTACCTAGCCTAGTACCCTAAGGGTGCAAAAGCTAAGCTAGCGGTGAGGAGTCCAACTATCATCAACTTCTAGTATTAGTCTGGCATCTAGTGAGCGAACGAGGCAACGCTGGACTCGGGGGAAGGTGGTCTCCCTGAGCCAGCGGTGTCTACACTGGAGGCAGGCTCATCTCCTCCCTCAATGTCAACGTCCTCGTCAGCCTCCGCATCATGGATCTCTTGGTGATGCATGTCCAGATGCGCATTAGCCTCTGCTAGCTGCTGCTGGGTGTTGAGGAGCTGATCCTCGAGGACCTCGATGGTATTCTCCCTGGTGCCCACTAGCTCCTCCAACTCATGAATCTCGTCAGTCAGCTGCTCCACCTGTAAATCTTTCCCCACCAGCTCCTGGGATAAATCCACCACGAGCTCCTCCCTGTTATCCAGGGTGATCTTGGTGGCCTCCAGTAACGCCATCAGGTGGGACATGGCCTCCCCACGCATCACTTGCAGACGATACAGAGCATTCATGCATCGTACCGACAAGTGAGCGGTGTGGCCTGGGTAGAGAGCCCAGATGTCCTTGGCATGCTCCACCCGATCCTTCCACATCGGGTCGTCCTCCTTTTCCGCAGGGAACAACCCAATGGGGTGAGTAGCCAGCTCCAAGGGGTGAAATCCACAGAAGGTGGTCAGTCCATGCAGAGCGATAGCCTCAATAGTGTCCTCAGCCCGGTATCCATAGGACTCGGAGTCCAGTGAACGCCAGCCTGGCTGCATGGGATGAGGCTCCAAAGTCATCCTCACCCGACAGCGAGGTACCCGGTGCTTCTCGAACTGCTGCACCGCGTACTGAGGGGGTGTCAAATATCCTGCCCCCTGAAGTACTTCCCACAAGATGCGGGGAAAACCCTCTCGTGCAAGTCCGTCAGTGTGGGTCAGTGCATCTCCATCCTCGGAGGATCCGTGGGAAGTCATCTGTGCACGGTTAAGCGTAAGTAAAGAAAAAGAAGTACAAAAAGAACAAGGAAAAACAAAACTCAGCCTGCCTCTAGTTAGAAGAAAAAGGTATTGGGGACCTAGTTGGCTGCTATCTCATTTTTAAGTCCTTTTACTTAGTTATTCATTTACTTAATTAAGAATGCATGCATGCTCGTCCTGAACGACCTCACAAGAAAAATAAAAGGAACAGGGAAGAACTCCCATCCTGTAAAAGTGGCCTGTAGGGCCTAGTTAATTAGCCACCTAGCTACCCTTCTACCTTCCTAAGGCTTCACGTCCTAGGTCTATCCTGCTCGCCCTACTATCTATCCAACATTGTTTCTATCAAGTTTTACTTTAGAAAAGGGATGGTATTCATGTTTTATTGATTCCTCTGTGGTGGTACAAGCTCCGATACCAGCTGTGGCGGAACTGCCCGAATTATTCCAACTTAAGTGCCTAAGTCCGACCTTAGAGGCTAGACCACACTTAAATGGGAATAACCCGTCAATCCCTCGGATCTAGTCCGACACGGCCACTGACAGGATCAAGTACCACAGTCTCACTCGATGGTGAGTCACAGAGCAAATACAATAAAGCATAAAACCAGGCATGGAAGAGTATTAAATTATTACATCACCATTGTCACCATCGGAGTTTTCGCAAAAGTAACCATCATTGTTTTTGAAGTGCAGCGGAAATAAACTAACGATAAATAAATGGAGAGATGGGGAAGCCTATCCCATCACTCCTCATGCTCCTCCTCAGCCGAGGCGGGGTCCCACTCAACAGTCCAACCCGGTGGTAAGGTGGACGACCAAGTCACTCCAGCAACCATGTCCTCCAGAGAACCTGTAAAAATTATGCCACAAGCAAGGCTGAGTATACTAATACTCAGCTAGACTTACCCGGTGTGAGGAGTCTATACTCCTCTACCTCTAGACATGCAGCTGTTTGGCTGTGGGGTTTGGTTGCCAAAAGCACTAGCTGAGTTTCTAAATCAAGATTTTAACTTAATCAAAATTAAGTGTGACTCTCTTAAGGCTAAAAGTGTACTATCTATTCATACATAGTAGCAAGCATTATTAGCAATCAACAGTTTGTATCATCTCAACCAGTTCCACTTGTTACTCAATGTAGCAGCATGGATCAAGCAGTCTCATTAGCTGCGAGAAGCAGACGATTCGAATCGAGTTTTTATCCTTGCAAGGTAAACCTAAACACACGACATGTAGGGGCACTCCGTCCCCACACACATCAACCGTCCCCATCGATTCCCCGTCAGCAGATCAGGGCTCACCGCCTTGGCGTACAATGCCTCACTGACCCCGACTGGCCGTCGTGCAGTGACCGCACTTGTACCCACCATAACCGGAATGGGAGACTACGTCTCAGGTCGCGTGAGGGGGTATGTCCACTGCCAGGTTCACTCAGGTACTAGGCTTACCGATTTACCATATTTCTCGGTATGTGCTTAGTACATTCAAACGCTTGACTCACGGTACCACACCTTAATCCTTAATCAACTTTTCATCCCGTGAACAACCAATCCCCATGGATTGTTGCCCACAACCAACATCAATATGATAGGAAAGTGGATACAGCCAATTCCTGACCTCGCGCGAGTGCTAGAAAAATCACTCGACTTCTACCGAGATCCTGATTAATACAGCAGCTACTCGACCTATCATACTAGTATTCATCTCAATAGGATTCCTGAGATCATGCAACTAGGGTTTCAAACAATTCCTACACTTAAGTGCACAAACAATCCTACAAACATTAAGTGTAGTAAAGTAGCATAAATAACAGGTTATGCATAAAACCGGGGCTTGCCTTCCAAAGCAGTGGCAGGCAGGTCCTCTGGTGCAGGCTCTGGTGCTGGGTCTGGGGCAACCTCCTGGGTAGCTCCTTGCTCCGGCACGAGGACGTACTCTCCGTCAGCAAGATTACAGTCTATCGAAATGCAATGAACATGTATGTCATGATTATGCAAGATTTAAGAACATTAAGCTACAGAAATTAAGTCAAGAATTAACTTAGGGTTCCTTGGCTACGTGGGTCTTCTAGTGGTATACATAGACTTATTACCTTTTAGGTTTAGGTTTTCTTTTAAGATAACATATTGGATTTGTATTGCCTTTATAGATTTCAGTGGACAATTATAAAGGTCTTAGGAGGACATTAAATTCCATCATCCGTTTTCCTTTCTTAATTTCCATCTAGGGTTTCTAGTAGGGGTTTGAACTATGACAGTAGTTTAAAAATTTCCAAAAATTTTGTAAAAATTACAGTGGGTTGTCACTGGCTATTCTAGCTTGTTTTGATAATTTGAGGCTTAAAGTACAAAAGCTAGGCTTTAAACAAAAATAACAATAGTTAGGCAAAATGGGCCACTTTACACTACAAGTCCTTTATTAAAGTGGTTTCTGACCTAATGGTTATTTTTGCTGGCCTCAAACAGTGATGAAAAGCTCTTGTGCCAAAAATGACAGAGAGCCACATGAGGGTTAATTAATGATGGATTTTTAAAATTTGGTGAAAAAGGGGTGCTTAAAACTAACTTGCCCTTTGAAAAATATCAAACAACAGATTTCAGATTTTTCTTAAGTTCTTATTATCAAAACATTAGTTATCCTAAGGTTTGGGGAGGTTTCACCTTAGGGTTATTTTTGTAGGGTTTTTCTAAGTTATCCTTATTTTCTTCATTTAAAAGGTAGCTTTCTTATTTTATACTACAACAGGGTATGATATATTTTTCCAGTGAACTACATTGACTAAATATCTTAACAAAAATAGGGGTGCTCTCTGGTTCATTATTTATATCACTTTTTCTATTTTTCTTAAACTTAAGCATATTATAGAATAAGGGGTTAAAACTAACTTAATGTAATGGACAGAGAGGTTTAACATTTTTAACTAGGTCAGTAGGTAGACAATAACTTCTCTAAATTTTTCTAACCTTAGTTAAACAGTACAACCATTTTTCTTGCCATTATTAAGCTTTTGGCCCAAACTGAAAATAAATCAGACCCTTATATTTTTCTCTAGTACTTATGGGGTTTTATATTTTTCTTAAATAGGTTACATTATTTAGAGTCTGGCAAAATTAGTTTGACCAAATTTGGATAAATCAAACAGAAGTTATGGGTTTTTAAAGTTTCTGCTTGAATTTAAAACAGGTTTTATTTAAGTTTTTCTGGAAAAACAGTTTGCGCCGAGACCCCTGGGGTTAAACTGATTCAAATCTCGCAGATCTACCCTCGGGCCACTATTCATTTGAGTCTCTGACTTTTCACTTAACCCCCTGGATTCCTCTCCCTCTCACCCGCGGTCCCTCCCTTAACTAAAACAGTAGCCGCGGGAAAAGAAAGGGTGGCGCGGCTTACCGGCGGCGAGGGAGGCCCGACGAGGTGGTCAGGGGTGTTCAGGAGGTCGCGACGGTCACGTCGATGTGCGGGTCGTCGCCGGAGGTGGTCGGAGCTGCTCGGTCCACGTGCGCAGGCGGGCGAGCTCGTCGGCGGCGTGCGCTCCGGCCTATCCACGGCGGTATAGTTCAATCCAAGGTCATAGGGAGCTTCATGGAGGTCTAAGGAGTCTAACCGTGCAAGGAATCGAAGAGAGACTCACCGTGCACCGCGGTCCACGGTTGCCGGCGGTCGGGTGAAGTCCGATGAGCGTGATTCGGCTACTCCGGTGACGCAGGCCCTCGGTTCAAGCTTGAGCACGGCTTACGGCTTCACCAGGAAGCTAACTGGGGGCTTGGATCGAACGGAGGGGGGCTGGAGAGGGGTTGGCCACGACGGTGGCTTTCGGTCGGCACTGGCGGGTCGCGGGGAGGTCGCCGGAGGCGATGGCTGGTTCGGGCGAGTCCGGCGGGGTACGGATGAGGCACTGGGGAAAACAACCGAGCGCTGGGACGGGTTTTATAGGCGCGGACACGGCCGAGGCGCCGGCTCGACCGTTTGGCGCGACGCGGGCACGCGGGGCGCGCGCGCGGGCGTGCTCTGGCGAGCTCAGAGCGCGTCGAACACGTGGCGCGTTGCTTCTACCCGTGTTCTTCGCTCTGCTGAGCGGCCAGGCGTACGAATCTTGCCCTAGCGCCTGTAGGAGATCTCTTCCCTGCACCTAGGGCTACCTAGTTCATGTAAGTTCCAAGGGGAGATGTGGCCTGGTTGAAGAGATACGGCAGCGCCAAGTCTTGTCTGTCTGCCCTGTGCAAACCGAGACAAAACCAATGCCAAGGCGTGTCAAACGGTTTTGGTTTGGGTTCAAACTTTTCCAGGGCATTCTAGGGTTCATTTGGCGCCATTTTGTTAATTGGGTCGACTGGTTTTGAAAAGGAAATCAAGGTGAACATGAGGGATCTTTGCTTAAGGGTTGGTTTTTGACTTAGGCAAAATCTGAATTCCTCCCTTGTGTTCAATCTTGGGTGATCTTTTTAGGACCTTTCTGAAAACTTTTTGGGGGTACTTCCTTACTATTAATTGTAGGTTATTAAGTATATTACAACTTTTATATTTGGTCCAAACCATGATCATGATGTTTACATGATCTTTTGATCATGGCTTCAATTAGGGTTACTATTGCATATGGGGGTTTTGCTCTAGGGTTTTGGGAGCTCCCTACTTAGATGTGTGTTACAAGCTAGGGCATGATTATCTAAGATAGTTTGCACTTGATTAAGACCTTGAATTCCAAGATTGAGATACCTGGCCCACAATTCTCTATGTAACTATGGGTTAAAAGGGGGTAACCCTGGGGTAGACACCCTGAGTAACACCTAGGGTGTTACACTGATCTCAACATGAGACAAAGAATATGGCTAGAATTGATCAAGGACTATGACTTGTAACTGCATTACCACCCTGGAAAGGCCAATGTGGTAGCAGATGCCCTAAGTCGAAAATCACAATGCAATTGTATGGTGATGGATTCTCACATCAATACCCTATGTGATGAGTTGAGTAAGATGAGGATTGAAGTAATTCCTTCTGGCACCTTGACTTACAACTCCGTCGAACCAACCTTGTTAGACCAGGTTATTATGGCCCAACTCGGTGACAAGGGAGTACAAATCATCAAAGAGAATCTTAACCAGAAAGTGGAGAAGTATAAATGCTTTCGCCAAGACAGCAAGGGGATACTATGGTTCGAAGACAGACTAGTGGTTCCTAAAATTAGGGAACTCAAGAAGAAATTTTTTGATGAGGCTCACCTCTCCAAATTCTCCATGCACCCAGGAAGCACCAAGATGTACCATGATCTGAAACCCCTGTATTGGTGGACCAGGATGAAAAGAGAAATAGCCAAGTATGTGGTGGAATGTGACACATGTCAGAGGATAAAGGCAAGTCACTTAAAGTCAGCTGATGCCTTGCAACCCTTGTCGATACCTTCATGGAAATAGGATGACATCATCATGGATTTCATTGTGGGACTGCCCAACACCTCTCAACATCATGATTCAATCTGGGTCATTGTGGACCGATTAACAAAAGTGGCTCATTTTCTTCTAGTGCACACCACTGACAAGGCCCAAAACTATGCAAAATTGTATATTGACCGAATTGTGTGTTTACATGGTTTACCTCGGATAATTGTCTCTGACCAAGGAGCCCAATTCATAGCTAGATTTTGGGAATAATTGCAAGAGTCTTTGGGAACCAAGCTAATAAGAAGTTTGGCTTACCACCCTGAAACTGATGGTCAGACAAAAAGGGTAAATGAAATCCTTGAGGATATGCTGAGAGCTTGTGCAATCGATTACGGCAAGAACTGGGACAAGTGTCTATCCTTGGCAGAGTTTGCTTATAACAACAGTTATCAATCCAGTCTGAAGATGGCACCATTTGAGGCCCTGTATGGGAGGAGGTGTCAAACACCCCTCAACTGGTCACAACCCGGGGAGAGAGAAAATTTTGGACCCGACCTGGTGTCGTAAGCCGAAAGAAAGGTCAAAGTAATTAGGCAGAACCTAGAAGCTGCTCAGGCCAGTCAAAAGAGTTACCACGACAAAAGGAGGAAACCCCTACAATTTGAAGTGGGAGATACCGTATATCTAAAGGTATCACCCACGAAAGGAGTGTAGAGATTTGGGATCAAGGGCAAGGTAGCCCCTCGCTACACTGGACCCTATTAGATCATAGAAGCATGTGGACCCATGGCATACAAATTGAAGTTACCTCCAAAGATGTCTGCCATCCACAATGTGTTCCATGTATCCCAATTGGAGAAGTGTGTTCGGTTACCAATGGAGGTCATAGCCGAACCAGATGTAGAGATAGAACCAGATCTATCCTACCAAGAACACCCCTCCAAGATTCTGGACTTCAAGGAAAGATCCACTCGTCCAAGGACAGTCAAGATGTATAAAATCCAATGGAGCAACCATACAGAAGAAGAAGCTACATGGGAGACTAAGGATTTTCTACGCGCGAACTACCTCGATGTCTACCTAAGGAAATCGGTACGTGTTGGGGGCCTTCGTCCTTCGAAGGTCCTCAAAAACGTGATTTAACAAAATCTTCAAGTGTGACATGTGAATAGGTACCTTCGGACTCGGGCTAAAAGCATATACGACGTAAAAAGTATGATCGTGACGAAGGTTGGAGTTGCTCCGAAGCTACATGCAGGGGAGCTTCGGCTAAATGGCGGAGAAAGGAACCGACTTAAAGGGGAAAAGGCTATCTAGTCCTCATAGAATTGTCAATTAGTTAATAATAAATGTAAAGGGCATGAATGTAATTTCTCACAGGCTACGTCCTGTGCCTATAAATAGATGAACAGTTCCCCCGTACTGTTCACGCTGACTGGTACTTGCTTGTGTGTTACACTTGTACTTTTACCTTCTGTCAAACCGAAGGTACATATGTAATCTAATTTTGTTTCTATTCTTTCATGATAATATAATGAGGATGAATTGATAACGTTAAATAATTGTTCATGTTGTCTCTTGCATTTCATATACTTCTCCTTTTATTAATATATACCGCGATGATGAAGGTATGACCTTCACAACCTTCGTCTGAAGATCATTATATCTTAAGGGAAATAATGCTTCGAAGGACAAAGGGCATTAACATTTAACATTTTGTGTTGCCTTGTTCTTAATTCATAGCATTTGAGAATAAGTCCCCAACATTGGCGCCCACCTCCGGTGAACTCTTTCGACCACCTTCGGCAAGCACTGACCTTCGTCATGCCACCGAAGAAAGTTTCAGCACTAGGGACTACTGCATTGCAGCTGCTGGACCCAAACCAGGAGACCCTCTCTCTCTGAGAGGCGCGAAGCCAGAAGAGGAAAGCCACTAGTCCAACACTCCAGGAGGAGGAGTTGGACCAAGAGATCAGGGACATGGAAATTATTCATCAACAAGTACAAAGGAAGAAGGAGAAGATGGCGCGGCTGGCTGATCTTCAAAGGAAGATCGATGAAGCTACTAAAGAAGTGCGCCATCTTATTCAAGAAGAATAAGATTGAAGGCCCCAACACAGGGAACTTCGTCAAGAAGGCCTATTCAACGAAGATGGATGGTATGATGATTTTAATCATGATACCTTTACTTTTGATGATGCTTCTCCCTTGGCAGCAAAACTGCAGGCTACCCTGTGGCCCCCGTCATACAAGCCACCTCAACTTCCTATGTATGATGGGCATTCAGATCCAAAGCAGTTTCTGATGAGCTACGAAGCAACTATATCTTCGTATGGAGGCAATACTGCAGTTATGGTGAAGTCCTTCGTCATGGCAGTCTGGAATGTAGCCTAAACATGGCATTCTTCTCTTCGGCCAGGGACTATCACGTCGTGGCAGAAGCTTAAGGACATGTTGGTTACCAGCTTCCAAGGCTTTCAAATGAAGCTGGTCACAGCTCAGGCTCTGTTCCAATGCACGCAAGACCACGAAGAATACCTTCAGGCATATGTACGAAGGTTCTTGCGATTAAGGGCACAAGCGCCTACCGTGCCCAATGAGATTGTCATGGAGGCCTTGATCAAGGGTCTTCGCCCAGGACCTACCACCCAATATTTCGCTAGGAAGCCCCCACAAACTCTAGAGAAGCTGCTTCAAAAGATGGATGAGTACATCCGGGCTGACAATGACTTCCACCAAAGAAGGGAGGAAGCTTACAGATTCGATGAGATGACCAGGGGCTTCGGAGGAAGAATCCACCCAAGACATGTCAGGTCAATTCATAACTCCACTCAGAATGATGACAAAGGAAGTCAGCTGCAGAGGCCACAGTACACCTCACAATCTTCGGGGCAGCAACAAAGCTCTTTCCGGCCGCCAGCTCCAAGAGGCAGAGGCGCCAGGGGCTTCGGAGGAAGATATGGGGACCAGCCCAGGAAGATCTACTGCTTATTTTGTGGTGAAGACAAGGGCCATACTACAAGAATGTGCCAAATTACCATCCAAAAGCAGAAGGAGATTGCAGAAGACGAAGCTCGGTAGAGTCAACCGACGCAGGTCTTGCACACTGCTTCGTGCCACTCACCCTACATACTAGAATATGTGGGTAATCATTCTGCAGCTTCTGTTGCTTCGGCTAGTCAGCCACAGGCTTCTTGGCCACAACTTCCACCTCCGCCACCACTACAACCTACCTATTCATGGGGTCAGCAGCCAGAAGGGCACCAACACACCCAACAGCAGCGGGATTTCAGGGAGGAATCCGAAGCTTGCACAGTCAACAGTACTATGCCGGAGTCAAAGCACATCTATTGAGAGATATCCTACTTTCTAGAACACTTTTTATTCTATGCCAGTTTGTTTTTTTAATAAGGGACAAGTAATGCAAATCTAGTTTTAATTCTTTGTAATAGTTTCGCTTCTATTAAAATGAAATATATCTTCCTCACAGATTTACAAAGTTCCAAAATTTTCGAAGCTCAAAAAGTCGTTCCTAAGAGAGCGCACCATAAGTCTTGCCGAAGCCACAAAAAGTCGTTCCCAAGGGAGCGCAGTGTAAGTTTTTTGCTCAAAAGTTGTTCCTAAGGGACTGCAGAGCCAAATACCGCCGAAATATAAGGCGAAGCGCAAAAAGTCAACGCAAAAAATACCGCTGAAATATAAGGCGAAGCGCAAAAAGTCAACGCGAAAAATACCGCCGAAATAGAAGGCGAAGAAGTTCAAAAGACGTTCCTAAGGGGATGCAGAACTTACACCAAAAAATAAGCGGTGAAGCCAAAACATAAACGGCAAAGAGACTTCGATCGTTCCTAAGGGGACGCAGAGATGGTGTTTTCCAGTATGGGCGCATGGGTGTGCATCTTCGGCATTAGCATCATTCGCATCATATCATCACATCATCCCACATAGCATCACATCATACATCATATTGCACTGATGGCACGAATTGAATACGAAGTCGACCTTCGGAGACTGCTTTATAAAAAATGGAAAGGTGCTAAGGCACAAAGTTAGCTGAGGAAATATAGTTTCGTCAGCTCTATTGCAAAAGAAGAGATCATTTGTTTACAAAGATGGGAGGTTTTTACGAAGCTTGGATATTTTCATGAAGCAAGGATCTTCTTCTTTGTAAAGCATGAAAAGAAGGAAAGGTGTTTTTTCGCCGAAGGCTCAAAAACGGTATATATATAAAGTTTCATGCATTACAAAGAACTGAATTACAAATAATTCACACATTAGATTCAAAAATATGCACATTGAATATTACAATTTTGATGCAGTGAAGCTACATTGATCATCTAAAAATGTTTTACAATATCAGTCCTCTTTCAGGACCTTTTCCGCAATTTCATTCAACAACTTGTTAACAACTTCATCAACAATAGATTCCGCTGTATTGATGATTTCTATTGCTTTCTTCGTTTCTGGGTCGGCCAGGGGGTCGAACATTTTTGGCGGAGGAGACAGTTCAGCTGTAGTAGGAAAAATTAATCAATTCGAAGTCATGAAAACAAACGACAAAGTTAAAGGCCGTAAAACAATACCTATGCGCCTCTCGCGCTCTGCAGCTTCTTCAGCTTGCTTAGCTTGAATTCGGGCCTCACGGATATCTTTTTCGCTTTTCTTCATTATTTCATGAGCCATTTCTCGGCCGCCATTTGTCCAGATGTTAGTATAAAATTTTCCGCCCATTAAGCTTGCTTCGGCTGAGGGATCCTTCGTGACATCCACGGAGAAGGTAGCTTCGGCCTAGGCCAGGGTTTTGACATGTTCGCAACCCGCCTTCTCCAAGATGGCTGAAATTCTTCTCGCACCAGAAAATGCGTAGACATCCCCGCGATCACTTAAAATTTCTTCAAAACTTCGGCCTCTCCGCTTATCCATTTTATAACACCTTCGGGGTTGCCTTGAATAAAGTTATCTTCATTCGAATAGGCACCCACGTTGGTGAAGCTAGCCTTTATCTTCTCCACACAGCCCAGGGATTTTTCAAAGCATCTTTCTTTGGATGCGCGGAGTTCTTCGACTATTTTTTCTAAATAATTTCTCCAATATTCACTAATATCTCGGTTGGCCTCTGCGAGACCACATTTTTCTTTGGCCTCGGCCAGCTGCTTCCGAAGGTCTTCAATCTCATTCTTTTGAATTTCAGCTTGAGCCTTGAAACTAGCTTCATCTTCTTTTACCTTGTCCACCAATGAAAGTAGAATCTTGTCTTTTTCCATGGCTTCGTTCCTCAGTCTGATAACCTCTATTCGAAGGTTGTTGAGTATTAAGCCCTGCAAGAAAGGTTAAAAGGATTAACATAAGAATACAAGGCTCCATTCTAGAGTCCATAAGCTTCAAAATTCACAACTTCAGTACCTTTAGACTGTTGTACGCAAGACTATCTGCTAGGTCGTCCTTCGTCATGGCATAGAGGCCAGCTTCAAGCTTTGGAAAACCCATACTTCTAGCCATCTCTCGGCAGACAGATAATTCTTTGTTGTCTGGGAGGCAGTACAGGAAATCATCTTCATCTGTACCATTAAACACTAAGGCCCCCTTCGGATACTTCAGCTCTCGGGCATAGTGTTTAGCTTCAAAAATTTCTTCTTCGGATAATCTCTTTCCCGAAGCATGTCGAATGATATAATCAAGATCTTCGGAGAGTGCTTCAGGGGCAAGGGATTCAGCCTCTTTGGCCGCACTCTTCTCGAAAGTTATATTAATATCTGGAGTTATTTCTTTGGCCTTCTGCTCGATGGCGGCAAGCTTCGTCTTAGTAGGCACCGTGGGCTCTGCCTCGGCTTCAGCCTGGGTTAGTGTAGTCTCGACTTCTATTTGCTTAGTATCAGCCTTGGATTGCATTTTGATAGCCTTGGCAACCTTCCCTGTGGGAGCAGGGCCTATGGAATCGGCTGTTTCCAAAACATCTGATACATTCACCATCCTCCTTCTCCTAGGAGTTATGACAGAACTCTTTTGTACCTTCAGCGTTGTGGCTTCTGTTGAAGGACTTAAAATCCCTGGCATCTTTTTCACTTCTTCGGTTGTTGGCCTGTCAGCCTCATCTTTGTCAACCTTCGTTTCAACTGGCTCAACCGAAGGGGCCTTCGGCATTGTAGCCAGTTCTTCAGCCTTCTGCATCGGAGCAGATTCTCTGATTCGGCAGCCGAAGATGCCTCCCTGCCAAACTTAGGCACCACAGCCGGTTCAATATAACGTGGTCGCTGGGTAAGTACCTTCATCTTTTTGCCCGCAGCCTTCGGCACAGGTTCAGCCGGGGTGGCTAGAGCAGCAGCTTTCCTCTTCTTCCCTTGCCCACGCGCCGGGTAGTGGTAGTCAGGGTAGACAAAGCCAATGGCATCAAAAACTCTGTTTATTCTCTTTTTTTCCCGACCTCTGAAGGCTGTAGACAGTGCATTATCTTCTGCCTTGGAGTATGATCCAAGTAGTTCATCACTTGTAACTTCGATGCATTTCAACCAATCATCATTTGGTTCATCGAATTTATCTCCATATCTGAATGTATATTTCAGACGGACCAATTCACCTTCGCTAGACTTGGTAATAGTTTCTTTCGGCATTTCCCAGCTCTCTGCAAGCGGCCATACTATGAATTCTATATGCTCTTGAATTAAATCCCTAGTACCAATGAAGAAGCATACAGTACCATACGCCTTTTGGCATGCTTCGGCGGCTTCATCAATTTCAACCTTCGGCCTTCGGAGGCCGAAGCGGGACCATATGGGGCGCATGATAACATCTTTGATGTCCTCCCTCGCTGACAAGTCATTTTTCACATAAAACCATTCTTCCATCCAATTTCTGGGCCATCTCTTCCGAAATGTTGGCACAGGGTGACTGGCATTGGGACGGGCGATAAACCCATAACAACCAATGTTGTTATGATACTGTTCTTTCCCCATGGCCTTCGTCTCATACAAAAGTTCGTGCATGCTGCAGAAGCACTTCGCATTTGGTTCTATCCCTTGGCTTCTTGCTGCCCAGACGAAAACTCCCATCCTCAATATAGCTTTGGGGGTCAACTGGTGAAGAAAAACTTGGTAGGTTTTCAACACTTCAACTACAAACTTGCTCAGCAGAAACCGAAGCCCAACTTTGAAGAAGCTTCGGAAAATCACAACTTCGTTCCCCTCAGGGGCCGAGACGTTGTCGTCTCCGCCATCCCTCACAATAGACATATCCCGAAAGTACCTTCCCCTCATGTTTTCAAGATGACTTTGCTTGATGGTAGATTTTCCGAAAATTGTATGGCTTGGCCTCCAGGGTCGATCCTTAGAATCTTCGCCCCCACTTTCCGCATCATAACTGTCACTGTCACTAGTATCTTCAGACAGGCCCTCCAATAATTCCTTAGTAATCTTCTCTATATTTGATTTTGCCATTGACTCAATAAATCCAGCAATGTAAGGATTCACAGCCTTCTTCTCCTCAAAAAGCTTCTCCTCTTCAGCAGGCTTCGTCTCAGCAGCAACCTTCTTGTCTTGAGACATCTTTTCCTTCAGAGATGACGAAAATGTGTCTTTCTAGCCGAAGCTCAAAAAGCTTGAAAAAACTAGCAAGCGTTAGTGAGCAAGAGCTATGAAAATTGACAAAATAAAGCAAATGGCACAAGCAGCGTACCAAATGAGGTTGATACAAGTTCTTATTTATACGCTCGGCACACTCCAAATTGGGGGGCCCCGTCTGTCATTGACTGTTGCTATTCTAGCAAAGGGAAGGTGTATTTTCGGACCTTCGGCTTAAGGCCTTCGTCCATGTCGCAGTCTGAATTTGTTATCCTAAACAGATTAATATTGCGAGGGGCTACTATTAGGGGCCTTCATCCTCCGAAGGTCCTCAAAAACATGATTTAACAAAATCTTCAAGTGTGACATGTGAATAGGTACCTTCGGACTCGGGCTAAAAGCATATACGACGTAAAAAGCATGATCGTGACGAAGGTTGGAGTTGCTCCAAAGCTACGTGCAGGGGAGCTTCGGCTAAATGGCGGAGAAAGGAACTGACTTAAAGGGGAAAAGGCTATCTAGTCCTCATAGAATTGTCTATTAGTTAACAATAAATGTAAAGGGCATGAATGTAATTTCTCATAGGTTGCGTCTTGTGCCTATAAATAGATGAACAGTTCCCCCGTACTGTTCACGCTGACTGGTACTTGCTTGTGCGTTACACTTGTACTTTTACCTTCTGTCAAGCCAAAGGTACATATGTAATCTAATTTTGTTTCTATTCCTTCATGATAATATAATGAGGATGAATTGATAACGTTAAATAATTGTTCATGTTGTCTCTTGCATTTCATATACTTCTCCTTTTATTAATGTATACCGCGATGATGAAGGTATGACCTTCACAACCTTCGTCTGAAGATCATTATATCCTAAGGGAAATAATGCTTCGAAGGACGAAGGGCATTAACATTTAACATTTTGTGTTGCCTTGTTCTTAATTCATAGCATTTGAGAACAAGTCCCCAACAGTACGTAACCGTACCCCAGCCCCCTGCCCTCAAATTCCAGTTTCAAGAAAGATGCTCTTAATGAAAATCAATTTAAGATAAGAAATTACGATAAATAGGGCTTCCTTCTGAAGTTGCAAAGAGGATGACATTCGAAGAGCAGATCTTCTAGTAAACCTTATAAAGCTAACCAATACTATGAAAGTAAGTTGTAACCACCTCCTCACCCCTGGAGGACCTCGACTCAAATCTCGGGGCGAGATTCTTTTAAGGGGGAGGGCTGTAACACCCCAGGTGTTACTTAGGGTTTCTTCTCAGTACCCACATTTTACCCATTATTACATGTGCTTTAGTTGGAGCAATAGGCACCAATCTTGAGGAGCTAAAACTTAATCAAGTATTTTTCACCTTAAGAATCATACCCTGACCATATGAAGCTTAAGGAACAAAGAAAATGCCAAAACCCTAAAAACCCTTTCTAGAGGGCAATGGAACACTGAAAAGAAACTCAATGAAAGACCAAGAAAACTACATTGTCATGACTTGGGCGAATTATAAAAGTTGTAATACACTAAATAAGCTACAAAAAATTGTAAGAGAGTTTGCCCAAAAGAATTTTCAAAATCCCCAAACAAGCCATTCAAGTGGAGGCCTTCTATAGAAGTCATAATTTCAGATTTCTGAAATTCAGCCCCCTCACCCAAACTCGACGTGTTCACCATGATCCCTAATTCAAAACTGTGAGCTCCCATTGACAAATATATGCTAAACTAACCCCTCTACCACATATCTAAAGATGGCATTGGGATTCTGTCGGTGTTTTGGGTCCGACCGCACACCCGGGGTTGCCCCTCAAGGTGTTTTAGGAGTAGGAAGGTGTCGACAACTGTAGCAAAATGGTTCGTGCTGATCGCACGAGGGGCAGTGGACAAGTTTTACAGGTTCGGGCCGCCCAGAAGTGCGTAACACCCTACGTCCTGAGGAGTATGCTTGGTGGATGTGATTACAAGAGAGCTCTCTGGATCGAGAATACAGAGAGTTGATGTGGGTGGCTAAAGAATGGGTCGATCGTTCTGAAGGGGTGCCCCCTAGGCCTTATATACTCGACCGTGGGGCAGTACACGTGGATAAGATAGCAACAAGTAGCTAAAAGATAGTGAACCTCTTGAGATTATCCCTACGTAACCCTTGCCGACTTATCCTCGCGTGGCTCCGTTGCATGGAGGCTCCAGCGCGGGAAAGTCGGATCTCCGTTGCGGCCACTCTCTCGACGCTATGGGCCGTCCGGGTTTGCACCAATCCGGCCTCACGTCGCTCTGCTTTGCTGGTTGTTTCTCCCCAGGCCCACGAAAGAATAACCTTACGATTTATTGAGCCCTTGGGCCTTTCGTGAGGTCCTTTACTCTTTTAGTGGACCCGGGGGATATCTATCCCCCACAAGCCCCCGATCTTTGGGTTAATTTAGAGGTAATCAACCCGAAGATCCCAGGTCCAGCTTGCAGGTGATTTGAAGAAAGATGGCTTCCTGTTGTTCTCTTCTGCTCCGATCACTTGTTGACCAAAGCCTAGTTTCGTGCCTGTGCCTTAGAGATCGGCATTCCAATTTGTAAGATTCTGAACTTCATTGGGTGCACCGGAGGTGCACCCAATGGGTGTAGCCCCCGAGCTTCGAGTAGATTTTAGAAAATAATCTACTCGAAGGTCTTCAGTAGAGATTACTTCCATTTGTGTTCCTTCATTTCGGTTGAGGATTAGCTTTTTAATCTTGTCCCATGCTTTAGAAATCAGCATTATCCTGGCTTGGAATGATAATCCATGGGGTGCACCGTAGGTGCACCCAATGGGTGTAGCCCCCGACCTTCAAGTGGATTTTTTGAGGATAATTCATTTGAAGGTCTTCTTTTTATGTCCTTTTGCTGAAGATTGCTCTTTCTGCTTATAAAAAAGTTGGCATGATGTCATCCGTGCTATGTCATCAATATTACGCTTCAGAGGTCAGCATGTGTTTTGTCTTTTGCAGCCGAGTTTGCAATCCTTTCATATCTTGCTAGGTAGTGCAATTTATTCGCTCTGCGACTGATTGGACATTTGATGGACGTTCTCTGTCTAGTCTTCAAGTCGTGTCTGTCGACCATATTTTGCACTCTGCTGGCTATATTTGGCTTCTCTCTAACTCTTGATGATATCTCATTTTTGTCTTGAGGCATTCACTGCATGCTCTGCACAGATGTGACCTTTTTGAAAAATATATTGATAATTCCTGGGCGTCCCCCCCCAATGGGTGTGGGCAAGGGACGGCTTGGTACGCTGAGTGTTTTAGCCGGCTGCTCCTGAGTTGTAATGTGATGGGACGGCGAGCATAATCATGCCCTTTGCGCTGTTGACTGGAGTCCCAATGGGTGTAGTGCTGCATGAAACGGCGCCAGCCGCCTGACGTGTCTCCGGACGGGTGAAAGTGCATATTGAATGCTTTGCGACTGTTCAGTGACCGCGGTTGGAGGTGAGCGGTTGCCTTTCTCTTCTATAAATAACGCTGTTGCCCCTCTGGTTTCTTCACATCCCTTCGCTGTTCTTTACTGCTTCCTTTTCTTCTCTCCCGCTTGCTTCCACCATGGGCAAAAGCAACAAGCGCAAGCGCGAGCCGACTCCTCCATCGGAGGATTTCGGTGACTCGGAATACTCGGAGGAGGAGTTCTCCTCCGAGTCCGAGGGGTCTCCGGCTCCCGTCTCTCCCCCGGCGTCGTCCGATGACTCGGACGACTCCCAGGGGATAGCCGCGGAGGTCTGGACGTACATCCGGGCCGTCGAGCGCTCCGGGCTCGAGGGCTCGGATGAGTCGGAGTACTCCTCGGATGAGGAGGACTCGGACGATGGCGGCGAGGACGAGGATGACGACGACGACGACGACGGTGGCGACGGCGACGGCAGCGGCAGTGGCAGGGGCGGCGGCAACGGCAGCAGCAAGGGCAGCACCAAGGGCGGCAGCAGCAGGGGCAGCACCAAGGGCGGCGGCAGCAGGGGCAGCACCAAGGGCGGCGGCGGCGGCAGGGGCAGGGCCAGTGGCTAGATGCCACTGGTCTTTTTAGATATTAGTATAGATTAGAAGTAGTATAGTGAAATAATGTAGTAGTATTAGTAATGTAGAGTAGTGTAGTGTAGCATAGTAGTAGTAGTAGCAGTAGGGAAGTATCAACTCATAATGAGTTGATTTGTAAGTATTGCTACTTCCCTTAATGAAGAATGGCTTTGGTTTCCTCTTGATGACTCGCTTTGTCTGATTATAAATCTGATTCTTTTGAGACAATAGACGAACAACTTGATCATCATACTGACGCTTCCAGAAGTAGCCGCCGAGCAATCTTGCAGTCTGTATCGACGTTTTTAGAAGTAACGCCGAGCGACTGAGCGCTATACCAGCATCTTAGAGGCAATGCCGAGCGATTGAAGGTCGACGTCGGCATTTTAGAAGTAATGTCGTGCGATTGAAGGTCGACGTCGGCATTTTAGAAGTAATGCCGTGCGATTGAACACGAGACCGGCGTTTTAGAGGCAACGCCGAGTGATTGAAGGTCACCGTCGGCATTTTAGAAGTAATGCCGAGTGGTTTAACACAAGATCAGCGTTTTAGAGGCAACACCGAGTGATTGAAGGTCGACGTCGGCATTTTAGAAGTAATGTCGAGCGATTGAGCTCGAGATCAGCGTTTTAGAGGCAACGCCGAGTGATTAAAGGTCGCCTTCGGCATTTTAGAAGTAATACCGAGCGATTGAGCTCGAGATCAGCGTTTTAGAGGCAACGCCGAATGATTAAAGGTCACCGTCGGCATTTTAGAAGTAATGCCGAGCGATTGAGCTTGAGATCAGCGTTTTAGAGGCAACGCCAAGTGATTAAAGGTCGCCGTCGGCATTTTAGAAGTAATGCCGAGCGATTGAGCTCGAGATCAGTGTTTTAGAAGCGACGCCGAGTGATTAAAGGTCGCCGTCGGCATTTTAGAAGTAATGCCGAGCGATTGAGCTCGAGATCAGCGTTTTAGAGGCAACGCCGAGTGACTGGGTGGTGACGTCGGCATTTTAGAGGCAATGCCGAGTTATTTTGAGGATAACACCCGAGTGATGAGGTGGCCCACCAGTTTTTTGGAAATAACTGCCGAATGACCACGTGGCATGCTGGGATTTTGGAAATAACTGTCGGGTGATGACTGGGCACTTTTTGAAACGGTATCTGGTCCGAGAATATCCCATAAGAGCTGCACTTTTAGCCGCCTTTGCTTTCCGCGCCCTAGTTCTTGCATTCCCGCTTCCGAATCCTTTCTGCGCTCGCCTCCAATCTGCTCACTGGTAGAATCGAGATGGCTCCCAAGAGGAAAATCGTAAGCTCGTCCGCTGTGGTGATTCCTCCAATCGATCCCAACAGCTAGTTGCCTTTTGCAGGTAACCACATGTCCATCATCTCTGAAGCCGAACTCCTCCACCTCGTGTCCATCGGGGTTCTTCCTCCACGGGAGCTATGTTCTTGGCGGATTTGCCACGGGACTACGGTCCCGACGGAGGATACCCACGAGTCCGTGGTTTACGCTCCTTTTCTTCTCCGCGGCCTTGGCCTTCCCATCTCTCCCTTTTTCCGTGGTCTCCTTGATTTCTACCACATTAACCTGACCCATCTGAACCCTAACTCGATTCTGCAAATCTCCATCTTCGTTCATTTATGCGAAGCCTTTCTTGGTGTGTTGCCGCATTTCGGCTTGTGGAAACACCTGTATCATTGTCGCCCTGGGATGGCCGGGGGACAACATCAGTTGGTCGGAGGTGCCAGTTTGGAAATGCGCCGGGGACGGAAAACCGAATATCTTGAGATTCCTCTTAAAGACAGCATTAAGGGATGGCGTCTGGAATGGTTTATAGTTGATAATTATGGAAATTCTCTCCCCCCCGGTCGGGAAGACAGCCAGACGTTCGTACCCCCAGCTGGACCGAGTCTCCCACAGACGAGGAGGTAGCTGAGGCCGGTGTGTTGCTAGCTGAAGTTGGACTGCTGAAAGAGAGAGGTCTAACTGCTGAAGCTGTGGTTGCTGACTTTGTTTTCAAGAACATTCAGCCACTGAAAGATAGGGTCCACCCAGCTTATCTGTATCGGGGGCTAGCCGACCCAACTCGGGTTACCAACAGGAGCCTTCTGCAGATTTGGTGAGCCGACTGGAAATGATTCTCAGGGGCAAAGTATCCAATGTTGGTGCTCCGGTGTCGTACTCAGCCTGGAATCTACCTCCTGCCAAAGTCTTCACTCTTTTCGTGTCAAATCCACCTGCGACTGATGGCAATTTGGGCCTTAGAACGCGGCCCTCTGATGAAGAAGTCAGTGCTTTGGTTGCCTCACTTGGGAAAATTCCTGATGACGAACGACAAGTCCATTTTGAGGTGCCTTTGGATCCTAATGATGCAGAAATAAGTGCCATGCTTGATATGCTGGCTGAAGATTCTTCTGATGCTACTCCCGCTGAGACTTTGGCGGTGGCGCCTCTCCCAGAGGTTGGTACAACCTCGGATGTTCAGAGACCCGTCCGTGTTCGCTCGAGGCGTCCTTGTCGAGTCAATCAAACTGATTTCCCTGCTGATGAGCAGAAAAAGAAAAAGAGACGTCTTCGACAAGTATCTAGTTTGGATCGGGGCGCTGGTCCCTCAGTTCCTGCTGCTGAGGAGGTTCCTGCGCCTGAACTTACTGATGCTGATCCCAATGGGTGTGGTATGTCTGTTGCTGATCCCAATGGGTGTGGTATGTCTGTTGCTGATCCCAATGGGTGTACTCCATCTGTCGCTGATCCCAATGGGGGTGTTGCCTGTGTTGCTGATGAAGATGACAGAGAGGAAGAAAATGAGGTTCCTCTGACTCGGAAGAACAGTCGGCAATTCCTCGCCAGTGGTGAAAGTAGTGGAGTTCCCTCTCCTGCTTTATCTGCCCTCGTTGGTCTGCAAGATCTGTCCCTAGCCGACTTTGATCAAACTCTTGAAGATATGGTCCCAGAGGACTTGTTATCAGAGCCAGTGGATGATGATGCAACGGAAGCTTGCGGTGCCGTTCCTGATGTTGGGTTGAGGTCATCCCGTGCCTCGTCGACCTTAGAGCGCGATCTCGAGGGTCGGGATGCTAACTTGGATTGTCCTGATTCCATGGAAGTAGCCGAAGGCCCGTCAACCTTAGAGGTGGTTACTGCGGAGAGTTTGGACCTCAAGAATGGCGCTGACACATGCCCAGCCCCCGAGGGTGTCGTCGGGGATGACTTAGCTCGGGTGAAGAGTTCAAGCCACTGCCCAGCCCCCGAGGGTGCTGCCGGGGATGATCCGGCTCAAGTGGGCAGTGCCAACTATGACCCAGCCCCCGAGGGTGCCCAAACAGGGTCTCCTTCCGGCACTTCCATGGACGTTCACGCGGGGTCACCTCCACACTCTGGCTGCATGGTGGTGGCCCAAATTTTGGACCAGGGTGTCGCTTTAGAGGGCAGCGTTCCCGCTGATCGGGTGTCCGGCTCTGTTGAAGGCGCTGAACTGATTCCCACTGTTCCGTTGCAAGCTGCTTCGGGTGGTGACCTTGCGCCTGGTTATCAGCTGATTTCTCCTGATCTGGGGATCCCTTCGTTCTTTTCCAACCTCCAGGTACTGTGCTGTTTTCTAGCTTGATTTTTACATTGCATGAGCTTTTATCATTATGCTCATCTGTTCTTCTCATCAGGTTTTGGTGGATGGGATGGCCAGCCAGCTGAGATCGCAGGGTGCTTCTGTCCCAGAAGTGGCTTCGTCTCTTTCGTGTTGGAATCCAGTGTCACTTCATCGTCGTGTATCCGAGTTGGAGGCAACTAACGCTGGTTAGTGCCCTTTTTTCTTTTCTTCGCGTTTGTCGTGTACTATTTTACCTTCTGATCTCGTTTTGTTTGGTTTCCTCTTGCTAGGAATGACTCGGCAGATTGCAATTCTTGAAGAAAAACATTCTCGAGATCAGGCTGAATTGGCCCAGCGATGCACTGATTTTGAGAAGTACTCTCAAAGTCAGATTGAGCTGAGTCAGGTCTCCGCTGCCTTAGATGATGCCAATGCACTGAGTTCTTCTCTTCACGCTCAGCTCGACTCTGAAAAGGTGATACACGAAACTGTGCTTTGCCTTGCTGTGCTCCTATTACTTGCTTGGTTTTTTGAAGAAACCGACTTGTGCTTGCAGGAAGAAAAACGTATCCTGGCTGCTTCTCGTGACAATCTTGACAGGTTGTATCGAGATTCTAGCAATTCGCTGACTATCTTGGAAAGAAGTCATCGCTTCACCATGGAAGAATTAGATCTTCAACGTCGTAAGCTGCAGGAATCCATGGAGGAGGTAACCCGGCTTAAGCAGTTGATATCAGCGAAGGATGCTACTATCAAAGGGCTCCGAGCTTCCAAGAAATCTGTTGCCCAGGAATTGGAGAGCGCTCGACTGGCTGCTAAAACTGCTGAAGAAACTTCTGTTACTCTCAAGGCCCAACGCGACAAAGCTCTGGACAAGGCTATTCGAGCGGGACGAATCCTGATGAGGAGACCCGGCGTAGTTATTCCTGAAGACATAAGAGCTGACGTGATCGCCGCCCCTGATTCTTCGAGTCACCCTTCTTCATCGGTCGCTCCTGAGAAAGACATTGCAAAATAGAAAAACATTCTGCGTGCTCCAAGCGCGCAGCTTGCATGATTGAATATTTGTTAAAGGACACCAGTTTATTCGAATGACATAGTTACTCTCTCATTGTATCAGAATTTTTTAGTTAATGAGTTTGGTAGTAATGACGCATGATGACTATGAATTTTGTTTGTGGGATATGGAACTCATCCCCTGAATTATATAGGCGCGAGCATGTTGCACTGGTCTTAAGTTGCCGCCAACTTAAGTCGATTGCTCCGTCAGCTGGGCATAGTGGTCACCCCGAGTTAAGTAAGCGTGAGCATGTTGCACCGCCTTAAGTCGTTGCCGACTTAAGCCGATTGCTCCGTTAGCAGGGCATAGTGGTCACCCCGAGTTAAGTAAGCGTGAGCATGTTGCACCGCCTCAAGTCGTTGCCGACTTAAGCCGATTGCTCCGTTAGCAGGGCATAGTGGTCACCCCGAGTTAAGTAAGCGTGAGCATGTTGCACCGCCTCAAGTCGTTGCCGACTTAAGCCGATTGCTCCGTTAGCAGGGCATAGTGGTCACCCCGAGTTAAGTAAGCGTGAGCATGTTGCACCGCCTCAAGTCGTTGCCGACTTAAGCCGATTGCTCCGTTAGCAGGGCATAGTGGTCACCCCGAGTTAAGTGAGCGTGAGCATGTTGCACCGCCTCAAGTCGTTGCCGACTTAAGCCGATTGCTCCGTTAGCAGGGCATAGTGGTCACCCCGAGTTAAGTAAGAATGCAAGTCAATCGTGAATGAATTGAGTATCCTTGAGACCTCTTTTTTATTGATGACATATTTCCACTTTACAGAGTACATCATCATCATCCCAGCAGTTTTGAGGTACAGCTAGGGGTAAAATTTTCTGAGGTGTTCTATGTTCCAGGAGTTCCCAACTTCTGTGCCATCCATCTGAGTGAGGCGATACGATCCGGGCCGAGTGACTTCTGCTACCACGAAGGGTCCTTCCCATAAGGGTGATAACTTGTGTCGTCCCTCCCCCGTTAGAATTCGGCGGAGGACGAGATCTCCTACTGAGAAGGATTGTTGTCGCACAACCTTATCGTGATAGCGCCTTAAAGTTTGCTGGTACCTTGCTGATTGGATCACTGCGTTTAACCGTTCTTCCTCGAGTATATCTATGTCCTCCAGCCTGGTGGTCTCAGCTTCTGCTATGCTTTCAAAGATCAGCCTTGGCGCCCCAAACTTGAGATCAGCAGGTAGCACTGCCTCCGACCCATAGACCATGAAGAAAGGAGTGTTTCCATGCAAAGCTCGACTAGGTTGGGTTCTTAGGCTCCAAACAACATAGGGTAATTCCCTTATCCACTTTCCTGCGAATTTTTCATTTTTGTCGAAGATCTTTTTCCTAAGTGCATCCAATATCATCCCGTTGGCTCGCTCAACTTGCCCGTTGGCTCTTGGATGGGCTACAGATGCATACTTGATCTGAATGCTCTTTTGCTCGCAGAAGTCAAAGAATTCTGAACTTGTGAAGTTGGATCCTAAATCAGTTATGATGCTGTTTGGTATCCCGAATCTGAATATTATGTCTTGTATGAATTCCACGGCCTTAGCAGAGGTTAAGGAGGCAATGGGCTTGAATTCTATCCATTTAGTGAACTTGTCAATTGCTACCAATACATGAGTGTATCCCCTTTGAGCTTTCTTGAAAGGTCCAATCATATCCAGTCCCCAGCATGCGAAAGGCCAAGTTACTGGTATGGTCTGCAGTTGCTGTGCTGGCATGTGTTGTTGCTTTGACAAGTATTGGCAGGCCTCGCATCTTTGGACTAACTCGGCTGCATCGTTCTTTGCCGTTGGCCAATAGAATCCTGACCTGAAGACCTTCCCGACTAGTGTTTTGGAGGCTGCATGTATTCCACATTGCCCAGCATGGACTTCCTCCAGAAGTTGCTTTCCAGTGGATGGGAGAATGCATTTCATGAAGACGCCTGATGCACCCCTTCTGTATAATGTCTCCCCAATAAGTGTATAGTGAGCCGACTGTCTTGCAATACGCTCTGCCGAATTCTTGTCGTCTGGTTCTTCTTCATTCTTTATGTACTTAATGATCGGCCTTCTCCAGTCATCAGGATCTGACTCGGGTTGATCTATGATGTTGCACTCTTCTATTTGATCCATTGAGATACTCGGCTGCAGAATTTCTTGCACGAAAACCCCGGGTGGGACCTGAGTTCGACTGGACCCTAGCTTGGACAGTACATCGGCCGCCGTGTTCCGATCTCTTTCCACATGATGAAATTCTAGACCCTCGAATTTATCTTCCAGCTTTCGGACGACAGTGCAGTATCTTCCCATCGAATCGTTTGAGCAATCCCACTCCTTATTTATCTGGCTAATGACTACCAGAGAGTCTCCGTATACCATCAATCTTTTGACGCCCAACGATATGGCAATGTTCAATCCATGGATCAAAGCTTCATACTCGGCTGCATTGTTGGAGGCCGGGAATAGCAACTGGAGGGCGTACTTGAGGTGTTCGCCTCCAGGTGCAGTGAAGAGAATCCCCGCTCCTGCTCCCTGGAGCTTTAGTGAGCCATCAAAATACATTCGCCATACATCTGCAGTCTCCGGGTTATCTGGTACTTGTTGTTCAGTCCACTCCGACACGAAATCAACCAGTGCTTGAGTTTTGATGGCAGTGCGAGGCCGGAACTCGATGTCATGAGATCCCAGCTCACAAGCCCACTTGGCTATTCGACCGATTGCTTCCTTGTTGTGAAGAATATCCCCTATTGGAAAACTTGTGACTACTATGACTTTGTGATCGTCAAAGTAGTGACGCAGCTTGCGGGCAGTTAGAAGTACTGCATACAATAGCTTCTGAACTTGAGGGTATTTTTTCTTTGAGGGTCCTAGGACTTCACTAATGAAGTAGACAGGATGTTGTACCGGATAGGCATGCCCTTCTTCTACTCGCTCGACTACTAACGCGGTGCTTACCACGTGAGTCGTGCAAGAGATATATAGCAGCAAATCTTCGGCTGGTTGAGTTGACGTGGCTCGCCGAGGTGGTTTCAGTACTGGTGGTGTTGTCAAGAATTTTTTCAGAGCATCTAGAGCTTCTTGCGCTTCTGAAGTCCACTGGAATTTATCCACCTTCTTGAGTAACTTGTAAAATGGCAGACCTTTTTCTCCCAGCCTGGATATAAATCTGCTTAGAGCTGCCATACATCCAGTAAGCCGCTGAACCTTTTTCTGCGATCGAGGTGCTTCCATCTTCATGATAGCCTCAATCTTATCTGGATTAGCTTCAATTCCCCGGTGGCTGACAATAAACCCGAGCAACTTTCCGGCTGGTACTCCGAAGACACATTTCTCGGGATTAAGCTTCCATCTATACCGCCTCAGGCTATTGAAAACCAGTTGTAAGTCTTCGATGAAGTCTTTTGAGTCCTGTGTTTTGATCACCACGTCATCCACATAAGCCTCCACACGCTTGCCCCAGTGATCGGCTAAACATGTTTGAATGGCTCTCTGGTAAGTCGCTCCAGCGTTTTTGAGGCCAAACGACATGGAGGTATAACAGAAAGCACCAAACGGAGTAATGAATGCCGTTTTTTCTTCATCTTCCTTCGCCAGACTAATCTGATGGTATCCAGAATAGCAATCCAGGAAGGACAGCATAGAACATCCAGCGGTGGAGTCCACCACCTGATCTATCCTCGGGAGCCCGAAAGGATCCTTCGGACAGTGCTTATTGAGATCAGTATAATCAACACACATGCGCCAGTCCACTTTATTCTTTTTGAGTACAAGAACAGGATTGGCTAACCACTCGGGATGTAATACTTCTCTAATGAATCCAGCCGCGACCAAGCGAGCTAACTCGGCGCGAATGGCTTCTCTCTTATCAGGCGTGAAACGACGTAATTTTTGTCGAATTGGCCTTGCCTAGGGAAAAACCTTCAGTTTGTGCTCGGCCAGTTCTCTTGGGACTCCCGGCATATCCGCAGGTTGCCATGCGAATATGTCTCGGTTGTCTTGCAGAAACCGGACGAGCGCGCTTTCCTATTTGTCATCCAAACTGGAGCTGATGATGGCCGTCTTGCGCTCATCAGCGAACCCCAGGTTGATTCTCTTGGTTTCTTCAGTCGGCCGCATAGAGGTCGCGGTCTGAGCTTCATTTGCCGGTATTGCGAGGTCCTCCCCAGGCTTAGAGTTCGCCAAAGTAGAGGGAGCCGTCGACGGCTTGGCAGTGAGGGCTGCTTGAATAGCCACCCGGAAACATTCTGCGGCGCCTTGGAAGTCGGCACGCACAGTTATGATCCCTTGCGGTCCTGGCATCTTCAGTATCATGTAGGTGTAATGCGGAATGGCCATGAACTTGGCCAATCCCGGCCTCCCGATGATGGCGTTGTACCCGCAGTCGAAGTTAGCCACTTCAAACCTCAGGAACTCGGTTCTGTAGTTCTCCGGAGTTCCGAAGGTGACTGGCATGTAGATGTGGCCCAGCGGGTATTCCCCTTCCGTCGGCACGATGCCGAAGAAAGGAGTGTCCGACTCGCGGAGCTCTTTGAGGTGAACTCCCAAGCCTTGGAGTGTCCGGGGGAAGGTGACGTTGATGCTGCTCCCCCCGTCCACTAACACCTTCTTCACCCGGCTCTCTCGGATCACCGGATCGACAAGAAGCGGATATTTGCCCGGGTGGTCGAAGTTGAGCCATTGATCCGCCCGAGTGAAGGTGATCGGGTGCTCCGACCACCGGTATGGGGCGGGAGGTCCGGTGGTCGCCACCAGTATCTGGCGATCGTTGAACTTTTGCTGTCTTCTGCTCTCCTGCGATCCGTGTCCGCCGAAGATGACGTTGACTTCCCTGTCAAGGCGTGGAAAAGCTCCTCCTCCTCCTCCCTCCTCCTGCCGATGGGGTTGTCGTGGTTCATCTGGTCCTCCCCTCGGCGGAGGAGGAGGTAGAGGTTGGAAGGGTCGGTCGTGTCCGACGGAGTGCTTGAAGTCTCGGCAGTTACGAAGAGTGTGGCGCATGTCCTTGTGGTACGGGCACTGGGCGTCGAGGATGTCGTCCAACGTGCGTTCGCCTCCACGAGGTCCTCCACGAGCGCGAGAGGCAGGTGGTCCGGCAGCGTGCACTTCTTCGCGAGGCCTCTTCTCCCACCGCTTGTCGGGTTGTTGATTTGTGTCGCGTCGTGGTGCTGCTGGTGCGGGCTTTGCTCCTCCGATGAGGTCCTGGGCTCGCTCGTCGGCGGTGATGTAGAGGTCGGCTTCCCGGAACAGCTCCTCGGAGGTAGTCGGCGCCTTCTGTAGTATGGCTCGGACGAAAACCGAATCATTGGATCCTCGGTAGAAGTCCTCGATCACGGCCGCCTCCGTGATCTCGGGGATACGATTTCTCATGGTTTGAAACCTCTTGAGGTACGACCGGAGGGTCTCGTCCCCCCGGCGCTTGATAGATTTGAGGTCCCACGGTTGCGCCGGCTTGTCGGAGAGGGACTGGAAGTTGGCGGTGAAGCGTCGACTGAAGTCGCCCCAGACGTCGATGCAATGTCGGGGTAGATGTCGCAGCCATTGCAGCGCGTCTTGCCCAAGGACAATGGGTAAGTACGCGGTCATCACGTCTTCGGACGCCCCGGCGGCTCGAGCAGCGGTGGTGTAGACGGCTAGCCAACCCCATGGATCCTGCTTAGGTTCATATTTGTCAACATTGGATACCTTGAAGTTAGGAGGCCATTGGATGGCCCTAAGGCGCGGAGTGAGGGCGGACACTCCGCACGTGTCCTCCTGTCGTCGGGGACGATGTCTGTCCCGGGGAGGGGAGTTGTGATTGTGATTCCTCGACCGTCCCCGGGTGGTTCCGCCAGTTGAAGCCGTTGCTGACTCAGTCCTGGTTGCTTGGCTCTGAGTCGGGACGCCATGATCCCTGTCATACTCCTCTCGACGACGAATCTCGTTTTCATGCCGCCGTTCGCGCGAAGCGTTGATGGAGCTCCGCGCGTCTCGGCGACTGTTGATGGCATGTCGTAGATCGTTCGGCGGGTGAGCAAGCGGTAGAAGGTGGTTAGCCGCCTGGGTAAACAGTCGTCGGTAGCCATCGGCGTCGGGAGTCCGAGGAAGTCCCTCAGCTATCCGAGCCAGTACCCCTCCGACTTCGCTCGGCGTGTTCATGGCTCGGGCGAAGTCGGGGTTCAGGTTGCGCCCGAAGAATGGATTCTCTCGACGCTGCCTTGCATCCTGCTCAGCCTGTTCCTGAGCTCGTCGGCGATCACGTCGTCGGGAGTTCCTTCGTTCTCTGAAGACGCGTTCTTCCGGAGTTTCTCCTACCTCCGAGACCTCGTCTCGCGAGACAGGCTGTTCCGGATTCCGCTCTCCGGCCGCATGATGTCGTCGGACGTTCCTGCGCCGGTTCCTCCGTCGAAGGGACTCTCGTTGAGGCGGTTCCTCCCCGGGTACAGTCGGCTCGTCGTCAGAGATAATGGGCGACTCCGCTCTCCCGATGAAGAGGACGTCGGGGTAGAACGGTGCTGCTGTCGTGGTGATCTTCTTCCCGTCCCCCTTTGAGGCATGAGGGACGGAAAGTGCAACTTGCTTCCCCCCGGTTACTTTTCTTCTTGCGATCTGTGTCCACCCTTTTGTCGGAGAAGTAGGCAGCGGAGTTCTCCGGGTCAGCGAGCTCTCGACTCCCGACTTTCCGGAGACAATCCTCGTCCGGAGAGCTGGAGGTTGTGCTTCTCCGACATTCTCGGAGTTTGTTGGGGGAGATCTTTTTTCCGGCGGATCTGCGGTGCGATGCAGAATTCCTTCTTCATCCGCTACAAATGAGATTGTTCCGAAGTGGAGCACGGATCCGGGACGCAGGATGATCTTGCTGTTGAAGGAGATGGCCATTGAGCTAGCTTGGATTGTCGACACACCCCCTACCTGGCGCGCCAGCTGTCGGTGTTTTGGGTCCGACCGCACACCCGGGGTTGCCCCTCAAGGTGTTTTAGGAGTAGGAAGGTGTCGACAACTGTAGCAAAATGGTTCGTGCTGATCGCACGAGGGGCAGTGGACAAGTTTTACAGGTTCGGGCCGCCCAGAAGTGCGTAACACCCTACGTCCTGAGGAGTATGCTTGGTGGATGTGATTACAAGAGAGCTCTCTGGATCGAGAATACAGAGAGTTGATGTGGGTGGCTAAAGAATGGGTCGATCGTTCTGAAGGGGTGCCCCCTAGGCCTTATATACTCGACCGTGGGGCAGTACACGTGGATAAGATAGCAACAAGTAGCTAAAAGATAGTGAACCTCTTGAGATTATCCCTACGTAACCCTTGCCGACTTATCCTCGCGTGGCTCCGTTGCATGGAGGCTCCAGCGCGGGAAAGTCGGATCTCCGTTGCGGCCACTCTCTCGACGCTATGGGTCGTCCGGGTTTGCACCAATCCGGCCTCACGTCGCTCTGCTTTGCTGGTTGTTTCTCCCCAGGCCCACGAAAGAATAACCTTATGATTTATTGGGCCCTTGGGCCTTTCGTGAGGTCCTTTACTCTTTTAGTGGACCCGGGGGATATCTATCCCCCACAGATTCGGGCCTTAGACATGACAAAACCAAGGATTTGCCTCAGGGCTCGGGCTGTGAGACAGATCCTACTTGAGTGCTCCATATCTCTAGAACCAGTAGGCCAAATTCTTTGACCACCACACAAGATCGGTAGCTTGAGGGAAAGGGAAGAGGTTTTATGCACTGACCAAGGCAAGAGAAGGCATGGACGAGTGACTACACACGCCAGAACTCGTGCAGAAGCAACGCGCACACGTGTTCGACCCTAGCCGGCACGCCAGTGTTCGCCCAACCCGCGCGCGCTCGCCTCCACGCACGGTCAAGTCCGTTGTGCGCCCTCCTCGTGTCCATGTCTATAAAGTCCATTAGCCCTTGGACATCCTAGCCTCAGCCTCGCACACTCACACACTCAATCATCCGAGCCTTGGCCATGAACCGAGAGCTCCACCGCCCGTCGAGCCACCCGAGCTTCGGCCACTGCGGCCAGCTCACCCCAGCCACCCATCGCCCACGCCAGCTGCTTGGTTAGCCTCACCAGAGACCCATGAAGCTTCCCAAACCCTTAGACCAAGCACAACCCCACCGGAAACGCCAAACCACCCTCGTCGGACTTCCTCTGCCCACCGGAGCAAGTGGACCGGGTAAACCACTGCACCATTTTCAAATTCCTCGTGCGCACAGCTTCAGCGTCACCTGGTAAAGCTTCCCGAACCAACCAATTGAACTCTACCGCCATTTTAGGCCGGACTCCTTGCCGTCGACGAGTTCTTCCGCCCTCGCGCGCGGCCAGAGCGACTCCGACCACCTCCGACCCCCATCAGCCCATCGACCTATTCGCCAGGACCTCCCCGACCTCCGTGGACACTTCACCAAAGCTAGATCACCGCTGGTAAGCCCCACCGCCCTTTCTTCCGCCGTGGTTACTATTCCAGTGAGGTTAGGAGCTTGGGTTAGATAGTTAACAAGCCTAGGGTGTTTTCTACAATGTCAGTGACTCAGATAAATAGTAGCCCAAGGACCCGTCTGTAAGGAACACAGGGAAAATATGCCAGGGACCCAAGTGCAAAGTGGATTTCCTTTTCCATTTAAAATTCAAATCCTTTTTAATCAACAACAGACTTAGAAAAAGCATAACTTGAGTATTATTCATCCAAAATTTGTCAAACCAATTTTGCTAGGCACTGCATAATGTAATCTACCAAGTAAAAATAGCAGAACCCATATTTCCTATATTACTTTTTAGAGTTCTAATTTAAATAGAAAAACCACTTAAACATTGGAAATAAGGAAAAGGGTAGAAAAACTTTTAGACTAGGCTTGAGAAAATTTATGGAGATACTTGACTAGTCGTTACACTGTTTAAAAATGTTGAGTACCCCAATACCCAAGATTAAACAAATTTTATCCCCTAGGATATGTTTTTACCCAAACCTTGGAAAACAGAAAAGGGCACAAAAAAATGGAAATCAGAGAGCAATAGTATTTTCCTAGCATGATTAAGTGATAAAGTTCATGAGAAAAATATATGGAACCCTAGTCCAGTACTAATATGGAATTTATGATTTTATTTAGGTATTGAGTATTTAAGAAAGATAATGATTAAAAATAATAGGACATATGCAATAGTAATAAGAAAAACTCAGTAGACCCTTGACCACTATTGTACAACTGTAAAAATAGTAACAACCCTAGAATATCACAGTAAGTGGGTTAAGCAAATAAAACTAGGATTTTGCCAATACTTCAAAAAATAAAAGGGAGACTAAAAGTGGAAAACAGTGAGTAACCCTATTTTTTCTAAGTACATATGAAGTGTACTATAAGGGAAAAATATAAAACTCAGGTAGATATGCAAGGGAATACACCCCACCCCTACCCCATGAGAAAGGTTATATAATATAAGAAATCATATAATCTATCTCCTTTAAGTAAAAATAACCAACTTTAGAAATGATTGCTCTTGCGTAAAGAAGAAACTAGAAAAATTGGGAAATCTGTTGTTTGACATTTTTCAAATAGAGTGGTAGTAGAGAGCACCCACTAAGCCCCCAAACTTTAGAAAATCACTATTAAATAACCATTATATATCTTTGGCTAAAAATTGACATAGAAGCACATTATCACCCACAAACACTAGCAAAAATAAGTATTAGGGCAGAAGTCATTTCTACTCAAGGGTTGTAGTTCAAAGTACCCCCTCTGCCCTATATTTTATTATTTTGTACAGAGAAACCCACTCCTATTTTTGAGACAGACTTGTGTAAGCCAATAGGAAGCCACTGTAATTTTATAGGATTTTTGGATGTTTATAAAATAGAGGCGTAGTTCAACCTACCCTATAAAAGACCTTAAAAATTAAAAAGGGGAAGAAAACCTTGCAACCTAATATGCACTTGGACATGTACAAATGAATATAATTATGTTGCATTCATACTCATACATTTGCATTCACTAGATTGCAATCTCATGGATGGAGAGTACATCTTGATCCAAGAGCCAGAAGCACAGCAAGAAGAAGCTCGGGAACCAGCTCCCGAACTCGTCGCTTAAGAATCTCCAGCTGCACCCGCAATTGAAGGCAAGCCTCGGTTTTATGCATAACCGTTTATATATATGCTATTTCACTACACTTAATGTTTGTAGGGTTGTAATGTGCACTTAAGTGTAGGAGTTGGTTGAAACCCTAGTTGCATGAACTCAGGATTCCTTTTTGAGATGGATACTAGTATGCTAGGTTGAGTAGCTGCTTTGCTAATTAGGGATCTCGGTAGAAGTAGAGTGATTTTTCTAGCACTCACGCGAGGTCAGGAATTGATTGTATTCATCTTGATAACGAGATCTATGATGGTCTATGGACTTGGATCTAGGGTGGATGCCTTGTCTATGCGATGGAAAGGGAATTAAGGATTAATGTGTGGATACCTGATCCAAGTGTTTGAAAGTACTAAACACATGTCAAGAAATATGGTAACCGGTAAACCTAGTACCTGAGTGAAGCCGGGCGCGGACTTTCCCCTTCACTTGTCCTATGACGTGGTCTCCCATGCTAGCTATGGTGGGTGCAAGTGCAGCCACTGCACGGCGGCAGCCGGGGTCAGTGGGGCATTGCATGCCAAGGCGGTGAGCCCTGGCCGTGAACGGGGGATCGATGGGGACGGCTGATATATGTGGGGACAGAGTGCCCCTACATGTCGTGTGTTTAGGTTTACCTTGCAAGATTAAAACTCGATTCGAATCGTCTGCTTCTCGCAGCTAATGAGACTGCTTGACCCTTGTACTGCATCGAGTAAAAAGTGAAATGAGGTTTCTTGAGATAACATGTTGGTTGCACTAAATGATTGTCACCATGTATGCTTAGGGAGGAGCAAACCTAGCTTAACTAAATATACTAGAACTGGAAAAGCTAAAACTGTTTTTAGACTCAGCTAGTGCTTTTGGCAAACCAAACCCCCCAGCCAAACAACCTCATGGTCTAGAGGTAGAGGAGTAGACTCCTCACACCGGGTAAGTCTAGCTGAGTATTAGTATACTCAGCCTTGCTTGTGTCATATTTCTTTTCAGGTACACTGCAGGACATGGTTGATGGTGTGAGTTGGCCTTCCACCCTGCCACCGGGTTGGACGGTCGAGTGGGATGCCGCCTTGGCAGGAGAGGACCAGGAGGAGTAGTGGGCTAGGCCTTGCCTTATTCCTCAGTATCGTCGCTATCGATTATCCGCTGCATTATTAAGAACTTGTTCTCTTTTATCAAACTCCAATTTATGTAATATCTCTAGTACTTTAATTTGTGGTTTCATGTTTATTGTATTCCCTCTGAGTCTCACCATCGTGTGAGCTAATGGTACTCGATCCTTGGTAAGTGGCTCTATCGGACAAGATCCGAAGAACTAAACGGTTTATTTCGGTTTAAGTGTGTTGCTGCCTTTAAGGTGTGACTTAGGCACTTAAGCTAGAATAATTCGAGTGGTTCTGCCATAGGGGGTTCGGCTGAGCAGGGAGTGGGGCAGTCACGGTCAGAGCTCGGCAGTCTCGGTGAGGCGGGCGCTCGGTCGGGACGGGTGGGCACGGCGCGGCGACTGGGCAGGCACGACTCCGGCGAACGGTGGTGAGATCCTGCGAGGAGAGCACGGCGTGGGCAGGGAGAGAGAGGAGAGGGAGAGCTTGGGTGAATCTAGCAGGGAGGGAGCAGAGCTCAACCAGTCTACTTATAGAGAGGGGAGGGGAGAGAGATGCCAAGGGAGGTAAAGGGGCGCCGGCGTCTCCTTCAATCGGCCATTAATGGCACCGATTTCTTCACTAATGGAGAGAGGAAATGAGGGGGAGTGAATGGGGGAGAGGAAGGGGAAGAGATGGCTGTTTTCAGGCATGGCCAGTTGAAGGAGCGCGATGGCCATTTCCTAGCACAATTCCTATGACATCAAATGAGTAGTGATGCTGTTCACTTGACCTTTACGGCTCAGAGCATCTGCCACTACATTTGCTTTTCCTGGGTGATATTGTATTTCCAAATCATAGTCTTTGATTAACTCAAGCCATCTTCTCTGTCTTAGGTTGAGTTCTTTCTACGTGAAGATATATTTCAAGCTTTTGTGATCTGTGAAGATTTTACACTTGTTTCCAATCATGTAGTGCCTCCAAATCTTCAAAGCGTGCACTACGACAACTAATTCCAGATCATGTGTAGGATAATTTTTTTCATGCTTCCGTAATTGCCTTGAGGCATAGGCAATTACTTTTCCTTCTTGCATTCACACACATCCAAGTCCTAGATGTGATGTGTCGCAATACACGTCAAATCCTTTGTGAATATCAGGCATAATCAACACTGGTGCATTGGTTAGCCTTTCCTTTAATTCCTCAAAACATTTCTGACATGCTTCATTCCACTTAAATTCTTTACCTTTCTCCAGCAGTGAAGTAAGGGGGTTCACTATTTTGGAGAAGCCTTCAATGAATCTTCTGTAGTATCCTGCTAATCCAAGAAAACTCCTGACCTTGGACACTGTTGGGGCGAAGGCGAAGACGCTACCCTTCGCTCCAGGCCTTCATCAACTCGCTGCACCAATGGAGGCAAGATGACCGGCGCGGCCCACCCTTCGTCCTCTTCACTGCAAGACAAAGGCAGGCAAGATGACTAGCGTGGCCCACCCTTCGTCCTCTTCACTACAAGACGAAGGCCTACGACGAAGTCTCTCCATCCCGCGTCCTCGGTCCTATCTAGAGGCCCACGTGGGATTCGGCCCATAGTGATAGGCCCTGCACGGACAGGTGTGTTACGGGCCTAATTTGTAACAACTTTTCTGTAATGACAGTTTGTAACCCTCCCTTGTGGGAATTTTCTGGGGATAATCCAGGTGTCTGAGGGCATAAACATCCTTACATCGGGACGTTGGGCGCTCGGGCACCTATAAATACCCCCGTACAGTGCCCTTGAGAGGCTGGATTAACAAAGCAATCGCCATCTCGAGTTAAACCTTGCTTGCAACCTTTCCACTCCCCTATTGGATCAACTTGCCCAAGAGAGAAAGTTCCAACATTTGGCGCCCACCATTCGTGCTACGAACAACCACCCCGCGATGGCACCCAAAAGAGCTAGTTCGAAGGCAGCTCCATCCGTCGATGAAGCAGCGAAGGTAGCACTGCTAGCTGAGAAAAAGGGCAAGGCCCTCGTCGACAACACCCACCAAGAAGCTGGTGAAGACGAAGCACTCAGTAAGAGACAGTGCAACGATCAACACACTCCTGAAGGCACCCTCCGCACCTGCAGCTCCGAAGGGCAACCACAAGTACCACCCCCAGGCTTCGCTCCACTAGAGGGCGAGGACGCAACGGAGGATGGTGAAGTCATCGGTGTCTCAGCAGAAGAACAACTACAGCTATGGGCCCTGCGCCTCAAGAACCGTAACCTCCAAAAGCAGAAAGAAATCCTCGAGGCCAAGCGCCAACGCGTCTTCGCGCAAGCCAATGTGTGCCAGATGATACGAGACGAGGAGCAGAGGGCTCGGGAACTCGAACAAGAGATTGCGCTCATGCAGCGCGAAGGCCAACACGATCTGCTACACGACCCGCCCCTCCAACAGCGTGCGCCAGTCGGAGACTTATTCATTCCCTAGCATGGACCCTTCGTCCCGCAAGACGCAGCTTTCCTGGGCATCAACTACCTCGATGAGCGAAGCCCCCTGGCACCACAACTGCAAGTGTCACCATGGCCCGCCAACTTTAGGGCAGGGACCTACCCCAAGTACAATGGCAACACTAACCCAGCACAATACATCATGAGTTATCAGGTCGCCGTCGCATCATTCGGAGGGGACGACGCCATGATGGCCAAGTCTTTCATCATCTCCCTCGAGGGTCCAGCCTTGACCTGGTACACCAGGTTGCCCCCGTTGTCCATCGACTCCTGGAGAAGTCTCCGGGACAAGTTTCTGCTTAACTTTCAGGGGTACCGCCCAGACACCGATGCCTTGGCCGAGCTGTCACTCTGCAAACAACAAGAGAAAGAAACCCTGCGGGAGTTCTACCACAAGTTCCTGACTCTCAAGTCACAACTGCCCTCGGTCGACGACCAAATCGCCGTACACTACGCCATCAGCGGCCTTCGGGCCAGCGTCCTGTACAGTCACTGTATCAGGGACCCACCCAAAAACCTCCAGGAGCTCTATCAGTTGTTTGAAAAGTACGCCAGATCCGAAGAGCTCCACCAGCGCAAGGTCAAGTCTCAAAGAAAGCCCAAGGACCCTCCGCAGTCTAGCCAAACATGGAAAAGACCTTCGCAGTCAGACTCCAGTCGAGACAACCACAGTCAGCAGCAGGTGCATAACATTGCCAACTAGTAGCCCGCCGACGAAGCCCTTCGCCACCAAGATTATCTCCTTAGGGCCGCGGCAACGGTACGCGTGGTCGGGGTCGGGGACAGGCGCAGCAGCCGCGCAGATATTACTGCCTATTTCACGGCGAAGACTGCGCGCACCCAACCAAGGATTGCCCAGAAACGAAGGCCACCAAGGACAGGATGTCTTGGGCACAACCCGCCGACAACCCCAGAGTTGTCACGCACACATACCAACACCACCACCCACAACCATACAACCACGGCCCTGCCCAGCATCTACCCAACCACGCATACCAACACCACCAGGAGGTACAGGTCATACCACCCTCGCCCCCGCCTCCGCATCAACCAAACATCCACCACCAAAATCACCCCCAAGCACCAAAACAGGAAGACTTCGCTGATCAGCCGTATCGCGGAGTCATTCACATGATCACCGGAGGGTCCAGCGTCGACTTCGACACGAAGCGACAAAAGAGGAATCACTATCGAAGCATCAACCACGTCACCATCATCGGCTCGGTCGTGCAAATGAAGTGGTCACATGTGCCGCTAACCTTCGACGCCAGAGATGTTGATCTGCGCAGCGCACCCCACATTGACGCCATGGTAATCAACTGCAGTGTGGCAGGCTGGGACCTGTACAAAGTCCTAGTTGACAATGGCAGCCAAGCGGACATCATCTTCCTCGATGCCTTCGACCGCATGGGCATCAGCCACAGCTTGCTCAAGCCTTCGAACAATTCCCTCTATGGCTTCGGCGGCAAGGGCACCTTCCGTGTGGGCAAGATAGAGCTACCCCTGTCCTTCGGGATAGCACCCAATGCGCGAAGCGAACAGATCACCTTTGACATCGTTGACATGGTCTATCCCTACAACGCCATAATGGGTCGGGGCTCTATCAACAAATTTGAGGCGGCCATCCGCGGATTATACCTCTGCATGAAAATTCTGGGTCCGCAAGGCGTAATAATGGTGTACGGGAACCTACAGACTGTGCGTAACATTGAGAGAGATTTCGTTCCCGGTCAACAGAACGTACACTGCCTTATGACGCAGCGCGAAGTCCTCGAGGCTACCCGCCCTGCCGCCAACGAAGATGAAAAGGCACAGCTACAAAGCAACGACGGAACAAAGACAGTTCCCCTTGACCCGGCAACGCCCAAGCAAACAGTCATCATAAGCGAAGACCTGACTTCGCAAGAGGAGGAGAAACTCATCTCTTGTCTCTCCAGAAATAAGGACGTCTTCGCCTGGTCTACCCTTGACCTGGTCGGAGTCAGTCGCACCGTCATCGAGCACAGTCTGGGCATCGACCCTTCGGTGTGCCCAAAGAAGCAGCGGTTGCGCAAAATGTCCGATGAAAAAACAGAAGCCGCCAAAGCCGAAGTACACCGCCTACTGGAGGCCAATTTCATCGAGCCAGTCGCCTACCCTACGTGGCTATCCAACATAGTCATGGTGCAAAAGAAGAGCGGCAAGTGACAGATGTGCATCGATTTCACCAGCCTCAACAAGGCCTGCCCCAAGGATAATTTCCCGCTGCCACGGATCGACAAGATAGTCGATAGTGCGGCCGGATGCAAAGTCATGTCACTCCTCGACTGCTTCTCTAGCTACCACCAAATATATATGAAGGAGGAAGACAAGGCCAGTACCATCTTCGTCACACCCTTCGGCACATACTGCTTCATTAGGATGCCGGAGGGACTCAAGAACGCTGGGTCAACCTTTTCTCACCTCACCAAAACGGTGCTCGAGAGCCAAGTAGGCTGGAACATTTTCACGTATGTGGACGACATCATTGTCGCCAGCAAAAATAAGGAGGATCACCTGGCCAACCTTGCAGAGACATTCGCAAACATGAGGGACGCACGACTTCGCCTCAACCCCGAGAAGTGCGTCTTCGGGGTCCGTCAGGGGAAGATACTAGGCTACCTGGTGTCGCACCGTGGGATCGAGGCCAACCCGACCAAGATCCAGGCAATAATCAACATGACAACTCCACAGTCAACCAGGGACATCTAGCGTCTGACAGGCAGATTGGCCGCTCTGAACAGATTCATCTCCAAGTCCGCCAAGCGAAGTCTACCTTTTCTCAAGATGCTGCGTGGTGCGAAAGACTTCGCGTGGGGACCAGAACAAGCGGCAGCCTTCGCATCACTCAAGCAGCATCTGTCAGACTTAGCCATTCTCACCAGTCCAGACCCTTCGCTGCCGCTTCTACTCTACATCGCGGCCTCGCCATATGCAGTCAGCGCAGCCCTGGTCCAAGAGCAAAATAGGGAGGGCACGACCCGGCAGTGTCCAGTCTACTATGTCTCCGAGGTCCTCATGGCCTCCAAGTGTAACATGACCGAGTTGGAGAAAATCTCCTACGCAGTCGTCATGGCATCACGCAAGCTGCGCCATTACTTCAAAGCATTCAAGGTGCGGGTCACCTCGGACAGGGGACTGGGGGAACTGTTCCGCAACCTGGAGGCGTCTGTCCGGATTGCCAAGTGGGCAGCCGAGCTCTCCGGCTACCATATCGTCTTCGAACCCAGGACAGCGATCAAGTTGCAAGTCCTGGCAGACTTCATTATTGACTGGACAGGGCCAGTGACGCAGCAGGATGAGCCTGCAGATAAGGTGTGGACCATTCACTGCGACGGCGCATAGTGCCATGCAGGGGCAGGCGCGGCTGCAGTCATCACATCACCCACAGGGGTCAAACACAGATATGCAACACGCCTCAGCTTTGCTTTGGAGTCCGACAGATGCACCAACAACGTAGCAAAATACGAAGCTATCATCCTGGGTCTTCGCAAGCTAAGAGCGCTTGGTGTCACCACCTGCATAATCAAGACAGATTCCAAAGTGGTTGCCGGTCAGGTCGAAAAAGAATATTTAGCAAAAGACCCCGCACTCATGCAGTACCTCACGGCTGTTCGCAGTCTTGAGAGACAATTTAAGGGCTTTACCTTGCAGCATGTGGACCAAGCCAGGAACGAGGAGGCCGACGCATTGGCCAAAGCAGCTGCTAGAGGCGAAGCCTTGCCCTCCGACGTGTTCTACCACATCATCGGCACGCTAATCGTCCGCAGTCCAGAGGGTCTACACATAAACAACGATACCGAGGGCCATCGCATAGTCAACCTCATCATGACCGAAGATTGGCAGGCCCCAATAACCCTGTTCCAGCAAGGATATTACCATCCAAGCGACGTCAACGAGGCCAAACGCCTCAAGCACCGAAGCCGAGACTTCACAATCATTGAGGGCCAGCTATACAAGAAGGGGGTCAGTCAACCCATGCTTAAATGCGTCACTGAAACCAAAGGCATCCAGATCCTGCGCGAAGTCCACAGCGGAACCTGTGGCTCTCACTCGGGGCCTAGGGCCCTCGCTGCCAAGGTGATCCATCAAGGGTTCTACTGGCCCACCATAATCTGCGTCGCGAATCGAGTCACGAGGTCATGCGAAGCCTGCCAGAAGTTTTCTCCCCGTTCGGGCAACCCTTCGCAATTCACAAAGCTGATTGCCCACACATGGCCACTTCAATGCTGGGGGCTAGATATTGTCAGGCCACTACCCACGGCTCAAGGGAACCTCAAGTTCACATTCGTCGCCATCGAGTACTTTACCAAGTGGATCAAGGCTAGGGCTGTATTTACAATAACGTCGAAGACTGCCTAGAAGTTCTTCTGGCAAAACATTATTTGTCGATTCAGAGTCCCGTCTGAGCTCACAGTCGACAATGGCAAACAGTTTGACAGCCAGGACTTCAAGGATTTCTGCTTCTCCATCGACACCAAGCTTGCCTTCGCCTCAGTATATCACCCACAGTCTAACGGCGTCGTCGAGCGCGCCAACGGCAAGATTTTCACTGCTATCAAGAAAAGGCTACTCGACAACAGCAAGGGTAAGTGGGTGTGACACCCCAGGTGTCAGTTTCGTGTTACGTCGGGAGATTAATCCTAATCTCGGATGCTCAGTGAAAATTCCTATTTCTCGATCGTGCCTATCTCTGTTTATCAGGCTTTCTCTCGGAAGTTCACCGAATTCAGAGTTAATCGATCGCGAGAAACAACCAATTTCGGAGCGTGTTAAAACTTTTAATTCTCGGAACTCATGCAGACTCGAAGATCGTTCTCGAATTTTAAATCTCATCTGATGCTCTTTAAATCAAACTCCCGACGACTATTATCTGATTTGAGCCCGAGTCTAATTCCTCGAACCCCGATCGATGTCCGGCTATTTTAATCCGACTCCGTACTCTCAAACGGAATACTCAATATATCGTCCTCTAATTAATTCTTACTCGACTCGGCCAAATATCTCATGTCCGAGCCGAATTCAAAACCCCGTATCGACTGTGATTTTAAAATGTCACGATCCGATTTCTCCGGCTAAAAATCCGAAAGCTGGTCGTATCCCGAGGCATTTTATTTTCGAATCACGCATAGGGAAATTATTTCCGAGAGAATCCAAATCAGACTCTCGGCTGAAATTAATCGCTCATTCGCCCGATCATCCGAACTCTCGTTCACTCTGTTTTGCGTACCGACGAAATCCGCACGAGAATTTTTCCGGAAAATATTTAGCGCAGCCCGAGTTACACGTTTTGGGCCAAGCCCATTTAAAACCCAACCCAGCCCACTAAGCAACCCTAACCCTAGGGTTTCTCTATAAATATGGACCCCTCTCCCTTGCCCTTGGCCATTTTTTCACTCCCACCCCTATTCTTTTCCCAGCCGCCACCAGCCACTTTCTTCTCCCCTACGCAGTCCTCCTCTCTGGTTCCTCCCACGGCGGCTACATCTCTAGCCAAGGCGTGGGCGCCAACTCCCCTGGCCGAGCCCACCTCCCTGCTAGGGGCTCGCCAGCCATCTCCCCACTCGGACCCCCATTTTCCCTAGCTACGGCTCGCCACGAAGCTCTCTGCTGGTTTCTTCTCCGTCGCGCGCAGGGCAGCCGGCGCCCCCTGCCTTTCTGCTTCCATGGGCGCGAGCTCCACCTCGCCTGCCTTGGACGCTGCGCAGAAGCTTCTCCTGGCCGGCGCCCAGCAGCAGTTCCAAGCCCCCATGGCGAGCAGCCCCCTGCAGGCCGGCGCCCTCCCCATCTTCTGCAGGTCTTCTCCACTGCTCGTACTCCCCCTACTCTGGTCGGGATGCCCCTCAATGGCTGAAGTCCGGCGCCCCCTGTTCCCTCAAATCCGAACTCCCCTGCTCCATCTTCTAATTCCTGCTCCCAGTCGCTGGTCCAGGTACATGGGGCTTTCCCCCTCGGCAGCCCACCTGGCCACCGTTTTCTCCAGGCGCAGGCGCCCGGGACATGCCGCGGGCCCCTCTGCTCTAGCCAGGGCGCGGCATCTCCTCGGGTCCGAGCTCGGGCAGCGAGCTCGCCGGCGTCCATGGCGCGGCGCCTCTGCTATCCCTCCCGCAGCGCCCCCTTCTTCCACCTCTGACCGACCCCCAGCTCGGTTTCTCCCTTCGACCCTGGCATGGCGCCCTTGCTGCAGGATGCGCAGGACCTTGTCCATGGCGCCACCCCCCTGCAGTCCCACGCTGTGCATGCCCTGGGAGTGCTCGGCGAAATGCCTGTGAAAGGCTTGGTGTTGTAGACAGCTCCGCCCACGACGCCGTCGACCCTCGGTGAGAACCCCGTTGTCCTCGTTGTTTTCCCTGCGTTATGATGTTCGAGGAACTATCATCGACAATGTTTTGTATTATCACAGCTAGTGGTCGACGCCGCGCTTCGCGCTTTGCCCGTTCGACGAAACGCCGAGCCTTGTGGATAGTTCATGCGGTTAAATCCCGACTCGTTTAGGTTGAATCCATGTGACTGACTTACTTGCACATTTGTCATTGTCCTGAATATATATATATACATGTATGTGAATATGTTGTATGCGAATTAAAACTCATGGAGGAGAAAGTGGTACGCGTAGATGTGTTTGCGATTGGAATGTCAATAAGTGTATATGTGGCTGCGATAGTTATTTTGTACGTCGTAGGGATTTGTCGCGGATGTATTATTGGATTGTTAAAATGCTTCGTCGTGAAATGTGGTGTTTGCACGGCAAAAATTTATTAAAGCCTAAAGCATGCTTGATGACTTCTGTAGCTGGCTAATGGGTTAGTCTATGTTGAATATATCTTATGTATTCATCGTGGCGTAGGATAGCGTGGGTTGAAAATATAAATTATATGACATGTGATTCGTGTTTTAAAGGAGAGATGTGCGAATAATCGGTTAGTGTTTCACTTTTCTAGTCGATAAATGTGGTCATAAATAATTGTGCTCGACATGAATACTTGGTCGTTGTATCAATTCCTCTATGTTATAAGTCGAGCCAAAATGCGGGATACTAGTGGTGCGCTAGGCGGTGTCCAAATAATTAACCGGTCGATGTGATAGTCGTCGTGCGTGATTTATGGTTAGTAAGTAGTCGAATTACGAGTTATGCGAGAATCATGTTAGAAACTAAGGTGCGGCGTGTAACTGTGCTCGGGTGGTAAACCATTGGTCGGTAGGTATTACCGGTGTCGTTGTTCTAGCTAACCGACTCTTAGATGACTTTAGTTAAGCTTATAGTCACGGTAAATTGCTTGTTGTATTCTAAATGCATATGGTTACGGTCGCGGATGAAAAGTATTAGTGCTCATATGATGTCTAATTTAAAAGGCAAATGGTTGGGTGATTATCGGGGAGAATGCGTCGTTGATTGGTTGTAGTAGTTTTAGTGCACTAAATGACTTGAATAAAAATTGGTAAGTTGATGTGTTGGTTCTGATTTGATTGTCTTAACTTAATTAAATAGTAAAGCGTTAGAATAATTCGAGTCCCTAGAACGCGACAATTTTAGAAGTAAATAGAAGCTGAATTTTGAGGATTGCTGTTTTGGACTGCACACACTGTTTTCATTGTGCTGTTTGTTTGATGAATTAAATTATGTTTTCTGTAGAAACGTTGTATAGAAGAGTTGTAGATAACCTTATTATCTTGCTGGTACTAAAATTTTACAGCCCAAAACCTGATCGTTTAAGAGTTGTACTTTTCACAAGTCCAGCACCTGAATCTGTCGAATCTCTGAACAGATTTCAGAAATTGCAATGGTTGATTAAGTTGATGTTGAAATCAGTTATTGCTGTTCACAAGAAAGTTGTAGACAACTCTATTATCTTACTTGTGTTAAAATTTGACAGCCACAGGTCTGATAGTTTAGGAGTTATGCTTTTTACAAATTCAGTAACTGAATCTGTCCAAATTCTGTACAGATTTCAGAAACTGTATTGTTTGCTTAAGTTAATGTTAGAATCAGTCCTTGTCGATTATAAGAAAGTTGTAGAGGCTTTTCTGATCTTGCTTGTGTTAAAATTTCATAACCATAGGACTGATAGTTTAAGAGTTATGAATTTTATAAACTGCTTGCTGTGTTCTGTCCTCTGTCAGAACAGATTTCAAAAACTGTAATGTTTGATTCGAATAAACCTAGAATCACTTCTTGGTGATTATAAAAGTTATGTAGTACTTTTCCTGAGCTTTCCAAAAAGTCTTGGATCACTCTTTTTAGTGGTCTGAAACTTAAGTTATGGATGTTTAAAGCCTGAAGACTGAATCTGTCCAGTTCTGGACAGCACAGCCTTCATAGTGTATTTTACTCTTGATACATATTAAACTAGCCAATGATGTTTATAAATAATTTGTAGAACATTTAATTATCTTTCCAGAAAGTCTAGGATCACTTTGTTTGGATGTATGAATCTTTAGTTATGAATTTTTAAATTCACAAGTCTGAATCTGTCCAAATCTGGACAGATCTGTTGTGTTAGCACTTTTAACCTTGCTAAGTGTTGAATCTTGTTGAGGTAAAAATACCAAAGTTGTAGAGAACATTTTAAGCTTTCTAGAAAGTCCTAGTTTGCTATTTTTGGACTAATAATTGAAGAGATATGATTAAAACAAGTAACTGTTGTATTGCTGTCCAAAAATCTGCATGTGCGCAGTTGATTGTTTAGTTCACCCTATTTGCTAAAAATATTTGGTAAACACTTAAGTAATATAGAATTGCCATGGCTAAGCTTGAGATAACATATGTGTCATGTTTTTTTATACGTTTCTTTCTCTAGTTAATTGTGATGTAGTATTGTGTTGCGTAAATATCCAAAAATGTTTGTCGTCTTTTTTAGTGGTGTAATGTTGTGCGCTCGACGATATGTAGTTAGCTAACGCTAGTGGGTGTGGTTGCTTGTGATGTCTCGCTACTTAGTGTTTAATTCGCTAGCATGTACTTAAAGTATCTTGTGCTATTTCATTATATTCATACATATGCATCTTGCACCTCATATAGGACCGAGAGATGATGATCGAGCCAGTGATGTGGTGCCAACCACAAGATGCCGTTGGTGGACGACTTGAAGAATGGACTTAACCAGTGGATGCTCGCCAAGCGAGTACCTCCCCAGCAAACACTATCTAAGTGTCAAATAAAGGCAAGCCCCGGTTTTATGCATAACCTGTTATTTATGCTATTTTACTTCACTTAATGATTGTAGGATTGATTGTGCACTTAGGTGTAGGAATTGTTTGAAACCCTAGTTGCATGATCTCAGGAATCCTATTGAGATGAATACTAGGATGCTAAGTCGAGTAGCTGCTTTATTAATTAGGATCTCGGTAGAAGTCGAGTGATTTTTCTAGCACTCGCGCAAGGTCAGGAATTGGTTGTATCCACTTTCCTATCATATTGAGGTTGATTGTGGGCAACAATCCATGGGGATTGGTTGTTCACAGGATAAAAAGTTGATTAAGGATTAAGGTGTGGTACCGTGTGTCAAGCATTTGAACGTACTAAACACATACCGAGAAATATGGTAAATCGGTAAGCCTAGTACCTGAGTGAACCTGCCCGCAGACATACCCCCTCACGCGACCTGAGACGAGGTCTCCCATTCCGGTTATGGTGGGTACAAGTGCGGTCACTGCACGACGGCCAGTCGGGGTCAGTGAGGCATTGTACGCCAAGGCGGTGAGACCTGATCTGTTGCCAGGGAATCAATGGGGACGGTTGATATGTGTGGGGACGGAGTGCCCCTACATGTCGTGTGTTTAGGTTTACCTTGCAAGGATAAAAACTCGATTCGAATCGTCTGCTTCTCGCAGCTAATGAGACTGCTTGATCCATGCTGCTACATTGAGTAATAAGTGGAAATGAGGTGATGGGCAAAATGATGTTGATTGATAAAATGTTTGATATCATGTATGAATAGCTAGGTACACATCTAGTTAAAAGGATCATACTAAAACTTGAAAAGCTAAAACTTGATTTTAGACTCAGCTAGTGCTTTTGGCAAACCAAACCCCTCAGCCAAACAGCTGCATGTCTAGAGGTAGAGGAGTAGACTCCTCACACCGGGTAAGTCTAGCTGAGTATTAGTATACTCAGCCTTGCTTGTGGCACAATTTTTGCAGGTACCCCTTAGGGTGATTGGTTGCTAGTGTGACTTGGCCTTAATCCCTGCCACCGGGACAGATGGTCGAGAGGGTTATTGCTTCCGCAGGAGAGGACCAGGAGGAGTAGCGTGGCCAGGCTTCGCCATGTTACTCGGTTTTCTCCGTTAGTTATTTCCGCTGCATTAAAATTTATGGTTATTATTTCTGAAACTCCGATAATGTAATCACTATTGATACTTATTAAATTTGTGGTATTATGCTTTATTGTCTTTCTCTGTGCCTCACCTTCGAGTGAGCTAGTGGTATTCGATCCTGGTTAAGTGGCTTTATCGGACTAGATCCGAGGGACTGACGGGTTATTCCTGTTTAAGTGTGTTGCTGCCCTTAAGGGTGCGACTTGGGCACTTAAGCTGGAATAATTCGGGCGGTTCCGCCACAGCTGGTATCGGAGCGAATACCAGTACAGAGAAGTCAATAAGTCATGATTACCGACCTTTTCTAAAGTAAAACTTGCTTAGAAACCAAGTTGGATAGAAGTCAGGACGATAAGGATAGACCTAGGACGTGAAGCCCTAGGAATAGATGGGTAGCTAGGTGGCTATTTATATAGGCCATAAAGGCTACTAATACTATTATTAGGGATGCTGTAGAAGCACCCGAAAAATTAGTTAGGTCTGAGAAGACGACTAGAATGAGCATGCATCATGATTGTCGCATTATAATTGTCTCTTGTGCATCAACATGCTTCTCTCGTCTTTCTTCCAATAATAAGAAATTGTGAATAATGTGTTGTATTGCTATGGACTGCAAAAAAAAATGCTTTGCCTCGTGTCAGATTGGTAAGTCTTGTTAGGTCGTGTTGTATGTTTCTCTTGTCTTGCTATCTAGGTAGCATTGTAATTGTTCAACCCTTTTTGCAAAACATTTTGTTGCTTGTTCTGTTCATAAAAAGACCCTCATCCAAACAACCTTGAGATTAGCAAGTGAAACCTCTTAAAAAAATATTTTCATGCTTGTGTGAGTATTTTCGAACCCTTGTGTGTTTTACCCTGACGTTGCACCTGCACAGCTTGTAGACACCCATAGCTTGACCCCTAAATCGACTAAAACTTCCTTGTGCACTTGTTGTGTCAAAAAAAAATTATTATTGTTGGTGCCTAGTTGCGCAAACCCTATCAAGGCCATGTTTTCTTTCCATAAGTCATTGCCCCTAAAACTTCATAACATTTCTGTTGATCATCCTAGCTGATCCTGTTTGCCTACCTCTCCTTTTGCCTGATCTGGTAACCCTTTTTTCTTGTGAATCATGTTGGCTTTATCATCCAAATCTCTAGATCCCTTAATGATTCTGCCTCGTTATCTGGTTATCTGCTATAACCCGCTCTCAGGTATCGGATGTTGATCTTGCCTAAATCTCTCATTTCTGATCATTCTCATACCCCTTCTCCAAGGATCTTGACGTTGTTTTGTCAATTTTTATCTCTAAGCAGTGTATCCATTTGGTTCAATGGATTATGTTGTTGACTCTAGTTCTCTCATGTCTCAGCAAGTTACCAATCTTGATCTCATGGTTGGTTCCCCTCATATCCACTCTCGTATACCTCTCTGACCTGATAATCTCCGTATTAATCAAAAAAAAATAATTCTCTCAGTTGAAGAAAGTTCTCATGTGATGCTCTTTTGCCAACAATCTCTGCTTCAACTCTGGTCACATTCTCATTTTCTGAGCCATACTCTCATGGGCTCCATCTATCTTTGCTACGTGGATTTGTCGCTGGTTGCGTTTGGTAATGGTGTTATGACTAACGACCGGTGGTGCCGTGACGAAACCGAGAGCCTACTATGGTGCACACATGGTTCAGCTACTCGGCACGCACTGGTATCGCGGTTAATAGTCGTGATCCATTACGAGACTATACTGATGTGTTGTATCTTGTGAACATTCTCTCAAAGTGATCACAGCATTTTGTCTCAGCATGCCGCGATATTCTATCTGAATCCATCTTCATTATCTTGTCCGATCCCATCTCATGAATTTGCATCTATCTCTAGCCTGGGAGTTACATGCTTCTCCACCCTTGAAGATCCTCATTCGAATCTCGGGACGAGATTCTGTTTAAGGGGGGAAGGCTGTGACACCCCAGGTGTCAGTTTCGTGTTACGTCGGGAGATTAATCCTAATCTCGGATGCTCAGTGAAAATTCCTATTTCTCGATCGTGCCTATCTCTGTTTATCAGGCTTTCTCTCGGAAGTTCACCGAATTCAGAGTTAATCGATCGCGAGAAACAACCAATTTCGGAGCGTGTTAAAACTTTTAATTCTCGGAACTCATGCAGACTCGAAGATCGTTCTCGAATTTTAAATCTCATCTGATGCTCTTTAAATCAAACTCCCGACGACTATTATCTGATTTGAGCCCGAGTCTAATTCCTCGAACCCCGATCGATGTCCGGCTATTTTAATCCGACTCCGTACTCTCAAACGGAATACTCAATATATCGTCCTCTAATTAATTCTTACTCGACTCGGCCAAATATCTCATGTCCGAGCCGAATTCAAAACCCCGTATCGACTGTGATTTTAAAATGTCACGATCCGATTTCTCCGGCTAAAAATCCGAAAGCTGGTCGTATCCCGAGGCATTTTATTTTCGAATCACGCATAGGGAAATTATTTCCGAGAGAATCCAAATCAGACTCTCGGCTGAAATTAATCGCTCATTCGCCCGATCATCCAAACTCTCGTTCACTCTGTTTTGCGTACCGACGAAATCCGCACGAGAATTTTTCCGGAAAATATTTAGCGCAGCCCGAGTTACACGTTTTGGGCCAAGCCCATTTAAAACCCAACCCAGCCCACTAAGCAACCCTAACCCTAGGGTTTCTCTATAAATATGGACCCCTCTCCCTTGCCCTTGGCCATTTTTTCACTCCCACCCCTATTCTTTTCCCAGCCGCCACCAGCCACTTTCTTCTCCCCTACGCAGTCCTCCTCTCTGGTTCCTCCCACGGCGGCTGCATCTCCAGCCAAGGCGTGGGCGCCAACTCCCCTGGCCGAGCCCACCTCCCTGCTAGGGGCTCGCCAGCCATCTCCCCACTCGGACCCCCATTTTCCCTAGCTACGGCTCGCCGCGAAGCTCTCTGCTGGTTTCTTCTCCGTCGCACGCAGGGCAGCCGGCGCCCCCTGCCTTTCTGCTTCCATGGGCGCGAGCTCCACCTCGCCTGCCTTGGACGCTGCGCAGAAGCTTCTCCTGGCCGGCGCCCAGCAGCAGTTCCAAGCCCCCATGGCGAGCAGCCCCCTGCAGGCCGGCGCCCTCCCCATCTTCTGCAGGTCTTCTCCACTGCTCGTACTCCCCCTACTCTGGTCGGGATGCCCCTCAATGGCTGAAGTCCGGCGCCCCCTGTTCCCTCAAATCCGAACTCCCCTGCTCCATCTTCTAATTCCTGCTCCCAGTCGCTGGTCCAGGTACATGGGGCTTTCCCCCTCGGCAGCCCACCTGGCCACCGTTTTCTCCAGGCGCAGGCGCCCGGGACATGTCGCGGGCCCCTCTGCTCCAGCCAGGGCGCGGCATCTCCTCGGGTCCGAGCTCGGGCAGCGAGCTCGCCGGCGTCCATGGCGCGGCGCCTCTGCTATCCCTCCCGCAGCGCCCCCTTCTTCCACCTCTGACCGACCCCCAGCTCGGTTTCTCCCTTCGACCCTGGCATGGCGCCCTTGCTACTGGATGCGCAGGACCTTGTCCATGGCGCCACCCCCCTGCAGTCCCACGCTGTGCATGCCCTGGGAGTGCTCGGCGAAATGCCTGTGAAAGGCTTGGTGTTGTAGACAGCTCCGCCCACGACGTCGTCGACCCTCGGTGAGAACCCCGTTGTCCTCGTTGTTTTCCCTGCGTTATGATGTTCGAGGAACTATCATCGACAATGTTTTGTATTATCACAGCTAGTGGTCGACGCCGCGCTTCGCGCTTTGCCCGTTCGACGAAACGCCGAGCCTTGTGGATAGTTCATGCGGTTAAATCCCGACTCGTTCAGGTTGAATCCATGTGACTGACTTACTTGCACATTTGTCATTGTCCTGAATATATATATATACATGTATGTGAATATGTTGTATGCGAATTAAAACTCATGGAGGAGAAAGTGGTACGCGTAGATGTGTTTGCGATTGGAATGTCAATAAGTGTATATGTGGCTGCGATAGTTATTTTGTACGTCGTAGGGATTTGTCGCGGATGTATTATTGGATTGTTAAAATGCTTCGTCGTGAAATGTGGTGTTTGCACGGCAAAAATTTATTAAAGCCTAAAGCATGCTTGATGACTTCCGTAGCTGGCTAATGGGTTAGTCTATGTTGAATATATCTTATGTATTCATCGTGGCGTAGGATAGCGTGGGTTGAAAATATAAATTATATGACATGTGATTCGTGTTTTAAAGGAGAGATGTGCGAATAATCGGTTAGTGTTTCACTTTTCTAGTCGATAAATGTGGTCATAAATAATTGTGCTCGACATGAATACTTGGTCGTTGTATCAATTCCTCTATGTTATAAGTCGAGCCAAAATGCGGGATACTAGTGGTGCGCTAGGCGGTGTCCAAATAATTAACCGGTCGATGTGATAGTCGTCGTGCGTGATTTATGGTTAGTAAGTAGTCGAATTACGAGTTATGCGAGAATCATGTTAGAAACTAAGGTGCGGCGTGTAACTGTGCTCGGGTGGTAAACCATTGGTCGGTAGGTATTACCGGTGTCGTTGTTCTAGCTAACCGACTCTTAGATGACTTTAGTTAAGCTTATAGTCACGGTAAATTGCTTGTTGTATTCTAAATGCATATGGTTACGGTCGCGGATGAAAAGTATTAGTGCTCATATGATGTCTAATTTAAAAGGCAAATGGTTGGGTGATTATCGGGGAGAATGCGTCGTTGATTGGTTGTAGTAGTTTTAGTGCACTAAATGACTTGAATAAAAATTGGTAAGTTGATGTGTTGGTTCTGATTTGATTGTCTTAACTTAACTAAATAGTAAAGCGTTAGAATAATTCGAGTCCCTAGAACGCGACAATTTTAGAAGTAAATAGAAGCTGAATTTTGAGGATTGCTGTTTTGGACTGCACACACTGTTTTCATTGTGCTGTTTGTTTGATGAATTAAATTATGTTTTCTGTAGAAACGTTGTATAGAAGAGTTGTAGATAACCTTATTATCTTGCTGGTACTAAAATTTTACAGCCCAAAACCTGATCGTTTAAGAGTTGTACTTTTCACAAGTCCAGCACCTGAATCTGTCGAATCTCTGAACAGATTTCAGAAATTGCAATGGTTGATTAAGTTGATGTTGAAATCAGTTATTGCTGTTCACAAGAAAGTTGTAGACAACTCTATTATCTTACTTGTGTTAAAATTTGACAGCCACAGGTCTGATAGTTTAGGAGTTATGCTTTTTACAAATTCAGTAACTGAATCTGTCCAAATTCTGTACAGATTTCAGAAACTGTATTGTTTGCTTACGTTAATATTAGAATCAGTCCTTGTCGATTATAAGAAAGTTGTAGAGGCTTTTCTGATCTTGCTTGTGTTAAAATTTCATAACCATAGGACTGATAGTTTAAGAGTTATGAATTTTATAAACTGCTTGCTGTGTTCTGTCCTCTGTCAGAACAGATTTCAAAAACTGTAATGTTTGATTCGAATAAACCTAGAATCACTTCTTGGTGATTATAAAAGTTATGTAGTACTTTTCCTGAGCTTTCCAAAAAGTCTTGGATCACTCTTTTTAGTGGTCTGAAACTTAAGTTATGGATGTTTAAAGCCTGAAGACTGAATCTGTCCAGTTCTGGACAGCACAGCCTTCATAGTGTATTTTACTCTTGATACATATTAAACTAGCCAATGATGTTTATAAATAATTTGTAGAACATTTAATTATCTTTCCAGAAAGTCTAGGATCACTTTGTTTGGATGTATGAATCTTTAGTTATGAATTTTTAAATTCACAAGTCTGAATCTGTCCAAATCTGGACAGATCTGTTGTGTTAGCACTTTTAACCTTGCTAAGTGTTGAATCTTGTTGAGGTAAAAATACCAAAGTTGTAGAGAACATTTTAAGCTTTCCAGAAAGTCCTAGTTTGCTATTTTTGGACTAATAATTGAAGAGATATGATTAAAACAAGTAACTGTTGTATTGCTGTCCAAAAATCTGCATGTGCGCAGTTGATTGTTTAGTTCACCCTATTTGCTAAAAATGTTTGGTAAACACTTAAGTAATATAGAATTGCCATGGCTAAGCTTGAGATAACATATGTGTCATGTTTTTTTATACGTTTCTTTCTCTAGTTAATTGTGATGTAGTATTGTGTTGCGTAAATATCCAAAAATGTTTGTCGTCTTTTTTAGTGGTGTAATGTTGTGCGCTCGACGATATGTAGTTAGCTAACGCTAGTGGGTGTGGTTGCTTGTGATGTCTCGCTACTTAGTGTTTAATTCGCTAGCATGTACTTAAAGTATCTTGTGCTATTTCATTATATTCATACATATGCATCTTGCACCTCATATAGGACCGAGAGATGATGATCGAGCCAGTGATGTGGTGCCAACCACAAGATGCCGTTGGTGGACGACCTGAAGAATGGACTTAACCAGTGGATGCTCGCCAAGCGAGTACCTCCCCAGCAAACACTATCTAAGTGTCAAATAAAGGCAAGCCCCGGTTTTATGCATAACCTGTTATTTATGCTATTTTACTTCACTTAATGATTGTAGGATTGATTGTGCACTTAGGTGTAGGAATTGTTTGAAACCCTAGTTGCATGATCTCAGGAATCCTATTGAGATGAATACTAGGATGCTAAGTCGAGTAGCTGCTTTATTAATTATGATCTCGGTAGAAGTCGAGTGATTTTTCTAGCACTCGCGCGAGGTCAGGAATTGGTTGTATCCACTTTCCTATCATATTGAGGTTGATTGTGGGCAACAATCCATGGGGATTGGTTGTTCACAGGATAAAAAGTTGATTAAGGATTAAGGTGTGGTACCGTGTGTCAAGCGTTTGAACGTACTAAACACATACCGAGAAATATGGTAAATCGGTAAGCCTAGTACCTGAGTGAACCTGCCCGCAGACATACCCCCTCACGCGACCTGAGACGAGGTCTCCCATTCCGGTTATGGTGGGTACAAGTGCGGTCACTGCACGACGGCCAGTCGGGGTCAGTGAGGCATTGTACGCCAAGGCGGTGAGACCTGATCTGTTGCCAGGGAATCAATGGGGACGGTTGATATGTGTGGGGACGGAGTGCCCCTACATGTCGTGTGTTTAGGTTTACCTTGCAAGGATAAAAACTCGATTCGAATCGTCTGCTTCTCGCAGCTAATGAGACTGCTTGATCCATGCTGCTACATTGAGTAATAAGTGGAAATGAGGTGATGGGCAAAATGATGTTGATTGATAAAATGTTTGATATCATGTATGAATAGCTAGGTACACATCTAGTTAAAAGGATCATACTAAAACTTGAAAAGCTAAAACTTGATTTTAGACTCAGCTAGTGCTTTTGGCAAACCAAACCCCTCAGCCAAACAGCTGCATGTCTAGAGGTAGAGGAGTAGACTCCTCACACCGGGTAAGTCTAGCTGAGTATTAGTATACTCAGCCTTGCTTGTGGCACAATTTTTGCAGGTACCCCTTAGGGTGATTGGTTGCTAGTGTGACTTGGCCTTAATCCCTGCCACCGGGACAGATGGTCGAGAGGGTTATTGCTTCCGCAGGAGAGGACCAGGAGGAGTAGCGTGGCTAGGCTTCGCCATGTTACTCGGTTTTCTCCGTTAGTTATTTCCGCTGCATTAAAATTTATGGTTATTATTTCTGAAACTCCGATAATGTAATCACTATTGATACTTATTAAATTTGTGGTATTATGCTTTATTGTCTTTCTCTGTGCCTCACCTTCGAGTGAGCTAGTGGTATTCGATCCTGGTTAAGTGGCTTTATCGGACTAGATCCGAGGGACTGACGGGTTATTCCTGTTTAAGTGTGTTGCTGCCCTTAAGGGTGCGACTTGGGCACTTAAGCTGGAATAATTCGGGCGGTTCCGCCACAGCTGGTATCGGAGCGAATACCAGTACAGAGAAGTCAATAAGTCATGATTACCGACCTTTTCTAAAGTAAAACTTGCTTAGAAACCAAGTTGGATAGAAGTCAGGACGATAAGGATAGACCTAGGACATGAAGCCCTAGGAATAGATGGGTAGCTAGGTGGCTATTTATATAGGCCATAAAGGCTACTAATACTATTATTAGGGATGCTGTAGAAGCACCCGAAAAATTAGTTAGGTCTGAGAAGACGACTAGAATGAGCATGCATCATGATTGTCGCATTATAATTGTCTCTTGTGCATCAACATGCTTCTCTCGTCTTTCTTCCAATAATAAGAAATTGTGAATAATGTGTTGTATTGCTATGGACTGCAAAAAAAAAATGCTTTGCCTCGTGTCAGATTGGTAAGTCTTGTTAGGTCGTGTTGTATGTTTCTCTTGTCTTGCTATCTAGGTAGCATTGTAATTGTTCAACCCTTTTTGCAAAACATTTTGTTGCTTGTTCTGTTCATAAAAAGACCCTCATCCAAACAACCTTGAGATTAGCAAGTGAAACCTCTTAAAAAAATATTTTCATGCTTGTGTGAGTATTTTCGAACCCTTGTGTGTTTTACCCTGACGTTGCACCTGCAAAGCTTGTAGACACCCATAGCTTGACCCCTAAATCGACTAAAACTTCCTTGTGCACTTGTTGTGTCAAAAAAAAATTATTATTGTTGGTGCCTAGTTGCGCAAACCCTATCAAGGCCATGTTTTCTTTCCATAAGTCATTGCCCCTAAAACTTCATAACATTTCTGTTGATCATCCTAGCTGATCCTGTTTGCCTACCTCTCCTTTTGCCTGATCTGGTAACCCTTTTTTCTTGTGAATCATGTTGGCTTTATCATCCAAATCTCTAGATCCCTTAATGATTCTGCCTCGTTATCTGGTTATCTGCTATAACCCGCTCTCAGGTATCGGATGTTGATCTTGCCTAAATCTCTCATTTCTGATCATTCTCATACCCCTTCTCCAAGGATCTTGACGTTGTTTTGTCAATTTTTATCTCTAAGCAGTGTATCCATTTGGTTCAATGGATTATGTTGTTGACTCTAGTTCTCTCATGTCTCAGCAAGTTACCAATCTTGATCTCATGGTTGGTTCCCCTCATATCCACTCTCGTATACCTCTCTGACCTGATAATCTCCGTATTAATCAAAAAAAAATAATTCTCTCAGTTGAAGAAAGTTCTCATGTGATGCTCTTTTGCCAACAATCTCTGCTTCAACTCTGGTCACATTCTCATTTTCTGAGCCATACTCTCATGGGCTCCATCTATCTTTGCTACGTGGATTTGTCGCTGGTTGCGTTTGGTAATGGTGTTATGACTAACGACCGGTGGTGCCGTGACGAAACCGAGAGCCTACTATGGTGCACACATGGTTCAGCTACTCGGCACGCACTGGTATCGCGGTTAATAGTCGTGATCCATTACGAGACTATACTGATGTGTTGTATCTTGTGAACATTCTCTCAAAGTGATCGCAGCATTTTGTCTCAGCATGCCGCGATATTCTATCTGAATCCATCTTCATTATCTTGTCCGATCCCATCTCATGAATTTGCATCTATCTCTAGCCTGGGAGTTACATGCTTCTCCACCCTTGAAGATCCTCATTCGAATCTCGGGACGAGATTCTGTTTAAGGGGGGAAGGCTATGACACCCCAGGTGTCAGTTTCGTGTTACGTCGGGAGATTAATCCTAATCTCGGATGCTCAGTGAAAATTCCTATTTCTCGATCGTGCCTATCTCTGTTTATCAGGCTTTCTCTCGGAAGTTCACCGAATTCAGAGTTAATCGATCGCGAGAAACAACCAATTTCGGAGCGTGTTAAAACTTTTAATTCTCGGAACTCATGCAGACTCGAAGATCGTTCTCGAATTTTAAATCTCATCTGATGCTCTTTAAATCAAACTCCCGACGACTATTATCTGATTTGAGCCCGAGTCTAATTCCTCGAACCCCGATCGATGTCCGGCTATTTTAATCCGACTCCGTACTCTCAAACGGAATACTCAATATATCGTCCTCTAATTAATTCTTACTCGACTCGGCCAAATATCTCATGTCCGAGCCGAATTCAAAACCCCGTATCGACTGTGATTTTAAAATGTCACGATCCGATTTCTCCGGCTAAAAATCCGAAAGCTGGTCGTATCCCGAGGCATTTTATTTTCGAATCACGCATAGGGAAATTATTTCCGAGAGAATCCAAATCAGACTCTCGGCTGAAATTAATCGCTCATTCGCCCGATCATCCAAACTCTCGTTCACTCTGTTTTGCGTACCGACGAAATCCGCACGAGAATTTTTCCGGAAAATATTTAGCGCAGCCCGAGTTACACGTTTTGGGCCAAGCCCATTTAAAACCCAACCCAGCCCACTAAGCAACCCTAACCCTAGGGTTTCTCTATAAATATGGACCCCTCTCCCTTGCCCTTGGCCATTTTTTCACTCCCACCCCTATTCTTTTCCCAGCCGCCACCAGCCACTTTCTTCTCCCCTACGCAGTCCTCCTCTCTGGTTCCTCCCACGGCGGCTGCATCTCCAGCCAAGGCGTGGGCGCCAACTCCCCTGGCCGAGCCCACCTCCCTGCTAGGGGCTCGCCAGCCATCTCCCCACTCGGACCCCCATTTTCCCTAGCTACGGCTCGCCGCGAAGCTCTCTGCTGGTTTCTTCTCCGTCGCGCGCAGGGCAGCCGGCGCCCCCTGCCTTTCTGCTTCCATGGGCGCGAGCTCCACCTCGCCTGCCTTGGACGCTGCGCAGAAGCTTCTCCTGGCCGGCGCCCAGCAGCAGTTCCAAGCCCCCATGGCGAGCAGCCCCCTGCAGGCCGGCGCCCTCCCCATCTTCTGCAGGTCTTCTCCACTGCTCGTACTCCCCCTACTCTGGTCGGGATGCCCCTCAATGGCTGAAGTCCGGCGCCCCCTGTTCCCTCAAATCCGAACTCCCCTGCTCCATCTTCTAATTCCTGCTCCCAGTCGCTGGTCCAGGTACATGGGGCTTTCCCCCTCGGCAGCCCACCTGGCCACCGTTTTCTCCAGGCGCAGGCGCCCGGGACATGCCGCGGGCCCCTCTGCTCCAGCCAGGGCGCGGCATCTCCTCGGGTCCGAGCTCGGGCAGCGAGCTCGCCGGCGTCCATGGCGCGGCGCCTCTGCTATCCCTCCCGCAGCGCCCCCTTCTTCCACCTCTGACCGACCCCCAGCTCGGTTTCTCCCTTCGACCCTGGCATGGCGCCCTTGCTGCTGGATGCGCAGCACCTTGTCCATGGCGCCACCCCCCTGCAGTCCCACGCTGTGCATGCCCTGGGAGTGCTCGGCGAAATGCCTGTGAAAGGCTTGGTGTTGTAGACAGCTCCGCCCACGACGTCGTCGACCCTCGGTGAGAACCCCGTTGTCCTCGTTGTTTTCCCTGCGTTATGATGTTCGAGGAACTATCATCGACAATGTTTTGTATTATCACAGCTAGTGGTCGACGCCGCGCTTCGCGCTTTGCCCGTTCGACGAAACGCCGAGCCTTGTGGATAGTTCATGCGGTTAAATCCCGACTCGTTCAGGTTGAATCCATGTGACTGACTTACTTGCACATTTGTCATTGTCCTGAATATATATATATACATGTATGTGAATATGTTGTATGCGAATTAAAACTCATGGAGGAGAAAGTGGTACGCGTAGATGTGTTTGCGATTGGAATGTCAATAAGTGTATATGTGGCTGCGATAGTTATTTTGTACGTCGTAGGGATTTGTCGCGGATGTATTATTGGATTGTTAAAATGCTTCGTCGTGAAATGTGGTGTTTGCATGGCAAAAATTTATTAAAGCCTAAAGCATGCTTGATGACTTCCGTAGCTGGCTAATGGGTTAGTCTATGTTGAATATATCTTATGTATTCATCGTGGCGTAGGATAGCGTGGGTTGAAAATATAAATTATATGACATGTGATTCGTGTTTTAAAGGAGAGATGTGCGAATAATCGGTTAGTGTTTCACTTTTCTAGTCGATAAATGTGGTCATAAATAATTGTGCTCGACATGAATACTTGGTCGTTGTATCAATTCCTCTATGTTATAAGTCGAGCCAAAATGCGGGATACTAGTGGTGCGCTAGGCGGTGTCCAAATAATTAACCGGTCGATGTGATAGTCGTCGTGCGTGATTTATGGTTAGTAAGTAGTCGAATTACGAGTTATGCGAGAATCATGTTAGAAACTAAGGTGCGGCGTGTAACTGTGCTCGGGTGGTAAACCATTGGTCGGTAGGTATTACCGGTGTCGTTGTTCTAGCTAACCGACTCTTAGATGACTTTAGTTAAGCTTATAGTCACGGTAAATTGCTTGTTGTATTCTAAATGCATATGGTTACGGTCGCGGATGAAAAGTATTAGTGCTCATATGATGTCTAATTTAAAAGGCAAATGGTTGGGTGATTATCGGGGAGAATGCGTCGTTGATTGGTTGTAGTAGTTTTAGTGCACTAAATGACTTGAATAAAAATTGGTAAGTTGATGTGTTGGTTCTGATTTGATTGTCTTAACTTAATTAAATAGTAAAGCGTTAGAATAATTCGAGTCCCTAGAACGCGACAATTTTAGAAGTAAATAGAAGCTGAATTTTGAGGATTGCTGTTTTGGACTGCACACACTGTTTTCATTGTGCTGTTTGTTTGATGAATTAAATTATGTTTTCTGTAGAAACGTTGTATAGAAGAGTTGTAGATAACCTTATTATCTTGCTGGTACTAAAATTTTACAGCCCAAAACCTGATCGTTTAAGAGTTGTACTTTTCACAAGTCCAGCACCTGAATCTGTCGAATCTCTGAACAGATTTCAGAAATTGCAATGGTTGATTAAGTTGATGTTGAAATCAGTTATTGCTGTTCACAAGAAAGTTGTAGACAACTCTATTATCTTACTTGTGTTAAAATTTGACAGCCACAGGTCTGATAGTTTAGGAGTTATGCTTTTTACAAATTCAGTAACTGAATCTGTCCAAATTCTGTACAGATTTCAGAAACTGTATTGTTTGCTTAAGTTATTGTTAGAATCAGTCCTTGTCGATTATAAGAAAGTTGTAGAGGCTTTTCTGATCTTGCTTGTGTTAAAATTTCATAACCATAGGACTGATAGTTTAAGAGTTATGAATTTTATAAACTGCTTGCTGTGTTCTGTCCTCTGTCAGAACAGATTTCAAAAACTGTAATGTTTGATTCGAATAAACCTAGAATCACTTCTTGGTGATTATAAAAGTTATGTAGTACTTTTCCTGAGCTTTCCAAAAAGTCTTGGATCACTCTTTTTAGTGGTCTGAAACTTAAGTTATGGATGTTTAAAGCCTGAAGACTGAATCTGTCCAGTTCTGGACAGCACAGCCTTCATAGTGTATTTTACTCTTGATACATATTAAACTAGCCAATGATGTTTATAAATAATTTGTAGAACATTTAATTATCTTTTCAGAAAGTCTAGGATCACTTTGTTTGGATGTATGAATCTTTAGTTATGAATTTTTAAATTCACAAGTCTGAATCTGTCCAAATCTGGACAGATCTGTTGTGTTAGCACTTTTAACCTTGCTAAGTGTTGAATCTTGTTGAGGTAAAAATACCAAAGTTGTAGAGAACATTTTAAGCTTTCCAGAAAGTCCTAGTTTGCTATTTTTGGACTAATAATTGAAGAGATATGATTAAAACAAGTAACTGTTGTATTGCTGTCCAAAAATCTGCATGTGCGCAGTTGATTGTTTAGTTCACCCTATTTGCTAAAAATGTTTGGTAAACACTTAAGTAATATAGAATTGCCATGGCTAAGCTTGAGATAACATATGTGTCATGTTTTTTTTATACGTTTCTTTCTCTAGTTAATTGTGATGTAGTATTGTGTTGCGTAAATATCCAAAAATGTTTGTCGTCTTTTTTAGTGGTGTAATGTTGTGCGCTCGACGATATGTAGTTAGCTAACGCTAGTGGGTGTGGTTGCTTGTGATGTCTCGCTACTTAGTGTTTAATTCGCTAGCATGTACTTAAAGTATCTTGTGCTATTTCATTATATTCATACATATGCATCTTGCACCTCATATAGGACCGAGAGATGATGATCGAGCCAGTGATGTGGTGCCAACCACAAGATGCCGTTGGTGGACGACCTGAAGAATGGACTTAACCAGTGGATGCTCGCCAAGCGAGTACCTCCCCAGCAAACACTATCTAAGTGTCAAATAAAGGCAAGCCCCGGTTTTATGCATAACCTGTTATTTATGCTATTTTACTTTACTTAATGATTGTAGGATTGATTGTGCACTTAGGTGTAGGAATTGTTTGAAACCCTAGTTGCATGATCTCAGGAATCCTATTGAGATGAATACTAGGATGCTAAGTCGAGTAGCTGCTTTATTAATTAGGATCTCGGTAGAAGTCGAGTGATTTTTCTAGCACTCGCGCGAGGTCAGGAATTGGTTGTATCCACTTTCCTATCATATTGAGGTTGATTGTGGGCAACAATCCATGGGGATTGGTTGTTCACAGGATAAAAAGTTGATTAAGGATTAAGGTGTGGTACCGTGTGTCAAGCGTTTGAACGTACTAAACACATACCGAGAAATATGGTAAATCGGTAAGCCTAGTACCTGAGTGAACCTGCCCGCAGACATACCCCCTCACGCGACCTGAGACGAGGTCTCCCATTCCGGTTATGGTGGGTACAAGTGCGGTCACTGCACGACGGCCAGTCGGGGTCAGTGAGGCATTGTACGCCAAGGCGGTGAGACCTGATCTGTTGCCAGAGAATCAATGGGGACGGTTGATATGTGTGGGGACGGAGTGCCCCTACATGTCGTGTGTTTAGGTTTACCTTGCAAGGATAAAAACTCGATTCGAATCGTCTGCTTCTCGCAGCTAATGAGACTGCTTGATCCATGCTGCTACATTGAGTAATAAGTGGAAATGAGGTGATGGGCAAAATGATGTTGATTGATAAAATGTTTGATATCATGTATGAATAGCTAGGTACACATCTAGTTAAAAGGATCATACTAAAACTTGAAAAGCTAAAACTTGATTTTAGACTCAGCTAGTGCTTTTGGCAAACCAAACCCCTCAGCCAAACAGCTGCATGTCTAGAGGTAGAGGAGTAGACTCCTCACACCGGGTAAGTCTAGCTGAGTATTAGTATACTCAGCCATGCTTGTGGCACAATTTTTGCAGGTACCCCTTAGGGTGATTGGTTGCTAGTGTGACTTGGCCTTAATCCCTGCCACCGGGACAGATGGTCGAGAGGGTTATTGCTTCCGCAGGAGAGGACCAGGAGGAGTAGCGTGGCCAGGCTTCGCCATGTTACTCGGTTTTCTCCGTTAGTTATTTCCGCTGCATTAAAATTTATGGTTATTATTTCTGAAACTCCGATAATGTAATCACTATTGATACTTATTAAATTTGTGGTATTATGCTTTATTGTCTTTCTCTGTGCCTCACCTTCGAGTGAGCTAGTGGTATTCGATCCTGGTTAAGTGGCTTTATCGGACTAGATCCGAGGGACTGACGGGTTATTCCTGTTTAAGTGTGTTGCTGTCCTTAAGGGTGCGACTTGGGCACTTAAGCTGGAATAATTCGGGCGGTTCCGCCACAGTGGACCGACCATCTACCCGAAGTAGTCTGGGCGCTAAACACGACCGAATGCCGGGTGACTGGATTCACTCCTTTTTGCCTACTATATGGTTCGGAGGCCATGACCCCGCAGGAAATAAAGCACGGGTCACCTCGCACAAGCGCATCAGCTGTCCCCGACGTAGACGAACCAACGTCCAAAGACCTCATTGACAGAGACCGCGACTTCGCCCTGCAGGCCCTCAACAAATACCAAGCCCAAACGAAGGCCTGGCGCGACCACGCAGTCGTTCCAAGAGAGTTCAACGAAGGAGACTCGTACTCGTCCAAACCACCCGAACAGAGTCACGGGGCAAGCTGGAGCCAAAGTGGGAGGGTTCGTTCATCGTCAAGTCGAAGGCATCCCCCAGCGCATACAGGCTAACAACGTCATCCGGCGAGGACCTAGACCATTCTTGGAATATTGACAATCTCCGCAAATTTTTTGTTTAAATCCTCAGGGCCTACGCGCCCTTGTAATTCACCAAACAGTACTATTCCGGCCCGCACTCTTTTCCTCCCGGGGTGAGGTTTTTAACGAGGCGGAGCCATGTAATATACCTGCAAAAATCCCCCGCAAAAACTCAGTTACAACATGTCGAAAAAGACCGCATCAATGGTCTTCGGCATTCGACTACTCCGAAGTCACCGCGAGAGGCAGCGCAGACTTTCCTCGCGTGCGACACTCCGCGCAAAAGTCGCCTAAGGATGCAGTCGGAATAGCACAATAAGTGCGCAAAATCGAAGTCTTTTCCTAAAAGACTCTCCATGCAAAAGTCGCCTAAGGGTGCAGCCGGAATAGCACAATAAGTGTGCAAAATCGAAGTCTTTTCCAAAAAGACTCTCTGTGCAAAAGTCGCCTAAGGGTGCAGCCGGAATAGCACAATAAGTGCGCAAAATCGAAGTCTTTTCCTAAAAGACTCTTCGTGCAAAAGTCGCCTAAGGGTGCAGCCGGAACAGCACAATAAGTGCGCAAAAATCGAAGACTTCTCCTAAAAGACTCTCCGTGCAAAAGTCACCTAAGGGTGCAGCCGGAACAGCACAATAAGTGCGCAAAAATTGTAGTCTTTTCCCAAAAAGACTCTTCGTGCAGAAGTCGCCTACGGACGCAGCCAGATCAACGAAGGCGCGCAGCCTCATAATACAAATTACTGTTACATACACACAGCGAGGGCATCATATATTACAAGGCTCAACCTTCGGGATGACACCCATCTCCCTGTAATTGAACAGCATTATCCTCAATTTCTCACCCTCAAAAAGATTTTGTAGCTCCCCTTCACCTATGCTCGCCCCAATCAGCGAGGACAACAGTTCTCGCTTACCAGTCTGGTCCACGCGAAGACGGCCACGCTCCATCCCAATACGATGACGCCTACCACTTCGCGACAACCCACTCACTCTTTGTTTCGCCACCGCCCTTCACCGCCTATACCCAGTACTCGCACCCGGGAGACCACCGGAACCTTCCACACGCGGCGAAGGCTCCGCTGCAGCCACATCTAACGCTGCAAAATAATCCAAGCCCTCATCCGAAGACTCCTCTGTCCACGAAATCAAACTCCCAGAATCATCAGACCCAAAACACGTAGACACAGAGCCACACGAATCATCACTGGCAGGCACCACGGCTGGGACCGCCACAAAAATAGTATTGTCAATAGCAGTTGCATGTGTAGGCCCAAACGTCGGAACCTGCGCAGCAACCGAGGTTCAGTATCACACAGACAAAATTTACACTTAAACTCCCTAACACCTATTCAGCCAGCTGCGAAGGCCCGGCCACAGCCGCGAGGTCTTCCGCTGCCGGTTCGACCACCGCCTCCGAGGCGTCCTCGCCCGTCGGCGCGGGGGCTAGCGCGGGGTCCTTGACATCTCCAGCCGACGCGGGGGTCGACGAGGGGCCCTTGCCCGTATCAGATGGCGGCGCCAGATCCACCCCTGAGGCCTCGGGCAGCGTGCTGTCTAGGTCACCAAGGTCTTCAACCTCCTCGTCACGCGTCATCTGCAGCAATAGCACACTCATTCAGCAAAACCACACATACCTACACATATAACCACACAAAATGAGCCCTTACCTGATCCATTGCCCGGTCGGATCTCTCCCGGACCGTCTCCCGGCCGTGAAGACCCCACATCCTGTCGAAGAGCGCCCCCGCCGACCGCTTAAGCACTGGGTCCTCGACCTGGAAAATTTCACGTTCGAAGCCTAAGAGCACCTAGAGGGGGGGTGAATAGGTGATCCTGTGAAACTTAAAAACTTAAGCCACAAAACTTGGTTAATCGTTAGCACAATAATTGCCAAGTGGCTAGAGAGGAATCCTCAACAAAACACAATAACCAACAAGGATCAATCACAGAGATGGCATAGTGGTTATCCCGTGGTTCGGCCAAGACCAACGCTTGCCTACTCCACGTTGTGGCGTCCCAACGGACAAGGGTTGCAATCAACCCCTCTCAAGCGGTCCAAAGACCCACTTGAATACCACGGTGTTTTGCTTGCTTTACTCAATCCCGTTTGCGAGGAATCTCCACAACTTGGAGCCTCTCGCCCTTACACTTTAAGATCACAAAGAAACACGGAGCAAGGGAGGGATTAGCAACGCACTCAAGATAAGAAATCACAGCAACACCACGCACACAAGTCGCAACGAGAGCTCACAATACAACTCAATGAGTTCACCACTCAACTAGAGCTCTAATTGCTATCGCAAAGAATCAAAGGCGCGGAATCGATGTCTTGGTGCTTAGGAATGTTGTAGGAATGCTTGGTGTACTCCTCCATGCGCCTAGGGGTCCCTTTTATAGCCCCAAGGCAGCTAGGAGCTATTGAGAGCAATCTCGGAAGGCTGATCTTGCCTTCTGTCGACTGGCGCATCGGACAGTCCGGTGCACACCGGACACTGTCCGGTGCCTGATTTCTTTCCATAAATAGCGCAGTCGACCGTTGGCAGCCTGAGAGCCGTTGGCGCACCGGACATGTCCGGTGCACACCGGACAGACCGGTGCCCCCTTCTAGCCGTTGGCTCAGCCACGTGTCCCACGCAGATCGCGCGGCCGACCGTTGGCCCTGCCGACCGTTGGCTCACCGGACAGTCCGGTGAATTATAGCCGTACGTCGACGATGAATTCCCGAGAGCGACGAGTTCGCCTGTGAACGGCCCACCGGACAGTCCGGTGCACCACCGGACAGTCCGGTGAATTATAGCCGTACACCGCCGTCGAAGTCCCGAGAGCAGCCTTTTCCCTCGAGCCAGCCTGGCGCACCGGACACTGTCCGGTGCACCACCGGATAGTCCGGTGCACCCTGACTGAGCAGACTTTGGCTGCTCGAGCCATCTCTTCTCCAACTCGATTTTTTCTGTTTCCAGCACTTAGACACAATACATTAGTCCATAAAACAATGTACTAAGTCTTAGAAACATACCTTTATCCTTGATTTGTACTTTGTCCACCTTTTCACAATTAGGCACTTGTGTTGGACACTAAATCACCAAAATACTTAGAAATGGCCCAAGGGCACATTTCCCTTTCAATCTCCCCCTTTTTGGTGATTTATGCCAACACAACATAAAGCAAGTAGAACAAGTACAAAATCAATTCAATTTGACATATATGGATCACTCTATGCCACCACTTGGTTTGTTTTTGCAAATCAAACTCAAATTCCTATCTCTAAGTCAAATCCACTTGTAGAGACATAAAGAGAGGTTTTCCAAAGAAATTTGATCAAGGATTTCAAAAACTCCCCCTTTTTCCCATAATCAACACTTCTCCCCATAAGAGGCCAACTTTTGACAAGAGAGACAATAAAAGAGTTTTGACAAACAAAAAGCTCTATTCTACTATTTTCAAAATCTCTCAAGTGGTAGCTGATCCATTTATCGCTTTGGCCTTTATTTTCTCCCCCTTTGGCATTAAGCACCAAAACGGGATCAATCCTGGCCCTTTAACCCCATTGCCTCACCAAAATCTTCAAATGAGAACACAAAGGCAATATGAGTATAAAGATGAACTTGGAAAAGTTACTCTTTTCATCGGAGTGCAGTGGAAGTCTTCCATGGTCCAAGTCCACCTTTTCCCTTTCAATCCTCCTTTGAGACTAAAACAACCAAACTCAAGAATATGGTTAGTCTCAAAGGGTCAAGTTGTAGCACAGCTCCCCCTAAATATGTGCATCTCTTGCAAAAGTACTTGTGAGGTCCAGGGAGTGTTTGTACAACTTGAGCACCACAATAAGCAACACAATGCAGAATGAACATGATCAAAGGCATAAACACATGTATGCTACAATTCAATCCAAGTTCCGCGAATCTAAGATATTGAGCTCACTACGCAGCCTGCAAAAGGTCTTCTCATCTAGAGGCTTGGTAAAGATATCGGCTAGCTGGTTCTCGGTGCTAACATGAAACACTTTGATATCCCCCTTTTGCTGGTGGTCTCTCAAAAAGTGATGCCGGATGTCAATGTGCATTGTGCGACTGTGCTCAACAGGATTTTCCGCTATTCAGATAGCACTCTCATTATCACATAGGAGTGGGACTTTGCTCAGATTGTAGCCAAAGTCCCGGAGGGTTTGCCTCATCCAAAGTAGTTGCGCGCAACACTGTCCTGCAGCAACGTACTCGGCCTCAGCGGTGGATAGGGCAACGGAAGTTTGTTTCTTAGAGTTCCACGACACCAGGGACCTTCCTAGGAATTGGCACGTCCCCGATGTACTCTTCCGATCGACCTTACATCCAGCATAGTCGGAATCTGAGTACCCAATCAAGTCAAAGTTAGACCCCTTTGGATACCAGATCCCGAAGCAAGGCGTAGCGACTAAATATCGAAGAATTCGCTTTACCGCCACTAAGTGACACTCCTTAGGATCGGATTGAAATCTAGCACACATGCATACGCTAAGCATAATATCCGGTCTACTAGCACATAAATAAAGCAAAGAACCTATCATCGACCGGTATGCTTTTTGATCAACGGACTTACCACCTTTGTTGAGGTCGGTGTGTCCGTCGGTTCCCATCGGCGTCTTTGCGGGCTTGGAGTCCTTCATCCCAAACCGCTTCAGCAAATCTTGTGTGTACTTCGTTTGAGAGATGAAGGTGCCGTCCTTGAGTTGCTTCACTTGGAACCCAAGGAAGTAGTTCAACTCGCCCATCATCGACATCTCGAAATTCTGCGTCATCACCCTGCTAAACTCTTCACAAGACTTTTGGTTAGTAGAACCAAATATTATGTCATTGACATAAATTTGGCACACAAAAAGATCACCATCGCAAGTCTTAGTAAAAAGAGTTGGATCAGCTTTCCCAACCTTGAAAGCATTAGCAATTAAAAAGTCTCTAAGGCATTCATACCATGCTCTTGGGGCTTGCTTAAGTCCATAGAGCGCCTTAGAGAGCTTACACACGTGGTCGGGGTACCGTTCATCCTCGAAGCCAAGGGGTTGCTCCACGTACACCTCCTCCTTGATCGGCCCGTTGAGGAAAGCGCTCTTCACATCCATTTGGTACAACCTGAAAGAATGGTGAGCGGCATATGCTAGCAAAATACGAATTGATTCTAGCCTAGCCATAGGAGCAAACGTCTCCTCAAAGTCCAAACCTGCGACTTGGGCATAACCTTTTGCCACAAGTCGAGCCTTGTTCCTCGTCACCACCCCGTGCTCGTCCTGTTTGTTGCGGAACACCCACTTGGTTCCCACAACATTTTGCTTGGGACGAGGCACCAGTGTCCAAACTTCATTGCGCTTGAAGTTGTTGAGTTCCTCCTGCATGGCCAACACCCAGTCCGGATCTAGCAAGGCCTCTTCTACCCTAAAAGGCTCAATAGAAGAGACAAAAGAGTAATGCTCACAAAAATTAACTAATCTTGAACGAGTAGTTACTCCCTTGCTAATATCACCCAATATCTGGTCGACGGGATGATCCCTTTGGATCGTTGCTCGAACTTGGGTTGGAGGTGCCTGAGGTGCATCTTCCTCCTCAACTTGAACATCCTGTGCTCCCCCTTGATCATGCGCCTCCACTTGAGGTACCTGTGCGTCATCTTGGGTTGGGGGATGCACCATAGTTGAGGAAGACGGTTGATCTTGCTCCAATTGTTCCTGAGGCCATACATCTCCAATCGCCATGGTGCGTATCGCGGCCGTTGGAACGTCTTCTTCATCTACATCATCAAGATCAACAACTTGCTCTCTTGGAGAGCCATTAGTCTCATCAAATACAACGTCGCTAGAGACTTCAACCACACCCGATGATTTGTTGAAGACCCTATACGCCTTTGTATTTGAATCATAACCTAATAAAAACCCTTCTACAGCTTTGGGAGCAAATTTGGAATTCCTACCCTTCTTCACTAGAATGTAGCATTTACTCCCAAATACACGAAAGTACGATACATTGGGTTTGTTACCAGTTAGCAGCTCGTATGAGGTCTTCTTGAGGAGGCGGTGAAGGTAGACCCTGTTGATGGCGTGGCAAGCCGTGTTCATGGCTTCCGACCAAAAGCACTCGGGGGTCTTGAACTCTCCAAGCATAGTCCTCGCCATATCTATGAGCGTCCTGTTCTTCCTCTCTACCACACCATTTTGCTGAGGTGTGTAGGGAGCGGAGAACTCGTGCTTGATCCCCTCCTCCTCAAGGAACTCCTCCACTTGAAGATTCTTGAATTCGGACCCGTTGTCGCTCCTTATCTTCTTTACCTTGAGCTCAAACTCATTTTGAGCTCTCCTGAGGAAGCGCTTGAGGGTCCCTTGGGTTTCAGACTTATCCTGCAAAAAGAACACCCAAGTGAAGCGGGAAAAGTCATCAACAATAACTAGACCATACTTACTTCCTCCTATGCTCAGATAGGCGACGGGTCCGAAGAGGTCCATATGCAGCAGCTCCAGAGGTCTTGACGTGGTCATCACATTCTTGCAGTGATGTGCTCCTCCCACTTGTTTACCTGCTTGACAAGCTGCACAAGGTCTATCTTTTTCGAAATGAACATTGGTTAGACCTATCACGTGTTCTCCCTTTAGAAGCTTGTGGAGGTTCTTCATCCCCACATGTGCTAAGCGGCGATGCCACAACCAGCCCATGCAAGTCTTAGCCATTAAGCATGCATCTAGACCGGCCTCTTCTTTTGCAAAATCAACTAAGTAAAGTTTGTCGTCTAGTACACCCTTAAAAGCTAGTGAACCATCACATCTTCTAAAGACAGACACATCTACATTTTTAAATAAACAGTTATATCCCATATTACATAATTGACTAACAGATAGTAAATTATATCCAAGACTCTCCACTAAAAACACATTAGAGATAGAATGCTCATTTGATATTGCAATCTTACCTAAACCTTTCACCTTGCCTTGGTTCCCATCACCAAATATGATTGAATCTTGGGAATCCTTATTCTTGACGTAGGAGGTGAACATCTTCTTCTCCCCCGTCATATGGTTTGTGCATCCGCTGTCGATAATCCAGCTTGAACCCCCGGATGCATAAACCTGCAAGGCAAATTTAGGATTGGGTCTTAGGTACCCAACTCTTGTTGGGTCCTACAAGGTTAGTCACAATTTCCTTAGGGACCCAAATGCAAGTTTTATCACCCTTGCATTTTGCCCCTAATTTCCTAGCAACTATTTTCCTATCCTTTCTACAAATAGCAAAGGAAGCATTCAAAGCATGATAAATTGTAGAGGGACCATTCATAACTTTCCTAGAAGCATGAACAAAATTTTTTCTAGGCACATGATGAACATTTTTCCTAGGCATATCTCTACCATGCATATAGGAAGAACTAGGAGCAAACATAGCATACGAGTCATGTGAATCAAAAGCATTGCAACTCCTATGAGACTGTCTTCTATTGTTGTACATAAAAGCATGGTTCTTTTTAGTGCTACTTGCCATAGGGGCCTTCCCTTTCTCCTTGGTGGAGATGGGAGCCTTATGGCTTGTTAAGTCCTTGGCTTCCCTCTTGAAGCCAAGTCCATCCATAATGGAGGGGTGTCTACCAATCGTGTAGGCATCCCTTGCAAATTTTAGTTTATCGAAATCACTTTTGCTAGTCTTAAGTTGGGCATTAAGACTAGCCAATTCATCGTTTAACTTTGCAATAGAAGCTATGTGTTCACTACAAGCATGAATATCAAAATCTTTACATCTATTGCAAATAACAACATTTTCTACACAAGTTGTTGATTTGCTAACTATTTTCAACTTAGCATTCAAATCATCATTAATGTTCCTTAAGCTAGAAATTGTCTCATGGCACGAAGATAATTCACATGAAAGCATTTCATTTCTTTTGACTTCTAAAGCATGAGATTTTTGTGCTTCTATAAATTTGTCATGTTCTTCATACAATAAATCTTCTTGTTTTTCTAGAAGCCTATTCTTATCATTCAAGGCATCAATTAATTCATTAATTTTATCTACCTTGGTTCTATCTAGGCCCTTAAATAGACATGAATAATCTATTTCATCCTCATCACTAGATTCATCCTCACTTGAAGAAGCATAAGTAGAGTCTTGAGTACATACCTTCTTCTCCCTTGCCATAAGGCATGTGTGACGTTCGTTGGGGAAGAGGGATGACTTGTTGAAGGCGGTGGCGGCGAGTCCTTCATTGTCGGAGTCGGACGAGGAGCAATCCGAATCCCACTCCTTGCCAAGATGAGCCTCGCCCTTTGCCTTCTTATAGTTTTTCTTCTTCTCCCTCTTGTTCCCTTGATCCTGATCACTATCATTGTCGGGACAGTTAGCAATAAAATGACCAAGCTTACCGCATTTGAATCATGAGCGCTTCCCCTTGGCTTTGGTCTTGCTTGGTTGTCCCTTGCGACCTTTAAGCGCCGTCTTGAATCTCTTGATGATGAGGGCCATCTCTTCATCATTAAGTCCAGCCGCCTCGATTTGTGCCACCTTGCTAGGTAGCACCTCCTTGCTTCTTGTTGCCTTGAGAGCAAGGGGTTGTGGCTCGTTGATCGGACCATTCAAAGCGTCGTCCACGTACCACGCCTCCTTGATCATCATCCGCCCGCTCACGAATTTTCCAAGGACTTCTTCGGGCGACATTTTGGTGTACCTGGGATTCTCACGAATATTATTCACCAAATGAGGATCAAGAACGGTAAAGGACCTTAGCATCAGTCGGACGACGTCGTGGTCCGTCCATCGCGTGCTTCCGTAGCTCCTTATTTTGTTGATAAGGGTCTTGAGCCGGTTGTATGTTTGAGTTGGCTCCTCGCCCCTTATCATCGCGAACCGTCCAAGCTCGCCCTCCACCAACTCCATTTTGGTGAGCAAGGTGACGTCGTTCCCCTCATGAGAAATCTTGAGGGTGTCCTAGATCTGCTTGGCGTTATCCAAGCCGCTCACTTTGTGGTATTCATCCCTACACAATGAAGCTAGAAGAACAGTAGTAGCTTGTGCATTCTTATGAATTTGTTCATTATATGTTGGGGACTTGTTCTCAAATGCTTCGGATTGAAGGAAGGCAAAAGTACAAGGATGACGGAAAGCAAATGCCAAGTCAGCCTGAACAGTACGGGAGTACTGTTCATCTATTTATAGGCGTGGGACGTAGCCCATGCAAAATTACATTCATGTCCATTACATTTGCTAATGACTTATGGGAATCTACTAAGGTCTAAGTAGTCTTTTCATCTTTAAGTCGGTTCCCCTTTTCTGCTATCACGACGAAGCTTTCTGCATAGCTTCGGCTGTGCACCATCCTTCGTACAGCTTGGTAATCAGCCCGTCCTTCATCTTAATCCCCCTTCGTCTGGATTGGGCTTCGTTCTGACCGTACTCCATGTTCATGATCTGAGTCCAAAGATACCTGTTCATATAATTCACTTGGAAAATATTGTCAAATTATGTTTTTGAGGACCTTCGGAGGACGAAGGCCCCCAACAGTAGCCCCTCGCAATATTAATTTGTTAGTGATAAATTCAGATTGCGATATGGACGGAGGCCTTAAGCCGAAGGTCCGAAAAAACACCTTCCCTTTGCTAGAATAGCAAAAGTCACTGACAGCTGGGACCACACAGTTTCCGTCATATCGAGTGTATAAATAGGAGCCCGCCACATTTGATTTGGCATGCTCTTTTTGCCATCTGTTTTGCCTGCTGATAAAGCTTTCTGCCCAAAAATTATTTGTTTTCTTTCCTAGTTTTGAGCTTCGGAAGCGAGAAGTAAGATTTCCGAAGGGATGTCTAAGGAGAAGAAGGCTGCGGTCGAAATGAAGCTAAGTCTCTCTGAAGAGAAGAACCTGGGGTTTCTTGAAGCAATGTCGAAGACTAATACAGAAAAGATCACCAAAGAGATTTTAGAAGGTTTATTTGAAGATACTGGTGACAGCGACAGTTATGATGTAGAAAGCGGGGGAGAGTCCGAAGATCGCCCATGGCGGCCAAGTCACTCGGTTTTCGGGAAAACCACTATTAAGCAGAGTCATATTGACAATATGAGGGGGAGATATTTTCGAGATATATCTATTGTGAGGGCTAACGCTGGAGAAAAAACTTCTCCTACCCCCGAAGAAGATGAAGTCGTGATCTTCCGAAGCTTTCTCAAGGCTGGGCTTCGGTTCCCCCTAAGCAGCTTTGTTGTCGAAGTCCTGAAGACATTTGAAATCTACCTTCATCAAATTACTCCCGAAGCTATCATAAGAATGGGAATCTTTGTCTGGGCTGTGAGAAGCCAAGGTTTGGAACCAAATGCTAAAAGCTTTTGCAAAATTCATGGGTTGGTATATGAGACGAAGCCCTGGGGGAAAGAACAATATCACAACAACTTTGGTTGTTACAGCTTCGGTGCCCGCTCCGGGTCGAGCTGCCCCGTGCCAACCTTTCGGAAGAGGTGGCCCGGCGCCTGGATGACAGAATGGTTCTATGTAAAGAATGACTTGACAGCGCAGGAAGATGTTAAGAGTATCATTATGCGCCCTATCTGGCAACGCTTCGGACTCCGAAAGCCGAAGGTTGAAATGGATGAAGCAGCCGAAGAATGCCAAAGGGCCTTCGGCGTAATCTGCTCCTTTATTGGGACAAGGGATCTGGTCCAGGAGCATATTGCCTTCAGAGTTTGGCCACTTGCAGGAAAGTGGGAAATGCCGAAGGAGACCATCAAAGAGTCTGACGAAGGTGGACTGGTCAGACTAAAATACACATTCAAATACGGAGATAAGTTTGTTGAACCGGACGACGACTGGTTAAAAAGCATTGAAACCTTAAGTGACGAACTGCTTGGGGTATACTCGAAGGCCGAGAACACTGCATTATCAGCAGCCTTCGGAGGCCGAAAGAAGAAGAGGCTCAACCGGGTATTTGATGCAATCGGGTTTGTCTACCCTGACTACCATTATCTGGTGCCAGGCCGCAAAAGAAAAAATACTTCTCCTGCAAAAGAAGCTGCCTCAGGTGCCTCTGGTGAGCTAGCGCCGCAAAGAAAAAAGATGAAGGTGCTCACCCACCGGGCGCGTTTTATTGAGCCGGCCACAGTGCCTGAATTTATCGGTGAAGTCTCTTTGGCCACTGAAACTATAGAGCCAGCTCCAGTGCCGAAGACCGAAGAAAAAACTGAAGCGCCTTCAGCAAAGAAGGCAGAAAAACCGAGAATTGAAGGACCAGAAATATTGTTAAGTCCTTCAACAAATGTTGAGACAATAAAAAATCAAAAGGGCCCATCGGTGACCCCGAAAAGAAAAAGAATGGCGAACGTGCTAGATGTTTTGGAGACAATTAAGTCTTCAAGCATAACTCCAAAGAAGATTGTTGAACTTCTGAAGTGTCTACTGAAGCTTTAGTTGCTGAAGCTTCAAAGCAACAACCTGAAGCTGAAGCTGAAGCTGAAGCTGGGCCTTTAGAGCCCAGCAAGGAACAACCTTTGGAAGCCGAAATAAAACTGCCAGAACCAACTTTAGTTGAAGAAATTGACACTGCGGCCCCCGAAGCACCTTCCACCGTACGCGATTACATTGTGCGACATGCTTCGGGTAAGAAATTATCTGAAGAAGAGATTTATGAAGCCAATCACTATGCCAGAGAATTAAAATATCCGAAGGGGCACTAGTGTTCAATGGGACAAACGAAGATGACTTCCTATACTGCCTCCCTGACAACAAAGAATTATCTGTCTGCCGGGAGATGGCTAGGAGTATGGGGTTTCCGAAGCTTGAAGCTGGACTATGCGCTATGACGAAGGAGGATCTTGCGGATAGCCTCGCATATAACAGTCTGAAGGTGCGAGAATTGCACATTTTGGAAACTTTATGATTCGAAATCTATTGTTTTATTCTTATACTAACTTTTTACATATAGGGTTTAATACTAAGTAACGCGCTGAGAGCGCAAAAGAATGCCGAAGACGAAAGCTATGAAATTGCCTTCAACAACCTTCGAACAGAGGTTATCAAACTAAGGAACGAAGCCTTGGAAAAGGACAAGATCCTAGTTACATTAGTGGATAAAGTAAAGGAGAACGAAGCTGCGTCCAAAGCACAAATTGCAGCTCAAAAGCACGAGATTGACGATCTTCGGAAGCAATTGGCCCGGGCGAAAGAAGAACGCATACTTGAAGAAACGAGGCGGGAATGTAGCGACCAATGGGCTGAACATTTGGAAGGAACCGTTGAAGAGCTTCGGTCTTCTAAGAAAAGGTGCTACGAAAAATCCATGGAATGTGTAAAGAAAATAAAAACCAGCTTCGCCAGTGTTGGCGCATTTTCGAGTGAAGAAGATTTTGTGAGAGGTAACCCAGAAGGACCGATCGAATGGATCTGCCACGAAGCTGAAGCCTTCGAAGAAATTCTAAGCAGTCGTGGAGACATTTGCGCCTTCTCGGGTGCCAGGGGGATTGCTACTATACTGGAGAAAAAAGGCTGCGATCATGTTAAGGTTCTTGCACAATCCGAAGCCAGCTTATCTCCTGAAGATATTAAAGACCCCTCGGCCGAGGCTAGCCAGGCTGGTGGAAAATTTTTCACCGATGTCTCGGACAATGGTGGCCGAGAAATGGCCCGAGAAATTATTCAGAAAAGTGAGAAGGGCATTCACGACGCTAGAGAAGTAGCTAAGGCCGCTGACAAAATCTCAGAGCCTGAAGAGCAAATAGGTATTAGCTGATGGTTTTTATTGTGTTGTAATTTTTGATTTTAAACTTCGTTCGCACTTAGTAATAGCAATATGGCCGTATCATGTCCTCCTTCAGATCCTACTAAAGCGTCTCCGGGCCCTCACCCGAAAGGAGACGACGAAATTAAAAAGATGGCTGAAGCTATCATGGATGAAGCTGTTAACCGGCTCCTGAACGAAGCTGCCGAAGCTGTTTTGAGAGAAGATTAAACACTTTTGTAAAGACTTCTGAAATGAAATATGTGTGACATTTTGTAACCCTGTGATATATTTGCTTTTAATGATTCAATTCTTTACGATGCATGAAACTTTACATACGTACCGATTTTGAGCCTTCGGCGAAAAAACACCTTCCCTTCTTTTCATGCTTCGTGAAGATAGAAAAACCTTTATGCATCACGACAATGTTCATAGTGCTCTGATGAAAGATATCCAAGCTTCATGGAAATATTCTCCGAAGCTATATTCCGAAGATCAATATTGTACCCCTTGTGACTTAGCACGATTTTCACTTTCTCAAAGTATCCTACCGAAGGTTGATACCGTGTCCCCTTCTTTTGCCATATGCGACATGATGTATGATGCTTATGCTATGCAAAATGATGTGATGATGTTATGTTATGTAGATGACATTTGTTCCGAAGATACACACATATCCCCATAAAACAAAATATTTTTGTATCAGCGCTGACTTTGCGCTGTAAGCTCTGCATTCCCTTAGGAACGACTTTGGAGCTTCTTCGCCCTTTACTTAGGCGGTATCAGCGTTGACTTTTCGCTGTATGCTCTGCATTCCCTTTGGAACGACTTTGGAGCAGAAAACTTACACTGTGTTCCCTTTGGAACGACTTTTTGTGATTTCAGCATACTTATTCTGCGTTCCTTAGAACGACTTTTTGTTACTTCGAAGGTTTTCCGATAATTCGAAGGTCCTCCTTGTTATCGCAAATTTTTAAGCTTCAGCAACTTAAGCCTGAGAAAATACATTTTCCTTGTAGCAAGCAAAGAAACTTTAACATGAAAACCAAAAAATGTCCTTTATTACACAGAAAATAGAACTGAATGGAAAAAACTGGTAGGATATTTGTCAATAGATGTGCTTCGACTCTGGCACAGTGCTGTTGACTGTGCGAGCTTCGGATTGTTCTCTGAGATCCCTTTGGTGTGGAGCGTATTGGCTCCCTTCTGGCTGTTGGCCTTGCTACAGCGGTGGTGGAGGCGGAGGCTGTTGCCAGGAAGGTTGAGGTTGACTCGCCGAAGCAACAAAAACTGCAGGGTGGTTGCCTATGTATTCTGGGATATAAGGCGGATGGTATGAAGCAGTATGCATGACCTGCTTCGGCTGAGCTTGTTGTGCTGCAGCTTCAGCTATCTCCTTTTGCTTCTGGATGGTAACATGGCACATCCTGGTGGTATGGCCCTTGTTTTCACCACAGAATAAGCAAAACATTCTCCTTGGTTGATCTCCAAATCTTCCGCCGAAGCCCCTGGCGCCTCTGCCTCTTGGAGCTGGTGGCCGGAAGAAACTTTGCTGTTGCCCTGAAGCCTGTGAGGAGCACTGCGGCCTGTTCTGCTGACTCCCCTTATCATCATTCTGAGTAGAGTTGTGGATGGACCTGACATGCCTCGGATAGAATCTTCCTCCGAAGCCCCTGGTCATTTCAGAAAACCTGAAAGCCTCCTCCCTTCTTTGGCGAAAATCGTTGTCGGCACGAATATACTCGTCCATCTTCTGGAGTAGCTTCTCCAAAGTTTGAGGAGGCTTCCTAGCAAAGTACTGAGCTGAAGGTCCAGGCCGAAGTCCCTTGATCATGGCCTCAATGACAATTTCGTTGGGCACCGTTGGTGCTTGCGCCCTCAAACGCAAGAACCTTCTGACATACGCCTGAAGGTATTCTTCATGATCCTGAGTGCATTGAAACAGAGCCTGAGCAGTGACCGGCTTCGTCTGAAACCCTTGGAAGCTGGTTAACAACATGTCCTTCAGTTTTTGCCATGAAGTGATCGTTCCTGGTCGAAGGGAGGAATACCAGGTTTGAGCAACACTCCTGACAGCCATAACAAAAGACTTTGCCATGACTGCAGCATTGCCACCATACGAAGATACTGTTGCTTCGTAGCTCATCAAAAACTGCTTCGGGTCTGAATGGCCATCGAATATGGGAAGCTGGGGCGGCTTATAGGACGGAGGCCAAGGTGTAGCCTGCAGCTCAGCGGACAGGGGAGAAGCATCATCAAAAACAAAATTTCCATGATGGAAATTGTCATACCAGTCATCTTCGTTGAAGAAACCCTCCTGATGAAGGTCTTTTTGTTGAGGCCTTCGGTTCTGCTCATCGTGAGTAAGATGGCGAACTTCTTCAGAAGCTTCGTCTATCTGCCTTTGCAGTTCAGCTAGCCTGGCCATCTTTTCCTTCTTCCTCTGCACCTGTTGATGAAGCATCTCCATATCTCTGATCTCTTGGTCTAGCTCATCCTCTTGAGGCGTCGGGCTGACAGCCTTCCTCTTCTGGCTTCGGGCCTCCCGAAGAGAGACAGTCTCCTGATTGTGGTCCAGCGGTTGGAGAGCTGCAGTGCCAGTTGCTGAAGCTTTCTTCGGCGCCATGGCGAAGGTTGATGATCGCCGAGGGCGCTCAGAAACTCAAAGAGTGGAAGTGAGTTCACCGGAGGTGGGCGCCAATGTTGGGGACTTGTTCTCAAATGCTTCGGATTGAAGGAAGGCAAAAGTACAAGGATGACGGAAAGCAAATGCCAAGTCAGCCTGAACAGTACGGGAGTACTGTTCATCTATTTATAGGCGTGGGACGTAGCCCATGCAAAATTACATTCATGTCCATTACATTTGCTAATGACTTATGGGAATCTACTAAGGTCTAAGTAGTCTTTTCATCTTTAAGTCGGTTCCCCTTTTCTGCTATCACGACGAAGCTTTCTGCGCATAGCTTCGGCTGTGCACCATCCTTCGTACAGCTTGGTAATCAGCCCGTCCTTCATCTTAATCCCCCTTCGTCTGAATTGGGCTTCGTTCTGACCGTACTCCATGTTCATGATCTGAGTCCAAAGATACCTGTTCATATAATTCACTTGGAAAATATTGTCAAATTATGTTTTTGAGGACCTTTAGAGGACGAAGGCCCCCAACATTAATGAACATGGGACTATCCGAACTATCAAAGTGCATTCCACTCTCTACAATCTCCCATATACTAGGATGGAGAGAGAATAGGTGACTACGCATTTTGTGGCTCCAAAATCCGTAGTCCTCCCCATCAAAATGTGGGGGCTTGCCGAGTGGAATGGAGAGCAAATGCGAATTTGAACTTTGCGGAATACGAGAGTAGTCAAAAGAAAAGTTCGAATTAACCGGTTTCCTTCTCTCGTAGTCGTTGTGGTCGTCGTCCTTTTGGGAAGAAGTAGACTCATCGCTGTCGTCGTAATAGACGATCTCCTTGATGCGCCTCGTCTTCTTCTTTTTCCCTTCCTTCCGTCTATGGCCCGAGCCGGAGTCGGTAGGCTTGTCGTCCTTCGGCTCGTTGACGAAGGATTCCTTCTCTTTGTCGTTGATCACGATTCCCTTCCCCTTAGGATCCATCTCTTCGGGCGGTTAGTCCCTTTGTGAAGAGAACGGCTCCGATACCAATTGAGAGCACCTAGAGGGGGATGAATAAGTGATCCTGTGAAACTTAAAAACTTAAGCCACAAAACTTGGTTAATCGTTAGCACAATAATTGCCAAGTGGCTAGAGAGGAATCCTCAACAAAACACAATAACCAACAAGGATCAATCACAGAGATGGCACGGTGATTATCCCGTGGTTCGGCCAAGACCAACGCTTGCCTACTCCACGTTGTGGCGTCCCAACGGACGAGGGTTGCAATCAACCCCTCTCAAGCGGTCCAAAGACCCACTTGAATACCACGGTGTTTTGCTTGCTTTACTCAATCCCGTTTGCGAGGAATCTCCACAACTTGGAGCCTCTCGCCCTTACACTTTAAGATCACAAAGAAACACGGAGCAAGGGAGGGATTAGCAACGCACTCAAGACAAGAAATCACAACAACACCACGCACACAAGTCGCAACGAGAGCTCACAATACAACTCAATGAGTTCACCACTCAACTAGAGCTCTAATTGCTATCGCAAAGAATCAAAGACGCGGAATCGATGTCTTGGTGCTTAGGAATGTTGTAGGAATGCTTGGTGTACTCCTCCATGCGCCTAGGGGTCCCTTTTATAGCCCCAAGGCAGCTAGGAGCCGTTGAGAGCAATCTTGGAAGGCTGATCTTGCCTTCTGTCGACTGGCGCACCGGACAGTCCGGTGCACACCGGACACTGCCCGGTGCCTGATTTCTTTCCATAAACAGCGCAGTCGACCGTTGGCAGCCTGAGAGCCGTTGGCGCACCGGACATGTCCGGTGCACACCGGACAGACCGGTGCCCCCTTCTAGCCGTTGCCTCAGCCACGTGTCCCGCGCAGATCGTGCGGCCGACCGTTGGCCCTGCCGACCATTGGCTCACCGGACAGTCAGGTGCACACCGGACAGTCCGGTGAATTATAGTCGTACGTCGACGATGAATTCCCGAGAGCGACGAGTTCGCCTGTGAACGGCCCACCGGACAGTCCGGTGAATTATAGTCGTACACCGCCGTCGAAGTCCCGAGAGCAGCCTTTTCCCTCGAGCCAGCCTGGCGCACCGGACACTGTCCGGTGCACCACCGGACAGTCCGGTGCACCCAGACTGAGCAGACTTTGGCTGCTCGAGCCATCTCTTCTCCAACCCGATTTTTTCTGTTTCCAGCACTTAGACACAATACATTAGTCCATAAAACAATGTACTAAGTCTGAGAAACATACCTTTATCCTTGATTTGTACTTTGTCCACCTTTTCACAATTAGGCACTTGTGTTGGACACTAAATCACCAAAATACTTAGAAATGGCCCAAGGGCACATTTCCCTTTCAAAGCCTTCGTCCAACTGGTCGAAGACCTCGAAATGCCCGCACCCCTCTTGGGACAAAGCATTCACGGCCCCCTTGCAGGTGACGAGGGAGGCAAAGGACATCAGGCCCATCACGATTGTTGGTAGGACCCCCAGCTCCTCCTGCAGCCACTCAAGGAAGCGGAGGCCCACCTCTTGGCTGGGCGCTTCGAAGGGGGCGGTCCGCGCACCTAGCTCCCGGTACGCATCCACGAGTTGCGCATGCGTCCGCTCAACCTCAACGCGCGTCGAGGCCTCAGCTTTATCCACGCGGCTGCGAAGGCTGTCGAGCTGTGCTTCCAGCTCCTCGGCGCGCTGGCGGGCGAGACTGGCCTCCGCCCGCGCAAGTTTAGCGTCGGCTTGAGCAGCCTGCGCGTCGGCGATAGCCTTATTCACGTCCCTCCTCTCTTCCGCCAACTGGCGCCGGAGATCCCCCTTCTCGGCCTCCATGCCGGCCAACCTCTTCGTTAGCCTGTGGTTTTTACTTTCCGTAGCCGACCTCTCCCGAACAGCATCCGCATGCTGCGCACGGAGACGCTCGTCTTCGGCAGCAAACTCCGCAGTCAGAGCACCCGACGCGACATGGTCGGCGAAGTCGGCCGCCTGCAACCAAATACCATGAGACTCGCCACCTCATCAAAACAACGAGCTATCGAAGTCCAACACAACTTACATGCTTCAGCTGCTGCGACAACTGCTGCGACGCTTGCCTCAGTTGCCGGGACACGGAGCCCGCCACGTCCTTAGCGGCAGCGACCGACGGAATCACGCCGCTCGCGCAGAAGGCGGACCACGGGTCCTGCGAAGCACCCTTCGCTCCAACCGCCACCGTCGGCGAAGTAGCCACCACCGGAGTCGGGACAACAGCCAGTTGCCCCACATCCGACCCTGCACCATGATCTTGGTTACGACCTAGTCTAAAAAAACTTACCTACAAGATAATCCCCCACGCAGATATCTGTGTCAAAGTCGGCAACACGCGCCGCCGCCTCGTCAGTACACGGTGGCGAGGGCAACTTTCGCCCCTTCGCCGGCTCGCCCAAGGGTGGCTTGCCCACGCCAGAAGTAGCAGCCTTCGCACCTGTCGAAGACTTCCTGGGCCCTAGGGCGGCCGGTTTCACAGCCGGCGCCGGCTTGCTGCTGCCGGCAGCGACAGACTTCACGCCCCCCCCCCACGCCTTCTTCACCTCGCGGAAAGGATCACCGATCCTAACGACCGCCCAGCGCTTCTGCGCAGCGTCTTGATGATCCTTCTCCATCACTGCCGATACAACAGCAGCAATATTCCGTCCGTAAGGAAAAATCTTCAAGTCACGAGCCATACAAGACGTAAACATGTCTTCGCCAGCCGCGTGGGGGATCAGAACATTCTTTGGCCAACGACCCCTGGTCCGGTAACCCTCAGCATTCGTGCCGAAGACTCCCGAAGCTTGGGCGAAGACATCCTTCCCCCGAGGGTCGCGCACGTCCCCATCAACTCCACAGCAAAACTATCAGAGACCCCAAGTCCCCCCACTGCAGTACCTATTTTCCTCTTCTTAGTTCCTGGGGCAGCCTCCTGCGAAGGGCCTTCCTCAGTCACGGCCATTGGTTTCTTCCCACGGCGGTCGACGGCCACGGCAGCGTCGTCCCCGGGATAGCCGCCGTACAGCAAACTATTCAACTCGAAGACCATATTTAGGCGGACGTTGGATCCACGGATATCCCAACTCCGCATAGCCTCAGTCCTCGGCACATAACACCCCACAATCCGCACTGCCCCGTCTTCCACTTCACGCACGAATGCGGCTGGATCCCAGCCACGTAGATCCAACATGAAGGATGGACTTCGCACTAGCTGCTCGAATAGGGAGGGCATCTGGCGAGGGCATACTTCGCCTAGCGCCCAGCCATGCGCCAAGGGCCACACTCTATAACCGATGAATTCCTCAACTAAATAGCGCCCGCTACTCATGCGGGCAGCACAACGAAGGGCCTCTTCGTCACTATCATCCTCCGCCACCTCAAACAGCGGGAACGCCACATAGCAGTGCGAGCACAACATGGTCGCCACGAGTCCTGGTAGGTCTTTGACCTCGCCTACCGCCACATAAAACCAATAGTCATACTAGTTGCCCCACTTATTGCGGGCACAGGGAACTAGCTCAACAACTTCCATCGAAGTCTTCCCAGTCCTCGGCGTAAAGGTGCATGACCCAAACTGTGCAATCTTGCTTCCAATTTTTCTCTTCTGTCAGTGCAAACAGTAATTCTTGGCAAAGACCTCCACGGAGGGCTGACCGCCATACGAAGTCACTGCCCAGACATACTTCACCAGGGACACCATGGCATTAGGTGTCAGTTGATGGATCTGCACGTCGTACCTCTGAGAGCACCTAGAGGGGGGGTGAATAGGTGATCCTGTAAAACTTGAAACTTAAGCCACAAAAACTTGGTTAAGCGTTAGCACAATAATCGCTAAGTGGCTAGAGAGGAGTCTCAACAAAACACAATAACCACAAGAGATCAATCACAGAGATGGCACAGTGGTTTATCCCGTGGTTCGGCCAAGACCAACGCTTGCCTACTCCACGTTGTGGCGTCCCAACGGACGAGGGTTGCAATCAACCCCTCTCAAGCGGTCCAAAGACCCACTTGAATACCACGGTGTTTTGCTTTACTTTTCTTTATCCCGCTTGCGAGGAATCTCCACAACTTGGAGCCTCTCGCCCTTAAACTTGAAGTTCACAAAGAAGCACGGAGTAAGGGAGGGATGAGCAACGCACACAAGACACAAAATCAGAATGTCAACACGCACACAAGTCGCAACAAGAGCTCGCAACACAACCCGACGAGTTCACAACTCAACTAGAGCTCTAGATGCTATCACGAAGAAACAAATGCGTGAAATCGAAGTCTTGGTGCTTAGGAATGCTTTGAGTATGCTTGGTGTGCTCCTCCATGCGCCTAGGGGTCCCTTTTATAGCCCCAAGCCAGCTAGGAGCCGTTGAGAGCATTCCAGGAAGGCTGATCTTGCCTTCTGTCGCCTGGCGCACCGGACAGTCCGGTGCACCACCGGACACTGTCCGGTGCGGATATCCTTCCTTATTTGGCGAAGCCGACCGTTGGGGTTTGAGAGCCGTTGGCGCACCGGACACTGTCCGGTGCACACCGGACAGTCCGGTGCCTTCTTCTAGCCGTTGGCTCGGCCACTTGTCCCGCGTAGATCGCGCGGCCGACCGTTGGCCCGGTCGACCGTTGGCTCACCGGACAGTCCGGTGAACCACCGGACAGTCCGGTGAATTTTAGCCGTACGCCGTTAATCATCTCCCGAGAGCGATGAGTTCGCCTGTGAACGGCTCACGGGACAGTCCGGTGCGCCACCGGACAGTCCGGTGCGCCACCGGACAGTCCGGTGAATTTTAGCCGTACACCGCCGTCGAAGTCCCGAGAGCAGCAAGTTCGCCAGAGTCAGTCTGGCGCAACGGACACTGTCTGGTGCACCACCGGACAGTCCGGTGCACCTAGACCGAGCTGACTTTGGCTGAACAGAGCCATCTCTTTTCTAATTCAATTTTTCCTGTTTCCAGCACTTAGACACAATACATTAGTCCATAAAACAATGTACTAAGTCTAGAAACATACCTTTTGACATGATTTGCACTTTGTCTACCACTTTGCATAGATTAACACAAAAGCACTTATGTTGGCACTCAATCACCAAAATACTTAGAAATGGCCCAAGGGCACATTTCCCTTTCAATCTCCCCCTTTTTGGTGATTTATGCCAACACAACATAAAGCAACTAGAACAAGTGCAATATCAATGCAAATGAAAACCCAAAGTTGTTTTGAATCAAATTTGGCATATATGGATCACTCTTTGCCACCACTTGGTTTGTTTTTGCAAATCAAACTCAAATTTCTATCTCTACGTCAAATTCACTTGTAGAGACATAAAGAGAGGTATTCCAAAAGAAATTGATCAAGGATTTCAAAAACTCCCCCTTTCCCATAATCAACACTTCTCCCCACAAGAGGCCAACTTTTGACAAAAGAGACAATAAAAGAGTTTTGACAAACCAAAAGCTCTATTCTACTATTTTCAAAATTTCTCAAGTGGTAGCTGATCCATTTATTGCTTTGGCCTTATTTTCTCCCCCTTTGGCATCAAGCACCAAAACAGGATCAATCCTGGCCCTTTAACCCCATTGCCTCACCAAAATCTTCAAATAAGAATACAAAGGCAATAGGAGTACATGAGATAGAACTTGGAATAAGTTACCCTCTCATCGGAGTGCAGTGGAAGTCTTTCATGGTCCAAGTCCACCTTTTCCCTTTCAAACCTCCTTTGAGACTAAATTAAGAAAACTCAATCGCATGGTTAGTCTCAAAGGGTCAAGTTGTAGCACATCTCCCCCTAAATATGTGCATCACTCACACATGGACTTTTGAGGTCCGGGGAGTGCTTGTACAACTTGAGCACCACAAGTAAGCAACAAAATGCATAAGGAACATGATCAAAGGCATAAATACATGTATGCTACAAATCAATCCAAGTTCCGCGAATCTAGGACATTTAGCTCATTACGCAGCCTGCAAAAGGTCTTCTCATCTAAAGGCTTGGTAAAGATATCGGCTAGCTGGTTCTCGGTGCTAACATGAAACACTTCGATATCTCCCTTTTGCTGGTAGTCTCTCAAAAAGTGATGCCGGATGTCAATGTGCTTTGTGCGGCTGTGCTCAACAGGATTTTCCGCTATTCGGATAGCACTCTCATTGTCACATAGGAGTGGGACTTTGCTCAGATTGTAGCCAAAGTCCTGGAGGGTTTGCCTCATCCAAAGTAGTTGCGCACAACACTGTCCTGCGGCAACGTACTCGGCCTCAGCGGTGGATAGGGCAACGGAAGTTTGTTTCTTAGAGTTCCATGACACCAGGGACCTTCCTAAGAATTGGCACGTCCCCTATGTACTCTTCCTATCGACCTTACATCCAGCATAGTCGGAGTTTGAATATCCAATTAAGTCAAAGTTAGACCCCTTTGGATACCAGATCTCGAAGCAAGGCGTAGCGACTAAATATCTAAGAATTCGCTTCACGGCCGCCAAGTGACACTCCCTTGGATCGGATTGAAATCTAGCACACATGCATACGCTAAGCATAATATCTGGTCTACTAGCACATAAATAAAGCAAAGAACCTATCATTGACCGGTATGCCTTTTGATCAACGGACTTACCTCCTTTGTTGAGGTCGGTGTGTCCGTCGGTTCCCATCAGTGTCTTTGCGGGCTTCGCGTCCTTCATCCCAAACCGCTTTAGCAGGTCTTGCATGTACTTTGTTTGGGAGATGAAGGTGTCGTCCTTGAGTTGCTTCACTTGAAACCCAAGGAAGTAGTTCAACTCGCCCATCATCGACATTTCAAATTTCTGCGTCATCACCCTGCTAAACTCTTCACAAGACTTTTGGTTAGTAGAACCAAATATTATGTCATCGACATAAATTTGGCACACAAAAAGATCACCATCGCAAGTCTTAGTAAAAAGAGTTGGATCGACTTTCCCAACCTTGAAAGCATTAGCAATTAGAAAGTCTCTAAGGCATTCATACCATGCTCTTGGGGCTTGCTTAAGTCCATAGAGCGCCTTAGAGAGCTTACACACGTGGTCGGGGTACCATTCATCCTCGAAGCCAGGGGGTTGCTCCACGTACACCTCCTCCTTGATCGGCCCGTTGAGGAAAGCGCTCTTCACATCCATTTGGAACAACCTGAAAGAATGGTGAGCGGCATATGCTAGCAAAATACGAATTGATTCTAGCCTAGCCACAGGAGCGAAAGTCTCCTCAAAGTCAAAACCTGCGACTTAGGCATAACCTTTTGCCACAAGTCGAGCCTTGTTCCTCGTCACCACCCCGTGCTCGTCCTGTTTGTTGCGGAACACCCACTTAGTTCCCACAACGTTTTGCTTGGGACGAGGCACCAGTGTCCAAACTTCATTACGCTTGAAGTTGTTGAGTTTCTCCTGCATGGCCAACACCCAGTCCGGATCTAGCAAGGCCTCTTCTACCCTGAAAGGCTCAATAGAAGAGACAAAGGAGTAATGCTCACAAAAATTAACTAATCTAGAACGAGTAGTTACTCCCTTGCTAATATCCCCCAATATTTGGTCGACGGGATGATCCCTTTGAATCGTCGCTCGAACTTGGGTTGGAGGTGCCGGTTGTGCTTCTTCCTCTCTCACATGATCATCTTGTGCTCCTCCTTGATCACACGCCTCCTCATGATGAACCTGTTCATCGACTTGAGTGGGGGGATGCACCATCGTTGAGGAAGACGGTTGATATTGCTCCAATTGTTCCTGTGGTCGCACATCGCCAATCGCCATGGTGCGCATAGCGGCCATTGGAACGTCTTCTTCATCTACATCATCAAGATCAACAACTTGCTCTCTTGGAGAGCCATTAGTCTCATCAAATACAACGTCGCTAGAGACTTCAACCAAACCCGATGATTTGTTGAAGACCCTATACGCCTTTGTATTTGAATCATAACCTAATAAAAACCCTTCTACAGCTTTGGGAGCAAATTTAGAAGTTCTACCTTTCTTCACAAGAATATAACACTTGCTCCCAAATACACGAAAATAAGACACATTGGATTTGTTACCAGTTAGCAGCTCATACGAAGTCTTCTTGAGGAGGCGGTGAAGATAGACCCGGTTAATGGCGTGGCAAGCCGTGTTCACGGCTTCCGACCAAAAGCGCTCGGGGGTCTTGAACTCTCCAAGCATAGTCCTCGCCATATCGATGAGCGTCCTGTTCTTCCTCTCTACCACACCATTTTGCTGTGGTGTGTAGGGAGCGGAGAACTCGTGCTTGATCCCCTCCTCCTCAAGGAACTCCTCCACTTGAAGGTTCTTGAACTCGGACCCATTGTCGCTCCTTATCTTCTTCACCTTGAGCTCAAACTCATTTTGAGCTCTCCTGAGGAAGCGCTTGAGGGTCCCTTGGGTTTTAGATTTGTCCTGCAAAAAGAATACCCAAGTGAAGCGGGAAAAATCATCAACTATAACAAGACCATACTTACTTCCTCCTATGCTTAGATAGGCGACGGGTCCGAAGAGGTCCATATGAAGCATCTCCAAGGGTCTTGATGTGGTCATCACATTTTTGGTGTGATGAGAGCTTCTTACCTGTTTCCCTGCCTGACAAGCTGCACAAGGTCTATCTTTTTCGAAATGCACGTTAGTTAGACCTATCACGTGTTCTCCCTTTAGAAGCTTGTGAAGGTTCTTCATCCCCACATGTGCCAAGCGGCGATGCCACAGCCAGCCCATGCAAGTCTTAGCAATTAAGCATGCATCTAGACCGGCCTCTTCTTTTGCAAAATCAACCAAATAAAGTTTGTCGTCTAGTACACCCTTAAAAGCTAGTGAACCATCACACCTTCTAAAGACAGACACATCTACATTTGTGAATAGACAATTATATCCCATATTGCATAATTGACTAACAGACAACAAATTATATCCAAGAGACTCAACTAAAAACACATTAGATATAGAGTGCTCAGATGAAATAGCAATTTTACCTAATCCTTTTACCTTGCCTTTTTTCCCATCACTGAATATTATTGAATCTTGGGAATCCTTGTTTTTGACGTAGGAGGTGAACATCTTCTTCTCCCCCGTCATATGGTTTGTGCATCCGCTGTCGATAATCCAGCTTGAACCCCCGGATGCATAAACCTGCAAGGCAAATTTAGGCTTGGGTCTTAGGTACCCAACTCTTGTTGGGTCCTACAAGGTTAGTCACAATTGTCTTAGGGACCCAAATGCAAGTCTTGTCTCCCTTACATTTGGCCCCTAACTTCCTAGCGATTACCTTCTTATCCTTTCTACAAATAGCAAAGGAAGCATTGCAAGCATAATAAATTGTAGAAGGTTCATTTATTACTTTCCTAGGAGCATGAATAATATTCTTTCTAGGCACATAATGAATAACATTTCTCCTAGACATATTTCTGCCATGCATATAGGAAGAACTAGAAGCAAACATGGCATGAGAATCAAAAGCATCATAAGCATTACAACTCCTATAAGCATTTCTAGATTGTCTCCTATCGTGGTACATAAAAGCATGGTTCTTTTTAGCACTACTAGCCATAGGGGCCTTCCCTTTCTCCTTGGCGGAGATGGGAGCCTTATGGCTTGTCAATTTCTTGGCTTCCCTCTTGAAGCCAAGTCCATCCTTAATTGAGGGGTGTCTACCAATCGTGTAGGCATCCCTTGCAAATTTTAACTTATCAAATTCACTTTTGCTAGTCTTAAGTTGGGCATTAAGACTAGCTACTTCATCATTTAATTTAGAAATGCAATCTAGGTGTTCACTACAAGCATCAACATTAAAATCTTTACACCTAGTGAAAATCACAACATGTTCTACACAAGATGTTAATTTACTGGATTTTTCTAACTTAGCATTTAAATCATCATTTATGCTCTTTAAGCTAGAAATTGTCTCATGGCAAGTAGATAGTTCACAAGAAAGCATTTCATTTCGTTTAACTTCTAAAGCAAGTGAATTTTGTGCACTAACAAATTTATCATGCTCTTCATATAAAAGGTCCTCTTGTTTCTCTAAAAGTCTATCCTTTTCATTCAAGGCATCAATCAATTCATTAATCTTATCTATTTTAGTTCTATCCAATCCCTTGAACAAACTAGAGTAATCTATTTCTTCATCACTAGACTCATCATCACTAAAAGAATCATAAGTAGTACTGTCTCGAGTACATACCTTCTTCTCCTTCGCCATGAGGCATGTGTGACGCTCGTTGGGGAAGAGGGATGACTTGTTGAAGGCGGTGGCGGCGAGTCCTTCATTGTCGGAGTCGGAGGAGGAGTAATCCGAATCCCACTCCTTTCCGATATGTGCCTCGCCCTTGGCCTTCTTGTAATTCTTCTTCTTTTCCCTTTTGTTCTCTTTTTCCTGGTCACTTTCATTATCGGGACAGTTAGCAATAAAATGACCAATCTTACCACATTTGAAGCATGAGCGCTTCCCCTTTGTCTTGGTCTTGCTTGGCTGTCCCTTGCGACCCTTTAGCGCCGTCTTGAAGCGCTTGATGATGAGGGCCATCTCTTCATCATTGAGCCCAGCCGCCTCAACTTGCACCACCTTGCTAGGTAGCGCCTCCTTGCTCCTCGTTGCCTTGAGAGCAATGGGTTGAGGCTCATGGATTGGACCGTTCAATGCATCGTCCACGTATCTTGCCTCCTTGATCATCATTCACCCGCTCACGAACTTCCCAAGGACTTCTTCGGGCGACATCTTGGTGTACCTAGGATTTTCACGAATATTGTTCACCAAATGTGGATCAAGTACAGTAAAGGACCTTAGCATCAGGCGAATGACGTCGTGGTCCGTCCATCGCGTGCTTCCGTAGCTCCTTATTTTGTTGATAAGGGTCTTGAGCCGGTTGTATGTTTGGGTTGGCTCCTCGCCCCTTATCATCACGAATCTTCCAAGCTCGCCCTCCACCAACTCCATCTTGGTGAGACAGGTGACGTCATTCCCCTCATGAGAGATCTTGAGGGTGTCCCAGATCTGCTTGGCATTGTCCAAGCCGCTCACCTTATGGTACTCGTCCCTGCACAAAGAGGCTAACAACACAGTAGTAGCTTGTGCATTTTTATGAATCTGTTCATTAATAAATATAGGACTATCCGAGCTATCAAATTTCATTCCATTCTCAACAATCTCCCAAATGCTTGGATGGAGAGAGAACAAGTGACTACGCATTTTGTGACTCCAAAATCCGTAGTCCTCCCCATCAAAGTGTGGAGGTTTGCCAAGAGGGATGGAAAGCAAATGAGCATTTGAACTCTGAGGAATACGAGAGTAATCGAAAGAAAAGTTCAAATTAACCATCTTTTGTTTCTTGTAGTCGTAGTCATCCTTTTGGGAAGAAGTGGACTCATCGCTGTCGTCGTAGTAGACGATCTCCTTGATGTGTCTCGTCTTCTTCTTCTTCCCATCTTTGCGTTTGTGGCCCGAGCCCGAGTCGGTAGGCTTGTCATTCTTCGGCTCGTTGACGAAGGACTCCTTCTCCTTATCGTTGATCACGATTCCCTTCCCCTTAGGATCCATCTCTTCGGGCGATTAGTCCCTTTGTGAAGAGAACGGCTCTGATACCAATTGAGAGCACCTAGAGGGGGGTGAATAGGTGATCCTGTAAAACTTGAAACTTAAGCCACAAAAACTTGGTTAAGCGTTAGCACAATAATCGCTAAGTGGCTAGAGAGGAGTCTCAACAAAACACAATAACCACAAGAGATCAATCACAGAGATGGCACAGTGGTTTATCCCGTGGTTCGGCCAAGACCAACGCTTGCCTACTCCACGTTGTGGCGTCCCAACGGACGAGGGTTGCAATCAACCCCTCTCAGGCGGTCCAAAGACCCACTTGAATACCACAGTGTTTTGCTTTACTTTTATTTATCCCGCTTGCGAGGAATCTCCACAACTTGGAGCCTCTCGCCCTTACACTTGAAGTTCACAAAGAAGCACGGAGTAAGGGAGGGATGAGCAACGCACACAAGACACAAAATCAGAATGTCAACATGCACACAAGTCGCAACAAGAGCTCGCAACACAACCCGACGAGTTCACAACTCAACTAGAGCTCTAGATGCTATCACGAAGAAACAAATGCGTGGAATCGAAGTCTTGGTGCTTAGGAATGCTTTGAGTATGCTTGGTGTGCTCCTCCATGCGCCTAGGGGTCCCTTTTATAGCCCCAAGCCAGCTAGGAGCCGTTGAGAGCATTCCAGGAAGGCTGATCTTGCCTTCTGTCGCCTGGCGCACCGGACAGTCCGGTGCACCACCGGACACTGTCCGGTGCAGATATCCTTCCTTATTTGGCGAAGCCGACCGTTGGGGTTTGAGAGCCGTTGGCGCACCGGACACTGTCCGGTGCGCACCGGACAGTCCGGTGCCTCCTTCTAGCCGTTGGCTCGGCCACTTGTCCCGCGTAGATCGCGCGGCCGACCGTTGGCCCGATCGACCGTTGGCTCACCGGACAGTCCGGTGCACCACCGGACAGTCCGTTGAATTTTAGTCGTACGCCGTTAATCATCTCCCGAGAGCGACGAGTTCGCCTGTGAACGGCTCACCGGACAGTCCGGTGCGCCACCGGACAGTCCGGTGAATTTTAGCCGTACACCACCGTCGAAGTCCCGAGAGCAGCAAGTTCGCCAGAGTCAGTCTGGCGCACCGGACACTGTCCAGTGCACCACCGGATAGTCCGATGCACCTAGACCGAGCTGACTTTGGCTGAACAGAGCCATCTCATTTCCAATTCAATTTTTCCTGTTTCCAGCACTTAGATACAATACATTAGTCCATAAAACAATGTACTAAGTCTAGAAACATACCTTTTGACATGATTTGCACTTTGTCTACCACTTTGCATAGATTAACACAAAAGCACTTATGTTGGCACTCAATCACCAAAATACTTAGAAATGGCCCAAGGGCACATTTCCCTTTCAACCTCCACAACACTTCCACCACAAAACGATGCGCAGGCAGCCGAAGGCCGGCAGTGAAAAATGCCTCAAACACAACCATCTCACCTTCCGGCTCAGGAATCTCTTCCACCCCCGGAACTTGGCCAGCTTCGTTCCCAAAATACCCCAACTACTGCATGTCTTGCACACGAACCGAGGAGATCCTCGAAACACCGAATTCCACCGTGTGGCCCAGGTGTAGCTCCACTGCTGCCAAATCACTGAAGGTACCCTCGGACGACGATTCGCCCAATGGCGTATTCACAGCGGATGAAGAAGAAGACGACATGGCTACGTACCGTCGGCGGTGGCACGTGGTCTGCTTGACGCGGGCCAGTTCTCCGATGAACAGGAGCAAGGAGGGCAGGCGAGTGGGTGACCGGTTTCAAAATGCTAGGGTTTTACGGCGCATAGAAAGGTAACAGAGCCTGAGCCGCGCCACCCCCCCCCCCCTTTTATACACAGGGCGCGACGCTTCGGGAAGCCCGCAGTCCAACAGTACCGCGTCCGTCAACGGTCACATCAAAAACCCCCCACGGGACCACTTCGAGCGAGGGCAGCGTCTCCACCATCTAGCGACGTCTTCGGCACCAGATGACTCAGTCGAACTAGTCCCTCGAAGGGCAAATGTTGGGGCGAAGGCGAAGACGCTACCCTTCGCTCCAGGCCTTCGTCAACTCGCTGCACCAATGGAGGCAAGATGACCTGCGTGGCCCACCCTTTGTCCTCTTCACTGCAAGACGAAGGTAGGCAAGATGACCGGCGCGGCCAATCCTTCGTCCTCTTCACTGCAAGACGAAGGCCTACGACGAAGTCTCTCCATCCCGCGTCCTCGGTCCTATCTGGAGGCCCACGTGGGATTCGGCCCATAGTGACGGGCCCAGCACGGACAGGCGTGTTACGAGCCTGATTTGTAACACTTTTCTATAATGATAGTTTGTAACCCTCCCTTGTGGGAATATTCTGGGGATAATCTAGGTGTCTGAGGGCATAAACGTCCTTACATCGGGACGTTGGGCGCTTGGGCACCTATAAATACCCCCGTACAGTGCCCTTGAGAGGCTGAATTAACAGAGCAATCGCCATCTCGAGTTAAACCTTGCTTGCAACCTTTTCACTCCCCCGTTGGATCAACTTGCCCAAGAGAGCAAGCTCCAACAGACACATTTGTGGGTTGTTTCCAATTTAGTATTTTGCTTATTTTACCAGGGTCTACCTTGATTCCTCCATTGGTGAAAATATGACCTATGAAAGTGACTTCCTTCAGCTAAAAATCACACTTAGAAAATTTCACATACAACTGATTGTCACAAAGATTCTGTAGAACTAACCTCAGATGATTTTCATGTGCTTTTTCATTCTGAGAGTATACGAGTATGTCATCGATGAATACCACAACAAACTGGTCGAGATATTCCATGAATACTTTATTCATTAGGTTCACAAAGTAAGTTGGTGCGTTAGTAAGTCCAAAAGACATGACCAAAAACTCATATAGTCCATATCTTGTAGTGAAGGCTGTTTTAGGTATATCTTCAGTTCGAATCTTCAACTAATGATAGCCTGATCTTAAATCTATTTTTGAGAATACTTTAGCTCTTCTCATCTGATCAAATAGATCTTCAATCTGAGGTAATGGGTATTTGTTCTTAATTGTTACTTCGTTCAAGCTTCTATAGTCGACACACATTCTGCTTGAACCATCTTTCTTGTTCACAAATAGAACTCGGGCTCCCCATGGAGATGAACTGGGGCGAATAAAACCTTTTTCTAGTAATTCTTCTATTTGCTTCTTCAATTCAATTAAATCTTTGACATCCATTCGGTAAGCTCTTTTTGAAATTGGTGCAGTTCTGGGTAATAGTTCAATAGAAAACTCTATATCGCAATCAGGTGGCATACCTAGTAATTCCTCTAGAAATACTTCTGGGTATTCACACACTATTCTGATGTTTTCCAAAGATTTCTCCTCCAATTGACTTACCATTGCTTCCACTGTTGCTGGCATACTGACATTGACTTCAATTCTTTCTCCTTGCAGACTGGTTAATGTAACCATCCTCTTAGCAGAAGATATTACTCCATCATACTTGGTTAAGTAGTCTATTCCAAGTATCACATTGATTCCACTCGATTCCAAGATTATCAGTTCCACTAGAAAGCTTAGGTCTCTAATTTCAATCTTAGTCTGAGGGCATGAGTGAGTGGCTCTAAGTTCACCTCCTCGTGATCGAATTAATAATTTCTTCTTCAAGGGATAGTTTAGTATTTTATGCTTTTCCACAAATGACTTTGTTACGAAAGAGTGAGATGCTCTAGAATCAAATAAAACTGATGCGGATATGGAGTTAATAAGAAACATACCATACACCACGTCAGCATCCTCAGGAACTAATTCTGCTATCATGTGATTAACTCTTCCCTTACTCTGATTCTGTGGAGTCTTGTTTTGTGTAGATCCACGAGCAGGTGTATTCTGATCAGCCCTCTAATTGCTGTTCCTCTAGGGTGTCTGTTGATTGCGCCTTGGGAAGTTGTTAGCATAGTGGTCAAGTTCACCACACTTGAAACAGCCATTGGTGTGACGGAACCTCCCAAGTCATTAGGCCCACCTACAGTTGTCCTTGTCCAACGGACCTCAGACAACCCTGTAGGTGCTCCTGAATCACTTGACAAGTTCGGTATCTGCTTTTCTTACCTTTCCCAAGACCGTTTCACCCGTCACGCAGACATTACAGATCATCGGAGATACGAAAATGCGGAAGCGATTACATAAACTTACCTTTATTTAAAAGTAAGACAAAGTTATATATTACAGACTAGGATATAATTAACTGAGTGCAGAGTATAATTATTACAAGCCAAGGGAGGCAAAAACCCCTCCCGATAAGTATCAACAAAAGTTTTTATGGAGGAACCTTTCCTCCCGCAGCTCTACTCTTGGTTTTCTTCTTTTGAGACCACCTTGGAATAGAAACAACAAAAGTTTGTCGCTTCTTCACCTAAAAACAATAGGGAATAAAACCCTGAGTATGGAATTACTCAGCAAGACTTACCCGACTAAAGAAAAGACTCTCAAAGGCATGCTGGTTATCAGGGAGTCAAGGTAAGGTTTCTCAATAATCAAAGACTCTGTTTGCAGAAATGCTTACTAAAGTGGATCCTTAAAAATCCAAATTTTACTTGTCAGGTTAAGTAAGATTACCTGTCTCTAGAGTTCTTTCTACCCTAGTTCAATCACTTGACCTGCACTAGCCAATTTCTTAGCACCCTTAATCTTTACTGGAGTTCTACGTGTAAGTCAGTGACCAAGTCTTCATAACCGCGAAGGTACGGCGATTCGAATCGATTATACTCAGCTGAGGATCTCCAATCACACGACATATGTAGCACTTAACCCTTGCATATGTCAACCCGCCACCGGGGTTCTTAAGACAAGATCAGGTTCACGCCAACCGAGAGCACAGATACACCACCGTCCAGCCTCTTGCCACGGAGGGTACACGCTACTCTCGCCATCTCTCCACTCCCATTGCGTGGTATCTTATTCTGGCCTTAGTCTGCTTGAGGCAAAGCTTACCCATGACGAGGCATGTGACCAGTTAAAGGGTCCTCGGTCATCAAGCCTACATCGAGACAGTCCTTAATCGACTCAGACGGAGACACTACACCGAGACTCTCCTTCTCGTGCAAGTCACCCGCCCGGTCTCAGCTTAATGAATTTCAATCCCAAAGTTTGGTACCTGGCAGAGGTACATCTTTTCCGATGTTGAACCCATCATGGGCCATGATGGATCCACCATCAAATTTTAATTTCAAAAACATCCCTCCCACTTTGCCACATCATTTTTTTTGTAAAAACAAAATCTTTTTCTTTGCTAAAGCAAGACTAAGCATAGTAAAAACTTTTTATAAAACAGGGATCCAAAGGAAGGTAATCAATTTCAAGGGAGGTAATGCAGGAATTGTTTTATCAATCAACTCCTATCACCTAATGCATCAAGCAAGTGAGAAAGATTTTAAAAGAATCAAGGAGGTGGCAAATGCACCGGGGCTTGCCTTGGTTTACAGGTGATTCAGGCTCAGTTCCACATATGTCAAAATAAAAACAGCTGTCGGCCTAATGTTCTTGAGGTGGTGGTGAAGTCTTCTCTCCTTCTACTTCAACTTCTTCTTCGTTTTCTAAAGATAACCATACATAATAATGAATGGCCATGTAATGTTTATGAGAATGCAAATATAATAAGAGTTTATTATCTAAGGTCTTGAATACAATTTTCCTTCACGGTTCTCCGAGAAACTAGGGTTTCCGGAGTCAGTAAAGGAATTCAAAGGGCAGGGGGTAGGGTTTTGGGTTCTAGTTAGCAAACAAGGTCCAAATCAAACCAAACTCTACCCAAGGCTTCTAAATAATGTTTAGAGTTCAAATAAAAAGTTTGGGGATTTTTGGAATTACTATCTGATTTCTAAAAATCCAGAAACAATGTTTTAAGCTATTTTAAATGCTCCAAAATTCATTATTTGATCTAAAAATCATGAAACTATTTTTTAACAAATTCTATGGAAAATTAGGAATCTAGGAAAATTGGTTTGACATTTTTAGGATTTTTCTATCATTTTCTAGAATTGTTGGAGTCCTGCTAGAAAAAGAAAAGGAAAAAGAATGAACAGTCCTGGGCCGATTTCAGCCCAGGCGGCCCAACTGTACAGGGAACAGGGGCGCGCCCACGCGTGCTCGCGCGCGCGACGACGACTTTGCAAATAAAACCCTGCAAGTTTGAATAACCCGAAGGAGTCCAAAACACTGTTTTAACAGTCACTGACATTTTGCAGAAACACCCTCCCATTTCTATTTCTTCTCCGAAGGACTCCCTGACCGCGGCGCGCTTGCCGTTTGTCTCTAACGCGGCCCGTACAGGCCATGGCTGGTGTTGATTGCTAAGGCCAACTATCGGGAAGGCATAACCGACCTAGGACGATCTAGGAACATCCATTTATTTGACATAAACCCTACTGAGAACTATCCGTCCACGATCATGGCGAAAACCGAGTTCATGAACACGCGTTCCCGCCAAACCATGGCCGAATTGAATAAATGGGTGCCATAGTGAGCTTCACAAGCATGCAGAGTCATGAAAACAATACTTGATTTGGACGGTGTCTTACTAGAGCGGGCCGGCCACGGGCGGGTTGTTCTTGGTGACGCGGCTGACCGAATTGGGGGAAGTTGGTGATTCTCCGATTAGGGTGGCTAATCGAGGGTGGGAGCGGGTGCTATGGCTTTGCAATTTAGAGACGAAGGACAGAGCTCAGTTGATTTGAACGGAGGGGGTGGGGACGCAGTGAATTTATAGATGCACCGAGCCGCTACCATGGCTATGGTGATAACCATCGCCGGTCTTTGCTGGCGATCAACGGCGGCATCAAACGATATCCATTCTTACAGGCTTGCCACGTCCCCGCCGCGACAGTAACACGGTCACACCGGTGCGGCGTGGATGAACGGAGGGGAGCGGCGCCGATGACCGGATATGGCCGGAATGAGGAGTGGCCGCGTGGCAGCCGGAATTATTGCTCTCCACCGCGGCGATCTTACCCAGATCAAAAAGATCTTCGCGCGGAGATGCTCGCCGATCGACCATCCCGACCCCAGCGCAAATCGCGGCGTGGATTGGTCGTCGGTGGCGAGGCTGAAGCTTATCCACCCGGTACTGTACCATGGCGATGATCTTCAGTTGCCTGAACCGACCATCTTCTTCCTTCTTGATCTTCGAATTCTTGTTAGGAACAGAGCAATCTCCCTTAATAAAATTTGTTCACCATGTATCAGTCTACAAACTAACTATAGGAGTCTTGGCCTAAAACTGAGTGGATTCAAAAATATGGCGCATCAAACTTGGCCTCATCTCACTGGGACCATTTCTGACCTAGGGTTCAATTTCAGTTATCTAATCCCGTTCTGACAAAGCAACTTTGAGTTGGCTTTTCTCCAATTTTTGCATAACAACTAAGGGAGATGTCTACATCAAAGTTGCTCTACTATAATAGGTCTACAAAATTTATGTGGTGACCTAGGACAAATTCTCACTAATTTGAAAGCTACAGATCTCCAAAGTTGAGCCAAATCTCTGATTTTCAGACTTAGTCTATATAGGGTTTAAGTGGTGCTTTTTGCAAATAAGCCCAACACTTAGGGTTTAACATGCAAATTCACATATTTGTGATCCATTTGACTTAGGATACCTTATTGTCATGATTTTTGCACTTTAGCCCCAAAAGTGGACTAATTTTGCACTTAACCCCCTAGGGTTTGGATTTAGGGTTTTCCCAGGGTTCCAATTAGAATTTTTGGTATCTCAGGGATGTAAATGCAATGTAGGTCCATCCTTGGTAAAATTTCACTTAAACTTTAGGGTTTTTCTTAATTTGGCTCCTGTTTTACCCCTTAGATCCCTATTTGAGGTTAAGTACCCTACACTAGGGTCTTATTTGCAAAATGCATAACAATACAACTTGCTTGAAATTTTGCCTAGTGAATGCATCCTAGGTGTGTCAACATATGAAATGTTGATGCTAATGATGTTATGCTCAGGTTTTAGTAACAGTAACTGATAGTCGCCTAGAGGGGGGGTGAATAGGGCGAAACTGAAATTTACAAATATAAACACAACTACAAGCCGGGGGTTAGTGTTAGAAATATAAACGAGTTCGCGAGAGAGGGCGCAAAACAAATCGCAAGCAAATGAAGAGTGACACGCGGATTTGTTTTACCGAGGTTCGGTTCTCGCAAACCTACTCCCCGTTGAGGAGGCCACAAAGGCCGGGTCTCTTTCAACCCTTCCCTCTCTCAAACGGTCCCTCGGACTGAGTGAGCTTTTCTTCTTCTCAATCAAACGGGAACAAAACTTCCCCGCAAGGGCCACCACACAATTGGTGCCTCTTGCCTTGGTTACAATTGAGTTTTGATCACAAGAACAAGTGAGAAAGAAAGAAAGCGATCCAAGCGCAAGAGCTCAAAAGAACACGGCAAATCTCTCTCGCTAGTCACTAAAGGCTTGAGTGGAATTGGAGAGGATTTGATCTCTTTTGTGTGTCTAGAATTGAATGCCTAGCTCTTGTAAGTGGTTGGAAGTTGGAAAACTTGGATGCAATGAATGGTGGGGTGGTTGGGGTATTTATAGCCCCAACCACCAAACTTGACCGTTGGCTGGAGGCCTCTGTTCGATGGCGCACCGGACAGTCCGGTGCACACCGGACAGTCCGGTGCCCCTGCCACGTCATCACTGCCGTTGGATTCTGACCGTTGGAGCTTCTGACTTCTGGGCCCGCCTGGATGTCCGGTGCACACCGGACATGTACTGTTTGATGTCCGGTGCACCGGTATGGGCGATCCTGACGACTGCGCGCGCTGCGCACGCATTAAATGCACCGCAGGTAGCCGTTGGCGCCGAAATAGCCGTTGCTCCGCTGGCACACCGGACAGTCCGGTGCACACCGGACAGTCCGGTGAATTTTAGCGGAGCGGCTGCCGCGCGAACCCGAGGCTGGCGAGTTCCGGAGACCGCGCTTCCTTGGAGCACCGGACATGTCCGGTGCACACCGGACAGTCCGGTGAATTATAGCGTGCCGGCTTCCGAGAATTCCCGAGGGCGAAGAGTTTGAGTTGGAGTCCTCTGGGCGCACCGGACACTGTCCGGTGCACACCGGACGGTCCGGTGCCTCCAGCCAGAGGTGCCCTCGGTTGCCTCTTTGCTCCTTTGATGAATCCAACACTTGATCTTTCTATTGGCTAAGTGTGAACCTTTTGCACCTGTATAACTTATACTCTAGAGCAAACTAGTTAGTCCAATATTTGTGTTGGGCAATTCAACCACCAAAATTATTTAGGAACTAGGTGTAAGCCTAATTCCCTTTCAATCTCCCCCTTTTTGGTGATTGATGCCAACACAAACCAAAGCAAATATAGAAGTGCATAATTGAACTAGTTTGCATAATGTAAGTGCAAAGGTTGCTTGGAATTGAGCCAATATAAATACTTATATGAATGCGCATGGATTGTTTTCTTCGTTTTTGACATATTGGACCTCATTTGCACCATAAGTTTTGTTTTTGCAAACTCTTTTGTAAATTCTTTTCAAAGTCGTTTTGCAAGATAGTCAAAGGTAAATGAATAAGATTTTGCAAAGCATTTTCAAGATTTGAAATTTTCTTCCTTTGTTCAAATGCTTTTCCTTTGACTAAACAAAACTCCCCCTCAAATAAGGTCTCCTCTTAGTGTTCAAGAGGGTTTTAAGACATCAATTTGAAAATACTAGTTGCTCCCCCTTTAGAACACAAAGAGATACCAATTTTGAAATTTACCAATTTAAAATCATCAAATTAGGTGGTGGTGCGGTCCTTTTGCTTTGGGCTCATATTTTCTCCCCCTTTGGCATGAATCACCAAAAACGGAATCATTAGAGCCCAATGAAGTACTTTCTCCCCCTTTGGTCATGAAATGAATGAGTGAAGATTATACCAAAGTTGGAGAGATGATGCGGAGCGACGGCGAAGAATGAGTAGTGGAGTGGAGTGGAAGCCTTGTCTTTGCCGAAGACTCCAATTTCCTTTCAATATACCTATGACTTGGTTTGAAATACACTTGAAAACACATTAGTCATAGCATATATAAAAGAGACATGATCAAAGGTATATCTAGGAGCTATGTGTGCAAGACTAGCAAAAGAAATTCCTAGAATCAAGAATATTGAGCTCATGCCTAAGTCTGGTAAAAGATTGCTCATCAAGAGGCTTGGTAAAGATATCGGCTAATTGATCTTTAGTGTTAATGTATGAAATCTCGATATCCCCCTTTTGTTGGTGATCCCGAAGAAAGTGATACCGAATGGCTATGTGTTTAGTGCGGCTATGCTCGACGGGATTGTCGGCCATTTTGATTGCACTCTCATTATCACATAGCAAGGGGACTTTGGTTAATTTGTAACCGTAGTCCCGCAGGGTTTGCCTCATCCAAAGCAATTGCGCGCAACAATGGCCTGCGGCAATATACTCGGCTTCGGCGGTAGAAAGAGCGACCGAATTTTGCTTCTTTGAAGCCCAAGACACCAAGGATCTTCCCAAGAACTGGCAAGTCCCCGATGTGCTCTTCCTATTAATCTTACACCCCGCCCAATCGGCATTCGAATACCCAATCAAATCAAAAGTGGATCCCCGAGGGTACCAAAGCCCAAACTTAGGAGTATAAGCCAAATATCTCAAGATTCGTTTTACGGCCGTAAGGTGTGATTCCTTAGGGTCGGCTTGGAATCTTGCACACATGCATACGGAAAGCATAATGTCCGGTCAAGATGCACATAAATAAAGCAATGAACCAATCATCGACCGGTATACCTTTTGATCCACGGACTTACCTCCCGTGTCGAGGTCGAGATGCCCATTTGTTCCCATGGGTGTCTTGATGGGTTTGGCATCCTTCATTCCAAACTTGCTTAGGATATCTTGAGTATACTTCGTTTGGCTAATGAAGGTCCCCTCGTGGAGTTGCCTGACTTGGAATCCTAGAAAATACTTCAACTCCCCCATCATTGACATCTCGAATTTTTGTGTCATGATCCTACTAAATTCTTCACATGTAGATTTGTTAGTAGACCCAAATATAATATCATCAACATAAATTTGGCATACAAACAAATCATTGTCATGAGTCTTAGTGAATAAAGTAGGATCGGCCTTGCCGACTTTGAAGCCATTTGCAATAAGGAAATCTCTAAGGCATTCATACCATGCTCTTGGGGCTTGCTTGAGCCCATAAAGCGCCTTAGAGAGCCTATAAACATGGTTTGGATACTCACTGTCTTCAAAGCCGGGAGGTTGCTCAACGTAGACCTCCTCCTTGATCGGTCCATTGAGGAAGGCACTCTTCACGTCCATTTGATAAAGCTTGAAGCCATGGTAAGTAGCATAGGCCAATAATATACGAATTGACTCAAGCCTAGCTACGGGTGCATAGGTTTCACCAAAATCCAAACCTTCGACTTGTGAATACCCCTTGGCCACGAGTCGAGCTTTGTTCCTTGTCACCACACCATGCTCGTCTTGCTTGTTGCGGAAGACCCACTTGGTTCCTACAACATTTTGATTAGGACGTGGAACTAAATGCCATACCTCATTCCTTGTGAAATTGTTGAGCTCCTCTTGCATCGCCATCACCCAATCCGAATCTTGAAGTGCTTCCTCTACCCTGTGTGGCTCAATAGAGGAAACAAAAGAGTAATGTTCACAAAAGTGTGCAACACGAGATCGAGTAGTTACCCCCTTATGAATGTCGCCGAGGATGGTGTCGACGGGGTGATCTCTTTGTATTGCTTGGTGGACCCTTGGGTGTGGCGGCCTTGGTTGTTCATCCTCCTTGTCTTCATCATTTGAATCTCCCCCTTGATCGTTGTCGTCATTTTGAGGTGGCTCATCTTCTAGATCTTCTTGTTCAACATCTTGAGCCTCATCCTCAATTTGAGTTGGTGGAGATGCTTGTGTGGAGGAGGATGGTTGATCTTGTGCATGTGGAGGCTCTTCGGATTCCTTAGGACACACATCCCCGATGGACATGTTCCTTAGCGCTATGCATGGAGCCTGTTCTTCACCTATCTCATCAAGATCAACTTGCTCTACTTGAGAGCCGTTAGTCTCATCAAACACAACGTCACAAGAAACTTCAACAAGTCCTGAGGACTTGTTAAAGACTCTATATGCCCTTGTGTTTGAGTCATATCCTAGTAAAAAGCCTTCTACAGTTTTAGGAGCAAATTTAGATTTTCTACCTCTTTTGACAAGAATAAAACATTTGCTACCAAAAACTCTAAAATATGAAATATTGGGCTTTTTACCGGTTAGGAGTTCATAGGATGTCTTCTTGAGGATTCGGTGAAGATATAACCGGTTGATGGCGTAGCAAGCGGTGTTGACCGCCTCGGCCCAAAACCGATCCGGTGTCTTGTACTCATCAAGCATGGTTCTTGCCATGTCTAGTAGAGTTCGATTTTTCCTCTCCACTACACCATTTTGTTGAGGAGTGTAGGGGGAAGAGAACTCATGCTTGATGCCCTCCTCCTCAAGGAAGCCTTCGATTTGAGAGTTCTTGAACTCCGTCCCATTATCGCTTCTAATTTTCTTGATCCTTAAGCCGAACTCATTTTGAGCCCGTCTCAAGAATCCCTTTAAAGTCTCTTGGGTATAAGATTTGTCCTGTAAAAAGAACACCCAAGTGAAGCGAGAATAATCATCCACAATTACAAGACAATACTTACTACCGCCGGTGCTTATGTAAGCGATCGGGCCGAATAAATCCATGTGTAGAAGCTCCAGTGGCCTGTCGGTAGTCATGATGTTTTTGTGTGGATGATGGACACCAACTTGCTTCCCGGCTTGGCACGCGCTACAAATCCTGTCTTTCTCAAAATGAACATTGGTTAGTCCTAAAATGTGTTCTCCCTTTAGAAGCTTGTGAAGATTCTTCATTCCAACATGGGCTAGTCGGCGGTGCCAGAGCCAACCCAAGTTAGTCTTAGCAACTAAGCAAGTGTCGAGTTCAGCTCTATCAAAATCTACCAAGTATAGCTGACCCTCTAACACTCCCTTAAATGCTACTGAATCATCACTTCTTCTAAAGACAGTAACACCTGTATTAGTAAAAAGACAGTTGTAGCCCATTTGACATAATTGGGATACGGAAAGCAAATTGTAATCTAAGGAATCTACAAGAAAAACATTGGAAATAGTATGGTCAGGTGATATAGCAATTTTACCCAATCCTTTGACCAAACCTTGATTTCCATCCCCGAATGTGATAGCTCGTTGGGGATCTTGGTTTTTCTCATATGAGGAGAACATCCTTTTCTCCCCTGTCATGTGGTTTGTGCACCCGCTGTCGAGTATCCAACTTGTGCCCCCGGATGCATAAACCTACAAAACAAATTTAGTTCTTGATTTTAGGTACCCAAACGGTTTTGGGTCCTTTAGCATTAGAAACAAGAACTTTGGGTACCCAAACACAAGTCTTGGAGCCCTTGTGTTTGCCCCCAACAATCTTGGCAACTACCTTGCCGGATTTGTTAGTCAAAACATATGATGCATCAAAAGTTTTGAATGAAATAGCATTATCATTTGATGCATTAGTAGCTTTCTTTCTAGGCAACTTGGTATGGGTTGGTTGCCTAGATCTAGATGTCTCACCCTTATACATAAAAGCATGATTAGGGCCAGAGTGAGACTTCCTAGAATGAGTTCTCCTAATTTTGCTCTCAGGATATCCGGCAGGGTACAAAATGTAACTCTCGTTATCCTGAGGCATGGGAGCCTTGCCCTTAACAAAGTTAGATAAATTCTTTGGAGGGGCATTAAGTTTGACATTGTCTCCCCTTTGGAAGCCAATGCCGTCCTTAATGCCAGGGCGTCTCCCATTATAGAGCATGCTTCTAGCAAATTTAAATTTTTCATTTTCTAAGTCATGCTCACTAATCTTAGCATTAAGTTGTGCTATGTGATCATTTTGTTTTTTAATTAAGGCTAGGTGATCATGAATAGCATCAACATTAATATCTCTACATCTAGTACAAATGGAAATATGCTCAGTAGATGTAGAAGGTTTGCAAGATTTTAATTCAATGACCTTAGCATGCAACAAATCATTTTTAGTTCTAAGGTCGGAAATAGTAGCATTGCAAACATCAAAATCCTTAGCCTTAGCAATTAATTTCTCATTCTCATTTCTAAGGCTAGCAAGAGAAATGTTCAATTCTTCAATCCTAGCAAGTAAATCATCATTATTATTTCTAGGAATTGAAACATTGCAAATATGAGAATCAACCTTAGCTAACAAATTAGCATTTTCATTTCTAAGGTTGTCTATAGTCTCATGGCAAGTACTTAGCTCACTAGACAATTTTTCACATTTTCCATTTCTAGAGCATAAGCATTTTTAACCTTAACATGCTTCTTATTTTCTTTAATAAGGAAGTCCTCTTGAGAATCCAAGAGATCATCCTTCTCATGTATAGCACTAATCAATTCATTTAATTTTTCCTTTTGTTGCATGTTGAGGTTAGCAAAAAGAATGCGCAAGTTATCCTCCTCATTTTTATCCTCATCCTCATCACTAGATGTTTCATATTTAGTGGAGGACTTTGATTTTACCTTCTTTTTGCCGTCCTTGGCCATGAGACACTTGTGGCCGACGTTGGGGAAGAGGAGGCCCTTGGTGACGGCGATGTTGGCGGCGTCCTCGTCGTCGGAGGAGTCGCTTGAGCTTTCGTCGGAGTCCCACTCCCGACAAACATGGGCATCACCGCCCTTCTTCTTGTAGTACTTCTTCTTTTCTCTCCTCTTTCCCTTCTTGTCGTCGCCCCTGTCACTGTCACTAGACATAGGACATTTTGCAATAAAATGACCGGGCTTACCACACTTGTAGCAAACCTTCTTGGAACGGGATTTGTAATCCTTTCCCTTCCGTTGCTTGAGGATTTGCCGAAAGCTTTTGATGATTAGGGCCATCTCCTCGTTGTCGAGCTTGGAGGCGTCAATTGGTTGTCTACTTGGTGTAGACTCCTCCTTCTTCTCCTCCGTTGCCTTGAAGGCCACCGGTTGCGCCTCGGATGTGGACGGTTCGTCAAGCTCGTTGATCTTCTTGGAGCCCTTAATCATGCATTCAAAGCTCACAAAATTCCCGATAACTTCCTCGGGGGTCATTAGTGGATATCTAGGATTACCACAAATTAATTGTACTTGAGTGGGGTTAAGGAAAATAAGTGCTCTTAAAATAACCTTAACCACCTCGTGGTCATCCCACTTTTTGCTCCCGAGGTTGCGCACTTGGTTCACCAAGGTCTTGAGCCGGTTGTACATATCTTGTGGCTCCTCCCCTTGGCGAAGACGGAAGCGACCGAGCTCCCCCTCGATCGTTTCCCGCTTGGTGATCTTTGTGAGTTCATCACCCTCGTGCGCCGTCTTGAGTAGGTCCCAAATCTCCTTTGCGTTCTTCAACCCTTGCACTTTGTTGTATTCCTCCTTGCTTAGAGAGGCAAGGAGAATGGTTGCGGCTTGGGAGTTGAAGTGCTCGACTTGGGCCACTTCGTCCGTGTCATAGTCCTCATCCCCTACAGATGGTACCTGTACACCATACTCAACAACATCCCATATACTTTTGTGGAGAGAGGTTAGATGAAATCGCATTAAATTACTCCACATAGCATAATCTTCACCATTAAAAGTTGGTGGTTTGCCTAATGGGACGGAAAGCAAAGGTGTATGTTTAGGAATGCGAGGGTAGCGTAGGGGAATCTTACTATACTTCTTACGCTCTTGGCGTTTAGAAGTGACGGATGCCGCGTCGGAGCCGGAGGTAGATGTCGATGAAGTGTCGGTCTCGTAGTAGACCACCTTCCTCATCCTTTTGTGCTTGTCCCCACTCCGATGCGGCTTGTGAGAAGAAGATTTTTCCTTCTTCTCCTTGTGGTGAGAAGAGGAAGATCTTTTTTCCTTCCGCTTGGAGGAGTTCTTCTTCTTCTCCCTTCTCTTGGTGCGGGACTCTTCCGATGAAGTGCTCCCTTGGCTTGTAGTGGGCTTGTTGTCGCCGGTCTCCATCTCCCTCTTGGTGTGATCTCCCGACATCACTTCGAGCGGTTAGGCTCTAATGAAGCACCGGGCTCTGATACCAATTGATAGTCGCCTAGAGGGGGGGTGAATAGGGCGAAACTGAAATTTACAAATATAAACACAACTACAAGCCGGGGGTTAGTGTTAGAAATATAAACGAGTCCGCGAGAGAGGGCGCAAAACAAATCGCAAGCAAATGAAGAGTGACACGCGGATTTGTTTTACCGAGGTTCGGTTCTCGCAAACCTACTCCCCGTTGAGGAGGCCACAAAGGCCGGGTCTCTTTCAACCCTTCCCTCTCTCAAACGGTCCCTCGGACCGAGTGAGCTTTTCTTCTTCTCAATCAAACGGGAACAAAACTTCCCCGCAAGGGCCACCACACAATTGGTGCCTCTTGCCTTGGTTACAATTGAGTTTTGATCACAAGAACAAGTGAGAAAGAAAGAAAGCGATCCAAGCGCAAGAGCTCAAAAGAACACGGCAAATCTCTCTCGCTAGTCACTAAAGGCTTGAGTGGAATTGGAGAGGATTTGATCTCTTTTGTGTGTCTAGAATTGAATGCCTAGCTCTTGTAAGTGGTTGGAAGTTGGAAAACTTGGATGCAATGAATGGTGGGGTGGTTGGGGTATTTATAGCCCCAACCACCAAACTTGACCGTTGGCTGGAGGCCTCTGTTCGATGGCGCACCGGACAGTCCGGTGCACACCGGACAGTCCGGTGCCCCTGCCACGTCATCACTGCCGTTGGATTCTGACCGTTGGAGCTTCTGACTTCTGGGCCCGCCTGGATGTCCGGTGCACACCGGACATGTACTGTTTGATGTCCGGTGCACCGGTATGGGCGATCCTGACGACTGCGCGCGCTGCGCGCGCATTAAATGCACCGCAGGTAGCCGTTGGCGCCGAAATAGCCGTTGCTCCGCTAGCACACTGGACAGTCCGGTGCACACCGGACAGTCCGGTGAATTTTAGCGGAGCGGCTGCCGCGCGAACCCGAGGCTGGCGAGTTCCGGAGACCGCGCTTCCTTGGAGCACCGGACATGTCCGGTGCACACCGGACAGTCCGGTGAATTATAGCGTGCCGGCTTCCGAGAATTCTCGAGGGCGAAGAGTTTGAGTTGGAGTCCTCTGGGCGCACCGGACACTGTCCGGTGCACACCGGACGGTCCGGTGCCTCCAGCCAGAGGTGCCCTCGGTTGCCTCTTTGCTCCTTTGATGAATCCAACACTTGATCTTTCTATTGGCTAAGTGTGAACCTTTTGCACCTGTATAACTTATACTCTAGAGCAAACTAGTTAGTCCAATATTTGTGTTGGGCAATTCAACCACCAAAATTATTTAGGAACTAGGTGTAAGCCTAATTCCCTTTCAGTAACACCAGGGGTGTTACAATTGGGTTGGTGTTGTTTTTGGCCGATGTGTTCACGGCGCTTCCTTGACGATTCTGTTGGTACCGACTAGACCTTTGACTGGTCTGAGAGTTGTTTCTCTGCTGGTTCTGATATTGATTGCTCTTCTGACCTTGTTGTCCAGAGCGTTGTACTTGGTAGTTGTTGTTCCCACTCTGATTTCCGGAGCGGAACTAAGAACCTTGGGAGTTGTTCTGATAGGTATTCCTGCTGGACTGCCATTGGAACTTTCTCTTGTGATCAGACAACTCTTTTCTTTTGCTTTCAAGGCTAATTGCCTTGTTAAGCAAGGTCTAGAAGTTGGGAAAGCTGTGGATCTGCAGCTGATAGTTCGAAGGCCCAATCAAGCCTTCCAAGAAACGTTCTTGGCGCTTGTCGTCACTGTCCACTTCTTCTAGGGCGCAACGTGAAAGCTGGGTGAAGCGATCACGGTACTCACTAACAGACATGTTCCCTTGTGTGAGGGATAGGAACTCCTTCTTCTTGAGCTTCATTATTCTCGAGGGAATATGATGAGCATGGAAGTTCTCCTGAAATTCCTGCCAGGTTATGGTGTCCGTGTTGGCGTGTGCTGCAGTGAAGGCATCCCACCAGTCAGACGCGACACCTTCAAGTCTTCCCGAAGCGTACATGATAGGTTAAATAACCTATCCAAACCATTCAGAAGCAAAACAACCAAACCAGATTCCGACTAATCTCATTTAACTCATAGCCATCTACTAAACTAATCTAATATGGTCTACTTAAATAGATTAGTGATACTGGTAAAAGAGATTGGGCCCTACTAGCTAGGTATTGACTTAATTTAGAACATTAGACCAACTCAACCATGAGCATAAGAGCTAACCTAACCAATAGAGTCATGATGAATTGCATAATCTATCTATCCCCACCTAACATCAAACAAGTTTTTGACCAACATCATGTAGTCTATCTCATCCATAACCATATTCTCCCAACTCCGATGATATACACTAACGTCGAATCAATGAGACCAAGACCAGAGAAGAAAATATCGACATTGACAAGGAAGGTTATAATAGTCAAAGTGAATCTCGAGATAAAATCAAGACTTAAACATTTCAGATGAAGTCTTTTCCTTGCCATAATAGTTCTTACCTCAACCTGTCCAGCTTATATCCTACCTAATAAGTAGCTGGATACCTATGCTCTCCTAATCACCCACTATTGACTATAAAAAATGAGACTCTGGATTTTTGAACAAACTATAAACTAAAAAAACCAAACTACAAATCAATCCTTCTGTATCCCTTTTCTTACAAATCTCGAGGACGAGATTTCTGTTAAGGAGGGTAGGATTTGTAGCACCCTAATAACCTATTTTTGGTATTTGGAAAATCCTTTTATAAGATTTTAAATAAATGACCCTCTTAAAAGAATTATTAAGATATCCCTTTTTGATAATAAATTTGGAGATATTGTTGAACAGGAAACTTAAGTTAAAATACCTTTTAATAAAGACTAAACATCGGGGATTATCCTCTTAAAATAAATAGGTAACAAATGATTGATTAATGGAATTACATTTTAATTATGTTATACATTCAAAGAGTAATTTTATTTGTTTACAAGAATTTTTATGCGTGTGCATCACTAATTTGAAGCATCTACTTAAATAAAGAAAATAATAAAACATCTAAAATAAGAATAGCAATAATAAATATTCATATACTTTGCATCATGCGAGAGATTTTGATTGGGTATTGAGTTTGAAATTGAAACTAGACTCAAGATTGAAATTGGAATTTGTGAATTGAAATAGAATAGAAAACAAAAAAGAGAGAAACCCAAACCCTGGCCCAATTTCTCCACGTCCTGGCCCACTCCCTTACTTCGCCGGCCCAATCTCTAATGGGTGCCGACATGTGGCCCCCACCTGTCAGCCTTGTGCGCCGCGGTATATTCCCATTTCCTTGCACGAGCCGCCTGTCAGTCTCCCTTTCACCACGCCGACGAGTGGGCCTGACTCGCCAGCGTCTTGGCTGCGTCCTCGCGTCGTGTGGTGTCAATGGCATCTGGGGCCTGGCATCGAACCGGTCTGCTCCCAGCTTTGTTGTGCTTCCTGTTTGCTTTGTGACGCTGATTGGTGGACCCATGGCTCCAGTACCATCTCCTCCGCATCACGCAACGATCTCAACTGAACCACCGTCATCGCCGCGCAAATCAGGGTCGATTCCGAGCAAGTCCTGGAAATCTCGGGTGGCCGGTCCCGACTATAAAATTCCAGGCACCCCTACCCCCTTACCCATCTGGCACAAGGCGACACCAGGAGGCTAGCTACTGTGGGCTCCGTCAAGCACGGGTGTTCAGTGCCCATTGAAGCTTGGAAAATCACCAGGTGGCAGCCTATTGCTCGTCCAAAAGCACGGCCTCCACCGCGGTGATGCCATGTTGTATGGCCGACCCTGCTACTACCTTAATTGCTGGTAAGAAGCCTCCCTGGTAGCTCGTCACTGTGCAGCTGATGTTTATCACCTGTCGGAATAGTGTTGCGTGGGTGGGATTGGGTGTTGGCTGCTCGCCGGCGACTAACCACCGTGGGGCGCGTGGGCAGGGGTCAGGGTTGTGTCGCAGCTGATGAGAAACCCTCCACGGGGTCCTCGCTGTCATCCTATTTGGGTGGCATCTGCTGGTTTGGGACGGAGGGCGTCTGTGGACCGAACGCCGGTGGTCGGCGCCGCCGTTGCTGCCGACGCGCCTGACCGAAGTTTGGGGGTGAGATGGTAGGGAGAAGACAGTGTTTCGGTCGTTGATCCCCTGATGGACGGCTGAGATAGTATCCCTGCGTAAATAATAACCTCATTGATCACCACTGTAGATCGGGATGAGTGTGAGCGCGGGATACTTTTGATCGGAACCCTGGGATTATAATCTGACGGTCCATATCGCGTACTGTTTCAGATGAACTCCCACATAATCCTGGGTGCACGATTTTGATCCTACGGCTCTTGTGTGTCGATACCCCTTCGGCTGGAGAAGTATGCAAAAGAGTCCTCGGTTTCTTAGATAATCAACCCGCACTCCTGTCCCATTCAAGAATCGTTACAGAAAGGCCCATTTCTTTGTAAAAACAACCCTGAGCTTCTCAGAAATTGTGGCTGCAGCCCAAGGGTGAAATAAAATAGGTAAATTAATAAAGAAAATGATTTTTTATAAAAATAAATCCAGAAACCTGTTTAATTCATATTTAATTCGTTTTAACTCTAAATTAATTCATTTCAGTTGCATTAGACTCATTAATATTGTGTATCATCCAGTAACTTTATTTTGTTACGAAGTTGAGATTAAAAATTATGCACTTAGTTCCGTTTAATCCAACACTTAAAACTTCGGAAATCCATAACCTCTTCGTTTTAATTCCAATTTGATCCGTTCAAGTCGCATTAGCTTCATATGAATATTTACAATGCAATAACAACATTTATTGTACCATGTCTCATTCTTTTATAATTAGATCTTTACTTAGCTTATGTTGGTTAGTCTTGTTAATCTACCTATCATTATAATCTACTAAAATATGATCTATGATCAATTTATAATTTAGATTAAAAGTTGAATTAATTACTACTTTAGGTTATCTTTTCTCTTGATTTATAAAATAAACATACAACCTAGTTTTAATCGTTTAATCACATCATAACTTGATGACCGTAACTCCGATTTTAGTGATTCTCGAACCTACGATCTCGTTACGATGCGTAGATTATTATTACGCAGTTTGTTCTTATGTTTGGTGTAATGTTAATTTTGCCTATATCATGTTTGTTTGTATTGCTACGACTAGCGCGAGGTCACGAGTCATCTGAAGAGCAAGTTGGTACCTGAAATCTCAAGTTCCATGCAAGTTGTGCCCTTGATCACTTCTTTTTACCCAAGCATGTTCTTATTAATCATAATGATCTGCATAGGTTAATTTTGATGGGACCCAATAGGTTACCCTAGTTTGGCTATCTTTATACCTTGTTCACCACTGAATTTCGGGGTAGTACCTGCTATTTGTCGGGGACCATAATTAGGGGTACCCTCAAGACGCCTAATTCTCAGCTGGTAACCCCCATCAGCATAAAGCTGCAGAGGCCTGATGGGTGCGATTAAGTCAGGGATCAGTCCATACGAGCGACTCGATCACGCCTCGCCCGAGCCTAGCCTCGGGCAAGGGCAGCCGACCCCGAGGTGTTTCCGTCTCGCCCGAGGCCCCCTTTTTTACGGCAGACGCATCTCCAGCTCGCCCGAGGCCTTGCCTTCGTTAAGAAGCAACCCTGACTAAATCGCCGCGCCGACCGACCGAGTCACAGGGGCATTTAACGCAAAGAGTGAGACTGACGGGCGGCCAGGCCTCGCCAAAGGCGCCATGGGAAGCTCCGCCCGACCCAGGGCTCGGACTCGGGCTGAAGCCCCGGAAGACGGCGAACTCCGCTCCGCCCAACCCAGGGCTCGGACTCGGGCTAAGGCCCCGGAAGACGGCGAACTCCGCTCCGCCCGACCCAGGGCTCGGACTCGGACTGAGGCCCCGGAAGACGGCGAACTCCGCTCCGCCCGACCCAGGGCTCGGACTCGGGCTAAGGCCCCGGAAGACGGCGAACTCCGCTCCGCCCGACACAGGGCTCGGACTCGGGCTAGGCCCCGGAAGACGGCGAACTCCGCTCCGCCCGACCCAGGGCTCGGACTCGGGCTAGGCCCCGGAAGACGGCGAACTCTGCTCCGCCCAACCCAGGGCTCGGACTCGGGCTAAGGCCCCGGAAGACGACGAACTCCGCTTCGCCCGACCCAGGGCTCGGACTCCGCCCTGGCCTCTGCCGAACGACCTCTGCCTCGCCCGACCCAGGAGCTCGGGCTCGGCCTCGGCCATGGAAGACAGACTCGACCTCAGCCTCGGAGGAGCCTCCATGTCGCCCGACCTAGGGCACAAGACCGCCACGTCGACAGGAAGCGCCATCATCACCCTACCCCGAGCTGACTTGGGCCACAGAGAACAAGACCGACGTCCCATCTGGCTAGCTCCGCCAGATAGGCAATGATGGCGCCCCGCTAGACCATGACGACGGCGGCTCTCAGCTCCCTTACGGAAGCAGGGGGACGTCAGCAAGGACCCAACAGCTCCGACAGCTGTCCCTCCGCCAGGCTCCGTTGCTCCACCGACAGCCACGACACCACACCAGCTGGGTGCCAAGATCTCTCCGGCTGCCACCTTGGCATGTACTTAGGGCGCTAGCTCTCCCCCGCTAGACACGTAGCACTCGGCTACACCCCCATTGTATACCTGGATCCTCTCCTTGCGCCTATAAAAGTAAGGACCAGGGCCTTCTTAGAGGAGGTTGGCCTCGCGGGAACGAGGGCAGGGGCAGGCGCTCTCTTGGGGCCGCTCGCTCCCCTCACCCGCGCGGACGCTTGTAACCCCCTACTGCAAGCGCACCCGACCTGGGCGCGGGGCGAACACGAAGGCCGCAGGATCTCCGCCTCCCTCACGACCCGGCTCCGGCCACCTCGCTCTTCCCCCCTTCGCGCTCGCCCACGCGCTCGACCCATCTGGGCTGGGGCACGCGGCACACTCACTCGTCGGCTCGGGGACCCCCCGGTCTCGAAACGCCGACAGTTGGCGCGCCAGGTAGGGGCCTGCTGCGTGTTGACGAGCAGTTTCCCGTCAAGCTCCAGATGGGCAGTCTCCAACGACCTCTTCAACCCGGGACGGTGCTCCGTTTCGGGAGCCTCGAGTTCATGTCTTTCGACGGCAGCTACGACATGATACTCCTTCCACCGCCGCGCGACGGTGACCATGGTGGCCGACAGCCCGCTCACCGACGGCGGAATCGACGACGTCTTTCCCGCGTGGGGGAAGGACAACTTTCAAGCTCGCCCCATCCTCTCCCTCGCCATCGGAGGAGGAGACGGGGCAACCAGGGCCGAGCGGGAGGCTACGCTCCGTCGGCTGTCGAGCAAGTGGACGACGCCAGCACGCTCACGGAGGGCCTGCAGGACGTCGCCCTCGTACCCAGGACGACGGCACGATCAGCCCCCGAGGTGACTTCGTCGCTCCTCGTCGACCAAAAGGTACCAACTGATTCCCATCTTTCGTCATTTCGACTCGACCTCAACCCGCCTAGCGACCTCGCTCTGGCGGCCGCTCACGTTGAGGCGAGTGCAACCTCTTTGGGGTTTCGTGTGCGGTCGCCTTGGGACCGATTGACGGGCGTCTCGACCTACGGGCCCTCTGGGTCCGAGGAAGATGACGACCCTAGCATCTGCTGGGATTTCTCTGGATCTGGCAACCCCAGTGCCATGCGGGACTTCATGACCGCATGCAACTACTGCCTCTCTGACTGTACCGACGGCAGCCGCGGCCTTGACGACAAGGACTGCGGCCCGAGCCGCGAATGTTTCCACGTCGAGCTAGGGGATCCCTCCGGAGGCAGCTGTCTCGGCATGCCGGAGGATGGTGATCTCCCTAGGCCGGTGCCTCACGCCGACATCCCGCGGGAGCTAGCTGTGGTCCCCGTTCCGGCGGGGGGTCACGACCCACAGCTCGAGCAAGTCCGCGGGGCGCAGGCCGGGCTCGATGAGGGAGCAGGAGCGCTCGAGGTGATCCGCCGGGACGTCGGGCAGGTATGGGCGGGCCAGCCCCCGGCCGGAGAAATACGTCACCTGCCCCAGGGTCTCCAGCACCGCATCGCCAACGATGCCAGGGACAGGCCGCCACCCGCATCCGGCGGAACCGGCCAGGACCTGGCAGCCGCAGCGATGCTCCTCCGCGCGATGCCGGAGTCATCAACCACCGAGGGTCAGCGAATCCAGGGAGAGCTCAAGCATCTCCTGGAAGGCGCTGCGGCCCGGCGGGCCGAGAGCTCTGCCTCCCGAAGGCAGGGGTACCCCTCGGAACCTCGTGCCGCGACTTCCCGACTCATGCGGGAAGCCTCGGTCTACACCGGGCGCACGCGCAACACCGCGCCTGCGGCCCCGGGCCACCTCGGCAACGAGCACCCTCCTCACGATCGTCGGGCCCGCCTCGACAAAAGGGTGCGCCGAGGCTATCACCCCAGGCGTGGGGGACGCTACGACAGCGGGGAGGATCGGAGTCCCTCGCCCGAACCACCCGGTCCGCAGGTCTTCAGCCGAGCCATTCGGCGGGCGCCGTTCCCGACCCGATTCCGACCCCCGACTACTATCACAAAGTACTCGGGGGAAACAAGACCGGAATTGTGGCTCGCGGACTACCGCCTGGCCTGTCAACTAGGTGGAACGGACGACGACAACCTCATCATCCGCAACCTCCCCCTGTTCCTCTCTGACACTACTCGCGCTTGGTTGGAGCACCTGCCTCTGGAGCAGATTTCCAACTGGGAGGATTTGGTCTAAGCTTTCGCCGGCAACTTCCAGGGCACGTACGTGCGCCCCGGGAATTCCTGGGACCTCCGAAGCTGCCGACAACAGCCGGGAGAGTCTCTTCGGGACTACATCCGGTGATTCTCGAAGCAGCGCACCGAGCTGCCCAACATCACCGACTCCGATGTCATCGACGCGTTCCTTGCCGGCACCACCTGCCGTGACCTGGTGAGCAAGTTGGGTCGCAAGACCCCCACCAGGGCGAGCGAGCTGATGGACATCGCCACCAAGTTCGCCTCTGGCCAGGAGGCGGTCGAGGCCATCTTCCGAAAAGACAAGCAGCCCCAGGGCCGCCCGTCGGAAGATGCTCCCGAGGCGTCTACTCCGCGCGGCGCCAAGAAGAAAGGCGGGCGGAAGTCGCAAGCGAAACGCGACGCCGCCGCCGAGTACAAGAACCCTCGGAAGCCCCCCGGAGGTGCCAACCTCTTCGACAAGATGCTCAAGGAGACGTGCCCTTACCATCAGGGCCCGTCAAGCATACCCTCGAGGAATGCGTCATGCTTCGGCGCCACTTCCACAAGGCCGGGCCACCCGCAGAGGGTGGCAGGGCCCGCGACGACGACAAAAAGGAAGATCACCAAGCAGGAGGGTTCCCCGAGGTCCGCGACTGCTTCATGATCTGCGGAGGGCATGCGGCGAATGCCTCGGCTCGGCATCGCAAGCGAGAGCGTCGGGAGGTCTGCTCGGTGAAGGTGGCGGCACCAGTCTACCTAGACTGGTCCGACAAGCCCATCACCTTCAACCAAGATGACCACCCCGACCACGTGCCGAGCCTGGGGAAGTACCCGCTCGTCGTCGATCCCATCATCGGCGACGTCAGGCTCACCAAGGTCCTGATGGATGGGGGCAGCTGCCTCAATATCATCTACGCCGAGACCCTCAGGCTCCTGCGCGTCGATCTGTCCTCCGTCCGAGCAGGCGCTGCGCCCTTCCACGGGATCATTCCTGGAAAGCGCGTCCAGCCCCTCGGACAACTCGACCTTCCTGTCTGCTTCGGAACACCCTCTAACTTCCGAAGGGAGACTTTGACGTTCGAGGTGGTCGGGTTCCGAGGAACCTACCACGCGGTGTTGGGAAGGCCATGCTACGCGAAGTTCATGGCCATCCCCAACTACACCTACCTGAAGCTCAAGATGCCGGGCCCCAACGGGGTCATCACCGTCGGCCCCACGTACAAACACGCGTTCGAATGTGATGTGGAGTGCGTGGAGTACGCCGAGGCCCTCGCAGAGTCCGAGGCCCTCATCGCCGACCTGGAAAACCTCTCCCGAGAGGTGCCGGACGTGAAGCGACACGCCGGCAACTTCGAGCCAGCAGAGACGGTTAAGGCCGTCCTTCTCGACCCCAGCGGCGACACCTCCAAGCAGACCCGGATCGGTTCCGGGCTCGACCCCAAATAAGAAGCAGTGCTCGTCGACTTTCTCCGCGCAAACGCCGACGTCTTTGCGTGGAGTCCCTCGGACATGCCCGACATACCGAGGGATGTCGCCGAGCACTCGCTGGATATTCGAGCCGGAGCCCGACCGGTCAGACAGCCTCTGCGCCGATTCGACGAGGAAAGGCGCAGGGTGATAGGCGAGGAGATCCACAAGCTGATGGCAGCAGGGTTCATCAAAGAGGTATTCCATCCCGAATGGCTTGCCAACCCTGTGCTTGTGAGGAAGAAAGGGGGGAAATGGCGGATGTGTGTAGACTACACTGGTCTCAACAAAGCATGTCCAAAGGTTCCCTACCCTCTACCTCGCATCGATCAAATCGTGGATTCCACTGCTGGGTGCGAAACCCTGTCTTTCCTCGATGCCTACTCAGGGTATCATCAAATCAAGATGAAAGAGTCCGACCAGCTCGCGACTTCTTTCATCACGCCCTTCGGCATGTAATGTTATGTCACCATGCCGTTCGGGTTGAGGAACGCGGGTGCAACGTACCAGCGGTGCATGAACCATGTGTTCGGCGAACACATCGGTCGCACGGTCGAGGCCTACATCGATGACATCGTAGTCAAGACAAGGAAAGCCTCCGACCTTCTCTCCGACCTTGAAGTGACATTCCGGTGTCTCAAGGCGAAGGGCGTCAAGCTCAATCCCGAGAAGTGCGTCTTCGGGGTGCCCCGAGGCATGCTCCTGGGATTTATCGTCTCCGAGCGGGGCATCGAAGCCAACCCGGAGAAGATCGCAGCCATCACCAGCATGGGGCCCATCAAGGACTTAAAAGGCGTACAGAGGGTCATGGGATGTCTCGCGGCCTTGAGCCGTTTCATCTCACGCCTCGGCGAAAGAGGCCTGCCCCTGTACCGTCTCTTAAGGAAGGCCGAGTGCTTCACTTGGACTCCCGAGGCCGAGGAAGCTCTCGGGAACCTGAAGGCGCTCCTCACCCAGGCGCCCGTCTTGGTACCCCCAGCTGATGGAGAAGCCCTCTTAGTCTACGTCGCCACTACCACTCAGGTGGTTAGCGCCGCGATCGTGGTCGAAAGGCAAGAAGAGGGGCATGCATTGCCCGTTCAGAGGCCAGTCTACTTCGTCAGCGAGGTGCTGTCCGAAACCAAGATCCGCTACCCACAAGTCCAGAAGCTGCTGTATGCAGTGATCCTGACGAGGCGAAAGTTGCGACATTACTTCGAGTCTCATCCGGTAACTGTGGTGTCATCCTTCCCCCTGGGGGAGATCATCCAGTGCCGAGAGGCCTCGGGACGGATCGCAAAGTGGCGGTGGAAATCATGGGCGAGACAATCTCGTTCGCCCCTCGGAAGGCCATCAAGTCCCAGGTACTGGCGGACTTCGTAGCCGAATGGATCGACACCCAGTTGCCGACGGCTCCGATCCAACCAGAGCTCTGGACCATGTTTTTCGACGGGTCGCTGATGAAGACGGGAGCCGACGCGGGCCTGCTCTTCGTCTCGCCCCTCGGGAAACACCTGCGCTACGTGCTACGCCTCCATTTCCCGGCGTCCAACAATGTGGCTGAGTACGAAGCTCTGATCAACGGATTGCGAATCGCCATCGAGCTAGGGGTCCGACGCCTCGACGCTCGCGGCGACTCGCAGCTCGTCATCGACCAAGTCATGAAGAACTCCCACTGCCGCGACCCGAAGATGGAGGCCTACTGTGATGAGGTTCGACGCCTGGAAGACAAGTTCTACGGGCTCGAGCTTAACCACATCGCTCGGCGCTACAACGAGACTGCGGACGAGCTGGCAAAGATAGCCTCGGGGCGAACGACGGTTCCCCCGGACGTCTTCTCCCGAGATCTGCACCAACCGCCGTCAAGGTCAGCGACACGCCCGAGCCCGAGGCGCCCTCGGCCTCGTCCGAGGCACCCTCGGCTCAGCCCGAGCCATCCTCGGTTCAGCCCGAGGAACCCTCGGCCCCCGAGGGCGAGGCGCTGCGCATCGAGGAGGAGCGGGGCGGGGTCCCGCCTGATCAAGATTGGCAGACCCCGTACCTGCAATATCTCCGCCAGGGAGAGCTACCCCTCGACCAAGCCGAGGCACGGCGGGTAGCGCGACGCGCCAAGTCATTCGTCTTGCTGGGCGATGAGAAGGAGCTTTACCACCGCAGCCCCTCGGGCATCCTCCAGCAGTGCATCTCCATCGCCGAAGGCCAGGAACTCCTGCAAGAGATACACTCGGGGGCTTGCGGCCATCACGCAGCGCCTCGAGCCCTTGTCGGGAACGCTTTCCGGCAAGGCTTTTACTGGCCGACGGCGGTGGCTGACGCCACTAGAATTGTCCGCACCTGCGAAGGGTGTCAATTCTATGCGAAGCAGACCCACCTGCCCGCTCAGGCTCTGCAGACGATACCCATCACCTGGCCCTTCGCTGTGTGGGGTCTGGACCTCGTCGGCCCTCTGCAGAAGGCACCCGGGGGCTACACGCACCTGCTGGTCGCCGTCGACAAATTCTCTAAGTGGATCGAGGTCCGACCCCTGAACAGCATCAGGTCCGAGCAGGCGGTGGCGTTCTTCACCAACATCATCCATCGCTTCGGGGTCCCGAACTCCATCATCACCGACAACGGCACCCAGTTCACCGGCAAAAAATTCTTGGATTTTTGCGAGGATCACAACATCCGGGTGGACTGGGCTGCCGTAGCTCATCCCATGTCGAATGGGCAAGTAGAGCGTGCCAACGGCATGATTCTACAAGGGCTCAAGCCTCGGATTTACAATAACCTCAACAAGTTCGGCAAGCGGTGGATGAAGGAACTCCCCTCGGTGGTCTGGAGCCTGAGGACGACGCCGAGCCGAGCCACGGGTTTCACGCCGTTCTTCCTGGTCTACGGGGCCGAGGCCGTCTTGCCCACTGACCTGGAATACGGCTCCCCGAGGACGAGGGCCTACGACGATCAAAGCAACCAAGCTAGCCGAGAAGACTCGCTGGACCAGCTAGAAGAGGCTCGGGACAGGGCCTTACTACACTCGGCGCGGTATCAGCAGTCCCTGCGATGCTACCACGCCCGAGGGGTCCGACCCCGAGACCTCCAGGAGGGCGACCTGGTGCTTCGGCTGCGGCAAGACGCCCGAGGGAGGCACAAGCTCACGCCCCCCTGGGAGGGGCCATTCGTCATCGCCAAAGTTCTGAAGCCCGGAACGTACAAGCTGGCCAACAGTCAAGGCGAGGTCTACGGCAACGCTTGGAACATCCAACAGCTACGTCGCTTCTACCCTTAAGATGTTTCCAAGTTGTTCATATACCTCGCACCCACGCAAAGTTTAGTCAACAAGGAAGGGTCGGCCTTGCCTCGGCAAAGCCCGACCCTCCCTCGGGGGCTAAAAGGGGGGAAACCCCCTCTGCGTCAAAATTTTCCTCAAAAAAAAATCTCTTTTACCAGAATGACTTTCGTGCTTTTTGACTACTTCGAAAAGTGGGTCCTGGAAACGACGGGGTACGCGTAAGCAGTCAAGGCTGACCGAGCCGAGGGACTCCTACGCCTCCGGGATACGGATACCTCACTCATCACCTTCTGTGATAAGTAACTCGCGTTCGGATAAAGCGGCTCCGCGGATCGAACAAGTCTTTACGTTCGGAAGCCCTTCTGCCGAAGCGATCCTTCGAGCCTTCTCGACCAAGTCGGTGACGGGATCCCATGGACGGGCGAAAGTACGCGTAAGCGGCAAGGCCGACCGAGCCAAGGGACTCCCACGCCTCCGGGATACGGATACCTCACTCATCACCTTCCGCGAGAAGCAACTCTCGCTCGCACTAACATCCCTGTTACCGGCAAAAAGTCCAGATACTCGAAACGAGAGGAAAAGAGACGCAGCTTTACAACGCAGCAAGGGTGTGTGTTCTGGCCTCGACGGCCGCACAAGGCACACGCTACAAGACAATCTGATCCTGCAGGCTCGGGTCTTGACGCTGGAAGGAGGCAGCAACGCCCTCGGCATCAACGGCACCTTCGGCGAGGCCCGACCTAGCCTCGGACGGCGACGCGGTCCGAGGGTCTCCGCTCCGAAGGACGACGTCATCACCACGCCCGAGCAATCGCTGTTAGGGACTTCTCCGCGAATCCGGCCCGAGCAGACGGCTCGGCCGGCCACCTCCGGGGCCTCGGCCAACAACCTTCTTCCGAGGGCACTAGCCCGGTCCGGAGCCTCGGCTGATCGACTCCGGCGTCGATCCTGCCAACGGACAACCCGGCTAGGCTCCGGCCGACTAGGTTTCATTTTCGAGCCAACTCCGCCTCTGTTCATACTGATATCGCTACCCCTGGCCTCGGCTCGTCGAAGAGCGGCCGAGGGGTCTCTTTAACTAAGCTAGAGGAGCCTCGGACAGCAGGGCCGACCGAGCCGAGGGACTCCTACGCCTCCGGGATACGGATACCTCACTCGTCACCTTGACACGGGGCGACTCATGCTTGGTGAAGCGATTCAGATAATCAGCAGACGAGTCTTAGCGCTCGAAAAATGAGGAAAAAACACGGCTCTGTGCCGACGCTACATACATGTTCAGGCCCCGAAAGCCGAAATGAACAAAAAACCCGGCACTCGAAGTGCCATTACAAACGGAACTCCAGTTCCGTCCCCGCGGGTACGGACAACCTCCCCGCCAGGGAAGCCCGTGGAGCGACAAGCTCTGGGCGAATCACCAGCAAACACGGGTCGCCCCAAGGCGCATCGGCAGGTCCTCACTCCTGTCCTCGCCACGCTAGCGAGGAAGAGGACGGAATGTTGCATCCTAGCTGGACAGCAACAGCCCGCCTCCCCCAGCATGACTGGAGGACGTCTCCTCCGCAGAACTGGAGGATGGTCTCCACCACCAGAAGCTGGAAGAGGAGGCGGTCGGCCGACCCACGCAGGGGGCAGGGCGCCGGCGTGGCCCCGGGCCCCGTCCCAGCGGGGATGATGAAGACCAGCTGGGGGCGGGGCAAAGACCACAGCCCAGTTTGCTCCTCCCCATCCAGGGGCTGGTGGTCGCCGTCTTGGGTGACCCCCAGCGAGGGGAAGCGGCCGGGCTGTGTGATGAAAATCCTTGAAGCCGAACGATGGCTGAAAGGTACCAACTCCCACGGAGTTGCGTTCCTCCAACGATGGGGCGAAAAGACGGCGGTTTCCCCCATCCGGGGGCTTGAAAGGTGGAAAGACACGACACATAAGGGAGGAAGAAGACATGGTCGCCTTACGAAAGGGGTCGCCCTCCTTTTAAAGGCGACTCTCCCTGCTTGCGCCCCAACCGTCACGGGCTGAGTCTTCTCCAACACGCCTCCAAAGCCCTCCCCTGCGGCACGGGGGCTGGGACCCGCATGTCATGCAGACCGGCTCCGAGCGGAAGAAGCCAAACCGCCGCGCACGGCGCACGCAACCACCCAGCGGTTACAAGTGACCCCCCACTTTTGCCCAGACCAACGGGCGAAAGGGGCGGGCAGCCATGCGGGCGGCATGCAACCGCGCCAAGTGGACGCGCCTCTCCGACTCCTGACATGCCAGCACGGAGGCCCAAGCCCACGCGTCGCGCAACCGGCGCGCCGGATGCTGCATGCAAGCCACTGTACCACTTGCGCCACCGCCGCACCTCCTCGATTGCGGAACCGATACCGCGACCCAAGGCGACCCAGCGCGCGACCCAGCAGCGCCAGCCTGACGCAGCGGTCAAACATGGTCAAAAGCGGGCCAGCAGTAATGGCGGTGGCAGGCACACGGGAGCAGCGGTCACGCCGTCAGCCAGGCTCACGTCCCGTCCGGAGGCAGCGAGAGAACCCCCTCTCACGGCGTGAAGACGACGCGCCCGTGACCCGTCCCTCGAACGGCTCGCGCACGCGCAACGGCAGCCTCGCCAACTACTCGCCCCGGCGCATTAACTCCGCGGCTCGACAGGCGGCGCTTCTGGCAGAAGCAGCTGGCGACGCTTCGCCTTCGCCAAAACGACCACACCAAAAAAGGTACGCCACGTCGTTCAATTTCGTATCCTTTTTTCCTTTTTCCTCTTTCTCTATCTCTTGCAACAGGGACCGGGAAAGGGGATACCCCCAAAGGGATCCTTCCCCGTGAAGGAACTAGGCTCCGAGCCTCCTTACTGATCAGAGGTTCGAAGGCTGGCCCCCCGAAGGGTTCAACAGCCGCCTCATATCGCGTGGGCCCGACACCCACTACTGGTCAGGGGTTCGAAGGTCGGCCTCTCGAAAGGTTCCACGACCGCCTCAGGCTACTCGGGCTCCGCGCCCATTACTGATCAGGGGTTCGAAGGCTGGCCCCCCGAAGGGTTCACAGTCGCCTCAGACGCCGAGCGAGGGATGACCAGGGGTACGTTCGATACATAACCAAGGCTCGGGCTGCGCTCCCGAGGTACCCTAGGACATTTCCGAGACCAGCGGGAACGATCCTGTAACGGAATCCCATCGGAGGGAGGCAACGAGCCCTCGGACCCCGTCGCCAGGGGACCGGGTCCGGCAGATCACCCGCAGGTACTTTTGGGCGTGCCTCCGGGCCCCTAGCCGACCCCCAACGAACGGGGCACGGACGTCCACTCGGATTACCCGCTTGCAGCTCACCGGAGACACCATGTTCGGTGCCCATCGAGGGTAACATGGCGCTCTCCCCCCCTCCTCCTTGCGGAAAGGCGACGTAGGGGCGTATGCAAAAAAGCCGAGTCTGTCCCTGATCGCCCTCTCGCCCTGTGCGGAGGCTCGGGGGCTGCTCTCGCAAACCCGGCTCCGGCCAAACCGTTGACAGCGTCAACATACCAGCCCAAGAACTTGGGCCCCGACAGTGCACCCGGGCTACGGCCTGTTCGCATGAGGGAACCGCCAGACCAGCCGAAACATTACGCAAGGCATTAAGACCTCGAAGGAGTGAAACCACTCCTCCGAGGCCTCGGGGGCTACACCCGGCGGGTGCGCTCGCGTGCACCCACCGGAACAAAGTGCAACCGAGAAAGGCTGGTCCCCTTGCAAAAAAGTGCGACGAAAGCCTCCAAGCGAGTGCTAACACTCCCTTCGAGGCTCGGGGGCTACTGTCGGGGACCATAATTAGGGGTACCCTCAAGACGCCTAATTCTCAGCTGGTAACCCCCATCAGCATAAAGCTGCAGAGGCCTGATGGGTGCGATTAAGTCAGGGATCAGTCCATACGAGCGACTCGATCACGCCTCGCCCGAGCCTAGCCTCGGGCAAGGGCAGCCGACCCCGAGGTGTTTCCGTCTCGCCCGAGGCCCCCTTTTTTACGGCAGACGCATCTCCGGCTCGCCCGAGGCCTTGCCTTCGTTAAGAAGCAACCCTGACTAAATCGCCGCGCCGACCGACCGAGTCACAGGGGCATTTAACGCAAAGAGTGAGACTGACGGGCGGCCAGGCCTCGCCAAAGGCGCCATGGGAAGCTCCGCCCGACCCAGGGCTCGGACTCGGGCTGAAGCCCCGGAAGACGGCGAACTCCGCTCCGCCCGACCCAGGGCTCGGACTCAGGCTAAGGCCCCGGAAGACGGCGAACTCCGCTCCGCCCGACCCAGGGCTCGGACTCGGGCTGAGGCCCCGGAAGACGGCGAACTCCGCTCCGCCCGACCCAGGGCTCGGACTCGGGCTAAGGCCCTGGAAGACGGCGAACTCCGCTCCGCCCGACCCAGGGCTCGGACTCGGGCTAAGGCCCCGGAAGACGGCGAACTCCGCTCCGCCCGACCCAGGGCTCGGACTCGGGCTAGGCCCCGGAAGACGGCGAACTCCGCTCCGCCCGACCCAGGGCTCGGACTCGGGCTAGGCCCCAGAAGACGGCGAACTCTGCTCCGCCCAACCCAGGGCTCGGACTCGGGCTAAGGCCCCGGAAGACGACGAACTCCGCTTCGCCCGACCCAGGGCTCGGACTCCGCCCTGGCCTCTGCCGAACGACCTCCGCCTCGCCCGACCCAGGAGCTCGGGCTCGGCCTCGGCCATGGAAGACAGACTCGACCTCAGCCTCGGAGGAGCCTCCACGTCGCCCGACCTAGGGCACAAGACCGCCACGTCGACAGGAAGCGCCATCATCACCCTACCCCGAGCTGACTTGGGCCGCAGAGAACAAGACCGACGTCCCATCTGGCTAGCTCCGCCAGATAGGCAATGATGGCGCCCCGCTAGACCATGACGACGGCGGCTCTCAGCTCCCTTACGGAAGCAGGGGGACGTCAGCAAGGACCCAACAGCTCCGACAGCTGTCCCTCCGCCAGGCTCCGTTGCTCCACCGACAGCCACGACACCACACCAGCTGGGTGCCAAGATCTCTCCGGCTGCCACCTTGGCATGTACTTAGGGCGCTAGCTCTCCCCCGCTAGACACGTAGCACTCGGCTACACCCCCATTGTATACCTGGATCCTCTCCTTGCGCCTATAAAAGGAAGGACCAGGGCCTTCTTAGAGGAGGTTGGCCTCGCGGGAACGAGGGCAGGGGCAGGCGCTCTCTTGGGGCCGCTCGCTCCCCTCACCCGCGCGGACGCTTGTAACCCCCTACTGCAAGCGCACCCGACCTGGGCGCGGGGCGAACACGAAGGCCGCGGGATCTCCGCCTCCCTCACGACCCGGCTCCGGCCACCTCGCTCTTCCCCCCTTCGCGCTCGCCCACGCGCTCGACCCATCTGGGCTGGGGCACGCGGCACACTCACTCGTCGGCTCGGGGACCCCCCGGTCTCGAAACGCCGACACTATTGCTTTATGTGGTTCTGGGTATGGAGATATACATTGTTCATGATCATACTTTTATTATCAGTTTGTTATTTACTATTCATGATAAGATCATTATGTTAATTGGAACATGGAGCGACCACCCGGGAAAACAGTGCTACAACAAGGGTGGAATGTGACGCCCTTGGCTGACTAATTAGGAAAGCTAGTGTAGGACTACCTTACCCGAAATGGGCAAGGGCAGTAGGGGAGTGGTCAGTGTAGGGAGGTCCTTGGGTTGATTTTGCTGCGATGGCGGTTAGACGAGGGATCTCTGCATTGGAGCTTCCTACAAACTGTAGCGGATTTTCTGAAGCTAGTGGAACTTTGTAAAGGTCTCGTAGTGTTACCCTGCCTCGCCTCCTCGGTAGAGGTGTATGGGAGTGGCCTTCTCTTGGCAGATGGGTAACATGACTTGTGGGTAAAGATGCGCAACCTCTGCAGAGTGTAAAACTAGTATATCAGTCGTACTCACGGTCATGAGCAGCTCGGACCCTCATATGATTAATTTATGGAACTAAATTCAATTTGTCATATGCATTACATTGCAGGTGTTGTTATCACTTTTGTTCTACTACTTAATTGGGTTAGTATTTACTTACACTTAGTAATTGCTAATAAAATTTTGACCAACTTTAAAAGCAATGCTCAGCTTTAACTATCCTCTTCGGTAAGCCTTACACTTTACATGAGCTCCCACCTTCGGCGAGTTCATGCACGTTATTCCCCACAACTTGTTGAGCGGTGAACGTATGTGAGCTCACTCTTATTGTCTCACACCCCCATAGGTCAAGGACAGGTACCGCAGGACGAGGCGCATAGAGGATGCCGTGGCGAGTTCGTGAGAGGTCTAGGCGATCGTCTCCCAGTCAACTTTGGGTTGCTGGATCGTTGTCTCTTTATGATGTAATTATTTATTTATTTTATACAGAACTTCTATTATATAGTAAAGATGTGACATTCATTTCTGTACCACTATCCATCATATGTGAGACTTGGTCCCAGTACCCAGTGATTATTTCGCACCCGGGTCTTAGTGTCCCCGAAACCTAGGTGTGACAAAAAGATCTTAATATGTGATGATATTATTATATGTTTTATGAACTTATTAGCTAAACATTATGATATCATCTTAACAATGATATATATATCTCTGTATGCTATTTATTTATAGTCACTTGTTATAATAATAGTACTTCTAATTAATTATTTATTGTATATATTTTAACAAAAGATACTAGCCTCTCTATTATTCGGATCTATTTGATGAACCGAATAGAGCAAGAAATTATGAATCTATTTAGGTTCAGTTTGTAAAATTATTTTAAAAATTTTAGTTCTTATCTTTTAAACCTGAAATTTCATAGAGGCGAATAGACCGAACTCAATTACAATGCCCAGCACTAGTTGCCACGGCCGGAGGTGGAACCGCTGTCGGCCTACTCCACCTCCACCTGTCTCTGTCTGCTCTCTGCGTGTCCCGCGTCGTCATCCGCAGCACGACGACCGCATCGCGTTCTACGTTCTCCGCCCTCCCCGCTCCCCCTACTCTGCTTGGTTTCCCAGAAGATTTGATTGGTTTCCCAAATCCGGCGACTCCATTCCTGTTGTTCTTCACGTCCCCGGGAACCTCCCAGAAGGCTCTAGCGACCCCGGCGGTATCGGCCTCTGCGTCTCCCTCTCCTTCCTGGCGGAAGATCCGTCCCTTCTTCCCCGTCGATTAGCGTCAGCCTCCTCCATTGCCGCTTACATTTTTAATAACCGTCTCTTGTGCATGTAGCTCTGAGTGCTGTGCTGCCGGCGGTGAGATCCAGGAGCTGCCTGCCATGGTGAAGGACAGCGCCTACTACGACGTCCTAGGAGTCAGCGTCGACGCGTCCTCCGCCGAGATCAAGAAGGCGTATTACATCAAGGTGACCCCCACCATCTCCTTACGACTACGCCTCGGTCGCGCCCCTCCTCGGTTGCATGTTGTGACGCGGATAGGTAGCTAGTGGACTCGCCTTTTTTCTCATTTGCTTGGGTGCCTGTTTTCTTCAGGCGAAGCTGGTGCATCCGGACAAGAATCCCGGGAACCCTGACGCCGCACTCAAGTTCCAGGTAGGTTCTCCCTGTGGGATCCGTTTATGTATAAGACCATTGACTGCCCTCGAATACCATGTGTCCATCGGAAGATAAAATTCTCTGAAACAAGCCAACATTGAGGCCTTTTGGCTACACAAGTAAATCATCAATGTTCTAAAGGTTGCTTTGATTTTCTAGGGATACCATAGCTTTGCAGGGTGCCATCTTTTCTTAGTTTCCCATGTGACAGAGTTTGGTTATTAGTTTCCCATCACTGACGGTGCTTCATTTTCTGAATGTGATACGATATTGGTTTTTTACTAGTTTGAGTTTGATCTTTCTCCAATTTAAATACCTAAAATGTCGACTGGTATTGTGCATGCATAATCTTTGGGACGGATTGGTATGACCTCTGTATGTTCTGACTGCTACAAAATGTTGAACTAAATCATTTGGTCTTAACAGGAACTTGGAGAGGCCTATCAAGTTCTTAGTGATCCTGGGAAAAAGGAGGCTTATGATAAGTATGGAAAGGAGGGTATTCCCCAGTAAGTCATGATTCATTTCTGATATTTGGTAAATATTAAGTATATATTTTCTGAAAAAGGCAGTCTGCTCATGATTATTCAGATTGAAGTGATTTATCTGCTTTGGGGCAAGAACATGATAGTGCTTAGGATGGATACATAGCATCACAGTGTGGAGCTATAAAAGAATGCCTGTTTTAGGGAAAGCAGGCAACTGAATGTTGCTCATTGCTTCTATGCAAAAAAAAAAGAGCATGTAAATTGCTTGTGCATTATTCTGTTAATCATTTTCTTACTTTCTTAGTTGTTTTACAACTCATTCAGGGATAACTTGGTGGATCCTGCTGCTGTCTTTGGGATGATTTTTGGAAGTGACTATTTTGAAGATTACGTTGGCCAGCTTGCTCTAGCATCTATAGCCTCAGTAGAGGTTGATGAAAACTCAAACAGTCAAGAAGCAAGAGCAAAGGTTCAAGAAAAGATAAAAGTATGTTCTTTCCTGCTGTTTTTTTTTCTGAATCAATTGCATGTGCGGTATTGTTCGATTTAGGATCCACATTGCCACTTATAAGTTGAACTTTAATTAACTTTTCTATGGTTCAGGAGTTACAAAGAGAGAGAGAACAAAAGCTTACCCAGAGCCTGAAAGACCGACTTCAACCATATGTAGATGAGAGAAAGGATGAATTTGTGAGCTACGCAAGCACAGAAGCTAGGCGTTTATCTGAAGCAGGTACATCATGCTATAACGTATTTGATGTGACAACTAACAAGTTGTGATCTTTTTTTCCAAGGGCACCGTCTGTATCTTGCAAATAAAATTTTATTCATCATGTGGTAGACACAGTGATTTAGTTTCGTTAGAATAGATTATATCTTTTTTGTGTGGCAAGCAGTGATGGTGGTCCTATGTCTTTATTTTATTCCTTGAACATATGATATTTCAATATTGGCTTTCCAGGTTTCTAACTTGTCTCAATTTCAGCATTTGGTGAGGCTATGCTTCACACTATTGGGTATATTTACGTGCGGCAAGCAGCAAGAGAACTTGGGAAAAGTAGAATTTATATGGGTGTGCCGTTTATAGCTGAGTGGGTTAGAGACAAAGGACACCACATTAAATCACAGGTTAATGCTGCTTCAGGTACTTTCAAGGACACCCTTTAGTGCTTTGATTAATCCATGTGTGGTCTTATCACTGGTAACAAGTTTCCGTTGTAACTTGTAGGTGCTATTTCTCTAATACAACTTCAAGAAGGGATGAAAAAGATGGAAGGAAGCGAGAACAGTGAAGAGCAACTTATGAAGAGTTTTGAGGAGAAAAAAGATGCCATGCTTAGCTCATTATGGAAAATTAATGTGGTTGATATTGAGTCAACACTTTCACGTGTCTGCCAAGCAGTAAGTCCTGAGTGGCCATAGAGTTCTTGGATCAAAGGCTGCATTTGCATGCCGCTATACACATTAAATTAGAAATTATGATCTTCGATATTTCAGGTTCTGAGAGATAACACGGTCTCCAAAGATGTCCTGAAGTTGCGAGCCAAAGCGTTGAAAAAGCTTGGAACGATATTCCAAGTAAGTTTTTGTTCGTATGTTCTGCTGCTCCATCTATTCTTACTGGGACCCAAAAGGAGTTCGAGAGTCATGAACTTTCCGTTGATCTTTTATATGTCACCTTGTCTCTGGCCAGTGGGTTTAGTACTTGACTAACAGTTTCCATGTAAATTCAGGGCGCAAAATCTATGTACCGTCGTGAAAACAGCCTGCGCGTTGAAACGAGCACAAATCAGCAAGCTACCCCGTCACACTGAAGCCCACGGACCACCGTGTGGCAAGGGATCGGATTTGGTGATTTTTTTGGTGGTTTTGGCCTTTTTTTGTCTGCTAACGATTGCATTCGGAAAATGCAAATCCGGTCTACACTAGTACCCCTCTATTAATTTTCTGTAGATGTGAGCATTTAACACGAAGCCGTGAACTGCGTTTGATGCAGCACTATAATCTGTAGCTGTGTTTTTCTTCCAGGATTTTAGCATTGTATTTGTATACTTATGTGCCAAGTATGTTTTGCTTCATTTCACTCTGAATCGCTGATGTCCTGGCCGTTCTGCACCTTTTCAGGGCACGTGAATTTTACTGTATAATTTCAAAGAAAATCAAAATTAATCCTTCCTCGCATTCTTTGCGTCTATTTCTTCCCAGTGATTTCACAAACCAGTTTACTATTCACCGTACGACGTGGCAAGGAATTTTGCAGCCCATATCATCTCTCATATCTTCTATCTAATGGTCTGGGTTGTCATTAGATCTGTTTCAAACGTGGGGTTGGGATTGACTCATGTTCAAACGGTTCAGTTAGGGGCAGATCGTGGGGCATTTAGCATAGCCTATTTTTTACCCGTGTCGGGTCGGGTTGGGCTATGCCTTCCTATTTAATGTATCATGTTAGTTTTTTTGGTTGGAATGGGGGTTTTAGGGTTGGATAGGGTTTTGGGTCAAAATCTTGGCCGGTTAATTATTGCGGGTCAAAAATCGTGGTCCGTAACCACCCGTTGTATTGATCGAGTTAGGTTGGACCAGATTTTTTTAAGCAGGTCAGGTCAGCTTAGTTAGATCGAATGACCCACAATCAGGCCTAGCCGTCATTTCTGCTCTCCGATGGCTTGTAGTCTCGGTGGAATGGCTTGATGCTTGTAGCGTAGGGGAGTTGATTGGTGACATAGACGAGGGGTGTTCCTCTGCTCCTAATTAGATACTGTTGGCGCCGATCTGGGTAGCGCTTGGTGTACCGTCTGGCGATGCCATCTGCGGTGGCACGGATGGTCCGCTGCTCTAGGCCGGACGGTCCACGACCTGGGCGTAGGAGCGGCACCCTCCTTGTGTCGCACGGGACGATCCGCGCACTGGGTCGGACGGTCCGCAATGGCGTAGAGTCATCTTCCTCCTCAACAGAACCTAGATTTTGCCCACTGGGGAGAGATCTTAGGGCGCTCCGGGTCGACAGGTCACCCGGGGCGTCCCAAGACGACGTGGAGTCGTCTAGGAATTAAGAGGCAGTCGAGATATGGTATTTTGAATGGACAATGTGGCAGAACCGCCCGAATTATTCCAGATTAAGTGCCTAAGTCACGCCTCAGGGGCCGTAACACACTTAAATCGGAATAACCCGTCAGTCCCTCAGATCTAGTCTGATAGAGCCACTTAACCAGGATCAAATTCCACAATCTCACTCGAAGGTGAGTCACAGAAGAAATACAATAAAACAGGAAACCTCAAATTAAGTACTGAGTTATTACATAAATCGGAGTTTTCGAGTAGCAAATAAGAGTTCACAAAATAAAGTGCAGCGGATAATCGATGTCGTCGGTATCGAGGAATTGGGCAAGGCCTAGCCCACTACTCCTCGTGCTCCTCTCCTGCTGGGGCAACATCTCACTCGACCGTCCAACCCGGTGGCAGGGTGGTAGGCCAAGTCACACCATCAACCATTTCCTGAATGGTACCTGCAAAAATTGTGCCACAAGCAAGGCTGAGTATACTAATACTCAGCTAGACTTAACCGGTGTGAGGAGTCTACTCCTCTACCTCTAGACCATGCAGCTGTTTGGCTGAGGGGTTTAGTTTGCCAAAAGCCCTAGCTGTTTCTAAAATCAATTTTTAGCTTTTCAAATTCTATCATCATCAGCTTAGCTAGATTTGCTCCTTCTAAGCATACATGGTAACAAGCATTTAGTTCAATTAACAAGTTATCTCATGTAACCTCATTTCACTTCTTACTCGATGCAGTACAAGGGGTCAAGCAGTCTCATTAGCTGCGAGAAGCAGACGATTCGAATCGAGTTTTAACCTTGCAAAGTAAACCTAAACACACGGCATGTCAGGGTACTCCGACCCCACACATGACAACCGTCCCCATCGATTCCCCGTTCGCGTCCAGGCCTCACCGCCTTGGCATACAATGCTCCACTGACCCCGGCCGCCACCGTGCAGTGACCGCACTTGTACCCACCATAGCTAGCATGGGAGACCCAGTCTCAGGTCGCATGAGGGATAAAGTCCGCGCCCGGCTTCACTCAGGTACTAGGTTTACCGGTTACCATTTTTCCCGGCATGTGCTTAGTACGTTCAAAAGCTTGACTCAGGTATCCACGCATTAATCCTTAATTCCTTTTCCCGTCTTGTGGACAAGACATCCTTCCTGGATCCAAGTCCATAGACCAACATATATCCCATTATCAAGATGAATACAATCAATTCCTGACCTCGCGCGAGTGCTAGAAAAATCACTCGACTTCTACCGATATCCTGATCAGCAAGCAGCTACTCGACCTAGCATACTAGTATTCATCTCAAAAAGGAATCCTAAGTTCATGCAACTAGAGGTTTGAAGCAACTCCTACACTTAAGTGCACATTACAATCCTACAAGCATTAAGTGTAGTAGAATAGCATAATTAACAGGTTATGCATAAAACCGGGGCTTGCCTTCAATTGCTGGGGCTGCGGGGAGATCCTCAATAGCAGCCTCTGAAGCCTGCTCCTGGTCCTCCTCTTGGACAGGTCCTTGCTCGGGGATGAGCACGTACTCTCCGTCGGCAAGATTACAATGTAATGAATGCAATGCGTAAGATATATGCATGATATGATAGGTGTTTTTTAAAAATTGCAACTTTTGACGATGTATGATCTACTTGAGTTAAACAAGGTTAACTTTACTTATGTAAGACCTTTGGGTGGTATACTTGGTAGAATTGGGTCAACTTTATCTATGGTAAGTGGTAGGTTTATTTTTTTGGGGTTCCACTGAATTCTTTTTAAATCTTGGGGAGAATTGATAAGTATTCAAGATAGGCTCATTGGGGTGAGGTTTATTTCTTCTTTCTTTTTCTTTTATTCTCTTAAAAGTTTTGGAGTAGGTTTGAACTACAAGTTGTTTTTATAAAATTCTAAAAATTCTGCAAAAATTACAGTGGCTTGGTACTGGTGTATGTTTCTCTTTCTCAAAAATTGGGGATCAGAAAGTGAATAGTTTTCTCTAGACAAAATTATTAAATTCTAGGGCAGAAGGGGTGCTTTGAACTACAACTATTATTTAACAGTGGGTAATTCTCTAAAACTTATTTTTGCTGGCTTTTAGGTGTTATAACATGACTTGATACAAATTTCTAGTCATTAATACCTTTTAGTTATTTTACTATGGTTTTCTCAAGTTTCTAGCCAAAGAGGTGCTTTCTACTACCACTATATTTGAAAAATATCAAACAACAGAGTTCTTATTTTTCTTTGTTATTGTTTTGTGCAAAGCAATCATTTTGAAGTTTGGCATCTTTTTGCTTAAGGGAAGGGGTGGTATGCATTAATTGAGTTAAGTGGCCTTTCTCATAAAACATTAGCAATAGGTAAGAGTTTGCTTCTTTTTCATGGGTTTGCATTTTTCTCTGGTGGTTTATCTCATTATGGTCTTAGTCAATTTTTGGTTGCCCATTATTGCATCATTAGGGGTTGTTCATGATTTATTTGGAAAATGCCTCATTATCATTTTATATTTATTTTCCTTACTTAAAGTGTTGGGCTGAGGTGTTCTTTATTTTTGTAGTGGGGCCCTGGTGGTTGTAAGTCCATTGGATTTTTATTATCCATTTTGGGTATAGTTTTGTAACTCTAATAATTGATTTTTTTTGTTCAAACAGGGCTAAATAAAGCATTCTAATTTAAAACTGATCTGGACTAATGGTCTCTCTATTTTTCCTAGGTTCTCTGTTACATAAGTAAACTAGGAAAAATAATTTTAATCACTGTTCATTAATTTCTAATGCCTTTCTGATTTTTCTAAGTTTTGGGCAAAATAGCTTTAAATGAATATCTACATCATATTTTCCAATGCTGGGGTTCCTACTATTTTTAAACAGTGTCTAGATGAGGTTTGAATACCTACAAATTTTCTTAGGTTCAGTATAGAAGAAAAACTAATTTTCCTTAATTAAACAAGGTTTAGTAAGTTTCTGTTTTTAATTTTTAACTCAAAAATTCAGAATAGAAAGCATAAAGTTTATCATTTTTAAATGATAGTTCATAATATTCAGGAGCTAGCAAAATTAGTTTGACAACTTTTTATTAAGAATTCATCAAGTTATGAGTTTTCTAAGTCCTCTGGTCATTTTAAAAGATTAACAGAATTGATTAAATGGAAAACCACTTTGCACTGGGGTCCCTGGCGGGTATTTTAAGTTTTCTTCACGGATTAGTCCTTAGGCTACTATTCACATGAGTCACTGACGTTACAGAAAATTCCTCGGGTTCTTCAAATCCTAACCCGAGGTCCTTCTCCTAACTCAACAGTAACCGCGGCGGAAGAAAGGGCGGAGGGGCTTACCGGCGGCGAGATTGCTCCGGTGAGGTGGTCGAGGACGTAGGGGAGGTCTCGGGGATCACAGCGATGTGCGAGTCGCTGTCGGGGATGGACGGAGTTGGCCGGTCCACGTGCGCAGGCGGGGATGCTTGTCGGCGGCGAGGAGTCCGGCCTGCTCACGGCGAGATAGTTCAATTGGACGGGTTAGAGAGGTTCACGGGATGCCAGAGAAGATATGGGTGCAAGGAATTGGGCGGAGACTCACCGGTTAGCTCTGTCCACGCGCGGCGGCGAAAGACCGAAGTCCGGTGAGGTCGATCTCGGGCCTCCGGTGAAGTCCGGCCTGGTCCGAGGGCTTGGAAAGCTTTACAGGCCACTGGCAGAGCTAGCCGAAGCACTAGCTCGACTTGGGGGTGGCTGGAGTGGGCTGGCCACGATGGCCGAAGCTCTGGCGGCAATGGCGAGCGGAATTGAGCTCACCGGAGCTAAGGAGAGGTGGCTGGCCGGTGAAGGTGAGCGCGGGGTGAAGTGAGGCGCGCCCGGGGAGGCTTTATAGGCGCGGGAGAGCACGACCGAGGGCGGGGCTCTGACATGTCCTCGGGGCGTGCGCGGCGAACGCCAGTGCGCGCTCTGGCGCCTGACACAGTGTCGAGCACGAGGCAGCGCAGAGAGAGGTCAAGTTCAAACGTGGATTGGGCCCAAATCTTTGAGATTAAGGCCACGATCCCGTTGAGAGATCTCTTCCTCTTAGGTCCCTTTGTCGTTTGTGTGTGGAGGCTAGCAAGTTTCGCTGACTGGATTAGGAGATAGAGAGGGGAGAAATCCTGTTTGTCTCACTGCCACACACAGGGAGAAAATCTCTGGTTTGACGTGTCCGAGGCACGCGTCCCAATGCCATCTCCTAGCACAAGACAGAGGGGTTAATTAGGCACATTTTTGTTAATGGGGCCATTAGGATTCGAGTTAGGGATCAAGGTGAACATCCCTGATCTTTGGCTCAAGGTTTGAATTTCAGAATTCTGAAATTCAGAATTCCCATTAAGTCCCCACATGAGAAGCTTGATTTGGGGTTTTATTTGAGTTATTTTGGCTAAGCTTTCTCAACCTTTCTTGTTGCTTATTAAATATACTTCAATTTCTATAATTGGCTCAAGTCACAATTTTAAATTTTTCATGCCCTTTTCCTTATTTTCTTGAATTTTGCTCATGGGGCTCACTTAGGGTTGATATTAGGGTTACAACATTAATACCTTTTTGAAAAACCCATTTGTTTTGATCATGATACTTTTAAGTATATGCTTGGTGAATTCTTTATCCTTAAGTTAATCTGATGCTCATGCTTACTTTGGTTCTCATAAAATGATGGTTTTTGGTTTGGCATTTTAAGAGAAACCCTAGGTGACACTGGGGTGTCACAACCTTCCCCCCTTAAAGGAATCTCGTCCCGAGATTCGGGCCAGAATCCTTCCGGGGTGAAGCGAAGGGTGAGACTTATAGGGAATGGGTGATTATTGTTATTATTAGGGCAAAATTGCTCTTCGAATGTCATTCTCTTTGCAACTTCAAAAGGAAGTCCTTTTTAAGTTTTACTTCATAGTTACTTCATTCTAAATTAAGATCATATTTTTGAGAATTAGATTCGAGGGGCAGGAGGAGGGGTTGGGGGTGATTACGCACCAGCTTCCTTAGGTAGGCAATCGGGGAAGTTGGATCTCAAGAATTCCTCGGTTTCCCAAGTAGCTTCCTCCTCTGAGTGATTACTCCACTGGACCTTGTACATCTTGATCGATTTAGCCCGAGTTGATCTTTCTTTGCAATCCAGAATCTTGGAGGGGTACTCTTGGAAATTGGGGCCGTTCCCGGTTGCAACTCGATGGCGAATTCAATATCCCGGTCCGGTGGCATTCCTGGCAATTCATCAGGGAAGACATCTGCATACTCACAGACCACTGGGATCTTCTTCAGAGGTAACTCCGTCATAGAGAAAGCACATGACTGAGTAGAACCTTGACTGGGCAGAATTAAGGTGAAGTTCCCACAGAACGGAGAATTAACTTCCACGGTACGGCTGGCTACATCAAGCACAACTTGGTGCAAGGTCATCCAATTTGCTCCTAGAATAATGTCCACATTCTCCAATCCCAACACAAGAAGAGTGGTTTTGACAATGTGGCTTCCCAGTTGAATATGCACACTTTGGTTTAATTGATTAGTTGCAATTTTACCCCCAGGTGTGACTATCATGAATGACCCTTTTGAGTGAGAGAATGGCAGTTTACACTTAGCACTGAACTTTTGGCTAATGAAACTATGAGATGCACCAGAATCAAACAAAATTAAGGCAGGTTGATTATAAACCGAAAAGATACCAGTCATGATAGGAGCTCCTTCAGGTACTTCCTCCAGAGTAGTGAAGTTGAGCTTCCCTTGCCTGACTTGCACCTTCTGCTTTCTTCCCTTGTCTTGATTTGGTGCTGGCATCTGCCTCTACTGGTTCCTGGGACAATTCTTGGCATAGTGGCCCACATTGCCACAAGTGAAACACTTGTTCCCATTGCCCTGGCGGAACTGCTGCTGCTGCGAAGGCTGATTGTTCCTTGGGGCGGGAGCTGGAAAGCGGTTGGGTGCCGGCTGCTGCTACTACTGAGGTGGCCTGATCACCCATCTGCCTGCCTGCTGCTGAAAACCCCTGCTCTGATTGTGAGAAACAATCCGGAACCTCTGAGCCTGAGCGGATGGTGCTGCCATTGGTGTCTTTCTCTTCTTCTCTGCCCGGTGAGCAACAATGCAATCCTCCTAGGAGATGGCCATGTTGACCAACTCATTGAAGCTATCAGCCCGGACAGTGTTGAGTCGTTCCCGTAGCTTGGTATTGAGACCCCTGCGGAAGCGATCTCTCTTCTTTTCATCAGAATCAGCATGATACCCTGCATACTGGCATAAGTCGTTGAAGGCTTGCGCATACTGCAGTACCGTGCGGGTTCCTTGATTAAGGGCCAGAAATTCATTCAACTTCCGATCAAGAATGCCAGCTGGGATGTGGTGTCCTCTGAAGGCAGTCTTGAATTCCTCCCAAGATACTTCCCGATCAGCGGGGAGCATAGCACGGAAGTGGTCCCACCAAGTCCGAGCAGATCCGCGAAGCTGCTGCGCGGCGAAGCGGGTCTTGGTAGCATCAGGGCAGTCTCCCGTGAGGAGGGGAAACTTGGACTCGACGACGCGAAGCCACACGTCGGCGTCCAACGGATCCTCTGCCTTGGTGAACAAGGGTGGCTGCGTGCTCAGAAACTCCTGGTAAGTTGCCATAGCCGGAGGTCGCTGATGCTGGCCTCCACCATGCTGCTGAGGGTGGGGCTGGCGCTGCAAGAGCTGTCGCAGAATCTCATTCTGCTGGGCCATCAGCTCCTGTACTGTGGGAGCTGGAGGAGGTGGCGGGGGAACCTGCTCGTTATGCCCGCGACGCTGCCTAGCTGCCATCTGAAAATAGAGATTGCCGCCATTGTTATCCCAACTCACAGTTTCGAACGACAAGATATCATCTCATATGGAAGGGAAAATGCCATAATCATAATATTAGGTTCGAAATGAAGATAACATGGTGACAAAATCCCACAGATTTCAAAAGTTCACAGGGTTACATCAATTAGGGGAAAAGTACCCATAAGCCTAGTCCAAAATCTGATATTACTAAGCTCGCGTAGGTTTCTTTCCGCCTAAAAGTGTCGAAGTGACTGCTTAACCCTGAGCGGTGGAAGCGACACTGGATACGGGTGAAGGAGGCATTGCGGAGGTAGTCCCATTGGCACTAGGGGCTGGTCCTAGCTCCTCGGGAGCCTCTTCTCCCTCGCTTCCTGCTTCATTGGCCTCCATCTCCAAGTGGTGCATGTCCAAGTGGTCATTTGCTTCTTCGAGTTCCCTCTGCACATCGTGAAGCTGGTTCTCCAAGACATCAATGGTGTTGTCTCGGATCTCCACCTGCTGCTCCAAGGTGGTGATGCGCTGGCTCAGCCTCTCCACCTGCAGATCCTTCTCTACCAACTCGGTGGATAGATCGACCACAAAATCTTCTCGACTGTCGAGAGTGAGCTTGGCAGTTTGAGCGGTGTTAGCAAGGAGTGCCATAGCATCGCTCTGAAGGGCCTGGAGGCGGTACAGCGCACTCATGCACTGAACAGTGACCCTCCCAACCAAGTCAGGATACATCGCCCACACATCCTTCACATGGCTCACGCGGTTACACCACATGGGATCATCCTTCTTCTCAGCAGGGAAGAGTCCCAAGGGGTGCATCACCATCTCCAGGGGATGGTAGCCACAGAAAGTCGTCAGAGTCTTCATGGCTGCTGCTTCAACGGTGTCGTCCGTCCTGAGTCCAATCGTCTCAGAATCAAGAGAACGCCAACCCGACTGAAGGGGATGAGCCTCCAAAGTCAGCCAGACCCGACAACGAGGTACCCGATGCTCCTCATACAACTGCACCGTGTACAAAGGGAGCGTAGGGTAACCGGCGGAGTTAAGCACTTCCCACAAGATGGAAGGAAAACCATCGCGAGAAAGGAAGTCAGAACTGAAACGAGAGTCTCCTCCACTGGCGGGGGTGGGTGAATTCATCTGCGGAAGGGAATCAAAGGTAAAGATTATGGTGGAAGGAAAAAGAAAAAGAGAGCCCGGATGGTTTTAAAGAAAGTGGGTTAGCTCAAATTTTTAATCCCTCTTTATGTTTATAATGCATGCATGCTGGAAGTAACGTTGCCTCTCAAAAGAAAATAGGGTGCCTTTTAGGGCATCCATAAAAATATAAGTACTGGCCCACGGGGCCTAATCAATTAGCCACCCATTTCTCCCTCTATGCCTAAGGCCTTTCGTCCTAGGTCTAGTGGTCTAGTCCTGACGATCCATAGCAGTTTCTAAGCAAGTTTTAGATTTTTAAAATTGGTATTCATGGTTTATTGTCCTTCTCTGTGGTGGAATTTGCTCCGATACCAGCTGTGGTAGAACCGCCCGAATTATTCCAGCTTAAGTGCCTAAGTCACGCCTCAGGGGCCGTAACACACTTAAATCGGAATAACCCGTCAGTCCCTCAGATCTAGTCTGATAGAGCCACTTAACCAGGATCAAATTCCACAATCTCACTCGAAGGTGAGTCACAGAAGAAATACAATAAAACAGGAAACCTCAAATTAAGTACTGAGTTATTACATAAATCGGAGTTTTCGAGTAGCAAATAAGAGTTCACAAAATAAAGTGCAGCGGATAATCGATGTCATCGGTATCGAGGAATTGGCAAGGCCTAGCCCACTACTCCTCGTGCTCCTCTCCTGCTGGGGCAACATCCCACTCGACCGTCCAACCCGGTGGCAGGGTGGTAGGCCAAGTCACACCATCAACCATTTCCTGAATGGTACCTGCAAAAATTGTGCCACAAGCAAGGCTGAGTATACTAATACTCAGCTAGACTTAACCGGTGTGAGGAGTCTACTCCTCTACCTCTAGACCATGCAGCTGTTTGGCTGAGGGGTTTAGTTTGCCAAAAGCCCTAGTTGTTTCTAAAATCAATTTTTAGCTTTTCAAATTCTATCATCATCAGCTTAGCTAGATTTGCTCCTTCTAAGCATACATGGTAACAAGCATTTAGTTCAATCAACAAGTTATCTCATGTAACCTCATTTCACTTCTTACTCGATGCAGTACAAGGGGTCAAGCAGTCTCATTAGCTGCGATAAGCAGACGATTCGAATCGAGTTTCAACCTAGCAAGGTAAACCTAAACACACAGCATGTCAGGGTACTCCGACCCCACACATGACAACCGTCCCCATCGATTCCCCGTTCGCGTCCAGGCCTCACCGCCTTGGCATACAATGCTCCACTGACCCCGGCCGCCACCGTGCAGTGACCGCACTTGTACCCACCATAGCTAGCATGGGAGACCCAGTCTCAGGTCGCATGAGGGATAAAGTCCGCGCCCGGCTTCACTCAGGTACTAGGTTTACCGGTTACCATTTTTCCTGGCATGTGCTTAGTACGTTCAAAAGCTTGACTCAGGTATCCACGCATTAATCCTTAATTCCTTTTCCCGTCTTGTGGACAAGACATCCTTCCTGGATCCAAGTCCATAGACCAACATATATCCCGTTATCAAGATGAATACAATCAATTCCTGACCTCGCGCGAGTGCTAGAAAAATCACTCGACTTCTACCGAGATCCTGATTAGCAAGCAGCTACTCGACCTAGCATACTAGTATTCATCTCAAAAAGGAATCCTAAGTTCATGCAACTAGAGGTTTCAAGCAACTCCTACACTTAAGTGCACATTACAATCCTACAAGCATTAAGTGTAGTAAAATAGCATAATTAACAGGTTATGCATAAAACCGGGGCTTGCCTTCAATTGCTGGGGCTGCGGGGAGATCCTCAATAGCAGCCTCTGAAGCCTGCTCCTGGTCCTCCTCTTGGACAGGTCCTTGCTCGGGGATGAGCACGTACTCTCCGTCGGCAAGATTACAAACTAATGAATGCAATGCGTAAGATATATGCATGATATGATAGGTGTTTTTTAAAAATTGCAACTTTTGACGATGTATGATCTACTTGAGTTAAACAAGGTTAACTTTACTTATGTAAGACCTTTGGGTGGTATACTTGGTAGAAAGTAGAATTGGTTCAACTTTATCTATGGTAAGTGGCAGGTTTATTTTTTTGGGGTTACACTGAATTCTTTTTAAATCTTGGGGAGAATTGATAAGTATTCAAGATAGGCTCATTGGGGTGAGGTTTATTTCTTCTTTCCTTTTCTTTTATTCTCTTAAAAGTTTTGGAGTAGGTTTGAACTACACGTTGCTTTTATAAAATTCTAAAAATTCTGCAAAAATTACAGTGGCTTGGTACTAGTGTATGTTTCTCTGTCTCAAAAATTGGGGATCAGAAAGTGAATAGTTTTCTCTGGACAAAATTATTAAATTCTAGGGCAGAAGGGGTGCTTTGAACTACAACTATTATTTAACAGTAGGTAATTTTCTAAAACTTATTTTTGCTGGCTTTTAGGTGTTATAACATGACTTGATACAAATTTCTAGTCATTAATACCTTTTAGTTATTTTACTATGGTTTTCTCAAGTTTCTAGCCAAAGAGGTGCTTTCTACTACCACTATATTTGAAAAATATCAAACAACAGAGTTCTTATTTTTCTTAGTTATTGTTTTGTGCAAAGCAATCATTTTGAAGTTTGGCATCTTTTTGCTTAAGGGAAGGGGTGGTATGCATTAATTGAGTTAAGTGGCCTTTCTCATAAAACATTAGCAATAGGTAAGAGTTTGCTTCTTTTTCATGGGTTTGCATTTTTCTCTAGTGGTTTATCTCATTATGGTCTTAGTCAATTTTTGGTTGCCCATTATTGCATCATTAGGGGTTGTTCATGATTTATTTGGAAAATGCCTCATTATCATTTTATATTTATTTTCCTTACTTAAAGTGTTGGGCTGAGGTGTTCTTTATTTTTGTAGTGGGGCCCTGGTGGTTGTAAGTCCATTGGATTTTTATTATCCATTTTGGGTATAGTTTTGTAACTCTAATAATTGATTTTTTTTGTTCAAACAGGGCTAAATAAAGCATTCTAATTTAAAACTGATCTGGACTAATGGTCTCTCTATTTTTTCTAGGTTCTCTGTTACATAAGTAAACTAGGAAAAATAATTTTAATCACTGTTCATTAATTTCTAATGCCTTTCTGATTTTTCTAAGTTTTGGGCAAAATAGCTTTAAATGAATATCTACATCATATTTTCCAATGCTGGGGTTCCTACTATTTTTAAACAGTGTCTAGATGAGGTTTGAATACCTACAAATTTTCTTAGGTTCAGTATAGAAGAAAAACTAATTTTCCATAATTAAACAAGGTTTAGTAAGTTTCTGTTTTAATTTTTAACTCAAAAATTCAGAATAGAAAGCATAGGGTTTATCATTTTTAAATGATAGTTCATAATATTCAGGAGCTAGCAAAATTAGTTTGACAACTTTTTATTAAGAATTCATCAAGTTATGGGTTTTCTAAGTCCTCTGGTCATTTTAAAAGATTAACAGAATTGATTAAATGGAAAACCACTTTGCACTGGGGTCCCTGGCGGGTATTTTAAGTTTTCTTCGCAGCAGGGACGCGGCCAGGCGCGGTGAAGCAGGGGCGCGGTGACAGGCAGACGGCGGCGGAAGCCCTGGGCGGGAGTCTGGCGGCGGCGGCTGAAACCCTAGGATAGGGTGGTGGCGCGAGAAACCCTAGGGCGAGGGTAGCGGCGGCTGTAGGGAGGGTGGCGGCGCCAGAAACCCTAGGGCTAGGGCAGCGGCGGCTGTAGGGATGGAAACCAGACTGATACCATATTGGAGTGAATATTCCATAGATTAGGGCTAACCCAACAGGTTAGCTATATAGTTCAATTGGACAGGTTAGAGAGGTTCACGGGATGCCAGAGAAGATATGGCTGCAAGGAATTGGGCGGAGACTCACCGGTTAGCTCTGTCCACGCGCGGCGGCAAAAGACCGATGTCCGGTGAGGTCGATCTCGGGCCTCCGGTGAAGTCCGGCCTGGTCCGAGGGCTTGGAAAGCTTTACGGGCCACTGGCGGAGCTAGCCGAAGCACTGGCTCGACTTGGGGGTGGCTGGAGTGGGCTGGCCACGATGGCCGAAGCTCTGGCGGTAATGGCGGGCGGAATTGAGCTCGCCGAAGCTAAGGAGAGGTGGCTGGCCGGTGAAGGTGAGCGCGGGGTGAAGTGAGGCGCGCCCGGGGAGGCTTTATAGGCGCGGGCGATCACGGCCGAGGGCGGGGCTCTGACATGCGCTCGGGGCGTGCGCGGCGAACGCCAGTGCGCGCTCTGGCGCCTGGCACAGCGTCGAGCACGAGGCAGCGCAGAGAGAGGTCAAGTTCAAACGCGGATTGGGCCCAAATCTTTGAGATTAAGGCCACGATCCCGTTGAGAGATCTCTTCCTCTCAGGTCCCTTTGTCGTTTGTGTGTGGAGGCTAGCAAGTTTCGCTGACTGGATTAGGAGATAGAGAGGGGAGAAATCCTGTTTGTCTCACTGCCACACACAAGGAGAAAATCTCTGGTTTGACATGTCTGAGGCACGCGTCCTAATGCCATCTCCTGGCACAAGACAGAGGGGTTAATTAGGCACATTTTTGTTAATGGGGCCATTAGGATTCGAGTTAGGGATCAAGGTGAACATCCCTGATCTTTGGCTCAAGGTTTGAATTTCAGAATTCTGAAATTCAGAATTCCCATTAAGTCCCCACATGAGAAGCTTGATTTGGGGTTTTATTTGAGTTATTTTGGCTAAGCTTTCTCAACCTTTCTTGTTGCTTATTAAATATACTTCAATTTCTATAATTGGCTCAAGTCACAATTTTAAATTTTTCATGCCCTTTTCCTTATTTTCTTGAATTTTGCTCATGGGGCTCACTTAGGGTTGATATTAGGGTTACAACATTAATACCTTTTTGAAAAACCCATTTGTTTTGATCATGATACTTTTAAGTATATGCTTGGTGAATTCTTTATCCTTAAGTTAATCTGATGCTCATGCTTACTTTGGTTCTCATAAAATGATGGTTTTTGGTTTGGCATTTTAAGAGAAACCCTAGGTGACACTGGGGTGTCACAGACAACTAGATCTTGCCCTCGGGAGGGGTAAGATCATAGAGTCGTCTTAGGGTCGGCAGGCCATCCAAGACGGATCTAGACGACATAGAGTCGAATAGGGGTGGAGGTGAATATGTGGAAAGCTACAACTAAGGTTAGGCTACATGTACTCCTAGGGCAGGATGATAAAGGAATGATAAATGTTGGGGACCTTCCTCCTCTAAAGGTCCTCAAAAACACAGCTAACCATTTGTTTCTAGCGTACTACTGAACACTACAGGAGCTTCGTTGTAAAGGTTCGTGATGCGTGTCTTCTTCTCCACCGAAGGTCCTTAAGACGAAGGCTTTGCCTGAAAACGACAACGATGAATACCGAAGCTATAGCCGAAGAGAAACAACTTCGGTTTAAAGTAGCAACGAAGATCAAGCATGATGCCAAGCCGAAGAGGAAAAGACTAGTTAGTCCCTAATGATTTATGTCACAAATATGAGTACATGTTAAGGTCATAAATGTATTTTTACTCGGCTGCGCCCCGTGCCTATAAATAGGTTCACGCTGGATTGTAATTGCTCTCACGTCAACAACTTCAAACAAGCCAAAGGTATCAACATAATATAAATTCTATCAATGTTCATATGTATATCATGAAATAAATATATGAATGAATGAATGAATATTATATATTGCCTCTATGAACTTTTACTCTGAACTCTTACTCTTATTTTTCTGAATGAAGAAGGTGTATCCTTCATGACCTTCGTCCGAAGATCGTTATATCCAAAAGGAGATAACGCTTCGAAGGACAAAAGTCCTTAATCTTTAACAAGTGTGTTGCCTTATTCTTGATTCACAACATTTGAGAACAAGTGACCAACATTGGTGCCCACCTCCGGTGAACTCAAACGACCACCTTCGACAACAGCTCAAGCAACCACCTTCATCATGCCACCGAAGAAGGCAATAGCGCCAGGGGCTGCCCTTCCACCACTGGACATCAACCAAGAAGGGCTCCCTCTGAGAGAAGCCCGAAACCAGAAATGGAAGGCCATCAACCCAACACCACAAGAAGAGGAGCTAGACCAAGAGATTAGAGACCTAGAGGTCATCCACCAACAAGTGGAGAGAAAGAGAGAGAAAATGCTTTGGCTAGCTAAACTTCAGAAGAAGATTGATGAAGCTGCCAAAGAGATGCACCATATCACGCAAAATGAGCAAGAACAAAGGCCACAATAGAGAGAGCTTCGTCAAGAAAGCCTAAGCTATGATGATGTATGGTATGATGATTTCTATCATGGTAACTTTGCTTTTGACAATGCTTCTCCTCTAGCAGCAGAGTTGCAGGCTACCCCATGGCCATCATCCTACAAACCACCACAACTCCCCATGTATGACGGGCATTCTGACCCGAAGCAGTTCCTTATGAGCTACGAGGCGACCATATCATCGTATGGTGGCAACACTGTCGTCATGGCGAAGTCATTCGTCATGGCAGTCAGGAGTGTGGCTAAAACGTGGTATTCTTCCCTTCGGTTGGGAACAATCACGTCATGCTAGAAGCTGAAGGACATGCTAGTAACCAGTTTCCAAGGTTTCTAGACGAAGCCAATGACTGCTCAGGCTCTGTTCCAATGCACATAGGACCATGAGGAATACCTATAGGTGTATGTCCGAAGGTTTCTACATCTCAGAGCTCAGGCGCCAACGGTACCAAATGAGATTATTATTGAGGCTATGATCAAGGGGCTCTGACCAGGACCAACATCACAGTATTTTGCCAGGAAGCCCCCACAAATTTTGGAGAAGCTTCTGCAAAAGATGGATGAGTACATCAGTGCCGACAATGACTTTCGGCAGAGAAGGGAAGAAGCCTATAGATACTCCGAGATGACCAGGAGCTTCAGAGGAAGACTCCACCCTAGGCATGTCAGGATGATCCATATGTTGGAACTTGCTCTCCTAGGCAAGTTGATCCAACGGGGGAGTGGAAAGGATGCAAGTAAGGTTTAACTCGAGATGGCAATTGCTCTGTTAATCCAGCTTCTCAAGGGCACTATACGGGGGTATTTATAGGTGCCCGAGCGCCCAACGTCCCGATGTAAGGACGCTTATGCCCTTAGACACCAGGATTATCCCCAGAATATTCCCATAAGGGAGGGTTACAAACTATCATTATAGAAAAGCTATTACAAATCAGGCCCGTAACACGCCTGTCCGTTGCGGGGCCTATTACAATGGGCCAAATCCCACGTGGGCCTCCAGGTAGGGCGAGGACGTGGGATGGAGAGACTTCGTCGTAGGCCTTCGTCTTGCAGTGAAGAGGACGAAGGGTGGGCCATGCCGGTCATCTTGCCTCTGTTGGTGCAGCGAGTTGACGAAAGCCTGGAGCGAAGGGTAGCGTCTTCGCCTTCGCCCCAACATTTGCCCTCCAAGGGACCAGTTCGACTGAGTCATCTGGTGCCGAAGACGTCGCTAGATGGTGAAGACGCTGCCCTCGCTCGAAGTGGTTCCGCGGGGGTTTTTGATGTGACCGTTGACGGACGCGGTACTGTTGGACTGCGGGCTTCCTGAAGCGTCGCGCCCTGTGTATAAAAGGGGGTGGCGTGGCTCAGGCTCTCTTACCTTTCTGTGTGCCGCAAAACCCTAGCATTTTGAAACCGGTCGCCCACTCGCCTGCCCTCCTTGCTCCTGTTCATCGAAGATCTGGCCCGCGTCAAGCAGACCGCGCGCCGCCGCCGACGATACTTAGCCATGCTGTCTTCTTCTTCATCCGCTGTGAATACGCCGTTGGGCAAATCGTCGTCCGAGGGTACCTTCAGTGATTCGGCGGCAGTGGAGCTACACCTAGGCCACACGGTGGAATTTGGCGTTTCAAGGATCTCCTCGGTTCGCGTGCAAGACATGCAGCAGTTGGGGTATTTTGGGAACGGTGTTGGACGAGTTCTGGGGGCGGAAGAGATTCCTGAGCTGGAGGGTGAGATGGTTGTGTTCGAGGCATTTTTCACTGCTGGCCTTCGGTTGCCTGCGCATTGTTTTGTGGTGGAAGTGTTGCGGAGGTATGACATGTAGATCCATCAATTGATACCTAATGCCGTGGTGGCCTTGGCGAAGTATGTCTGGCAGTGACTTTGTATGGCGGCCAGCCCTCCGTAGATGCCTTCGCTAAGAATTATTGTTTGCACTGGCAGAAGAGAAAAGTTGGAAGCAAGATTGCACAGTTTGGATCATGCACCTTTACGCCGAGGACTGGGAAGACTTCGGCGGAAGTTGTTGAGCTAGTTCCCTGCGTCTGCAGCAAGTGGGGCAACTGGTATAATTATTGGTTTTATGTGGCGGGAGGCGAGGTTGATGACCTCCCAGGACTCCCGGCGGCCGTGTTGTGCTCCCACTGCTATGTGGCGTTCCCACCGTTTGAGGTGGCGGAGGATGATAGTGACGAAGGGGCCCTTCGTTGTGCTGCCCGCATGAGTAGCGGGCGCGATTTAGTTGAGGAATTCATCGGTTATGGAGTGTGGCCCTTGGCGCATGGCTGGGCGTTGGGTGAAGTATGCCCTCGCCAGATGCCCTCCCTGGGCGAGCAGCTAGTGCGAAGTCCGGCCTTTGCGTTGGATCTGCGTGGCCGAGATCCAGCCGCATTCGTGCGTGAAGTGGAAGACGGGGCTGTGCGGATTGTGGGGTGTTATGTGCCGAGGACTGAGGCTCTGCGGAGTTGGGATATCCGGGGATCCAACGTTCACCTGAATAGGGTCTTCGAGTTGAATCGTTTGCTGTACGGCGGCTATCCCAGGGACGACGCTGCCGTGGCCGTCGACCGCCGCGGGAAGAAAGCAGTGGCCGTGACTGAGGAAGGCCCTTCGCAGGAGGCTGCCCCAGGCACTAAGAAGAGGAAAATAGGTACTACAGTGGGGGGACTGGGGGTCTCTGATAGTTTTGCTGTGGAGTTGATGGGGACGTGCACGGCCCTCGGGGGAAGGATGTCTTCGCTCGAGCTCCGGGAATCCTCGGCACGAATGCTGGAGGTTACCGGGGGTCGATGGCCAAGGAATGTTCCGATCCCCCGCGCGGCCGACGAAGACATGTTTACGTCTCGTATGGCTCGTGAATTGAAGATTTTTCCTTATGGATGGAATATTGCTACTGTTGTATCGGTAGTGATGGAGAAGGGTCGTCAAGACGCGGCGTGGAAGCGCCGGGCGGTCACTAGGGTCGGGGACCCTTTCCGCGAGGCGAAGAAGGCGCGGGGGGCGCGAAGTCTGCTGCCCCTAGCAGCAGCAAACCACCGCCGGCCGCCAAGCCGACCGCCCCCGGGCTCAGCAAGTCTGCGGCAGGTGCGAGAGCTGCTGCTGCTGGCGTGGGCAAGTTGCCCTCGGCTGAAGCCACGAAGGAGCGAAGGCCGCCGTCGCCGGTGCGCACTGACTTGGCAGCGAGGCATGTTGCCGACTTCGACACGGATATTTGCGTGGGAGATTATCTCATTGGTAAGTTTTTTTAAACGGGGACTAGGTCTTAAACGAGATCGTGTTGTAGGGTCGAATGTGGGACAGCTGGCTGTCCTCCTGGCTCCGGTGGCGGCCACTTCGCCGATGGCGGCGATTGGTGCGAAGGGTGCTTCATAGGACCCATGGGCCGCCTTCTGCGCGAGCGGCGCGATTTCGTCGGTCGCCGCTGCTAAGGATCTGGCGGGCTCTGTTTCCCATCAGCTGAGGCATGCTTCGCAGCAGCTGAAGCATGTAAGTCGTGTTAGACTTTGATGGTTCGTTGGTTTTATGTGATTGCGAATCTCATAGGTTTTTGTGGCAAGCGGCCGACTTCGCCGACCATGTTGCGTCCGGTGCTTTGACTTTGGAGTTTGCTGCCGAAATCGAGCGTCTTCGGGCGCAGCATACGGATGCGGTTAGGGAGAAGTCGGCTGCGGAAAACAAAAGCCGCAAGCTGGCGGAGAGGCTGGCTGCTGCGGAGGCCGAGAGGGTGGATCTCCGGTGTCAGCTGGTGGAGGAGAGGAGGGACATGGACAAGGCCATTGCTGATGCACAGGCTACTCAGGCGGAGGCCAAACTTGCGTGGGCTGAGGCCAGTCTCACCCGCCAATGCGTCGAGGAGCTTGAGGCGAGGCTCAACAGCCTGCACAATCGCGTGGACAAAACTGAGGCGTCGACACGCACGGAGGTCGAGCGGATGCATACGTAGCTCGTGGATGCGTACCGGGAGCTGGGTGCGCGGACCGCCGCTTTCGAAGTGCCCGGCCAAGAGGTGGGCCTCCGCTTCCTCGAGTGGCTACAGGAAGAGTTGGGGGTGCTCCCGACCATCGTGACGGGCCTGATGTCCTTTGCCTCCCTCGTTACCTGCGAGGGGGCCGTGAATGCTTTGTCCCGCGAGGGGTGCGGGCATTTCGATGTCTTCGACCAGTCGGACTAAGGCTTCGAACGAGAATTTTTCCAGGTCGAGGACCCGGTGCTTAAGCGGTCGGCGGGGGCACTCTTCGATAGGATGTGGGGTCCTCATGGCCGAGAGACGGTCTGGGAGAGATCCGACCGGGCAATGTATCAGGTAAAGGCTCATCTTGTGTGGTAATATGTGTGGGTATGTGTGTTTTTGCTGAATGAATGTGCTATTGCTGCAGATGGCTCATGACGAGGAGGTGGAGGACCTTGGCGATCTAGACAACACGCTGCCCGACATCTCGCTGTCGGAGGCCTCGGGGGTGGAGCTGGCGCCGCCGTCTGATGCGGGCAAGGGCCCCTCGTCGACCCCCGCGTCGACTAGAGATGGCGAAGACCCCGCGCCAGCCCCCGCGCTGACGGGCGAGGACGCTTCGAAGGCGGTGGTCGAACCGGCTGCCGAAGACCCCGCGGACGTGGCCGGGCCTTCGTAGGTGGCTGAATAGGTGTTGGGGAGTTTAAATGTAAATTTTGTCTGTGGTATGCTGAACCTCGGTTGCTGCGCAGGTTCCGACGTTTGGGCCTGCGCACGCAACCGCTACGGACAATACTATTTTTGTGGCGGCCTCAACCGTAGTGCCTACCGATGATGATTCGTATGGCTCTGTGTCTAAGTGTTTTGAGTCTGATGATTCTGGGAGTTCGATTTCGTGGACAGAGGAGTCTTCGAATGAAGGCTTGGATTATTTTGCAGTGTTAGATGTGGCTGCAGCGGAGCCTTCGCCGCGCGTGGAGGGTTCCGGTGGTCTCTCGGGTGCGAGTACTAGGTATAGGCGGCGAAGGGCGGTGGCGAAACAGAGAGTGAGTGAATTGTCGTGAAGTGGTAGGTGTCATCGTATTGGGATGGAGCGTGGCCGTCTTCGCGTGGACCGGACTGGTAAGCGAGAATTGTTGTCCTCGCCGATTGGGGCGAGCATAGGTGAAGGGGAGCTGCGAAATTTTTTTGAGGGTGAGGAATTGAGGATAATGTTGTTCAATTACAGGGAGATGGGTATCATCCTAAAGGTTGAGCCAATGTAATATATGATGCCCTCGCTGTGTGTATGTAACAGTAATTTGTATGATGAGGCTGCGCGCCTTCGTTGATCCGGCTCCACCCGTAGGCGACTTCTGCACGGAGAGTCTTTTGGAAAAGACTTCGATTTTTGCGCACTTATTGTGCTGTTTCGGCCGCACCCTTAGGCGACTTTTGCATGGAGAGTCTTTTAGGAAAAGACTTCGATTTTGCGCACTTGTTGTGCTATTCCGGCTGCACCCTTATGCAACTTTTGCACGGAGAGTCTTTTAGGAAAAGACTTCGATTTTGCGCACTTGTTGTGCTATTCCGGCTGCACCCTTAGGTGACTTTTGCATGGAGAGTCTTTTAGGAAAAGACTTCGATTTTGTGCACTTATTGTGCTATTCCGGCTGTACCCTTAGGCGACTTTTGCGTGGAGTGTCGCACGCGAGGGTGGTCTGCGCTGCCTCTTGCGGTGACTTCGGAGTGGTCGAATGCCGAAGACCGTCGATGCGATCTTTTTCGACATGCCATATCTGAGTTTTTGCGGGGGATTTTTGCAGGTATATTACATGGCTCCGCCTCGTTAAAAACCTCACCCCCCAGGAGGAAAAGAGTGCAGGCCGGAATAGTACTGTTTGGTGAATTACAAGGGCGCGTGGGCCCTGAAGTTTTAGACAAAAAATTTGCGGAGATTTTCAATATTCCAGGAATGCTCTAGGTCTTCACCGATTGGCGTTGTTTTACTGTACGCGCTGGGGGACGCCTTCGATTTGACGATGAATGGACCCTCCCATTTTGGCTCCAGCTTGCCCCATGACTCTGTCCGGGTGGTCCGGACGAGTACGAGGTCTCCTTCATTGAACTCTCTTGGGATGACTGTGTGGTCGCGCCAGGCCTTGGTTTGAGCTTGATATCTGTTGAGGGCCTACAGGGCGAAGACGTGGTCTCCGTCGATGAGGTCTTTGGACGTCGGTTCATCGACGTCGGGGGCGGCTGATGTGCTTGTTTGGGGCAACCCATGCTTTATCTCCTGCGGTGTCATGGCCTTCGATCCATATAATAGGCGAAAAGGTGTGAATCCGGTCGCCCGGCACTCGGTCGTGTTTAGGGCCCAGACTACCTCAGGTAGCTGGTTGGCCCATTTGCCCTTCTTGTCGTCGAGGAGCCTTTTCTTAATGGCAGTGAAGATCTTGCCATTGGCGCGCTCGACGATGCCGTTGGATTGGGGGTGATACACTGAGGTGAAGGCAAGCTTAGTGCCAATGGAGAAGCAGAAATCCCCGAAGTCCTAGCTGTCAAACTGTTTGCCATTATCGACTGTGAGCTCGGACAAAACTCCGAACCGGCAAATAATGTTTTGCCAAAAAAACGTCTAGGCAGTCTTCGACGTTATTGTGGATACTGCCCTGGCCTTGATCCACTTGGTAAAATATTCGACGGCGACAAAGGTGAACTTGAGGTTCCCTTGAGCCGTAGGTAGTGGCCCCACAATATCTAGCCCCCAGCGTTGAAGTGGCCATGTGTGGGCAATCAGCTTGGTGAACTATGAAGGGTTGCCCGAGCGAGGAGAAAATTTCTGGCAGGCTTCGCACGACCTCGTGACTCGATTTGCGGCGCAGATTATAGCGGGCCAGTAAAATCCTTGACGGATCACCTTGGCAGCGAGGGCCCTAGGCCCTGAGTGAGAACCGCAAGTTCCGTTGTGGACTTCGCGCAGGATCTGGATGCCTTCGGTTTCGGTGACGCATTTAAGCATGGGTTGACTGACCCCCTTCTTGTATAGCTGGCCCTCAATAAGTACGAAGTCCCGGCTTCGGTGCTTGAGGCGCTTGGCCTCGTTGACGTCACTTGGGTGGTAATATCCTTGTAGGAATAGGGTTATTGGGGCCCGCCAATCTTCGGTCATGATGAGGTTGATGATGCGATGGCCCTCGGTGTCGTTGGTTATCTGTAGACCCTCTGGATTACGGACGGCTGATGTGCCAATGACATGGTAGAACACGTCGGAGGGCAAGGCTTCGCCTCTGGCCACTGCTTTGGCCAATGCGTCGGCCTCTTCGTTCCTGGCGTGGTCCACATGCTGCAAGGTGAAACCCTTGAATTGTCTCTCAAGACTACGAATGGCCGTAAGATACTGCATGAGTGTGGGGTCTTTTGCTGAATATTCTTTTTCGACCTGGCCGGCAATGACTTTGGAGTCTGTCTTGACTATGCAGGTGGTGACGCCGAGTGCTCTTAGCTTGCGAAGGCCCAGGATGATGGCTTCGTACTCTGCTATGTTGTTGGTGCACCTGTCGGACTCCAGAGTGAAGCTGAGGCGTGCTGCGTATCGGTGCTTGACGCCTATGGGTGAGGTGATAATTGCACCCGCGCCTGCCCCCGCATGGCACCATGCACCGTCACAGTGGATGGTCCACACCTTCTCTGAGGGTTCTTCTTGTTGGCGTGTCGGCCCTGTCCAGTCAACGATGAAGTCTGCCAGGACCTGCGACTTGATTGCTATCCTGGGTTCGAAGATGATATGGTAGCCGGAGAGCTCGGCTGCCCATTTGGCGATCCGAACAGACGCCTCCGAGTTGCGGAACAGCTCTCCTAGTCCCCTGTCCGAGGTGACCCGCGCCTTGAATGCTTCGAAGTAATGACGCAGCTTGCGTGATGCCATGACGACTGCGTAGGTGATTTTTTCCAACTCGGTCGTGTTACACTTGGAGGCCGTGAGGACCTCGGAGATGTAGTAGACTGGACACTGCCGGGTCGTGCCCTCCCTGTTTTGCTCTTGGACTAGGGTTGCGCTAACTGCATATGGTGAGGCGGCGATGTAGAGCAGCAGCGGCAGCGAAGGGTCTGGACTGGTGAGAATGGCCAAGTCTGACAGGTGCTGCTTGAGTGATGCGAAGGCTGCCGCCTGTTCTGGTCCCCACGCGAAGTCTTTCGCACCACACACTGTCTTGAGGAAAGGTAGACTCCGCTCGGCGGACTTGGAGATGAATCGGTTCAAAGCGGCTAATCTGCCTGTTAGACGCTGGACGTCCCTGGTTGACTGTGGGGGTGTCATGTTGATTATTGCCTGAATCTTGGTCGGGTTGGCCTCGATCCCACGATGCGACACCAGGTAGCCCAGTATCCTCCCCTGGCGGACCCCGAAGACGCACTTCTCGGGGTTGAGGCGAAGTCGTGCGTCCCTCATGTTTGCGAATGTCTCTGCAAGGTCGGTCAGGTGATCCTCCTTATTTTTGCTGGCGACGACGATGTCGTCCACATACGTGAAAATGTTTCGGCCTACTTGGCTCTCAAGCACCGTCTTGGTGAGGCGAGAGAAGGTTGACCCAGCGTTCTTGAGTCCCTCCGGCATCCTGATGAAGCAGTACGTGCCGAAGGGTGTGATAAAATTGGTACTAGCCTTGTCTTCCTCCTCCATATATATTTGGTGGTAGCTAGAGAAGCAGTTGAGGAGTGACATGACTTCGCATCCGGCCGCACTGTCGACTATCTTGTTGATCCGTGGCAGCGGGAAATTATCCTTGGGGCAGGCCTTGTTGAGGCTGGTGAAATCAATGCACATCCGCCACTTGCCGCTCTTCTTTTGCACCATGACTACGTTGGATAGCCACGTAGGGTAGGCGACTGGCTCGATGAAATTGGCCTCCAGCTGGCGGTGTACTTCGGCTTTGGCGACTTCTGTTTTTTCATCGAACATTTTTGCGCAATCGTTGCTTCTTTGGGCGCACCGAAGGGTCGATGCCCAGACTGTGCTCGATGACGGTGCGACTGACTCTGACCAGGTCGAGGGCAGACCAGGCGAAGATGTCCTTATTTCTGGAGAGATAGGAGATGAGTTTCTCCTCCTCTTGCGAAGTCAGGTCTTCACTTATGATGACTGTTTGCTTGGGCATTGCCGGGTCAAGGGTAACTATCTTTGTTCCGTCGTTGCTCTGTAGCTGTGCCTTTTCATGTTCGTTGGCGGCTGGGCGGGTGGCCTCGGGGACTTCGCGCTGCGTCGTAAGGCAGTGTACGTTCCGTTGACCAGGAACGAAATCTCTCTCAATGTTACGCGCAGTCTGCTGGTTCCCGTGCACCGTTATTACGCCTTGTGGACCTGGAATTTTCATGCGGAGGTATAATCCGTGGATGGCCGCTTCAAATTTGTTGATAGAGCCTCGACCCATTATGGCGTTGTAGGGGTAGACCATGTCAACGATGTCAAAGGTGACCTGTTCGCTTCACGCATTGGGTGCTATGCCGAAGGACAGGGGTAGCTCTATCTTGCCCACAGGGAAGGTGCCCTTGCCGCCGAAGCCATATAGGGGATTGTCCGAAGGCTTGAGTAAGCTGTGGCTGATGCCCATGCGGTCGAAGGCGTGGAGGAAGATGATGTCCGCCTGGCTGCCATTGTCAACTAGGACTTTGTGCAGGTCCCAGCCTGCCACACTACAGTTGATTACCATGGCGTCAATGTGGGGTGCGTTGCGTAGATCAACATCTAGCGGCACATGTGACCACTTCGTTTGCATGACCGGGCCGGTGATGGCGACGTGGTTGATGCTTCGGTAGTGATTCCTCTTTTGTCGCTTCGTGTTGAAGTCGACGCTGGACCCCCCGGTGATCATGTGAATGACTCCGTGATACGGCTGATCGGCGAAGTCTTCTTGCTTCGGCGCTGGTGGGTGATTTTGGTGGTGTGGGATTGGTTGATGCGGAGGCGGGGGCGGGGGGTGGTATGACTTGTACCTCTTAGTGGTGCTAATATGCGTGATTGGGTAGATGCTGGGCGTGGCCGTGGTTGTATGGCTGTGGGTGGTGGTGGTGTTGATATGTGTGCGCGACAACTCTTTGGTTGTCGGCTGGTTGTGCCCGAGACATCCTGTCTTTGGTGGCCTTTGTTTTCGGGCAATCCCTTGTTGGATGCGCGCAGTCTTCGCCATGAAACAGGCAGTAAAATCTGCACGGTTGCTGCGCCCGTCCGCGGCCCGGCCACACGTGCCATTGCCGCGGCCCTGAGGGGGATAGTCTTGACGGCGAGCGGCTTCGCCGGTGGGGTGCTGATTGGCTATGTTATGCACCTGCTGCTGACTGCGGTTGTCCCGTCCGGAGTCTGACTGGGAAGGCCTTGTCCAGGTTTGGCTAGACTACGGAGGTTCCTTGGGCTTTCTCTGAGACTCGACCTTGCGCTGGTGGAGCTCTTCGGATCTGGCGTACTTCTCGAATAGCTGATAGAGCTCTTGGAGGTTTTTGGGTGGGTCCCTGATGCAGTGACTGTATAGGATGCCAGCCCGGAGGCCACTAATGGCGTAGTGTATGGCAATTTGGTCGTCGACCGAAGGCAGCTGTGACTTGAGAGTTAGGAACTTGCGGTAGTATTCCCGCAGGGTTTCCTTCTCTTGCTGTTTGCAGAGTGACAATTCGGCCAAGGTGTCGGTGTCTGGGCGGTACCCTTGGAAATTGAGCAAAAACTTGTCTCGGAGACTCCTCCATGAGTCAATGGACAGTGGGGGCAACCTGGTGTACCAAGTCAAAGCCGGACCCTCGAGGGCGATGATGAAGGACTTGGCCATTGTGGCGTCGTCCCCTCTGGACGATGCGACAACGACTTGATAGCTCATGATGTATTGTGCTGGGTCGGTGCTGCCGTTGTACTTGGGGTAGGTCCCTGCCCTAAAGTTGGCGGGCCATGGTGACACTTGGAGTTGTGGTGCCAGGGGGCTTTGCTCATCAAGGTAGTTGATGCCTTGGAAGGCTGCGGCGTGTGGGATGAAGGGGCCGCGCTGGGGAATGAATAAATCCCCGGCTGGCACGCGCTGTTGGAGGGGTGGGCCGTGCTGCAGATCGTGCTGGCCTTCGCTCTGCATGAGCGTAATCTCTTGCTCCAGTTCCCGGGCCCTCTGCTCCTTGTATCGTATCATCTGACGCACTTTGGCTTGCGTGGAGACGCGTTGGCACTTGGCTTCGAGGATTTCTTTCAGCTTTTGGAGGTTGCGGTTCTTGAGGCGTAGGGCCCGTAGCTGTAGCTGTTCTTCTGCTAAGACACCGATGACTTTGCCGTCCTCTGTTGCGTCCTCGCCCTCTAGTGGAGCGAAGCCTGGGGGTGGTACTTGTCACACCCGGTTTTAGAAGGTAAACCGAATGCGAACCATGTACGTGCCAGGATCAGTTATTCACGTACACAGCAGTTACATAACATGGACATCATCACACAGTGCTCAAAATAGTATTAAAAGGGGAAGTAATAGTCGATTACATCATACGTCTGAGACGTCCATATAGTTCTTACAATAAATCAAAGTGCGGAAAAGAAACGTAGATAACGCGGCCTTCACAGGCAGCCGACTGGGGGTTGCCGCTAACCCACACCTAGAACTCGTCGTAGTCCTGGAACTCCTGGAAGTCTCCTTCCACAGCTTCATCTTCGCCTGAGCAGTGGTTGCAATGCTGACAACCTGGGGGGGATTTGGTGTGTAGAGCAAGGGTGAGTACACATCAACATACTCAGCAAGCATCCCGTTTGGCTGTAGTGGACTAGCTTTATGTGGGGATAAGTCAAGCAGTTGCTTTTAGTTGGTCAGGTTATTACTTACTAGTAGAAAGCCAGGTTTTAACATTAACCCAAGTTATTAGCCCAAAGTATCCTTTCCAAACGGAAAGAATACCACTTACCAGCACCATAATCATAATCAGAACCATCAATCTCATTGCCACCTGTACCAAAGTACCTCTGATCAAGTATCACTAATCTCTGGAGCTCCCTTGGCTGCTCATAACCGTGAGCACGGCTGATATATCAGTTTCATAACACTCTGCAGAGGTTGCGCACTTTACCCACAAGCCGTGATTCCCTCTTGCCTCGGGCTGATCAAACCCTTAAACACTACCAAGGTGAATAGGCAGGGTCTCACTACGTAGCCTTTACAAAGATTCCCCGGGGCTGTAGCCACCCGTTAGGTTTCCTAAATGTACCGCACTCCTCCCCAAGGGACAAATCAACCTTGGCAGAGCGAGCCGCATACACCGAGCCCCATTGACGGCACAACGGCTAAGCGAACTACACCCCGGTTCCTCTAATTATTCAGCTAAGGGCGTCCCATTCCACCCTCATGGTTGCACTGTTTTCCCGGGCGGTCATCCATTGAACAGGTCCTTACGGAGAGGCACTCGAGAAACCGCTCGAGTCCCCTTAAATGCCACAAGCACGATCATAAATAAGAAGGGGAAAACAGCGTATCATAGATAATCACATCATGTTCATTGATTAGAGTTGAGCAATAGCATCAAACTAAGCAGTAATAATCCGACCCAAATAGGTAAACAAGGACGTGAATAACAAAAGCTAGTCAATCCTTAGGTATAAATGTGTAATGCGGGAGGTGAATTAAAGAATGAATAGGACAGAGATAGGTCAAAGGACACTTGCCTCCACCAACCGACTGCTGCTCAGGGGCTTCTCCTGCGAATTCCTCGGGCTCTTCGACCGGATCGTTCTCTATGCGAGCGCAAACATACATACATCCACATATTTAATACAAAAGAACAGTACACCATACAAGGGAACAGGTAAAACGAATATGCATCAAGTATGACATTCGATATCGCATTTGTTATGGTTAGAAAGAAACGGGAAAGATCTCGCAGGGGTTTAAAGTTTATGCACTAATGATCAGTTACAATTGGTTCTTAACAACAGAATTCTGTTATATATATACTAATGGAAACCTAATCATTTTAGGTTGATCAACATTGCACGAGATAAACAATTAACTACGTGAATCAATAGAATAACGGAATTTTAAATTAAACTTCCTATTTTCCATAGCATAAACAATGATTAGTCTACCTAACATAAGGTAATCATGATCACAGAAAGTAAATAAAATAAAATAAAAAAAATAAAAAAAAATAAAAAAGGGGGGGGGGGCGGTTGAACCGGCCCTAGGGCGGTTGAACCGGCCCTAGGCTGGGCGGCTGAGCTGGGCGGGCGCGCGGGGGAGGGCGGCCGAGCTGGGGGCCGGGGCGGCCGAGCTGGCCCGGTTGAACCGGCCGGCCGGGCGGCTGAACCGGCCCTGCGCAGGGGGCGCGGCCAAGGGGCCAGGGGCGGCCGGGCGCGGCTGGGGGCTGGCCGGGGGCTGGCTAGGGCGCGGCCAGCGGCTTGGCCAGGGGCGGCCGGGGCCGGCTATGGCGCGGCCGGGCGCGGCTGGGGGGCGGCCGGGGCCGGCTATGGCGGCCGGGCGGGGCTGGGGACGGCCGGCGCGGCCAGGGGGCGGCCGGGCCTTGGCCGGGCAGGAAGGGGGAGAGGAGGGGAGAGGGAGGGAGAGGGAGAGGGAGGAGAGAGGAGGGGGGCTCACCGTCGATGGGCGGCCGACGGCGAGGGGCGGCGCTAGGGCAGGGGGCGGCGGCGGCTTAGGGCAGAGGGTAGGGGCGGCGCTAGGGAGAGAGAGAGAGGGAAAATGAGAGGGAGAGGGAGAGGGTTAGGGGAAAAAGGGGAGGATGGGGGGGGGGGGGGGCGGCTGGGCCTCTTTGGGCCCAAGAGGGGGGCGCGCAGGGGCCTGGGCCGGCCGGGGTCGGCCCACGGCGCGGGAGAGAGAGAAAAAGAGGAGAGAGAAAGAAAAAGAAAAGATTATTTCCCTGTTTTCGAAATCCGATCTTTCTAGATGAATGCGTTTGCACTTTCAAACAATCAAAAAATGCAAGGTCCGGCATGGTGCATCAAACAACACAAAGTATTTTTAGAGTTTTTCTTACACGGGAAATCCAAACCGAATCCCGCTAAAACTTTGGAAAAGGATCAAGGTTTAGCGAGGGAAAAAGAAAAGAAAAGGTAACGCCCGAATTTTGGCGAGTAAAGAAAAGAAAAAAAAAATTCAACTGCAAAATTCGGGGCGTTACAAACCTATCCCCCCTTAAAAGAATCTCGCCCTCGAGATTCAGGGCTGGCTAGCAAAGAGCTCTGGGTACTTGGCCATCAGATCATCTTCACGCTCCCAGGTTGCTTCTTCTTCAGAGTGATGACTCCATCTGACTTTGCACATTCTGATGGTCTTCCTTCGGGTGACTCTATCTGCAACCTCAAGGATCTGAGCTGGCTTCTCAACATAGGTCAAGTCCTCCTGGACTTCCAGACCTTCCACTGGCAACTGCTCTTCTGGCACACGCAAGCACTTCTTCAACTGAGACACATGAAAGACATCATGCACAGCTGACAAGTTCTCTGGCAGACTGAGCTGATAGGCTACTTCTCCACGCTTTGAGAGGATCTGGTACGGACCAATGTAGCGGGGTGCTAGCTTGCCTTTGATTCCGAACCTTCTGACTCCTCTGATTGGTGACACTTTCAGATAGACAAAGTCTCCGACTTCAAAACTCAGCTCTCTTCTTCTTGTGTCTGCATAGCTTCGCTGCCTTGATTGCGCTATCTTCAGATTCTCTCGGACCATCTTGATGTTCTCTTCAGCTTCAAGCAAAATATCTGGCCCAAACACTTGCTTCTCTCCAGGCTGATCCCATTGCAACGGAGTTCTACAACTCCTTCCATAAAGCGCTTGAAATGGTGACATCTTCAAACTGGCCTGGTAACTGTTGTTATAAGAAAACTCTGCATAAGGCAATCTCTTGTCCCATCCGGACTGATCTTGCAACGCACAGGCTCTCAACATGTCTTCAAGAATTTGATTGGTTCTTTCAGTCTGACCATCTGTCTGCGGATGATAAGCTGAACTGAAATTCAGATGTATGCCCAAGGCTTCATGCAACTGCTGCCAGAAATGAGAGGTGAACTGCGTTCCTCTGTCTGACACTATCTTCTTTGGCACACCATGAAGACAAACGATCCGAGACATATACAACTCCGCCAATACTGCACTGCTGTAGGTGGTCTTGACAGGTATGAAGTGGGCTGACTTGGTCAAGCGGTCCACTACTACCCAAATGGAATCGTAGCCGGCTCGAGTGCGAGGCAATCCGACTATGAAATCCATACCGATTTCATCCCATTTCCACTGAGGAATCTGCAACGGTTGCAACAATCCAGCTGGTCTCTGGTGCTCTGCCTTAATTCTTCGACAACTATCGCACATAGCCACATGCTCTGCGATTTCCCTCTTCATTCCATACCACCAGAATTTCTTCTTCAGATCCTGATACATCTTCTCACTGCCAGGGTGAATCGAATAAGCTGTCTCATGAGCTTCCTTGAGAATCAACTCCCGAATGGACTGGACATTGGGAACACACAAGCGGTCTTTGAACCATATCACGCCTTCTGCATCTTCTCGAAAATCTTTGCCTCTGCCATCTAGGATCAGTCGCCGAATCTCACTGATCTTCTCATCATTCTTCTGCGCTTCTTTGATTTCTCGCTCCAGGGTAGGTTCCAATTCAACTGTGACTCCTCGCGAATTGTTCAGAAATCTGAGACTCAACCTGTCGAACTCCTTGGCCAACTCATAAGGCATCGGACGAGCGACCATCAGATTGACTTGACTCTTTCTGCTCAAAGCATCTGCCACTACGTTTGCTTTGCCTGGATGGTAATGGATCTCCAACTCATAGTCTTTGATCAACTCTAACCATCTTCGCTGCCTCATGTTCAATTCTGACTGAGTGAATATGTATTTCAGACTCTTGTGATCTGTGTAAACATCGCATTTCTGTCCATACAGATAGTGTCTCCATGTCTTCAGTGCGTGAACCACTGCTGCCAACTCTAGATCATGGATTGGGTAGTTCTTCTCATGAACCTTCAACTGTCGGGACGAGTAAGCCACAACTCTTCCCTCTTGCATCAACACGCATCCCAAACCTGTGTAACAAGCATCACAGTACACAGAGAAGGGCTTGTGCACATCAGGCAAGACTAGGACAGGCGCTGTCGTCAACTTCTCTTTCAGCGCTTCAAAAGCCTCTTGACATTTCTGGGTCCACTTGAACTCAACCTTGTTGCCTAGCAACGCTGTCATTGGTTTCGCAATCTTCGAAAACCCTTCAATGAATCGCCGATAATATCCGGCCATTCCAATGAAGCTCTTGATTCCTCGAGCATCCGTTGGCGCTTTCCAATTCAAAATGTCTGCCACTTTCTTCGGATCCACAGCCAATCCTTCCTTGTTGATTATGTGACCCAAGAACAGGACTTCACTGATCCAGAACTCACACTTGCTCAACTTTGCATACAACTGGTGCTCTCGCAATCTCTGCAATACCATCCTCAAATGATTTGCATGCTCTTCTTCACTTTGAGAATAAACTAGAATGTCATCAATAAATACCACCACAAACTTATCGAGATAATCCATGAATACACTGTTCATCAAGTTCATAAAGAACGCTGGTGCATTGGTCAAACCAAAAGACATCACTGTGAACTCATACAAACCATACTTGGTAATAAATGCCGTCTTCGGAATGTCCGAAGGCCGGATCCTGAGCTGATGATAACCTGACCTCAGATCAATCTTGGAGAACACACTGGCTCCTCTCAACTGGTCAAACAGATCTTCTATTCTGGGCAAGGGATACTTGTTCTTGATCGTGACTTCATTCAAAGCTCGATAATCGATACACATCCTCTTGGTGCCATCTTTCTTTTCCACGAACAAGACAGGGGCGGCCCAAGGCGAGGTGCTTGGCCGGATGTAACCTTTCTCTGATAGCTCATCAATCTGCTTTTTAAGCTCAACCAACTCTGGTCCAGATATTCTGTAAGCTCTCTTGAAGATAGGGGCGGTTCCAGGAAGAAGCTCTATGGCAAACTCAACTTTCCGCTCTGGTGGCATACCTGGTAAGTCCTTTGGAAACACATCTGGGAATTCAGACACAACCTTGATACTCTCAATTGGGTCTGCTTCACTGCTATCGACAGCCATCTGGTAACAACTTCCTTTCTTCGGCTCAGGCGGGACTAACTCGGTCACCACTTCCTCTCCTAGTGGGGACACCAACTTGATTGTCCTTTTATCACAACTGATAACTGCCTGATACTTATCTAGCCAATTCATCCCTAGGATGACATCTATTCCCTGAGTACCCATTACTATAAGGTTGGCGGGAAACGCTATCCCCCTTATTTCCACACTTATACCCAAACAGATGCTATCAGCTCGAATTCTACCACCGGCTGAGTCAATTTGAATGGGGGTTGACATGGTAGTAATTGGAAGATTATGTGCTTTCACCCATGATGCAATAATAAAAGAATGCGTTGCTCCAGTATCAAATAACACTTCTGCAATATGGGAGTCGACTGGGAACATACCTACTGTCATGCCGGGAGTCTCCTGAACTGCTTCAGCCTCCAAGTGATTCAATCTTCCATGATTATAGCGCTGCTGAGGGCGGTTGCCTGATCCAGGCTGAGACGCATTCTGCTTCGCTGGGGCATTGGGGCCTGACTGCTGCTGGGCTGCCTTCTTCGGACATTGCATCACCCAATGGCCTTGCTCTCCACAGTGGAAACATGCCCTGTTTCTAACCTGAGCTGGTGCTGCCTGATTGTTCTGCTGGCTTGCTGGGGCAGGAAGATGAGGTGTCTGCTGATTCTGCCTCTGAAACTGACCTCCTGATTGATTGCTCTGACGGTTCTGATACTGATGCTGAGGGTACTGCCTTTGGAACTGCTGATACTGCTGACGCTGCTGATGCTGCTGAGGTGGACGCTGGTTCTGCCTGAACTGCTGAGGTTGATTGCCTGAAAAACGAGGACGACTGCTGCTTCCAGGCTGGGGTCCACTGATCTTGCGCTTACGATCCTCCATCTCCTTACGCTTCCTTTCTGTCATGATTGCTCTGTCAATCAGGTGCTGGAATGTCGGGAAGGTATGATTCATCAACTGATACTGCAGAGGGTCAACCAAGCCTCTCAAGAAACGGTACTGTCGCTTGGCGTCGGTGTTGACATCTTCAGGAGCATAGCGAGACAGCTGCAGAAACCTGTCTCGATACTCACTGACAGACGATGACCCTTGCTTAAGGGCCAGGAACTCCTCCTTCTTCACTGTCATCAGACCTGCAGGCACATGGTACTGACGAAAGCTACCTCTGAACTCTTCCCAGGTGATGGCATCGGGGTTGGCATGGGTGGCGAGGTAAGACTCCCACCATGATTGGGCTGCTCCTCTCAACAGACGGGGACCATACAAGACTTTCTCCCTGTCATCACACTGAGCGGTATGCAACTCCTGCTCCACAGTGCGCAGCCAATCTTCAGCATCCATGGGGTCAGAAGAGTGAGCGAACGTTGGTGGATGACCTCTCATGAATTCAGCACGCTTGTCTCTGGGCATCTAAGGCATCTGAGGCTGGGGTGGTGCTTGCTGCTGCTGCTGAATGGCGGCCAGAGTCTGACCGATGGCCTGAACTGCCTGAGTCTGCATCAGAAACATCTGCTCGATCGACATCGGGGGCAGGGGCGGCAGCTGCTGCTGCTGGGGCGCCTCATCTTGCTGACCGGCTTGCTCCTGCTGAGCACGCCTTCCTCCTCTGCGCCTGTTCTCTGACATCTGCAGAACGCAACCACACATCAGAACTGATCTGGCAAATCTTGCAGCATAAGAAAAGAGTATAGAATTCTCCAACAGCACTGAACAGATGAGCATCTTCACTGATCTCCAACACAGACCACACAGCTTCTCAGATAAAGAGGAAAGTAGAATAAAGGGTTTCCCAACTATATAACTAACTCCATTAACATAATATGTAAACCAAAATGCAGGGGATACCCACACTCTGGTGACAATCATTACAAAGATCCAAACCAAACATAGTTCATCATGACAAACATAAATGCACAGGATATAGCAAACTACCCTGTCTAACTAAGACTAACTAAGACCGAGACTAACGCTAAGACTGAAGCTTCTATGTATATATATTTTGTATTAATTACAAGATCCAACTCTAACGATCTATGGTTCTAGATTTATCTTGGTCTTGCAGTCGGGATTGCCATAAGACTGGAGTCCACGCCGAGGTGAGCGGTACGGGTGCTGAGTCCCAACGGGAGCGGGGGAACCATCATCCAAGTGACGACGCTCCGCGCGCTCAGCCCGCAGCAGGGCGATCTCAGCACGAGCCCTACTCAGCTCGTCTAGTGCATGGTCCAGCTCCGTGTTTAGCACGGCGGCTAGGTTGACTGTGCTGCTCAACCTAGGATTGTCCTCACCAGCAGGTGAAACAATCACGCCTCCTGTGCTGCCAGATGGACGGCGGGGGTAATACTTCAGGTCGAGACCGTCAGCTACCCCACCGAGAACCGAGCAGTAGTGCGAAAGCGCACGCCATGCAGCATCCTGCATGGCTGCCTCAGCTGAGTCCCGCTCAGAGATAGAATAGTGCTCTGAGCAAGCCTCCGCGCCCTGGAGACTGTTCTCCGGACGGCGCACCAAGCAGGTCGCCTCCCAGCGGTCCGGGTAGACCCCGCGACTATGCTGGTAGACCACACAGCGATACTCGATGGACCAAGTACGCCGGTCAAGTGCCCGACGTAGCAGGGTGTCGAGCGCGTCGTGGAAGTGACACCCGCGAGCAGCGTCGCGAGTGATGGGTCGAGCAACCCATCCTTCCGGCTCATGGTTAGAGAGGTCGAGGTCGTGGCTCAAGCTGTCGTTGCCACCTCCGTCGTCTGGGTCTCCTCCAGCAGCTACTCCAGAAGCTGGGACGCCCAGTGGTGGTGCAGGGGGCGCCTCCAGGGGAAGCACAGGAGAGCAGCTCCTCACAGACTCTATCTCCTGATGGAGCGAGAAAGAAGAGCCCTGCTGCTCCTGTCGTCGACGTTCCTGCTCCTCATGCAGGCGGTGGTGCAGTCTCTCCAAGTGGCTGGACTGTCCGGCCACGGGACGGCGAAGCGGACGCTCAGCAAGGCGGGAGGGTAAGAAGGGGATGACGGACTTTCGTGCAGTGTGTCTAAGACAAGCCATCTACAAAAGACATCGCAAGCAAAAGGGTGAGAACAGAATTAATATGACCAGCAAGTAATGAATCATAAATAAATGAAGGATCAGAATAAACAAAATTTTCAGCAAGGTATAATATATAGTAGAACATAGGTTTGGTCAGTAGGACCAACTTTTGAAGGGATACCAAAGTCAAGGCAGGGACAGAGGTCTATAGTCCTTAGAACGACCATTCTACTCTAGGTTAGCGGTCCTACAGTCAGCACGGCTTTGATACCACTTATGTCACACCCGGTTTTAGAAGGTAAACCGAATGCGAACCATGTACGTGCCAGGATCAGTTATTCACGTACACAGCAGTTACATAACATGGACATCATCACACAGTGCTCAAAATAGTATTAAAAGGGGAAGTAATAGTCGATTACATCATACGTCTGAGACGTCCATATAGTTCTTACAATAAATCAAAGTGCGGAAAAGAAACGTAGATAACGCGGCCTTCACAGGCAGCCGACTGGGGGTTGCCGCTAACCCACACCTAGAACTCGTCGTAGTCCTGGAACTCCTGGAAGTCTCCTTCCACAGCTTCATCTTCGCCTGAGCAGTGGTTGCAATGCTGACAACCTGGGGGGGGATTTGGTGTGTAGAGCAAGGGTGAGTACACATCAACATACTCAGCAAGCATCCCGTTTGGCTGTAGTGGACTAGCTTTATGTGGGGATAAGTCAAGCAGTTGCTTTTAGTTGGTCAGGTTATTACTTACTAGTAGAAAGCCAGGTTTTAACATTAACCCAAGTTATTAGCCCAAAGTATCCTTTCCAAACGGAAAGAATACCACTTACCAGCACCATAATCATAATCAGAACCATCAATCTCATTGCCACCTGTACCAAAGTACCTCTGATCAAGTATCACTAATCTCTGGAGCTCCCTTGGCTGCTCATAACCGTGAGCACGGCTGATATATCAGTTTCATAACACTCTGCAGAGGTTGCGCACTTTACCCACAAGCCGTGATTCCCTCTTGCCTCGGGCTGATCAAACCCTTAAACACTACCAAGGTGAATAGGCAGGGTCTCACTACGTAGCCTTTACAAAGATTCCCCGGGGCTGTAGCCACCCGTTAGGTTTCCTAAATGTACCGCACTCCTCCCCAAGGGACAAATCAACCTTGGCAGAGCGAGCCGCATACACCGAGCCCCATTGACGGCACAACGGCTAAGCGAACTACACCCCGGTTCCTCTAATTATTCAGCTAAGGGCGTCCCATTCCACCCTCATGGTTGCACTGTTTTCCCGGGCGGTCATCCATTGAACAGGTCCTTACGGAGAGGCACTCGAGAAACCGCTCGAGTCCCCTTAAATGCCACAAGCACGATCATAAATAAGAAGGGGAAAACAGCGTATCATAGATAATCACATCATGTTCATTGATTAGAGTTGAGCAATAGCATCAAACTAAGCAGTAATAATCCGACCCAAATAGGTAAACAAGGACGTGAATAACAAAAGCTAGTCAATCCTTAGGTATAAATGTGTAATGCGGGAGGTGAATTAAAGAATGAATAGGACAGAGATAGGTCAAAGGACACTTGCCTCCACCAACCGACTGCTGCTCAGGGGCTTCTCCTGCGAATTCCTCGGGCTCTTCGACCGGATCGTTCTCTATGCGAGCGCAAACATACATACATCCACATATTTAATACAAAAGAACAGTACACCATACAAGGGAACAGGTAAAACGAATATGCATCAAGTATGACATTCGATATCGCATTTGTTATGGTTAGAAAGAAACGGGAAAGATCTCGCAGGGGTTTAAAGTTTATGCACTAATGATCAGTTACAATTGGTTCTTAACAACAGAATTCTGTTATATATATACTAATGGAAACCTAATCATTTTAGGTTGATCAACATTGCACGAGATAAACAATTAACTACGTGAATCAATAGCATAACGGAATTTTAAATTAAACTTCCTATTTTCCATAGCATAAACAATGATTAGTCTACCTAACATAAGGTAATCATGATCACAGAAAGTAAATAAAATAAAATAAAAAAAATAATAAAAAAAAAAAACAGGGGGGGGGGGCGGTTGAACCGGCCCTAGGGCGGTTGAACCGGCCCTAGGCTGGGCGGCTGAGCTGGGCGGGCGCGCGGGGGAGGGCGGCCGAGCTGGGGGCCGGGGCGGCCGAGCTGGCCCGGTTGAACCGGCCGGCCGGGCGGCTGAACCGGCCCTGCGCAGGGGGCGCGGCCAAGGGGCCAGGGGCGGCCGGGCGCGGCTGGGGGCTGGCCGGGGGCTGGCCAGGGCGCGGCCAGCGGCTTGGCCAGGGGCAGCCGGGGCCGGCTATGGCGCGGCCGGGCGCGGCTGGGGGGCGGCCGGGGCCGGCTATGGCGGCCGGGCGGGGCTGGGGACGGCCGGCGCGGCCAGGGGGCGGCCGGGCCTTGGCCGGGCAGGGAGGGGGAGAGGAGGGGAGAGGGAGGGAGAGGGAGAGGGAGGAGAGAGGAGGGGGGCTCACCGGCGATGGGCGGCCGACGGCGAGGGGCGACGCTAGGGCAGGGGGCGGCGGCGGCTTAGGGCAGAGGGTAGGGGCGGCGCTAGGGAGAGAGAGAGAGGGAAAATGAGAGGGAGAGGGAGAGGGTTAGGGGAAAAAGGGGAGGATGGGGGGGGGGCGGCTGGGCCTCTTTGGGCCCAAGAGGGGGGCGCGCAGGGGCCTGGGCCGGCCGGGGTCGGCCCACGGCGCGGGAGAGAGAGAAAAAGAGGAGAGAGAAAGAGAGAGAAAGAAAAAGAAAAGATTATTTCCCTATTTTCGAAATCCGATCTTTCTAGATGAATGCGTTTGCACTTTCAAACAATCAAAAAAATGCAAGGTCCGGCATGGTGCATCAAACAACACAAAGTATTTTTAGAGTTTTTCTTACACGGGAAATCCAAACCGAATCCCGCTAAAACTTTGGAAAAGGATCAAGGTTTAGCGAGGGAAAAAGAAAAGAAAAGGTAACGCCCGAATTTTGGCGAGTAAAGAAAAGAAAAAAAAATTCAACTGCAAAATTCGGGGCGTTACAGTACTTGTGGTTGCCCTCTGGAGCTGCAGGTGCGGAGGGTGCCTTCGGGAGTGTGTTGATCGTTGCACTGTCGCTTACTGAGTGCTTCATCTTCGCCAGCTTCTTGGTGGGTGTTGTCTGCGAGGGCCTTGGCCTTTTTCTCAGCTAACAGTGCTACCTTCGCTGCTTCGTCGACGGATGGGGCTGCCTTCGAACTAGCTATTTTGGGTGCCATCGCAGGTGGTTTGTTCGTAGCACGAACGGTGGACGCCAATGTTGGAACTTGCTCTCCTGGGCAAGTTGATCCAATAGGGGAGTGGAAAGGATGCAAGTAAGGTTTAACTCGAGATGGCAAATGCTCTGTTAATCCAGCCTCTCAAGGGCACTGTACGGGGGTATTTATAGGTGCTCGAGCTCCCAACATCTCGATGTAAGGACGCTTATGCCCTCAGACACCTGGATTATCCCCAGAATATTCCCATAAGGGAGGGTTACAAACTATCATTACAGAAAAGCTATTACAAATCAGGCCCGTAACACGTCTGTCCGTTGCAGGGCCTATTACAATGGGCCGAATCCCACGTGGGCCTCCAGGTAGGGCGAGGACATGGGATGGAGAGACTTCGTCGTAGGCCTTCGTCTTGCAGTGAAGAGGACGAAGGGTGGGCCATGCCGGTCATCTTGCCTCCGTTGGTGCAGCGAGTTGACGAAGGCCTGGAGCAAAGGGTAGCGTCTTCGCCTTCGCCCCAACACCATAACCCTAGCTCAAGCAACGATAGGGGAAATCATACTCAAGGGCATCAGCATAGCTCTCAATCATCAGGGACACAACAAAGCTCCTTCAGGCCACTAGCTCCAAGAGGTAGAGGAGGTAGAAGCTTCGGTGGAATATTCAGCTCCCAACCAAGAAGGTTGTTTTGCCTATTTTGTGGAGAAGGTAAGGGGCATACAACAAGGACATGCCAAGTCACGATACAACAGCAGAAAAGAAATAGCTGAAGCCGAAGCACGGCAGAATCAGCCGAAGCAGGGTCTTGCATACTGCTTCGCGCTATTCCCCATACATCCCCGAGTATGTGGGCAACCAACAACCCACGACATCAGTTGCATCGGCAAGCCACTCATAAGCTGCATGGGCCCCGCTACCACCACCACCACTCATGGCTCCAACCTCGTCTCACAACCAACAGCTAGAAGGGCACCGCCAGGTACAACAACAATGTGATGCACGCAAAGAGTCTGAAGCTCAGACAGTCAACATCATTGTACCAGAGTTGAGCCACATTTACTGAAGCAATACAGGGGCTCCATCAAAAAAAATTTCATACATACTCAATGTAATCTTTGTTTCTCTTGCTTTTATGTTTTTACCTGAAGACAATATAAGAAGGTACAACCTTCGGCCTATTGTAATAAATCTGGGATTACACCATGGAGTGTAACAAAAAAAGTCACGATGCTCTAAAGCCATTCCTACGGGGATGCAGAGCTAAAATGTCACCTAAGTAAAAGGTAAAGAAGCTCCAAAGTCGTTCCTAAGGGGATGCAGAGCTTAGCTCCAAAGTCGTTCCTACGGGGATGCAGAGCTAAAATGCCACCTAAGTAAAAGGCGTGAAAGTGCATTCATCCCTTTTGTGAGTTTTGGTGATTTGGATAACAACACATTTAAAGGTCTAACAAGTTTGCTAAGTGTTTAACAGTAAATTTAGTATGATGAACATACTTGAATAGTGTATAATGATTAGTGAACAAAGATTCACACAAGGTAAAATAACCAATGAGACAATGCAAATGGATATAATATGGTCTCTATATAGGTTTGAATATATATATGGACAAGACCTGAAAAATCACTACATACATATGATCAGAATAGAGGTTGAATTGATTAAGAGGATTAGTCAAGCCAAAGTGAATAAGATATGAGGAATCGTGAATTGGCTTGACCATATTACTATCAGTCCATATATGCTTCTATGAGAATCAAACTAGAGCTTGATTGATCTTAACAGTTATATCTAGAAGACAATCAAGCAAGGTTCACAATATTGAAGAAATGATTCTCTCTATGGATGCTCAATATGATGTGACTCAAGAATGGCTTGGTAGGGTGAAGATAGCAAGGAAAAGGGCTTCGAGGAACTAAGCGAAGGTGAAGGCCAAGCGATGGCTTGTGGACCGAGGTACTATTTCTAAGGTGAAGAAGAGAGTACTTGCACTAAGTCGATGAACTAATCAGCTATGAAGAGTTATAATATGTTGACACATCAGTAAGTTGACTTGAAGCCATGATTTGAACTCATATATGGTGAAATGGTACAAGTCACAGGGTTTGATTTGTGTTTGCTTCAAAAGGTGAGACAAAGATGTTTGTGATCCTTATGAAGCAATGCCATGGAGAAATCATACATGAGACACCAATTACTCATGGAGTTTACTTAATTATATTTTATTTAACTTGAGTATAGGAATCATTGTACTATCAAGGGGGATCCAAAATGAAGGTTGGTGTTGCCAAAGCTCAAGCTTCTATATTCAAAAGCTATTTCAAAAAACCAAAATCCCTTGGACACTTTGTGTATGACTGTTGTTAGGATTGAGAAACTGAGAGTGTTCCTGTTGAAAAGCAGTTGAACTTCTTCAGTTGCAGTTGAGATTTTTCAACTGAGTTGAGTTTCTTCAGCTGTAGTTGAGCTTTTTAGCTGAGTCGAACTTCTAAAACTGTTGTTGAGTTTTTTCAACTGCAGTTGAGCTTTCTCAACTGCAGTTGAACTTCAACTTCAACTGTGAACCTCTCTGACCATACACCAGTTAAACCTGCCTCCCGGCCAGTTGAACTGGGGTTTTCTCTCCTAAACTTTCTAGTCAAAACTAGTTGAACTAGTCCCTAGGGGCAGTTCAACCGGTCTCTGACTCCTCTGCTCAGACTGTCCAGCAATCTGCCAGTCAGACTTGCAGACAGGCTGCCAGGTCTGCCAGGGGCGGTTCAACTACCCCCCGGAGCGGTTCAACCGGTCTCTATCACACTAACTAGACTGTGCAGCAGTTTGCCAGTAAACCTGGCAGACAGGTTGACAGGTCCGCTAGGGGCGGTTTAACCGGTCTTGGTCAATCTGACGAGACTGTGCAGCAGTCTGCTAGTCAGACTGGCAGACAAGCTAACAGTCAGACCAGGGGCGGTTCAACCGCGCCTAGGGCGGTTCAACCGGTCTCCCTCGGAAAAATCAGCCCAATTGCTAGTTTTGAAGCCCCACCTATATATACTCACTCCTACGGTCCTACCTCTCTCCCCACAACGAGAGCACGACTTAAACTCCATTTCTAACTTGAGAAACACCTCCCACTTTCTCTCACACACATATTGCCTCTCCAATTTCAAATCTTTGGAGAGAAATCTTTGAGTGAGATTGAGAGCTGCGTTTTTTTGTGCTTCATCTCAAAATCCCTCTTGCTCTTCTTCATTCGAGCTTTGGTACTACATCGAGTTCTTTGTGTATTCATTACTCTTGGAGCTTCTAGCTCCTAGACAACTAGGTGTCTCTTGTGAGTTTCCAAATCTTGTGGAAGACCATAAGAAAATTTGTATTACCCGCTCGTTTGAGCAAAGATTAGTGTATGGGCTTGACCTTTGTGGTCGAAAAAGAGAGGATTAGGGTTGAAAGAGACCCGATTCTTTGTGGGAACCTCAACGAGGAAGTAGGACACCTTGGTTGTGTGAGCGAACCTCGATATAAATCTTGTGTCTCTTGTGTTCTTGTTCAGTGTGTTTGTTTGTGTTCTTCATTCTCTCACCATTCTGTGGAAGAATTGTTCATATCTTTTTGGTGTGTGGATTTTGAGAAGTGCCCTTCTTAGATATACTACCTTGAACCCTGTGGATCATCTAGGACATCTCATTTACGAAGTTAATTGGGTGAATTTCAAGATCGATTCAGTTTTATATCTCATTCTTTAGTTGAGCTTATGCAAACCAGTTGAACCGGTTTTGATACCGGTTGAACCGGTTTTACCCAGTTTGTTTCTAGTTTTTGTTGAAAAATTTTCCACTTGCCTATTCACCCCCCTCTAGGCAAATTTCAATTGGTATCAGAGCCTAATCCTCATTGTAACGCTTAACCGCGTGAGGAAAAGATCATGTCGGGGGGACTAACAAACAAAAGTGCTTCTAAGCTTGAAAAAGTTGAGGTTGCCTCGACTTCATCTTTTGGTGCAGATGTTGATCCTAGGGCAATAGATCTTGCCATGAGAATCGCCAAAAGGATGTTCCTCAAAAATGAAGGAAGATTAGGCGAAGAACAAGATCGAAGAAGAAGAAAATGATCGATAGAGACCAAACGACGAATCCACCTCTTCACAAGGTTCGTCTTTCAAATCCACTTCTCAAATGTGCTTTGTTGCTAATGGGAATGACAATGAAAGCAAAAGTGAGGATGAGGAGGAACATGAAAGTGATAGTGAAGATGAGGATGATCTTCAACAATTCTTCGCTCAACTAAGTAAGAAAAATCGGATGAGCTTGCTCAAACTCATGAAAAGAGTGGAAGAACAAAAAGAAATACTTCATAAGCAAGAAGATTTCCTCATCAGAAAAATTGAAGACTTAGAGAAGTTGACCAAAGAGCATGAGAAGCTAAAGTGCTCTAATGATGATTTGGTCCAAAGGTATGAAGACATTTCAATTGAGAAAATTAGAGTTGTTAATCATTCATCATATATTGCTCAATTACAAAAAAATATATTGAAAATCTAGCTTTGCAAGAAAAACATGATATGCTTGTGTGCTCTCATAATAAATTTATGGATTCGCATATCATGTTAGAAATGGCTCATGAGGTTGTGTTAACTAATTTGAAATCATACCGACCGCACATATTCACATGTGTTGAAATTGAAACTATATTACCATGTGCTAACAATTGTTGTTATCAAGCAAGCCAATCTTCTATTGAGCTAGAAATTTTAGGAATTAGCGGTATTTCTATCACACAAGAAAATAAAGAGCTCAAGGAAGAAGTTGGAAGGCTAAGAAGGAGCTTAACTCTTTTGAAGGGAAAGTGTCATGCTCAACCTTCTCACGATAATCGTGATAACATGGTGAAGAAGCTTGAGAAGGAGACAACGGTAGCATGCACAAAACCCTATCAAAAGAATACCAAGATTTCCAAGAAGGGCATAAGCAAAATTCAAGGTGAGAAAATTAATGCTCATACTATTTGCTCTAACAATTTACCTATGTGCTTCAACAAAGAAAGATCAAAGAGAAGCGATAGGAGGTGCTATGGATGCAAGGAAAAGGGTCATGAAATTGGTTCATGCCCCCATATGAAGAACCAAGACCTTGCATGATCAAGTAAGATGACCATCAAAAAGGATGAAAGCAAAAGGAAAATGCATTGCAAGGACAAGCACCACATTTGCTACAATTGCCATGAAAAGGGTCATCTATTCAAGGTTTGTCCAAAGGGTAAAACTCCTAAGCCTAACTTGTTAATTCACTCAAACATGCTTAGGAGACCCAAATTTGACTCTTGTGCTAGAAAGGTGATGAGTTCACCACAATCTAGGACCAAGGCTATTTGGGTGCCTAAGTCCTTATTGGCTAACCTTGATGGACCCATAATGAGATGGGTACCACAATATGTTTGAAAGAATTTGTAGGTACCCAAAGATTGTATGAAGCTTTGGGGTGCTTGAGCGGTTTAACTCAATTCTTATCTCAAGCTATCAATCTTACATTGACTATTCTCTTAAGATTGGCCCAAAGATGAATTGAGTTGTTATATCTCTAACTTCATATTCATCTCTAGCAAGAACTTGTGTTGTAGGTAATAAGGATTAACCTTTGTGGGAATCAAGCAAAAGGCCTACAACTAAGGGATATCCAAAGGATGGTAACAATTAAATCTTAAGTACACATTGCTTTTAATTAGTATATTCCTTGGTGTCTTTTGTAGCCACATAAGGAAAAATGAAGCACTTGAGAATGAACTTAAAATATTTTACCGTGTCTTTGAAAAAGTTTCAATCATATGGTAGATTGCATATTTGTTATTCTCATATGTGGCAATCTACATTCTTTAATTGGTGATGATAAATTTGTGGCATATTTCCAATGAATTATCGTATTATTGCCATGACCTAGACATAAAGAGAATTATCTCAAGTTCTTAAATGAATAGTGTGCTAAGTAAGAAATTCAAATTCTTAAAGCACTTATCAAAAGGGGAATCCTCTATATGACTAGAGTTGTGAGACTAATGGTTCTATCTAAGTGTTTATGTAGTCGCACAACATGAGAATGCGTTTCTCACATGGAATGTGCCATTCAAAGAAGATCAATCCAATACTATGTGATGTATTCCTTCTTGTTTAAATTGGTTTTGAGTCTTCTACATTAATCACTCACCATGCTATGAATTAAACTTGCCCTAAACTAAATTAAATAATCATGCTAGTTTCATCTTGTTTCAATTGATGTTATGCATGATGCTTGTAAGGGTAATTTAGTTCATATCATGAGGTTTCCTTATTTTAGTAATCTTCTTATTGTCATTCATATACTAGAGGTTGCTAAATAGGAAACTATTGCTTGTGTTTCTAATGCAATCTCTTTTAAGCTATTTCATGAAAATAAATAAGTAGAGATTGTGCTCACTCAAATGTTGAACTCACAAGCATTAAGGTTACTCTTCACCTAAAGGAAGATTAGGAATGCTCAAGACAAAGGTATGGAACCAATTGTTTCGTTTGGTATGTGATCAATAGTAGTTCCTTTCATGTGGCATTCTTTCAATTGGTAATAATCTATTCTATGGAAAGAAATGTCAATATGAAGGCTAAATTCCTGTTGGCTTAAATTTGTAAATGGGTGCATATTGTTAATTCACTCCTCCATGTGCATTAACTTAAAAGGAATTTAATTTATGCCTTTATGCCTCATAAATGATGATTTGTTTGCCATTCATATATAAATATCATCATTCATTAAATACTTCCTTGTACTACTAACACCTCCTTTCAAAGTGCTTTTTCGACTAGTTTTAAAAGGAAAAGGGATAACAAAGAAGGAAGTCTCCACAAATGATGAAAAGAAGAATACTAAGGTGACACCACGACAGATAGTAAGATCTTTCAAATTGGTATAATAAATGGTACGTTCTATATGGTGGTAAGTATTCTTAGGCATAAGTTAATTCATTGCAAATTTGTCATACCTTAATCAATATATGTAATGTACTGCTCATGAGACTCTTAGCTGAATTGAAAGTGCATTTGGCAAGTCATTCAAATACTTAATGCACATATCTAGTGTGAGAACATTATATATCTTGTGTTGTAGAGAATAAGTTTCCCTTGAGTAATCTATACTAAGACAATCCATATTGATAAATTTGTATCTCATTCATATGGATTGTAATCTTAGTTTTCTAAATAGCTACTCTTGATGTAGTTTAAAATTTCCTCTATCTTATATCAAGTGCATAATAATCCTTTTTGTTGATATTCATCATATGCATATGCACTAACATGGATATGATTTTTGAATTGTAAAAGGTGCAATTAGTGATCCATACTCTCTAAATTTTGGAAACCTACAAATTGATATCTTAGAAATCTACTTCAATCGGTATCTATATGCTTCACACTAGATTGGATCACTAAGTTATAAATGCCATGCATAACTTGTCCTCATTGGTCAAGATATGATATGAATGCTTGTGTGACTAACCTTAATAAGCTAGGTGCACTCAAGGTCAAGCTAGGTACATTATCAATAAGATGACCTTCAAACAATGATGTATCAAGAAAAGGTATTGCCAAGTATAAGCCCCTAAGAAACAACCATGGAAGAAGGGCACTTGACGGTAACCCATCCAAGCTCATAACATGATCAACATGTGTTGTTTGAAGAGCAAGATAAGAAAAATGATCACTCCTTCAATGGATCAAGCTGGGTGCTCAATTATAGATGTATAAATCATATTTGGAGTTAGTAGCAATGGTGGTAACAATTGAATCTCAAGTGTATATTATTTTCAAATCTTACCTCTTGTGTGACTTGTGTAGCCACTAAGGAAGAGGAAGCACTTAAGGGTATACATCAGTTGTTGATTATGAAATTAAGGTCTAGATGGAAGATAAATGAATCTTATCATATGGTCAATACTTAAAAACTATGTGATGTATTCTCACTCTATTTAATTTGGATTTTATTCTTTCATATTGGACACTGAGAGCACCTAGAGGGGGGGGGTGAATAGGTGATCCTACAAAATTCAACACTAAATAGCACAAACTCGGTTTATAAAATGTTAGTTAGATTAGACCAAGTTGCTATAGCGAGAGCTCTTGAGAAGAAATCAATCACAGAGAAAAGCGACACAAGAGACATGGTGATTTTATCCCGTGGTTCGGCCAAGTATAACACTTGCCTACTTCCACGTTGTGGCGTCCCAATGGACAAGGGTTGCACTAAACCCCTTTCAAGTGATCCAATGATCAACTTGAATACCACGGTTTTCTTTCTTATCGTTGTTTTCCCATTTGTGAGGAATCTCCACAAGTTGGTGCCTCTCACCCTTACAAAGTTGATCACAACAGAAGTACAAGAGTAAGGGAGGGAAAGAAACACACGCAAGAATTGCAGCAATCACACGCACACAAGTCAAGACGTGAGCACACAAAAACGACGCAGGGAGTTTACAACTCAAAAGGTGCTCAAATCTCAAACACGATGATCCAAGTGCGTGGTGGCGAAGTCTAGGCATCTTAGAATGTTCAATGGATGCTTGGTGTAGTGCTCCAGGTGCCTAGGGGTCCCTTTTGTAGCCCCAAGGCAGCTAGGAGCTGTTGGAATTCCATTTGGAAGGCAATTCTTGCCTTCTGTCGGGTGGCGCACCGGACAGTCTGGTGCCCCACCGGACATGAACAGTCCTTGTCCGGTGCCTGATCTCTTTCCTTATCTGGTGAAGCCGACCATTGAGCCTTCGGTCCCTCGGCGCACCGGACAGTCCAGTGCGACCAAGTGACAGTTGGCTCGGGCCACGTGTCGCCCGTTGATTGCACTACCGACCGTTGGTCGTGGGCGCCATTGGCTCACCGGACAGTCCGGTGCACATCAGACAGTCCGATGAATTTTAGTCACGGTGCCCTCGGTGAGTTCCCGAGAGCGACGAGTTCATCGCCGAGCATTGAGCGCGGGCGCTGATGGCTCACCAGACAGTCCGGTGCACCACCAGACAGTCTAGTGATTTTTAGCCATGTCGCCCTCGCCGATTCCCGAGAGCATCGACTTCGCTGCTGAACCAGTTTGTGCACTGGACACTATCCGGTGCACACCGGACAGTCCGGTGCACCGAAGGCTGGTGCAGGTTTGGCTTGACTCAGCCAAACTTCTCCAATCCATTTCCACTTTTCTTGACAAGGTTCCTAGCACTTAGAGAAATACATTAGTACCAAAAACAATTCACTGATGCTAGAGACATACCTTGATTCTTGATTTGCACTTCTTTAACACTTAGCACATATTAACTAAAACAATATGTGTTAGACATCTAATCACCAAAACATTTATAGAAATGGCCTAAGGGCACATTTCTCTTTCAATCTCCCCCTTTTTGGTGATCTGTGCCAACACATTTAAAAGCAAATTGAAGTGCAATTCATTCTCAAAAAGTGCAAATGGAAGACCAAATTTTCTCACTTAGAATTTGGCATATTTGGATCACTTTTGCCACCACTTGGTTTATTTTCACAAAACAAATTCTTTTTCCTATCTCTAAGTCAAACACACTTGTTTGGGCAAATAGAAAGATATTTCACTAGTAAATTTGATCAAATGCAACAACCTCCCCCTTTTCCCATAATAAAACTTATACCCCATAAGAGAACAATTTCGCAATAAAAGGGTTTTGATCAAATACAAAGCTTCGAACTCTATATTTTTGAAATTTCACAAGTGGTTGGCTGATCCATTTGCTTTGACCTTAATTTCTCCCCCTTTGGCATTAAGCACCAAAACAGGATAACTTTTGGCCCTTTAACCCCATTGCCTTACCAAAATGTCAAATAAGAGCAAAAAAGGCAATGAGAGCATAACAAAGAACTTAGGACAAGATACATTTACCGGAATGCAGTGGAAGCTCTTTCTATGTCCAAGTTCACTTTTCCCTTTCAATATCCCTTTGAGACTATTTCAAGAATACTCAAACAAACAAGTTAGTCTCAAAGGAGTCAAGTTGTAGCACATCTCCCCCTAAATATCATCATTTGCATAGGGACTTGTGAGGTCTGAGGATGACTTGTACAACTTGAGCACCACATATAAGCAATTAAAGTCAATAAATCTTAAAGTAACATGATCAAAGGCATAGAACATATGTATGCTATAGATCAATCCAAGTTACACGAATCGAAGACATTTAGCTCACTACGCAACCTGCAAAACCTTTTCTCATCTAAAGGCTTGGTGAAGATATCGCCTAGCTGGTTCTCGGTGCTAATGTGATAGATATCGATATCTCCCCTTTGCTGGTGGTCTCTTAGGAAGTGATGCCGGATGTCTTTGTGCTTAGTACGGCTGTGTTCAACAGGATTATCCACTAAGCGAATTGCACTCTCGTTATCACATAGGAGTGAGACTTTGCTCAGATTGTAGCCAAAGTCCCGGAGGGTTTGTCTCATCCAAAGTAGTTGCACGCAACACTGTCCTGCGGCAACATACTCGGCCTCAGCAGTGGATAGGGCAACAGATGTTTGTTTCTTAGAGCTCCAAGACACTAGGGACCTTCCCAGAAACTGACAAGTCCCTGATATCAACCTTGCACCCGACATAGTCGGAATTTAAGTATCCGATTAAGTCAAAGGTAGACCCCTTTGGATACAAGATCCCGAAGCAAGACGTAGAAACTAAATATCTAAGAATTCGCTTAACGGCCACAAGGTGACACTTCTTGGGGTTGGATTGAAATCTAGCACACATGCATATGCTTAGCATTATATCTGGTCTACTAGCACAAAGATAAAGTAACGATCCTATCATTGACCGGTATGCCTTTTGATCAACGGACTTACCTCCTTTGTTGAGGTCCAGATGTCCGTCCGTTCCCATCGGTGTCTTCACGGGCTTTGCATCCTTCATCCCAAACTTCTTGAGAAGATCTTGAGTGTACTTCGTTTGGGAGATGAAGGTGCCTTCCTTGAGTTGCTTCACTTGAAATCCAAGGAAGTAGTTCAACTCGCCCATCATCAACATCTCGAACTTTTGCATCATCACCCTGCTAAACTCCTCACAAGACTTTTGATTAGTAGAACCAAATATAATGTCATCGACATATATTTGGGATACAAAAAGATCACCATTACAAGTCTTTGTGAATAGAGTAGGATCAGCTTTCCCAACCTTGAAAGCATTAGAAATAAGAAAATCTCTAAGGCATTCGTACCATGCTCTTGGGGCTTGCTTAAGTCTATAGAGCGCCTTAGAGAGCTTGTAGACGTGGTTTGGATACCTGTCATCCTCAAAGCCAGGGGGTTGTTCCACGTATACCTCCTCCTTGATTGGTCCATTGAGGAAGGCGATCTTCACGTCTATTAGGAACAGCTTAAAGGAATGGTGAGCAACATAGGCCAATAAAATCCGAATTGATTCTAACCTAGCCACAGGAACAAAAGTCTCCTCAAAATCCAAACCTGCGACTTGGGCATAACCTTTTGCCACAAGTCGAGCCTTGTTTATTGTCACCACTCCGTGTTCGTCTTGCTTGTTGCGGAACACCCATTTGGTTCCCACAACGTTTTGCTTTGGACGTGGCACTAGGCTCCAAACTTCATTTCTTTTGAAGTTGTTGAGCTCTTCCTGCATGGCCAACACCCAGTTCGGATCCTACAAGGCTTCTTCTACCCTGAAAGGCTCAATAGAAGAAACAAACGAGTAATGCTCACGTAAATTGGCTAAGCATGAGCGAGTTGTTACTCCCTTGCTGATATCACCTAGAATCTGATCCACTGGATGATTTCTTTGGATCATCATTTGGACTTGAGTTGGAGGGACCTGTGATGCTTCTTCCTCCTTATCCTGTTCTTCATGTGCTCCCCCTTGATCCTGCCCTTCTTCTTGAGGTACATATTCATCGTCTTGAGTTGGGGGATGCACCACTGTAGAGGAAGAAGGTTGATCTTGTTCTTGTAGTTCCTGTGGTCGCACATCACCTATCTCCATTATTCGTATTGCGGCCGTCAGAACCTCATCTTCATCTAAATCATCAAGATCAACTTGCTCTCTTGGAGAGCCATTAGTCTCATCAAATACAACGTCGCTAGAGACTTCAACCAATCCTGATGATTTGTTGAAGACCCTATATGCCTTTGTATTTGAGTCATATCCTAGTAAAAAACCTTCTACTGCTTTGGGATTAAACTTTGAATGCCTACCTTTCTTTACCAAGATGTAGCATTTGCTTCCAAATACACGAAAATAGGAAACATTAGGTTTGTTACCAGTTAAGAGTTCATACGACGTCTTCTTGAGGAGGCAGTGCAGATAGAGCCGATTTATGGCATGGCAGGCTGTATTCACAGCTTCTGACCAAAACCGCTCAGGCGACTTGTATTCTCCAAGCATCGTCCTTGCCATATCAATTAATGTCCTGTTCTTCCTCTCTACCACACCATTTTGCTGTGGTGTATAGGGAGCGGAGAACTCGTGCTTGATGCCTTCCTCCTCAAGATATTCTTCGACTTGAAGATTCTTGAACTCAGATCCGTTATCGCTTCTTATCTTTTTCACCTTTAGCTCAAATTCGTTTTGAGCTCTCCTTAAGATGCGCTTTAGGGTTCCTTGGGTTTCAGACTTGTCCTACAAAAAGAACACCCAAGTGAAGCGAAAAAAATCATCAACTATAACAAGACCATACTTACTTCCTCTGATGCTGAGATAGGCAACGGGGCCGAAGAGATCCATGTGGAGGAGTTCCAGTGGTCTTATTGTTGTCATCACGTTTTTGCTTTGATGAGTGCTTCCCACCTGTTTCCCTGCTTGGCACGCTGCACAAGATCTGTCTTCCTCAAAATAGACATCAGTTAGTCCTAACACATGATCTCCCTTTAGAAGTTTATGAAGGTTCTTCATCCCAACATGTGCTAGACGGCGGTGCCAGAGCCAGCCCATATTGGTCTTAGCGATTAAGCATGCATCTAGATCGGCATTCTCTTTGAGAAATCAACTAAATAGAGCTTGCCATCTAATACACCCTTAAAGGCTAATGAACCATCACTCCTTCTAAAGATAGATACATCAATATTTGTAAATAAACAATTATAGCCCATTTGACACAATTGACTTACATACAATAAATTATACCTGAGCGATTCTACTAAAAACACATTTGATATTGAATGATAGGTCATGATGACTATTTTGCCTAAGCCTTTAACCTTGCTTTGATTCCCATCTCCAAAGATGATGGTGTCTTGGGAATCCCTGTTCTTGACGTAGGAGGTGAAAATTT